>CM053752.1:29000806-29014450 GCA_028658305.1 Pachyuromys duprasi | reverse complement strand
TATTAGTGATGCTTACTTTTGTGGTTCCTGATCTTTTCTCTAAATTCTCCAGTTCCAGGTTCTTCTCCCTTTGTGTCTTCTTTATAAATTCTAATTCCGTTTTCATGCTTTGTACTGTTTCTTTCAAATGATTGACTGTGTCTCCTATTTTGGTTGTTTCCTCTCTGTCTATCTTTGATTGTTCCTCTATGTGGGTGGTTAATTTCTTCTCCATTTCTTTGAGGGCCTTGTTCATTTCCTCTTTTTGTCTGTCCTCTTGTTCCTCCAATATCTGCATAATCAATGCTTTAAGATAATTTTCCTGTGTCTCCGCTGAATTAAAATCTCAGCTGCTTTTGGGTGTTTCTGGTGGGGCCATGGTGTCCTGATTTTTGTTGGGTGAGTTCTTTGCCGATTTCTGGGCATTTGTTTATATATAATCAGGGAGCTGTTTGTGCTTTAAGGCTGTACTTCAGTCTGAAACTGTCAGTCTCTTGTGTCAGGAGTATTCTTCAAGAAGATCAGGGATTTCCAGTGGTTTGTTATTGTTTGTTGTTGTCTCAGTTGAACTCATTTGTGGGCTCTTTGTGTCAGGCTTGTGCTAGAAGCTGTGAGCACTGCAGGCCTGTCATCCCTCTGGTCTGGAGGTCTCGCTCCTCAGTCTTTTGAGATATCAGCTGGGGTCTTTGCACTCAGCCCTGGGCTTGTTATAAGGGCTCTCCCCTGGAATGGAGATTTGGCTCCCCCTTCTGGGCCAGGGGCTGTGCACCACGGTCTGAGATAATATTTGGGGCACACACAATGGGGTTGGGTTGGTGTGCCTCCGCTGAATGCAGGCCTGCCTGAAATGGTGCCCGAGGCCTTCTCTGTCTGTCCTGTGGACACACACAGGGGCTGGGGTTTTGGCCCTCAGTGTGCGGTCTGGTCAAGATGGTCCCCGAACTTTGTCAGTCTAGGGTGGCTCCTGCGATCCGTGCAAGCCCACCGCACACCCTTGGGTTGAAGCAGAACTCAGGTCCCTCCCAGACTTGCCCGTGGACTGGCACAGGGACTGAGGTTTTGCTGGTAGAAGCATGAGGCTTGCGCCTGCAGAGTGCAGACTGGTCAAAATGGTCCTCCACCTTTCTCAGACTGTGGTGGTTCTGGAGATCAGTATGTGCCCACCACACACTCGTGGGTTAAAGCAGAACCCGGGTGCAGTGTGCTCTCGCAGGGTGCAGTTCGGTGAAAACGGTACCTGGTTCCTCCTCAGACTGCCAGTGAGACTGTGTGATCCAGTCTATTATGGCAGGTGCGGGCGCCCAGAGAGGCTGCTCGTTCAGATCAGAGCTGTGAGCTGCTGATCACCCGGAGATTTTTCCGGGGAATAACTGGGTGTCCCTAGGGTTTTCCCACTTGATTTTCTCACTGTGGGAGTTCTGCTCTCCTGGCAATCACGGATGCTGGCGTTTTAGGTCCCAGAGTTCAGTCTCCTGGTCGCTGTGTTGTTTCTGCTGTCCTACTCCTCAGACATGGTGTCCTCTAGTGGCAGCCATCTTGGATCTCCCCCCAGACCTAACATGTTTATAGATAAAAATCCTGCTTTGCCATGCATCATATTTTAAATGTGTTGTTTAAGGAATCTCTTAATTTTTTTTCTCACCTGTAAATTAGGTCTATGAATGATACTTACATCACAGAGTGTTGATATGACTTTTAAAAATTAGAATAAAAATAGCATAAACAGAGAATCTACAGTGGTGTGAGCATATCTTTATCCCTTGCCAGGATAATGCTAATGCATATGGAAACAAGGTGTTCTTTCCAAACTCCACATGCTTTTTACCTACACCTACCATATGACGTTGGATTCTAAAGTAGGGCAAGCAGTTTTCAAACTAATGAAACCCAAAAGGAAGGTAAAATTCATGGCCATGTAGTTTTGCTTCTCATTCCAGAATTGTGATTGGCGTTTGTTTTACCGTACACGAAATCCCAGTGCCCGTATCTTTGGCAGTTTTTATTATATGTTATTCATTCTTAAAACCTGGATGGGTGGTTTATTTTATATGTCAATTTTTTCCAAGTTATTATTTGTACAGATGGCTGGCAAATTAGTACATTTGGACATATTAATGAGATTGCTGTATGGAAAATACTTTTGGATTAATAAGTTGAGAAGTTATTCAGTAATTTCCAGGTGAGTGGGCATCATTCATTGGTATTAGTTGAGATACCAAGAACAGAAAGAGAAAGAGTAGTTCCATCCCTATCCACCTTTCCTTCTCCTCCCTGTCTCTCTTCTGTTCCTCCCTTTCTTTCTCATCTGTATCTTCCTCCCACTATCCGCCTGTTTCTGAAAATATATATCTCTGTGGCCATGAACATCAGAACCCTGATTTTTCAAAACTTCTGATTCTGGGATTTAAATTTTTATCTTTCACATACTTCTATTTGTTTTCAGACCTTAGCCTCAATTTGGAAGTTAAAACATAAGTTACCAAGTCCCCCTTTTCTCATGTTGTTGCCTTAACTGAAACTATACCAGTAGACTTCCTGAGTTTCTGTTTACAAATTTGCTGTTTCAATATTCATGTGAGCCAATTTATATAATATATTTTCAATTATCTGTTATCTATATATTTGTCCATTTTTTTGTCCCACCTGTCTATCGTAAGCCTACATATGCATCAAGGCATCAGTATTATAGTTCTGTATATCTGGATAACTCTAGTACACTGGCAAACATATTAGTTCAATGGGTGTGAAATGATAGTGACTAGATATTCAGATTTTAGAATTTCAGGATGTTCTTTTGTATACTAAAGAAATTATATAAAACCCAGCATCACAGAACTATTTGAAAGCAAAGTTTTGTTTATGTACATAATAACTGAGCAGACCAGTTAATTGCCATGTAAGCCTGACAGCTTGAATTCAATCCCTGGCAGAAGCCTCAGAAGAAGAGAACTGATACTGAAATTTGTCTTCTGATTTTTGATTTCTGCATGTGTGCCTTCCCACATGTATATCTGCATTCATACAGAATTATACACACATATGTACATGATAATAATACACTAAAAAGTCATTGCTAACTGCAAACATAAAAATATATAATGAAAGGTATTAGGGGACATTTAATGCAGAATCGTGTGAAGCAATTGATGCTGATAATGTTATTTGTGCTTAAGTATCTGTCATCTTCTTGGTTTGAAGTCCTGATTATTTTTCTAATGCCAATTAAAAACCAACGTTTGCTTTTTATTTTTAATTATATTCTTTCTTAAACAGGGATTCTTTAAACCTTTAGTAGTCGAAAACCATTTAACCCACTCGATTATAGCACTTTGGTATAAGATAATTTTTTCTCCGAAATTTGATCTCAGTTGTTACTAACCTTGCTATTTACCTACTAAATATGGAATTAGTGATGTCTAATAAGTGTCTGAACTAAAAGTAGAATAGAGAGGGCATTCACAACCATACTCAAACCAGCAAAGACTCTTTAACAATTATTTCTCCCTGTTCACACTGAATAATTTATCATAATCTTTCTCTAAATCATTATAGTAATTGACTTTGTATTCTTTTCCATTCTATGGATTTCTGTATAGCCCATATTTCACACCCCTATAAGAATTATCTTTGTAAAAGATGCATCTACTTTATCCTTCATGTTTTAGCAAGTTTTCCATTGCCTGCTATATTTTCTATGTGAAAATAAAGAGCCATTAGTACAAGTACTTCCTTCTAGTGCTCTTAGAATTTATTATTATTATTATTTAGAATTTATTCATTGTGTATCCCAGATGTAGTCACCTCCCTCATCTCCTCCTGGTCTCATCCTTCCTCCCTCTTCCTCTCCTATTCCTTTTCCCTAGTCCACTGATAGGTGTTGATTATTAATATTTGTTATTTATTATCTCTTAGTTAAACAGCAGTTATTCCTAAACCAGCTCTATACCCAAATCACCACACAGAGACTAGGATTTATTTAATTAACTCAGAGTACAATGCTGGACAAGAATTATCCCATCCTAAACCTCCAAGCCAACATAGCTTTATCCCATTAGATTTCCCACATTATGCTTACTTTTTGGTCATATCTTAGGTTCATCTCTCCTCATGTTTCTCGGTCCTCTGCTCTCACATCTCTCTCTCTTAGCCTCCTCCCATTTGTTTCTTTTCTGCCCCTCCAGACCAGGATGTCTACTCTATTCTTTCCATTGCTCAGATTGGCTGGTTGTTTTCCTGGCAATACAGAGAACAAATGGTAGCATGTTTACACAGACTTGTGACTAGTGATGGTTAGAATAAGCATCATAATGCAAAGTCCATATTGAAACCAGATAGTGGGGCAGAGAAATCAGCATGTGAATGAACAAAGGTAAATTGTAAACATTATACAAGAATATACCAAAAGATAGAGCAAGCCATCTGCCATATGACCTTAGCCTATCAGGTCCCATCAGGACTGCCTTGACCCTTTTCTGTGACCTGCTTTGTTGACCCACTAAGGAGAAGTGATCAAGGAGTAGGCAACTGAGTTCATTTTAGAGACTGTCTCTTCTCTGAGCTGTCAATGGGCTACATCTGAGCAGGGTTCTAGGTCCTCTCTGTATATGGTCTTCGGATGATCCATCAGTCTCTGCAGTCCCCGCCAGGCCCTGCTTCTTTTTTTTTTTTTTTTTTTTTTGGCATTGTTGGTCACCTTGTGTGGCTCCTAACCTCTCTGGGTCCTTTTGCATTCCCCTTCTTCCATAAGACTCCCTGTGCTCTGTCCAAAGTTTGGCTGTAAGTATATGTATCTACTTCGATCCCCTGCTGGTTAGAATCTTTTAGAGGACATCTGTGGTAGGATTCACTCATACCAAAGGACCTCTTTTCTACTGCTTCTAGTGTCTATCTTGTCTTCCCTGCTGAAGGAGAATTAAACATCTTCCCTAGGGTCCTTCTTTGTTATTTAGCCTTTTTAGGTCTGTAGATTTTAGTTTATTTATCCTATATAATATGGCCAATATCCACTCATAACTGAGTATATAACATGCATGTCTTTCTGCTTCTAGGTTACCTCACTCAGGATGATGTTTTCTAGTTCAGTCCATTTACCTGCAAATTTCATGATTTCCTTCTTTTTAATAGCTGAGTAGTATTCCATTGTGTAAATGTACCACAGTGTCTATAACCATTCTTGGGTTAAGTGACATCTAGGTTGTTTCCAGATTCTAGCTATTACAAATGAAGCTGCTATGAATATAGCTGAGCAAATGTCCTTGTTGAATGGTTGAACATCTTTCAGATACATGCCCAGGAGTTATAGCTGGATCTTGAGGTGGCACTATTTCCAGTTTTCTCAGAAAGCACCGGATTGATTTCCAAAGTGGTCGTACAAGTTTACATTCCCATCAGCAATGGAGAAGGGTTCCCTTTTCTGCACATCCTCTCTAGCATGTGTTGTCACATTTTGATCTTAGCCATTTTGATGGTTGTAATAAGGATCTCAGTGTCATTTTGATTTGCATTTCCCTGATGACTAAGGACATTGAGCATTTCTTTAAGTGTTTCTCTACCATTTGATACTCCTTTGTTAAGAATTCTCTGTTTAGCTCTGTATGCCACATTAAATTAAATTTTTATTTTTTATATTAATTACAATTTATTCATTTTTTATCCCAGATGTAGGCCCCTCCCTAATGCCCTTCCAATTACACCTTTCCTCCCCCATCTCCTTCTATGCCCCTCTCCAAGTCCACAGATAGGGGAGGTCCTCCTCCCCTTTTATCTGACCCTAGCTTATCAGGTGTCATCAGAACTGGCTTCATTGACCTGGCCAGGTTGCTCCCCCATCAGGAGGAAGCGGTCAAAGAGCTAGCCACTGAGTTCATGTATGATTTTTTAAAATTCCTTATTAATTACACTTTATTCACTTTGTATCACCCCTGTAGTTCCCACCCTCCTTTCCTCACAATCCCTCCCTTTCTCCCCATTCTGCATGCATGGTGTTTACTCTTTTGAGTTCTTTATATATTCTGGATATTAGCTCTCTGCCAGATGTAAGGTTGGTGAAGATCTTTTCTCTGTCTGTAGGCTGTTGGTTTGTTCTGCTGAACATGTCCTTTGCTTTACAGAAGATTTTTAGTTTCAAGAGGTTCCATTTATTGATTGTTCATCTTAGAGCCTATGCTGTTGGTGTTCTGTCCAGGAAGTTGTCTCCTGTACCAAGGAGGTCAAGGCTCTTCCTCACTTTTTCTTCTAACAGATTTAGTGTGTCTGGTTTTATGTTGAGGTCTTTGATCCACTTAGACTTGAATCCAATAACTATGATCCTATAATATTGCCTACACCCACTGAGAAGATGACTTTGGAAGGACATTACTGATCAAGCATGGGTCAATAGTTTGGGCAATCAAGACTCTTTAAATACTTGTGAAATATATAATAATAATGTATATCAATGAATTAAAATTTTTAAAAGGCGTGTCTACAGCTGACATAGGGGTTAACACATTATGGCATATTTTGAGTGAAAAAAAAAGTGTAAGACTTAGGTCAGAGGCTTAGTGTGACTCACAGTTTTGGAAGGATATGTCTGTTTCCATTGACCCTTTAGCCAAGTACTTGTGCATTAAGAACTTGATTAAGGTTTGGAAACCCACATGGTCTTCCCTAAACTTCAGGTGTCATCAAGATCCTAATCAATGTTGCATAAACCTTTCACTGCCTGCCATTCTTTTTAGGAACTTGTAAACTCCATAAGCAAAACAGGATAGCCATTTTTCAATGCCTCATTTTCACCGTATTCTGTTGCTGTGACACACATCCTAGAGCCTGTTGTTGACTATCCGCAAATTCTTCTTGGATGAACAATTTATTTGCAACTTCACAACTCACTTTATACATAAGCACCATTCAACAAATTTGAATAGTCCCCATGTCCTTCAACCCTCTCCAGCATGTTGCACATTTGAAGGTAATCTTGAGTTCAAGCTTTTTGCCAAAGAAACAAATAGCAAGTGTCCACCCAAGCTGTGATTTTGTTTTCTAGTAATACAATATCCCAGGATATCTCCCTTTTCAACAATTATCACTGACATTCTTATTACTGTATTTCCTTGTGGATATAACTATTCTAGTTTCATTTCTGTTGCTGTGATAAAAAGTATCTGATAAAAAAATTAAGAGGAGAAAAGGATTTATTTCCATTTATAGCCTATAGTTCCTAATTAAGGAAGGTTGGGGTAAGAATGTCAGTAGAAACTTGGGGATTGGCAGGCTTGGATTGCTTCTAACAGAGGAACTCATTTGCAGCCATATAAATACCCCAAAAGCCTTGGGAAAATGCTGATACCTGGTTAGGTTAGCAGGCCAGCTTACATTAAGATAGCTTTCTTTTAACCTTTTATTTCAGTCTTTAGTTTTGATTCTCACTGTGTACATTTCCACGTGTACATATACACATCTACTTGAGAATGCAAGCAGATCCCACAAAAGGGAATTGGATGCCTTACAATTGAATTTATAGGTGATTGAAAGCTGTTCAATTTGGATGCTCACGAAAATTCTGGTCTTCTGCATGAGCAGCAGCTGGTCTTACCCACTGAACCATGACTTCCCAGCTAGCTTCTTTATTTAGTTAGGGACAAAATGCTTGAGTATGGTATTCCCCATAGTGGGATAGGTCTTTCTATATATCAATTAACAAGCAGGACAATCCACCATGGATATGCCCTTAGGTAATATTATATACTCGGTTTCTCAGTAGTGGCTTTGCTCTACAGGAACTGTATGCTATGTCACGTTGACAGTTACAGCTAGCCAGCACATATATGAAATGTTTTTCTAGTTCAAATGTGGGGAAGTCAATGACATGATTCCTTATTCTATAAAGACTTTCCCCACAGTAGATCCAAATAACACACAATAATTTATCTAGACTTTAAGTATAATATCATTAATTGATAGGAGTAATTGGGTGCTTTTTTAATACAGCAAATCTCTTGTGAGAAATAAAGTCACTGGAGAGCATAAAATATGCAAATCCTTTTAATTTAACAGTAACTTCAGAGCCAAATTAAATGTGGAGCTGCAGGAAATAAGAGCCTAGTGAACTTTGGTTGGATTATGGCTTATTCTCTTTTGATATAACCTCACAAGGCACATCGATTCTCCCATTAATGAAGATACAGCCACCTAATGCTTAAAGAATTGAACACCTCATCATGAACACACATTTTCAATTACTTTGACCCTAAAGTCCTGTACACACCTCCTGTAGATATGGAAGTGTTTTATATGTGCAGTAAACAAACCAACAAACATAGAACAAAGCTTGGGAATCAAGTTCCTTACAGATTTGGGAAATACATAACATTGGGTGAATCCATTATCCACTGAATCCTTTACATTTAAAAGATGAACTATAGCTGTAAGGATATATATGATTGCTGAATGATGAGTAACACAGACTTATGAATTCTCACTATTTCAATACTTCTTTTGCTCATTATAGAAGGTTTATAACCTCAGTATTGAATAATTATATATAAAAATTTGAAATCCCATACCAATAATAATGACAATAATAACCCATCTTTGACAAATAAGAATACAATGAATATTTGCTAGTTGCATTGTCTGGATAGACTTATTAAATCACCATCTTCGACTATGAGTTAGCTCCTTTCTTTTTATCTTACCACTGTTTAATGAGTTGAAGATTCAATATAAATGGCTATCTTAATAGAGTGTGGATTTCTACTTGAGTCTCCCTGATTATATTCCTTACCCCCTTAACCTTCATGCCTCACCATTTATGATATCATTATGTTAAATCCATTGATTTTCTCATATGAGCAATTGTAGGTAAAAGAGAGACACCTAGTTAGTTTGTTTTCCAGCATAAACTTCAGAAATCAAGATTTTTTTCCAGAACCAAGCAGCATTATTTAATGATATCTTGGCATCAAACTAGTATGCATGAACCCAATAATCACACTACATAAGATAATTGATCTATTCTTTCTAAAAATCTTCCATTATAGATGTTGTAATCACCATTTCATAGGCAGAATCTGGGTCAAAATAAGTAAGAGGTCTGCCAAAGTAACTCAGTGATAAAGTGGCAATGAATTGCCAGTAATCTGGTTCTAAAATTTGCATCTTACTATTACTTAGTTGGCCAACCAATCACTGGGCCAACTTGATACCCACGTCTTGAGAGAGGACCAACCACTGACTCTATTAATGATACTTTGCTATGCTTGCAAACAGGAGCCTAGTATAACTGTGTTCTGAGAGGCTTCATCCTGCAGCATATGAGACTCATAGCCAAACAACAGGCTAAGCTCAGGGAGTCTTGTGGAAGAGTTGGGAGAAGGATTAAGGGAGCCAGAGAATCTATGACACTACAAGAATACCTACAGAGTAAACTAACCTGGGCCCATGGGAACTCACAGGGGTGAACCACCAACCAAAGAGCATGCACAAGGCTGGACTTAGAACCCCTTACACATATGTAGCAGATGTGCAGCTTGTTCTTCATGTGGGTCCCCAAACAACTAAAGAAAGGGCTGTCCAACTCTGTTGCTTGCCTTTGAATATCTTTTCTTCTAGTTGGGCTACCTCAGTGGGAGAAGATCTTGATGTACTTCCTTATTTTGCTTAGTTGAGCAAATACAAATATTTTTAAAGTATAAGTACAGATAAAAATACTTTAAATAACAGAATACATAAAGAGATATAATTGTATTACAATTATGATCACTCTGCAGATGTGCGTCATTACCTCTTTGGGGAGTCACACCAGATATATTTATGTTACAGTTCATAACAGTAGCTAAAATTTAGTGTTGAGAGATCACCATGAGATGAAGAACTGTATTAAAGAGTCACAGGATTAGGAAAGTTGAGGACCACTGTTCTACAAGATCACAACCATTATCAGGGGAGTTACTGAAAATTTTCCCTCAAATGAAGACATAGTCTATGTTGTGTTATATAATACCAGTAGCATCAGTTAATAATCCAGGTTATGCTTTCATAACTAGTATTCATTTTTTTAAATTATCGTTTTTGAGAACCTAAATTAGAAATGATTCACATCTCAAAACTAACTTAGATTGTACAATTTAACTAGTGGGAATTGAGACCATGACTTTTAAATTAAAACGGCATAGAAAGAAAAATAATGTGAGAACTCTCTTATATTCCAAAGGGAACACATTGATCTTGATTTTCTTCATATAGATGAGCCAGGACACACTAACTAGTAGAATGTTATCATATATGTTTTGGATGAAATTAGTTAGATACTCACCCAAAACACAGAATTCCCCCCAAGGCACCACAGGATTATTTCACTGTATAAGAGAAAAAAGTTATTGTATTCTACTCCAGGGAAAATTGTGTGTCTAATACTACTTAAATTAAGTTTCAAGGTGCCTGCCTCATGTGCTTCATGCTAATGGAATTACTGAATACGGCCTGCCTCTGATGTGAAACATGCCACTGTGTGTTCTGCCAAATAATTAGATAGCTGCAGAACAGCTATGTTTAGAACAATGTGAGAATGTTTTCCATCATGGTGCTTGAATCTACTCCAATTTCATCCTTGCTTCTTCCTTTCATTTGTTCTTCCTTTCTTCCTTCCTTCTTTTCTTTTTAATTTTTTTAGGGACTTCTCTTATTGTAATGTGTACAGATATTTTGCATCGATGTAAGTTTGTATACTGTGTGTATGGTGCCTGGTGTCCACAGAAGCCAGGAAATGGCATCCAATGCCCCCAAATTAAGTTACAGGTGGTTGTGTGCTGTTATGTCAGTGCTGGGAATTGAACCTGGGTCCTCAGCAATAACATCTGCTTGTGATTTCTGAGCTATCTTTTCAAATTCCATTCATGTGCTTTTAAGGTAAACTATACCATTTTAATGTGTTCTTTTAGGAGGAGGTAGAGATAAATTGCAAGCATAATGTTACTGTTAATCAACTAGATAGATAATCAAATATGACTCAATTTTCTTCATCGCCAGACTTTCTGCTACTAATATTAATATTTCATTTGGATTTTATGCTGGCTTATGTCATAGATTAACTTTTCAGTGAATAAAATAAAAACACTGTATTTTGAGTTAGAGGCTGTAGGGCGAATTATTTTATATCAACCACTATAATGAAACATGAGGAATGTGGCAATTGTAACTTATGATCTTCCTCCAATCATTTAATATGATGACACCAAAATCTAAGCAAAATGCACTTTTTCTTATTTTCAAGTCAGACCTCATTTTAATGCAGTGTAGACCATGTTTGGACAGCATATTACATGCTACAGGAAAAGGACAAACATTTGTATTTCTATTGCAGTCAGAAAAACCCAGTAATTGCACACACACACACACACACACACACACACACTTTTTCACAAAGTGTGACTTTGGAAGACAGATACACATGTATTTTTTTAGGAGGTGTAACAAGGACCTCACATGGTCTCTCATTTCCACAGTTCAATGGATCACTCTTTCCTGATACAAGTATCAGGAGGTTGAGATTTCTTGACTTTATGGCTGAATAGGCAGACACTACTACTAATTATTGTACAAACTCAGCCATGAAATTTGACACTGGATACTGACATTTTTTGGGGGGGAGGCTCTCCTCATATGCCCAAGTATTAAAAAGAAGTAACTCAGAAACGATGATGACTTGAATTAGAGCCATAGAATATGGGATTTGACTTAGCAGAGGGAAAAATAGGAAAGATAATCATTAGAATCTCTTTCTGGGTGTTAAACAGTAGCAAAATACATAAATGAGAAGAACGTGAAGAGAGATAAATTTTATTCAAATGAAGACATACATATTTCCAAAGGACAGACTGTTTTCCCAGAATATGTATTTATTTTTATCTTGTTTCTTAGTAACTCATTTGTTATTTATTTTCTCATTTACTCTCTCTTTCTCTGTCTCAGTCTCACTCTCCCTATCTTTCTCCCTCCCTCTCTCTCTGTTATCCTACTTTTCTCTCTTCTCCAGGCATTACCATCGTATCAGTTGTGTGCTGAGGACTGCAGTTGTTTCCAAATTAAGATTCAATCAATCTATTTTACAGACCTGCACAAACCTAAAGCCCAATGCATCAAACATAAAATAAGAATGAGTGAGGAGTTCAGGCACCTGTGAGGAGTTATAGTAGAAGACATGACACAAAACTCAAGTGTGGATGGATGAAGAGGCTCATTCTTTGAAAAGACAAATGACCACAGCTGAGTTGAGGAGCTAGTTTGAGGTGTGTAGAGAAGGGTTTTGTTCAATGGATGCAAAGACCCTCTTAAATTAAGGTATACATTCCTTTATGTTCTATGAGCAGTTTTGCCTTTCTGTTTGGCTTACTTTCTTTGTTAATGTCATGAACTTCTCAGCATGTCTTCCACTGGAGACTGAATTGAATTCAACTGTTATAAAAGATAAGCATTTTCCAAGATGATGAAAGGAGGGCAGAGGATAAGGAAAGCACAATTATTTTCCATCTCACAGCAGGAAATTATTGTCTCTTGTTCTCCAATTACAAGCCCTTCCTGCCAAGCTCACTGGGCAGAGAATAGAGCAGTAACCCTACGATCATTGGAAAAATATTCATTTCCACAACTGTATGTGTACAAGCTGAGGAATCATATGGAATGTTTCACTGTGGCTGGCAAACAGAACAAACAGCACCAGGGTTGTAGTGATGTGGACATTTGCAAGCTGTGCCTGGTATGAGTTATCTTTTTTGACTTTTTATTTACTCATAACTAAGATCTATAGGAACACTTAACTTTTCAGACCATAGGGAAATGTAAACATAGGTTTTACATTGCCCCCAAAACACTATGGGGTTGTTCATAATCATTTCACATGTAATAGTACTCAAATAGAGTTGCTGTGTTGAAGGATTTACATTGTTTTTTTATTTATGAGTATTGTGTGCATATGCCTGTAGGCATGGACATGTGTACGTTGTACCCTTAGAGACCAGGAGAAGGTGTCACATCCCCAGTAGCTAGTGTTACACACACTTATGGGCCATGTGATTTGTACACTGGATTCAAACTTTGTAATCTAAAAGAACAACAAGCTCTCTTAATCTTTGAGCTGCCTCTTCAGCTCCAAAGATAGTTTTGGAGATTCACTCAGATTAACTCAAATCTGAAATTATTTGAGAAATACTTCCAGCACTGTGAAATAGTCTACAAAACAATATATTACTGCACTACATATTTTAATTCATAAAAATATATCCAAACATATACTATATATTTTAAAAATATTATCTATTCAAAGATGATAAAAATGCAGAATATTCGAGGTTGAACTACTTGTAGAGACTATTTCATTTTCTTCATGCATTATTTGTTGATTCACATTTATTTATTCACTCACTTAAAAAATACTGTTTCATGTCAAAATATCAGACAAAATATAAGACACAATTCCATGTAGACTATATCACAGGAAGAAGGCAATATTACATGATGCAGTAGGTTTGTACTAGAACAAGGCATTGCATAAAAAGGAATGAGCAATCTACTGTGTTGCTAGACTATGTTCAGGCTTGAGGCTGGTGGAAGAGGGCAAGTATTGCCTTTACAACAGAAGAGATGTCCATCACAAAAACTCCTGCCATACAACAAAGCTTGATTATG
>CM053752.1:28975085-29000306 GCA_028658305.1 Pachyuromys duprasi | reverse complement strand
TTCTTGAATATTTTGTGCTTTGGACTTTCCTGATTTTAGTTTCTTTTGAGAGAAGTATCAATTTCTGTGAGTGTATCTTCAGCACCTGAGATTCTATTTCCTATTTCCTGTATTCTGTTGGTGATGTTTATCTTTGTGGTTCCTGATCTTTTCTCTAAGTTCCCCAGCTCCAGGATTTTCTCAGTTTGTGTTTTCTTATTGATTCTAATTTTGTTTTCATGCCTTGCACCATTTCCTTCATCTGTTTGAATATGGACTCCTGTCTCTCTACTATGGTCTCTATTTTTTTGTTCATTTCCTCTCTATATTCCACTAATTGTATTTCTACTTGTGCCTCTCTTTGTTTGGTTATATTTGCCTGTGTTTCTTTGAGAATTTTATTTTTTTTCCTTTCTTTGCCTCCACTTGACTGACCAAGTCTTCAATAGATTTGTTTATTTCCTCTTTAATTGTTTATATTTGTATGACTATTTCTCTGAGAGATTTGTTTGTTTCCTCTTTATGTGCCTCAAATAATTGGGTAAGCAGAGCTTTAAAGTCATTTTCCTGTGCTTCTGGTGAATTAGAGTATCCATCAATTTAAGGGGTTGCCGGTGAAGCCATGATGTCCTGATTTATGTTGGATGTGTTCTTTCACTGACCCCTTGCCATTAGCTTATCTGTAACCTTCCCTGTTTGTTCCTGGATTCTGCAGTTCAGACTGGTACTGTGTCTCTCTGGCATCTGGAGAATTCTTCAGGAAGCTGAGAGAGGTCCCGTGGCCACAGCGTGTATGTTGGTGATTCAGTTGTACCTGTGGAAGGAAAGTCTGTGGGCACAGAAGGGCAAATACAGGTCCACGTGTATGTGGAAATGTGCATGGAAATATGCCTGGAGGGACAGTGATAGAGAATGCTGAACCCTTGAGTGTGTGGGAATGGCCCTGCCTTGCAGGCTTTTAGGGGGTTACTTGTGCATGCGCAGTAGATGTAGCAGGCGCTGGTGATATTTGTAGCAAAATTTCCAGTATTATCCACCTTAACTCCACTGTTGAACCTGCAGAGCAGGGGCTTTGATGTCCCAAAAGTCCCCATGTTTCCCACAGTGGGTGTGTGGGTGGGAGGGATCCGATGCCTGGCTGCTAGTTTCGAAGTACCGTGGATCTGGGGTTCTGCAGACACTCAAGGGCACACTCATTCTCAAGCAGGTCACATTGGCAAGGATCGGGGTATCTGGGCTCTCTATTCTCTGGTTTGGGCCTGCTTAGTCATACGCAGGAAGACTGAGGAGTTCTGCCAGCTCAGTGCCCTCCACTGTGCTTTCCAGACCTGGTAGCCCCGGTTCCTGGTGTTCCTAGCTTGTTTGGTGGGTCTGCTGGACTTTGGTAGCTATATAGCCTATTATCTGTCACCGAGGGTTTGGGTGGGCCATACAGTCAGTGGCTGGGAGACCCTGTGAAGTAGGTATGGCTGCTTGCAGACTTGAGACACCGGAGGATGGAGCAGTGGATCCAGGATTCCAAGACAGGTACAGCTGGCAGCTCTGGCTGAGGGACCAGGAGCCCAGCCTCTGCGACCCAGTCCCCAAGCAGTAAGCTCTGAGCTGAGAATCTTGGTGAGCCAGATTCTCTCCCTCTCCCAGAGGGAGGCCCCCAAAAAGGGAGTGCTAGGAGATCAAAAGATTGTTTCTTTCCTTCCCCAAACAAGTCTGCAGGTGACCAGAGACCAAAGCTCTCACCTTCACTGTTGTTGTTTCCCTGGCTTCAGTAGTCCTTCTACTCATCAATTCAGGAACTTCAGCTCCTCTGCAACTCAGAAACTGTGCGAGCTCGTCGCCATCTTGTATCCAATTTATGCATTTTACAGTTACTTTAGTATGATATTAATACAACAGCTATCATGTACATATTTTATGTAATCATATCTGACTTTGCTCACATACTGATATTTTGTTTTACCTCTACTATTGCATATGCATTATTTTATTGATTATTACAACTATTGTACTACTACTGTAATACTACTGTATTACTACTACTGTATTTTTCTTATTTGTGATTATTTATACTTGATAGTACTACTAAAGCTATTATGAATTGGACCTTTTAAAAATACTTTAATTCCTTGAGAATTCCATACAAAATACTTTGCTTGTATTCAACATCAACTTCTCTTCTTAACCCTTTCTAGATCTACTCCACTTTCAGATTATCATAATTTATTGTCCTCCTTTTATTAAAAACATATTTTCATACAATGTATTCTAATTAGTTTCTCATTCCCGAACTCTACCTAGTTACTTACCACCACCCTAACCAATAAAATCCAAACGCTTTCTTGCTTTCTCATGAGAAAACCAATATATATCCAAAAATAAAATAAAGTGAAATAAAAATAAACCAGATTATAAACAAACGAGCAGATGAACAAATAGAAAAATAATAAAAACAAAACCAGATCAAAGTAAAAGGCCAAGACACACATATAGTTGCAGAGACACATATTCAAACAGATATAAATACTTTAAAAATGCAACATAGAAGCCATCATAATATATACATAAACAAAATATTTGTATTGTAAAAATAACTAAATGCCCAAGCAAACCGTGACATAAAAACAAACAAACAAACAGGCAAACAAAACAACAGGAGCAAAAACAATGAAATCATTTTTTGTTGGCTATCTACTGCTGGGCATGTGGCCTACCTACAGAGGAGTTTATTTAGCCAGTGTATGGGGCCTTTCTTTTCAATGATGTGAGAAATGTGTCACTAGAGAATTTCATCACTGGGCAAATGTCATAGAACCTACTCACTCAAACAGATGGTAGAATCACAAGCATATGCAGTATGTTATCATACTGAATTCTGCCAGTGTTGTAACATGAGTTTGATTATTGTGGTGGTAAAATGTGTTTAAACATGAAAAGGTTGTAATAACAAAGGGGGATAAGAGAAAATCTGTGAATACTTTTATAAAACATTTATTATGTACAAAGCTGTAGGGCTGGGCGTTGTTCTGGTGAATCATTCTATGAAATCAGGTTGGATATGATGGCCTGAGATAGGTTTATATAGGGGTGTGTACATTGTCCATTTAAAACACATTAAATTTATGAAAAATATTATCTTCCTTAAACAATAAATGCAAATACTATGCTATATTTTTGTTGTTTAAAATTTTCCAATTGCTGTTGGTGTTTTGGTTTGTTAATAATCTCACAGTATAGATACTTTGTATCATTGTATTATGTATATATATATTAAAATGATGAAAATTTATTTTATCATGTTTTTGTACAATTTATTCAGTTTGTATCATGATTGTAGCCCCTCCCTCACTGTCTCCCTCCCTTACTCTCCCTCTATCTTTCCCATGTCCCTCTTCCAAAGTGCACAGAAAACAGGGAATCCTCTTCTGACCCTAGCCTATCAAGTCTCATCAGGACTGCCTGGATCCTCTTCCTCTATGGCATGCTAAGACCACCTTGCCAGGGAGAAGTGATCAAAGGATAGGCAACTGAGTTCATGTCAGAGACTGGATGTGTCCCCTTATTAGGGTACTCACTTGGAGACTGAGTTACCTATGGGCTACATCTGACCAGTGGTCTAGGGTCTCTCCATGCATGGTTCTTGGTTGATGTATCAGTTTCTTCAGGACCCTCTGGACCCAGATGTTTTGGCCTTGTTGCTCTTCTTGAGGAACTCCTATTTCCTCTGGCCTTTCTATCTTCCCCTTCTTCCATAAGACTCCCTGAGTATATTGAACCACCCCTGCATACTTACTTGGTTATGGTGGATGATATCTTTGATGTGTTCTTGGATTCTGTTTGCAAGTATTTTCTGGAGTATTTTTGAATCAATTTTCATAAGAGAGATTGGTCTGAATTCTTTCTTTGGTGGGTCTTTGTGAGGTTTAGGTACCAAGGTGATTATGCCCTTATAGAATGAGTTTGGTAATTCCTTCTGGTTCTATTTTGTGAAATATTTTGAAGAGAATTAAAATTAGATCTTCTTTGATGGTCTGGTAGAATTCTGCATTGAAACCATCTGGCCCTGAGCTTTTTGTGTTGTTTTTTGGAGTGGGGAAACTTTTGATTATTGCTTCTATTTCCTTAAGGAATATAGGATTATTTATTTGCCTGATCTTGATTGAACTTTGGTAAGTGAAATCTATCAAGAAAACTGCCCATTTTATTTAGATTTTCAAATTTTGTGAACTTTAGGCTTTTGAAGTAAGATTTAATGGTTCTTTGAATTTCCTCAGTGTCTGTCATTTTGTTCCCCTTTATATATGTGATTTTGTTACTTTGAATATTCAGTGTCTGCCTTTTATTTTACTTTGCTAAGGGTTTGTCTATCTTGTTGAATTTCTCAAAGTATGAACTCTTTGTTTCATTGATTCTTTGTATTCTTCTCATTGTTTGTATTTTATTGATTTTAGCCCTGAGTATATTTCTTGCCTTCTACTGGTTGTGTTCGCTTCTTTTTGTTTTAGAGCTTTCAGGTATTCTTTTAAGTTACTAGTATGAGATCTTCAATTTCTTTATGAAAACACTAAGCTGGACTTGAACAACAATAGAATCAACATAAAGCCTGCAAACTGGGCTGGAGAGATGGCTCGGAAATTAAGAACATGTGCTGCTCTTCCAAAGGTCCTGAGTTCAAATCCTAGCAACCACATGGTGGCTCACAACCATCTATAGTAAGATCTGGTGTGCAGGTAGAATGGTGTATAAATAATAAATAAATATAAAAAAAGAAAGAAAGCCTGGAAACTCATAGGAACAGAACAACACTCTATTCAATGACTAATGGATTAAGGAAGAAATAAAGAAAATAAAAACATTAAAGACTTTCTAGAATTCAATGCAAATGAAGACACAATATATTCATACTTGGGGTACACAATGAAAGTAGTGCTGAAAGGAAAGTATGAAGTATTTTAATTAATTATAGTTTCATTCTAGTTTTCTATGTTAAAATGATTTCAGTTTTATTTGTTAAACTTATATAAAAAGTAAGATGCAAATCCATTCAGCTGCTTAGACTTGCTTGGCAGTTGGCTCATCATGGCTACTCTATAAGTGTCCGTCAGTTTTGCCAAAGGCCCATGCTCTTGCCTACAACTGCAACATTTCAGTGGAGTTCCAGCTGCTGTGTATACATTAGGTATTTTAGCTATTTCTTCCTGGGAACTAGTTTTCTCACTGATATCTGTGTTTTTGATTTGCATTTCTTGATGGCTAAAGTTATCTACAGATGACACTGATCATTATCATCAGTCACCATTCATGCCTTTGTTATAAGGAATTCCCTCTAAGTGCGGGATCACTGGGATGTGCATCTATTCAATAAAATAAAGCACTATCTATCAGGCATTATTTCTGAGATTAAGTGACAAAAGATTCTAATTTGCAACATGCTGTTCAGATAGGATCTTTCTGGCTGTAAAGTTTCAAGTGTGTATGGGGTAAAGAAGTAAGGGTGGTCTTGAGCCAGCACCTCCAAGGAAACCAGGGTATTAAAATTTTCTTGTATGGAGATTAAGCTTTTGACAGTTTAGGCTTGAGAAAAGATCCCATTGTTCCCTAATGGTTTACAATTTTGTATTGTACCCTAATAAAGCAAAGCAATAGGTTAAATGGTGAAACAAAACTAATCCATAGAAATTCAGAAACCCTAACAAGCTGATGTGCTTTGGTTGCTAAGTTTTAGTTTAATTCATTACTCAACAGGAAATGCCACTAGCATAGACCCTTTAATTTAGACTGACTCTTTCTAACTAACTAATTCTAACTTCAGACTAACTCTTCAACTCTAAAATTTTTTTTTTCCCCTAAATATCTCAGGCGTGCTTTCAACTGTTCTTCGTTGGTACATTTTGCCTTGGTCTTTCCTAGGATGTCTAGAAATATGGGAATTATGTTGGATTCTTTCTCCAACTCTTCAGATTCATTTTTATCTTCTTCTTTGGGAGGTTGATACTTATCTCCATGGACAGTTAACTTACGGTTTGGGAACCTTCTCCTTGTAAGAGGCCGTCTTCAGCATTTGTTGGGGTGGTTGTTTGGGAGCCAAGTGTGTTTTTCTGCTTCAGTTTCTTTTGTTTTTGTACACCCTCTCTACAGGAAGTCTTACTTGGAGGTATTTTTCTTACTCTAGAGCATGGACTGTCTGACGTCTCAGGAGTATTCCGTTGTTATTAATGGAAAGTATAAATCTCCCTTACTTAGAGCCTCATCTTCCCCCAGTGCCGCTCAACCCATGCTGTTGCTTTCTCTGATCTGCTCTCAGTAGTACAGCTACTCTTTAGGCAAATGCACAGATTCTTATCCAGTACATCCTCTAGAGAGGCTCAGAACAAAGTCTCAAAGGGGTCAAACATGGGGTTTGAATTTTCTGAGCAATGCTTCTCCATTTACAATTCTGCTTTGCAGATTGCATATTCCTATGCTGTGTCAAATTCTGACCTCCTCTTACTGAGTTAAAAGGAATTTTCCTGCTTTATTATTATTATTATTATTACTTTTATTATTATTCCTGAACTCTAAACTGTAGAATATACCATTCTTCACTATCACCCCCCTAGTCTTCCGGCTCTCCAAACTTACTGTCAGCATTCTCTGGCCTGTGAATTTTGTATTTTTATCCCCCACCTCCATTTTTATGTTAATTTAGTACAGGAGAGATAGTTTGGTCATGTTGCTAGACCAGTTATGTTGTCAAATTTTGATAAAGTTTTCTTGCATGGGATATCAACAACCCATTTTCTCTCTCTGTTATCATCTTTGCTAGGTCAAACTCTTTTATTAACATGCTCATATCTTTCTTAAAGAATATTTTGTTCTTTAGTGTTTGTCATATTTCTACTTGAAGGGAATATTGAAATTTTGACTTCTTGTTGTGGCAAAGTTTCTGAAGAGGTTAGCATACAGTATTATTTTTTTGTTGCATTGTCTTGAAATTGGTAATTGTGCATCTCGATACGATGCTTTTACAATCTTCCCTGATTTTGAGTAGTTTCCTTTTGCTGTGTTTTTTGTTCCTTCCATCCCACAGCACATTTCTCCCTGATTCCTCTTACCCACCTATCACAAAAGCATCTTGAATGAAAAGAAATAAAAAAGAAAGAAGATAGTAGCTCCTAGGTATGGCAGAGAAAAATGTTTATTGGAGATATGTAGGAGAGCATAGTCAAAGGCAGGGATTTCTGGGAAATTCCAGAGTGGTCATGACAAGACTGATCTGGGCCATATTGGGAGAGAGGGAGGAGAAAGGGGAGCAAAGAGAGGAGAGCCAGCAGCAGCAATCAGGATTCCTTAGCTGCAAACAAAGTAGGTAACCAAAATATTATCGATTATATGGGGAATAATATAATAAAAATGATATGGATTATATAGGGAAGAGCAGTCCAGTCCCCTGGGCTGGGAAGTTTAGGGTCAGCCATACCGTGCAACAGGGAGGGACTGAGAAATGCAAAGAGAACCTAGTGGCCAGGTCTGCTTTAATAGGTATGTCAGTCTTTTGTGCTCAGTTTGAAAACTAATACATCCATCATCCAAAGGCTGTAACTCCCGGTCTTGCTTTCTGAATAGTAGTCATATAATATCTGTCCACTTATCTTTTTGGCATATTTTTTAAGAAAATTAGAATTAATTTGCTTCAGCTTTTCCTCATGGATTTTGAACGTCTACATGATTTAGCAATCAACCGGGATATATGTAAGCAAGGGAAAATTTGCCTAGGATAAAAAAAGGAAACAGATTCACTCTGGTTTTGACCAGGAATTCAAGAGAACCTAAGGAAATGCAAACTGCAGTGAGAAAGCTTATTATCTAGCCTAGGAGAAGGACAGAAAAGCTTATAGTGCTTACATATCTTCTTTCTAGAAAAAGACTTTGCTGAGACTCATAACCAAACCTTCAGCAGAGTGCAGGAAATCATATGAAAGAAGGCAGAGTTAGTAGACCTGGAGCAGACAGGAGCTCCACAAGGACCTAATATATCTGGGAACAGGGGTCTTTTATGAGACTGTATCTCCAACCAAGGACCATGTATAGATATAACCTAGAACCCCTGCTCGGATGTAGCCCACAGTAACTCAGTATCCAAGTGGGCTCCCTACTAAGAGGAACAAGGACTATTTC
This sequence comes from Pachyuromys duprasi, assembly GCA_028658305.1. Classification (NCBI taxonomy): domain Eukaryota; kingdom Metazoa; phylum Chordata; class Mammalia; order Rodentia; family Muridae; genus Pachyuromys; species Pachyuromys duprasi. The sequence continues at coordinate 28,992,176 of CM053752.1, read as the reverse complement.
TGACATGAGTTCAATGGATTGCTCTTTGACCGCCATCTCCCCCTGACCCCCGAGGGAGGAGCAGCCTTGTTAGGCCACACTGGTGGACTTTGCAGACAGTCTTGAAGATACCTGATAAGCTAGGATCAGATGGAAGGGGAGGAGGCCTCTTCTATCTGTGGACTTGGAAGGGGCAGGGAGGAGATAAAGAAGGGAGGGTGGGATTGGGATCAAATGAGGGCTGTAGCTGGGATACAAAGTTAATAAACTGTAACTAATATTTAAAAAATAAAATTAAATTGAAAAAGATTCTATAGGTCTACAGCTCATTCTTAACTGCATTCTTAACTATTTATGTGTGCACTGGTGTGTGCAAGTTTGCCTCTGTGTGTGTATGAGTGTGTGCCTCTGTGTGTATGTGTGGTGGTGTGATTGTGTGTGTGGTGTGTATTTGGGTGTGTCTGTGTATGTTTATGGTGTGGTGTTTGGTGTGCAATTAGTGTGTATTTTGTGGTATGTAAGCTTGTGATGGTGGTGTGTTGTGTGTATGTGTGTGTGTGGTGTTTTGTGGTATGTGTTTATAGTATGGTATTATATAGTATGGTAAGGCATGGTATGTGGTTTGCATGTGTGTATGTGTGTGGTATGTGGTGTGGGTGTGGGCATGTCTCTGCTAGATACAGACTCTATATCTGTACTGTTATTGTGTGTGAAATAATATGTTTCACTATTGATGTTATTTAATTCCTTAAATATTCTGTGTGTCAATACTCATTTGGGCACAGAGTTTGAAAATTGACTGTGCTTTTACTAGGTTGTTTCCTTTACTGAGCAGAATCACTGAAACTATATGAAAGCCCATTAGCCTATTTTGTTTTTGTTTCCTGTGCTTTGAGGGTCTTGTCCAAAATTGACTGTAATTTAAATAAACCAGGTAGAGAAAAAAATGAGTATTACATGAACTGAGTCATATATACAATATAAAAACGTTTATCCTCCAGTAGCTGAGAGTAGAGCAGTGGCTACCAGTGGCTGATTAAGAGGAGGGAAGGGAGAAAAGAGACAGGACACTAAGTCAACCTGATGTGTGCCAGAGTCTCTGGAGTGTTGTGACCTTATATTCTATGCAGCTCGATAGACCTGGAAGAAAGGTTTGTGGATGTTTCTACAATGAAGAAATGGTAGGTGGTTGAGAAAACCGGTATATGTAACCTGTCTTAAATGTTACAAAATGAATATGTGAAAATGGGGATATAGAGAAAACCAGACGATAACCATGGAATGGGACAATGCTGTAGAACTATGTAAAAGCTCCAAGAGCTGATGACCCCTGTGTCCAATAAACATATGAACAGAAGAAAACAGAATGTAGCAGACAAGTTCAGTAAGACAGGCTTGTGTGTGAAGGCAAGTGGAGGTTCTGGCAGCCCAGTTACGACAACTGACATATTTACAAAGTGCCAATCTGTCAAGTAAATGGTGACTAAAGTGGCTGCGGAATAATAGCCTGTAATACCATCTGCCATTTTACTTGACTGATGTACTTTATTTTAAACTTCTTTTCTCACATGTTTTAGCTGATTTGTGGACCTCAAAACACACATGTGCCTTTCCAATTCAAGGCAGAAGAGCAATGACTGTTATCTACTGTCCACCTGTGGTCAGCTGTGATGACATTTTAATTGGGCGATTTTTCTATTAATCATCATAGCAACTAGTTGGGCAGGTGTCATCTTCAGTAAAAGAACCCAAAGCTCAAAAGTACTCACCTGACAAGCTATGACCATGTGTCTTTAGTGACTTCCATGAAGACATATTCTGCCTCACCTGGAAAGTCAGTACTGCCTTTATTTGACTGTACTGTAATTATTAGTCTCTGCTTTTGTACGCTGCCCTTTCTGAGAGGAGAGACCGTATTTTATCTTTTCCTTGTTTACTTAGAACATTAGCATAAAATCAGTAAGCGATGACTTAATTACAAATCTCACAGAACAAGATGATAAATTTAGAGACCGAGACTTATATTATAGGATGTTTTCTGTCTCTGCATTCTTATGCATTCATAAATCAATGGACCTGATTGGATATCTGACCCATAGGACTGCTGTCTGGATTACAGAGTTAAATAGAGTAGAAGAATGGCAACATCTCAATACAAATCATAATTGAGAGCCATCTCCAGAGACATAACTAATTTGATAATTAGCAAGATTATATTTTTGCATATGGGTAAGTTATGTGTATATTATGCTAAGTGAATTCTTTTTCATGTACAGCAAACCTCAATGTATCTTGACAAGTGAACGAAATTAAGCACTATTATTAAAAATATTTAAATTCATGTGTGTGTGTGTTTTACCAGTATGTCTGTGCAGTGTGTGCCTATCATACTGGTGGAGGACAGAAAAGGGCAATTGTATGCTCTCAGACTGGAGTTAAATAAAGTTGTGAGTGAGTACATGGGCGCTGGGAATTGAACCCAAGTCCTCTGGAAAAGCAGTAGAAATTCTTGGCTGCTGAACCATCTCTCCAATCTCCTAAACTACACATTGTTGATGCTTAATTTTACCTTCAGAAACACGATGGTGCTATGAATGGTCAAAATCTGTGGTCATTGACTGTACTATCTAAATAATCATCCTAACATTGGTTTTAACTTACAGATTCACTTAAGTTTAAACAGAAACTGTTATAAGGGGACTGGTGAGAGAGATCAGCTGGTAAAGGTGCTTGTTGATTCAGCTGAACAACCTAAATTCAGCTCTTCTCTGGAACCCTGTAAAGATGGAAGGAGATAACTACCTCCACAAAGTTGACCTCTGACCCCAAAATGTACATGGGGGCATGCATGAGGCATCACACCCACGATAATTTTATGTAACTAAATAATAATTTAAAAGGATTATTATCCTATTAATTGAGCAACAAGAAGTGATGTATTTAACATTTGCAATACCCATGACAATGCTTTGCACACAGCAGACTGCAGCCTTATATGTTGAGTAAAACACTTTTAGACACAAGGAAATCTAAGAGCACTGGAGTGAAGGGACAAAATGAATGTGTACCCCATGATAAAAAGAGGCTGTAAGAGTGCCCCCCTTTTTTTGCCAATAAACCAAGAAAAAGACTTTTGTCCCTGCATGTGTTTTAATGAAATGGTACGAGAAGGATTGCTTTTAATTTCATCCCAGTAATGTCTGAGGGAAAGACTAGTGGCTCACAAAGCAATGATGGGAGAATCCAGACATCGAGGGAATGAAAAGGAGGGGCATCTGCAGTAGGAAGGGAGAGACAGGCAGATTTGATCATGAATCTGTAACTGTTTGATCATGAGTTACTGTGTGCGCAACCAAAGGGGTTACAGCAGATAGAGACACACCTGTAACAAAACTCTGAAATTTGCAGAAAGACAAGAAAAAGTCTTTTTTTAGTTTTTAATATGATCAATATATTGTGTTTATCAGTGTTTGATATCTGTTTATTTTGGGGGTATTATACAATAGAGCAGAGCCAGGGCTAAATGCTGGGTCTTCATGTTTATGTCAAACTGTCTTTTAGTGATGGGCAATAATGATTTGTCTTTCATAAGGTTAGAATTTTAGTATATTAAAAGGAAATTTTTTTCTATTTACATAAATAATATTAATTTTTACTAGTTTATTCAGTGCTGGTATTAATTTGGCATGATAGAATACACAGGCACCCAAGTGACAGGCATAGAGAATAGGGTATTCCACCAATACACTGTTAGAAACAGGTAGATTGACCTATGACACACCACACAGGGCCAGGCAAGGAATCATCAGTGTCTATCAGGCTGCTGCACAAGAAGGTAAAATCCAGGAAAGCCTGGACTTTATTATTTCTGAGAATTAGGAAAGAAACAAGAATTTGACTTTAAATGTTCTGGTGGGGATTTCTGCTGATTCCAAGTTGTAGGGTCCATTTGTCTGCTCCATGAAAAAGTAGGATAGCATGCTCTGACACTCAGGAGAGCAGTGGGTGGGTTTGCTTCCAAAAGGTGACCTCACAGGCCCAGAGTTTGTGCTTTCTCAGAATTAGCAAGGCCTGGAATGTCAATCTCAACCCAGCCATTTAGTCCTGGATACTAAACCATCAGGAACACATAAACTAAGCTGAGTTTGATGCTTTTATAAATATGCCGAGGCAGGATATGTCTGAATGATATGGAAATTCTACCTTTAATGTTTGAGGTCTGTTGGTAATCATCTTACTGCAGAAATGCTGGTAAACTCACATCTGTTGCAGCACTGCCAACTACAACCACATCATGCAATAAGCCTAGATATCCTCCCACAAATGGAAAGGGAAATAAACTATCCCATGGTCCCCCAATCACACAGGGCTGAGGATTTATCTAGTCGTAAAGAAGACGGTGAGAAGACCTGGAGGTTCCCCTACCACATGAAATGAACCAGTGCCACAGAGCAGTATCATGTGCTTACTGTGGGAATAGAAAACGAAAAAGATTAATAAGCATCCATAAAGAGATTGTGCATGCAGTAGAAAAGGAAAGAGAAGAGAGAAATAGGATACAATTAGTGATGGGTGGAATGTACATGATCAAAATACATGATACACATGTATGCAAATATCAGTATGAAAGTCTTCATTTTATACAATGACTATATATGTGAAATATAGTAATTAACAAGAAGTGATTCAAGATGGGACCATGAGTTTCCTTAAATCCCTAGTCTGGAGATACTTCTCAGTTCACACTGTGTAATCTCTAAAGCATGTTAAAAAAAAATACAAAACCTGGGGATAGATTCAGAAGCTCATTATCTTTGACCCCACATTAGGATTGCCAAATAAAATATATACTGTTCAGTTAACTTCAAATTTGAAGTAAATGATTAAACTTTTTAAAGTCCCAGGGTGAGCTAGAGTGACATGTATGGGACAGATATGATAAAGATGTTATTTACATACATTAAATTTTCAATAAATACCTAAATATTATAATATACCCTATAGAATATAACTATACTGAAAGAAATTATTTATGTAGAATTTAACCAAATTATTCTTTCTTTGCTGTGTTGCTACTTAATTCTATTTCAAAATAATAGTCATAAAGATAATTTACTGATGCCAAAAACCATTCAGATCTAACTAGAAAATTTAAAATTTCATTATCATATAGTAAAATGAAAGAAGTAGAAAAGAGTTTTAGTATAAAAGCATCCACATCTCAAGAGCAGGATGTGACAAGAGTTCTTGCTTGTTCAGGTTTCACAGCATGGTAAGCTACTACAGGGTGTGTTTCCAGATAGGAAGGGCATTAGTTAAATACAACCATTTTATGTTCTCATGCTAGCTCTGGGAAGCAAGTTGTGTGTGTGTGTGTGTGTGTGTGTGTGTGTGTGTGTGCGTGTGTGTGCGTGTGTGTGTGTGTGACCATTCAAATGAAGTTTTTCTTATATTGAAACAAGCTGGTTGTTTTCATCCCCTGTATAGGTAGCTAGTTAGACGTTAACATAAAAGCTGGCATTGAATCTGAACCAGCATTCTATAAAAGCAAAGGCAAAAATAGGAAGATTCTAATTGCTAGTCAGAGGAATGGGACCTGAGTCAAATTCTGGCAATGAGTGGTGATAAGACATTTTGAACTTAGCTGAAAGTCATTACTTGACAACTATACTTGGTTCCAGAAGCCCTAAGACTTAGAAGAATACTGTATAGCAATAACATTTATATATTATTAAGATACTCACCCCTCCCCTGCTGCATGGAAGAGTCAATCCAAGTGTATCTGTCAATCACCTGAACAAGAAAAAAAAATACTTCTTTTGAATTCTATACATTGCAATAACTTTATATAGAGCGAAACACTAGCCCCCAAATTAAACCTGCACAGTGGTCTTTAGTTATTGTCCATTTTCATCTTTTGAGAAAATGCTTTCCTCTGCTCCGCAATAAATATGTGTTATTTACACTATGCTTTGCATGGCCAGTCTGAGCTTTGTGAGCCAGACTGGAGGGGACAGGGTGGCATAGAGAGAGAGAGGGCAGTCTGACTGGATGTCCATTGTAGAAATCCCCGTTCTGGACACTATTTCCTGTTACACTAAAGCTAGTTACTTACTTCAGAAGAAACTCATGAATTTCTACTCATGGGCCAGAAGAAGTTAGAAAGGATCGTTCTTTTATGTCTTTTCCAGTGTTTATTTAAAATAAAATGTAAATGAATTAAATTGATCTTTTTTTCTTCCAATATACTAAAAGTCACACATTTTCCTGAATAACGTTCATAACAGCTTCACTCTCTGCTTAATATCTATATTTCTGTAACATGCCACTAATCACACATCTCTAATTAACACCTAATTCTGTATTAATTTCCTTGTTGTTTTCCTTTGGGCTTGTGTAATGAGACAATAACTTACATTTGCAAATCACCCTATTAGCAATACTTGTTGGATTGTAACACCTTGTGGGTAGTTCTCATGTAATTGTCTTTTCAAAATTATTACTCTATGTGTTAGATATTGCTCGCTGCTAGTTTTAAATGTGTTGCTAAATGTGTCACAGGCTCACAAAAGAAGCAAATTCTGCCTATATTATGTGTCAGGATTTCCTGTGGAGCTTTAGTTTAAAAAATAAGTTAACATTTGCAGAAGCCACTGGATCTAATAGGCAAGCATTCTAATAATTGGGAATCAAAGGTCAGGGTGCAAGAATTGGTGGTGTACCTGCTAACTCTAAACCACAGGGTGACCAGTTAAATTTCTCTGGCCTCGGTTTCTGCTAAGTTTCAAAGGCAGAATGCAAGCCAAGAACAGTGTGTAAAGATCAGAAAGAAAACTAAATAGAAAGGGCTTTATAAATTGTGAAAGAGTAGACATATATGATGATATTTTTTCCCTCAATGTGAATGGTGTCATGGAAATAAAAGCGTTGATGACATCCACATTTCATTTCAATTCTGTGTTTAAGTCCCTGAAACGTGCAGGTCCCTGCTGTGCAAAATGTGTATGAGTCAAAATTTGATCAATTCAGCCAGACACAGATTTTTATCAAATTCACAAAGCTGTAAAAGCCAGGACTATACCCTACTTCGGAAAGCAGGGGTCAGGGACTTCCTAAGGGTCCAGTTATAGTATAGATTTGAAGGACAAAAACTTAATGGGCACGTTGTCTAGTGCTTTCTGTGTGCCTTACTGTTGGCTAGGCGAATAAACAGAGACAAAGAAGTTAAGTGGTGTAGTATAATCGCCATAAGTTTTCTGCTTGAGCAGTCCATTAGGAGAAAATGAGAGGGATATATACATACATATATGTGTGTGTAATATATACATATATATATGTATATATATATATGAAGAAAAAAATCAAGTTATCCATACAAGGTGCTTTAAAGAAAGTGTATTTCGCAATGCTTAAAGACACTCTTCTGAGTCTCATGTTTTAACTATTCATAGACAAAACTCTATGAACCCCAATTCTCTAAATATATATACATACAGATATATTTGATTGACATGATCATAATTTCTCTGTTCTTTTATTTTTTAAACCAGAAGTAATTTATTTAATTTTGACAATGATCTTATTGGCAGAGTATTACCAACCTCACTTTATACAGGAAACAACCAAAGCCTAGAGAAATCCATAGACTTACTTGACCATGTGTGCCTCACAAACACCAGAGTTAGAGCCCCAAGTACCTCATTTTGTAAAGTGTGTCTGTAACATTCACAAGATATGTTTCTCAGAGCAAGCATTACCATCCTTGCCATGCCTGCCTGTTTAACATACTACTTTATAGTTCTCTGTTCTTATTACTTTGTATCTTATTTGTTTCCTATTTAGTCCTGCTGAATCTGCATTATGCTTCCTATAATCTTTTGCTGTGGACAGTAGACGAATTTTTGTTCTCTCTCTCCCTCTCCCCCTTTCTCCCTTCCTCTCCTCTCTCCTATTCTCCTCTCTTTTTCTTTCCCTTCTCCTCTCTTTTCCTCTCCTCACCTTTCTCCCATGTCTCTGATATATTTCTACATAGAAATGCTTCAAGAACAGAACAGTGTGGAGTCTCATAATCATTTTAAAACAAACAAGAAGATTAAAAGCAGAGGGTGGATTTGGGGAGGGGCATGTGTGGAGAAGGAGGAGGGAAAGTGGGATTGGAAGGTGAGGAGAGAGGGGTTTATGTGGGGATAAAAAGTGAATAAAGTGTAATTAATAAAAAATAAAATAAAAAATAAACAATTAACAGAAAATAAAAACAGAGGGTGTTAAGGAGCTGGGTTTAGTCATTCAATCTGGAGAAATGGAAGAAACAAAAAAGTGATACCAAGTTGGGAAACTGATTTGAATTACCTATGCTGTAGCTGTCATCCTATAGACATGGGTGTGTATAACACTATGCAAAGGAATAGTGAATTCTACAGAATATTAAAGAAAATGGTGCCTGGAAAGGAAATACAATAGTTTTATCATGATATCTTGCCAAGTTCTAACTTTTAAACCTAGTTACACAGAATTAAAAAAAAAAGAGAGAGAGAACAAGAGAGATCAATGTCTACACTGGACAAGTTCAGATATTGCAAGGAAAGAGTTGTGCATAATATAATCGCTGAGTAAGAAAAAACTGTCCATGAATGAACCTTGGTTGGAATATCAGTTTCAGTATCAGTGCCCAGATACTTTGGTTCTGTTGCTCTACTTGTGTAGCTACTGTCCTCTCCAGGTCTTACTAACTCCCCCTTATTTCATATGATTCCTTACTCTCTGCCCAAAGTTTGGTTATGAGTCTCAGCATCTGCTTTAATACACTGCTGGGTAGAGTCTTTCAGAGGCCCTCTGTGATAGGCTCCTGTCCTTTTTCATGTTTTTTCTTTCTCCCACTGACCATCCCTTTTGCCCCTTCTGCTCAGATGTAGCCCACCGGCAGCTCCGTATCCAAGTGGATTCCCTAGTAAGAGGAACAGGGACTACCTTGGACATGAACTCAGACATGGGTCTTTGACCACCAACACACACACACACACACACACACACACACACACCTGAGGGAGGAGCAGCCTTGCCAGGCCACAGAGGAGGACAATGCAGCCACACCTGATGAGATCTGATAAGTTAGCTCAGATGGAAGTGAAGGAGGACCTCCCCATCAGTGGACTTGGAGACGGGCATGGAAGGAGGTGAGGGAGGTAGGGTGAGATTGGGAGGGAATGAGGGAGGAGGCTACAGCTGGGACACAAAGTGAATAAAATGTAATTAATTCACAAAAACACCAGAGACTGGAAGTCCCAGACCTGAGAAAAACCCACAGCGAAAGTAGGAAATGGAAATGATCTGAGGTCACCCAGTCTATCCCTGGAAAAGGTCCCGCAGACTGGCAGGTGCACACCGCCAGCCCTGAGCAGGGCTCCAGCAGTGAGCACAGAGACCTGCTGAATGCCTGACTCTCCATCACAAACAGAACCATGTGCCCCAGGGCATCAGAGACTGGGTTTCCCTGTAGGAAGAACCCTCACAGGTAAGGAAGCAAATGAGGGCTGACTTCAGGTCACCAAGTCTATCCCTGGAAAAGGTCCCTCAGACTGGCAGGCACACACCAGCAACCCAGAGACCTGCTGTGCATTTGACTATCCATCACAGACCGAACTGTACACCACAGGGCATCAGAGACTGGGAGTGTCTGTCAGGAGAAAACCCCACAGAGAAGGAGGCAGCTTAGAGCACTCAGCTGACCCCAACCACCAACATTGCCAGCACACACAGGAAAGTTCTCAGGAAAAGGTCTCAGGTTCCTGCCCAGGCACCAGCTTGGAGCCATCACCTGCACACTCTACAAACCACCCCAAACACCACAAATGGGCCTTCCTATTGGGAGAAAACCCCACGATGGGGGAAACATCTTGCCCTACCTCAGGACACCTAGCTCCAGAAAAGTTTCTGGCTATCCAGACTCCTGATTCTAGCCTCCATCTACACACACGAGAGCAGAGCTCACCTGCCACTGCCTACCACTTGGGTACTAGGGTACAGAACCCAACCTCAGACCTACAGAAGCCTGGGATCCCCAAGATCAACCCCGAGATACTGTTCCAAAGGACAACCAGTTATACCTAATTAAACTGACCAAACCACAGAGCACACAGGTTACAGCAGCAGCTCACTAAATTTACAGCAAGACACCCAGAAGCAGGGCAGCTGTCTCCAGGACTTCTCCGGGTGAGAGGAGAGTCCTCTTGACTAACAAGGACCACAGTTACGACTCCTGAGGTGAGCTGTGGCAATTCCTGAAAACACACCGGCCATTCAGTGACCATACCCAATAAGCTGAGGAAGCTTCCTTCAGGAAAAATCATCTCCCTGCCAAGGGGATTCTCTTCAATACAGATTTTCGGGAAAAACCAGAAACTAACACCTAACACCTAAGATAGCCCAGTGGGTAGAGGCCAGCGTAAAAACTCAACCAACAAAAGACAGAGCAATATGGTATCTTGAGAAGCCAGTTATCCAGGGGTAAGCAGGCCTGGACACCCCAGCATAATTGAAATTCAAGAAGATGACCTAACATCTATGCTTTTGAAGAGGATAATTGAGGAAACAATATGTGCAAAGAACTAGAGGAAGATAAAGTCAAACAGATTATGGCCACCTGTAAAGAATTTAGAGGAAGATAAAGACAAACAGATTATGGCCATCTGTGAAGAAATAAAACAAGTTGCAGCCAGTTTGTGGCTTTTGAGAAGAAACATTTAACACTGAAAGAAATAAAAGAAACAGAGGATTGTTCAAACAAACAGCTAAAGGAATTGAAGGATAAACAGGAAAATACAGTCAGAAGGTGAAGGAAATCAACAAAACGGCTCAAGATCTGAATATAGAATTGAAAATATTAAAAAAAAAACACAAATGGAGGGAATTGTGGAAAGAACTAAGGGAAGAAAACAGAAACTACAGAGGTAAGCATAACCAATAGACTACAAGAGATGGCAGACAGAATCTCAGGTGTGGAAGATACAATGGAACAAATCTATGTATCTGTCAAAGAAAATGTTAACTCTAAAAAATTCCTGACACAAACCATCCAAGATATCCAAGACAACATGAAAAGTCAAAACTTAAGAATAATAGGAATAGAGGAAAAAGGATTCCCTCCTCCAAGGCCCAGCAAATATTTCAACAAAATTATTGAAGAAAAATTCCCCAACTTAAAGGAGAGGCCTATAAGAACACAAGAGGCCTACAGAATACCCAATAAATTAGACCAGAAAAGAAAATCCTCCCTCCACATAATAATCAAAACAGTAAGTATACAGAACAAAGAAAAAAAATACTAAAAAAAATACCTGGGAAAAAGCCAGGTAACATATAATGGTAAACCCATAAGATTCACACCTGATTTCTTAACAGAGACTATGAAAGCCAGAAGGGCCTGGACAGACATCATGCAGACCCTAAGATGTCAGCCCACACAGATGTCAGCCCAGACTACTATACTCAGCAAAACTCTCAGTCCTCATAGACGGAGAAAACAAGATATTCAATGACACAAATAAATTTCAGCAATACCTACACACAAATGCAGTGTTACAGAAGACACTAGAAGGAAAAATACAACCCAAGAAAACTAACTACTTTTAAGAAACCAGGAAAAAATTAATCTCACTACAGTAAAAATAAATAAATAAATAAATAAATAAATAAATAAATAAATAACCAAGCATACAAACTTATTACCACAGCCAACATCAAAATCAAAGGATCTAACAGCCACTGGTCATTAATCTCTCTCAACATCAATGGACTCAACTCTCCAATAAAAAGACAGAGACTAACAGAATGGATGCGTAAACAAGACCCAGCAATCTGTTGCATATAAGAAACACACCTAAGTCACAAAGATAGATATTACCTGAGGGTAAAAGGTTGGAAGACTATTTTCCAAGTAAATGGACCCAAGAAGCAAGCAGGAGTAGCCATTCTAATACTGGATAAAAGAGACTTTCAACAAAAATTAATGAAAAGAGATAGGGAAGGATACTCATCAAGGGAAAATTCTACAAGAAAGACATCACAATCCTGAACATCTATGCCCCAAATACAAAGGCATAACATTTGTAAAAGAAACAGTAATAAAACATTAACTACACATAGATTCCCACACATTCATAGTGGGAGACTTCAACGTACTACTCTCAACAAAGGACAGGTCAACAAAACAGAAATAAACAAAGAAACAAAAACTCTAACACAAGTGATGAATCAAATGAACCTAACCGACATCTACAGAACCTTACACCTAAACACAAAATAATTTACCTTCTTCTCATCACTTCATGGAACCTTCTCCAAAAATAAACCCTAAGGTTGGTCACACAGCGAGACTCAACAAATACAAGAAGACTGAAATAATCCCTTGTATCCTATCTGATCACCATGGACTAAAGCTGGACCTCAACAACAACAGAAATAACAAAGAACCTACACACACATGGAAACTGAACAACTCACTACTAAATGACAGCTGGCTCAGGGAAGAAATAAAGAAAGAAATTAAAGTATTCCTAGAATTCAATGGAAATGAAGACACAACAAATCCAAACTTATGGGACATAATGAAAGCAGTGTTAAGAGGAAAGAAATTTGAGACATATCATTCAAGCAACTTAATGGCTCACCTAAAAGCCCTGGGGGGGGGGGGGGAAGCAGACACACAAAAACTGGAGTAGAAGACTGTAAGTAATCAAACTCAGGGCTTAAATCAATAAATTAGAAACAAAACATTTCAAAGAATCAATGAAACGAAGAGCTGGTTCTTTGAGAAAATCAACAAGATAGACAATCTATTAGCCAAATTAACTAAAAAGCAGAGGCATTATCCTAATTAACAAAATCAGAAATGAAAAGTGGGACATAACAACAGACTCTGAGGAATTCCAAACAATGATTAGGACTTACTTCAAAAGTCTATATGAAACAAAATTTTAAAATCTAAATGAAATGAACAATTTTCTTATGAATTCCACTTACCAAAGCTGAATCAAGACCAGGTAAATCAATTAAATAATCCTATATCCCCTAAGTAAATAGAAGCAGTCATCAAAAGTCTCCAATCCAAAAAAAATCCCAGGACCAGATGGTTTCAGTGAAGAATTCTACCAGATCTTCAAAGAAGAGCTAACTCCAGTTCTCTTCAAACGGTTCCACATAATAGAAACAGAAGGAACACTACCAAACTCATTCTATAAAACCACAGTCACCTTGGTATGTAAACCTCACAAAGACCCCAAAAAGAAAGAGAATTTCAGCCCAATATCCCTTATGAACATTGATGAAAAATACTCAACAAAATACATGCAAACCGAGTACAAGAACACATCCAAGATATCATCTACTTCACCATTTAGGCTTCATCCAGGGTATTCAGGAGTAGTTCAATATATGGAAATCCATCAATGTAATCCACCATATTAACAAACTCAAAGAAAAGAAAAACATGATAATCTCCTTAGGTGCTGAAAAAGCATTTGACAAAATCCAACATCCATTTATGTTTAAAGTCTTGGAAAGATCAGGGATACAAGGCACATATCTAAGCATAGTAAAGGCAACATACAGCAAGCCTATATCCAATATCAAACTAAACTTAAAGAGAGAAACTTAAAGCAATCCCACTGAAATCAGGGACAAGGCAAGGCTGACCACTATCTCCATATCTCTTCAACATAGTTCTTGAAGTCCTTGCTAGAGCAATAAGACAATTGAAGGAGATCGAGGGGATACAAATTAGAAAGGAAGAAGTCAAAATATTACTATTTTCAGATGATAAGATAGTATACCTGAGTGACCCCAAAAAATGTACCAGGGAATCCTACAGCTGATAACACCTTCAGCAATGAGGCTGGATAAAAAATTAACTCAAAAAAACCAGTGTCCTTCCTGTATACAAAAGACAAAAGGGCTGAGAAAGAAATTAGAGAAGCAAGACCCTTCACAATCGCTACAAAAGACATAAAGCATCTTGGCATGACCCTAACGAAGGAAGTCAAAGACTTTTATGAAAAAAAGTCAAGTCTCTGAAGAAGGAATTAGAAAAAGATATCATAAAATTGAAAGTTCTCCCATGCTCATGGCTTGGCAGGATTAACATAATAGACATTGACATCTTACCAAAAGCAATCTACAGATTAAATGCAGTTCCCATCAAATTACCAACACAATTATTTACAGACCTCGAAAGAAAAATTCTCAACTTCATATGGGAAAACAAGAAACCCAGAATTGCTAAAACAATCCTCTACAATAAAAAAAAAATCTGGAGTATGCATCCCTGATCTCAAGCTGTATTATAGAGCAACAGTAATCAAAACTGCATGGTACTGGCATAGAAACAGAATAGTGGATAAATGGAACCAAATAGAAGACCCAGGAATGAACCCACACACTTATGGACACCTGATTTTTGACAAAGATGCCAAAACCATACAATGGAAAAAAGATAGCATCTTCAACAAATGGTGCTGGCCCTACTGGATGTCTACATGTATAAAAATGCAAATAGATCCATATGTATCACCCTGCACAAAACTAAAGTCCAAGTGGAAAAAAAGAGCTCAACATGAATCCAGATACACTAAATTGGTTAGAAGAAAACGTGGGGAAGAGCCTTGAACTCATTGGCACAGGAGACAACTTCCTGAACAGAACACCAATAGCACAGGCATTAAGAGCAATAATCAATAAATGGGACCTCATGAAACTGAAAAGCTTCTGTAAAGCAAAGGACACTGTCTTCAGAACAAAATGACAGCCTACAGACTGGGAAAGGTTCTTCACCAACCCTCTACCTTACAGAGGGCTAATATCCAGTATTTATAAAGAACTCAAGAAGTTGAAAAGCAACAAATCAAGCAATCCAATTAAAAAATGCAGAACAGAGCTAAACAGAGAATTCTCGGTTGAGGAATATCGAATGGCAGAGAAACAAAAAATGCTCAACATCATTAGCTATCATGAAATGCAAATCAAAACAACACTGAGATTTCACCTTATGCCCATCAAAATGGCCAAGATCAAAAACTCAAGTGACAACACATGCTGGAGAGGATGTGGAGAAAGGGTAACCCTCCTCTACTGCTGGTAGTAATGTATACTTGTACAACCCCTCTGGAAATCAATCTAGTGCTTGCTCAGACAATTAGGAAGAGCGCTTCCTCAAGATCCAATATACCACTCCGACACATATATCTAAAAGAGGCTCAAGTACACAATAGGGACATTTGCACAACCATGTTTGTAGCAGCTTTATTTGTAATAGCCAGAAGCTGGAAACAATACAGGTGCCCTTCTACTGAGGAATGGATACTGAAATTGTGGTACATCTAC
Source organism: Pachyuromys duprasi (assembly GCA_028658305.1). Classification (NCBI taxonomy): domain Eukaryota; kingdom Metazoa; phylum Chordata; class Mammalia; order Rodentia; family Muridae; genus Pachyuromys; species Pachyuromys duprasi. Next base: position 28,976,825 of record CM053752.1, on the reverse strand, counting down.
ACAATGAAATATGATTCAGCTATAAAAAACAAGGAAATCATAAAATATGCAGGTAAATGGTGGGAACTGGAACAGATCATCCTGAGTGAGCTATCCTGGAAGCAGAAAGACACACACGGTATTTATTCACTCATATAGACATATAATAGGATAAACCCAGTAAACTCTGTACACCTAAAGAAACTAATCAAGAGGGAAGACTCTGGCTAAAATGATCAATCCCCATCTAGAAAGGCAAAGAGGATGGACATTAAAAAAAAGAGAAGGAGAGATCCAAGATGTCTGCCACGAGAGAACACTGTGTCTGAGGAGTAGGAGAGCAGAAAAAAGGCAGCGACCAGGAGACTGAACTCTGGGAACTAAAACGCCAGCATTGTGAGTGCCAGGTGAGCTGAACTCCCACTGTGAGAAAATCAAGTGAGAAAACCCTAGGGACACCCAGTTATTACCTGGAGAAATTTCCCGGTGACCAGCTGCGCACAGCTCTGATCTGAACTAGCATCAGCTCTGGGCGCCCATACCCGCCATTGTAGACTGGATTGCACAGTCTCACGGGCAGTCTCTGGAGGAGCCGGTGCCGCTTTCACTGAACTGCACCCTGCGAGCTCACACTGCACCCGGGTTCTGCTTCGACCCGCGGGTGTGCTGCGGGCTCCGACCAATCATCAGAACCACACCAGACTGAGTGGATTGGGGGACCATTTGGATCAATCCACACACTGCGGGGGCGCGAGACAAACACTTCCACCAGCAAAATCTCAGTCAGTGTGTGAGTCTGCTGGTGGGTCTGGGAGAAACCCGAGTTCTGCCTCAACCCACGGGTGTGCGGCGGGTGTGAACCAATCGCCGGAACCACTACAGACTGAGTGAATTGGGGGATCATTTTGACCAGTCCGAACACTGCCGGGGCGCTTGCCAAAGGCTTCCTCCAGCACAATCTCAGTCAGTGTGTGAGTCTGCCAGCGGATCTGGGAAGAACCCGAGTTCTGTCTCAACCCACAGCTGAGAGGATCCTGGGACCATCTTGACCAGACCTCACACTGAGGGCAAAAGCTGCACGCATCCGCCAGCAAAAACCCCAGTTCAGGTGTCTGTCCACAGGCCAGACAGAGAAGGCCTCAGGCACCATTTCAGACAGCCCTGCATACAGCGGATGCACACCAACCCAAACCCAATGTGTGTGCCCAAAATATCATCTCAGACCGTGGTGCACAGCCTCTGGCAAAGAAGGAGGCTCCAAATCTCCCTACCAGGGGAGAGCCCTTAGCAGCAAGCCCAGGGCAGAGTCCACAGCCCCCACCTGACATCTCAAACCTGGACACTCAGACTCTAGCACAGAGTGAGGAATAAAGACTCCAGACCAGAGGGGTGACCAGCCTGCAGTGCTCACAGCTCCTAGCACAGAGCACGAAGCTGGGCACACAGAGCCCACAACAGAGATCAACTGAGACAACAACACACACACTAACGAACCACCGGAACTCCCTGATCTTCTTGAAGAATACTCCTGACACAAGAGATTGACAGATTCAGACTGAAGTACAGCCTTATAGCACAAACAGCTCCCTGATTATATATAAACAAATGCCCAGAAATAGGCAAAAGAACTCACCCAACAAAAATCAGGACACCATGGCCCCACCGGAAACACCCAAAAGCAGTGGAGTTTTTAATTCAGCAGAGACACAGGAAAATTATATTAAAGCTTGGATTATGCAGGTACTGGAGGAACAAGAGGAG
>CM053752.1:28947839-28974585 GCA_028658305.1 Pachyuromys duprasi | reverse complement strand
GTTAGTTGTTCCTGTTATGAAATGCTAAAGAAATGAACAGAGTGAAAAGAACAGATGGTGATCATGTGTGGGCCTACACTGAGGGCAGACTGTAGGAAGCAAACATGGTTCTTCACATTTGATTTAGACCACCATCCTCAAGTAAAAGTCACTGTATCACAATTAAACACAACAATATGCCTCATTCTTCCAACTACTTGTTCCAAGATTGAAACCAAGTAACCCCTCTATGTACAATTAGCCATGTAATAATCTTTTCCTTTATTTTTTAATAGTTATTTCTGTCCCCTTTTAACTAAGGCGTCTAAATACAATTAGCCAACCCAGTAGAGTTCTAAACACCATTAATTCCTTCTCTCAGTTCTACATGTACACATCCCCATATCATATGCGCACTTTGTATTCAAGGAAAAAAACATATCAGGATGGATTAGTGGAGCAAAAATATAATTCTTGTATATTGCATGTCAGTTTGATTGCTATTGGCAAACATTTTCTTTATCTTCACAAGCTTCTGTGTCTCATCTGTCATTTGAGTTCATGACCCAATTGTGGTAAGTCATGAGGACTTTCTGAGTCAAGTACTAGAAACATGATTAGGGACTAGACAGAATGACCACACTCACTCCAGAGGACAATGGATCAGGCAGGTCTTTTCTTCAACAGCTACAAATTGCAGAAATTACAAAAATCCCTGTTTTCTCCCTCATCTTATGTCCATCCCATTGCCTTTCTGAATGAGGATTGATCACTACCAAGGGTCCTGCCTGCTTAGCTGCTTTAGATGTGCAGATTTTAGTATGTTTATCTTATATTATATGGCTAATATCCACTTGCAAGTGAGTATATACCATGTGTGTCTTTCTGCTTCTGAGATACCTCACTCACGATGATCTTTTCTAGTTGCCACCATTTGCCTACAAATGCCATGATTTCCTCCTTTTTAATTGCTACATAGTATTCCATTGTGTAAAAGTACCACAATTTCTGTATCCATTCCTCAACTGAGGGTCATATGGTTTGTTTCCAGATTCTGGCTATTTTGAATAAAGCTGCTATGAACATGGTTGAGCAAATGTCCTTGTTGTATAATTGAGCATATTTTGGATATATGCCTAACAGTGGTATAACTGGATCTTGAGGAAGCACTATTTCTAATTGTCTGGGAAAGCGCCAGCATGATTTCCAAAACAGTTGTACAAGTTTACATGTGCCTGTTTCTCTACCTTTGAGAAAAATGATTCTCCTTCCCCAGTAAGCTTTAATTCGATATAGTACATTTTTTTTTTTTTTAGGGAGGGACAGGTACTGCATGTTGGCTCCCATTCTGTTTCCTCTCTTCCACTGCTTCTGGTATCTATCCTGTTTGCTATTTTGAATTAGATTTTAGCATCCTCCGTACTGTCCTCCTTAGTGATTAGCTTCTTTAGATCTGTAGATGGCTGTCCGATATGATACAGCTAATATCTACTTATAAGGAAGTATATTCTATCTTACATCAATCAGAATATAAAAGATCAAAAACCCAAGTGACAGCACATGCTGGAGAGGATGTTGAGAGAGGGGAACCCTCCTCCATTGCGGGTGGGAGTGCAAACTTGTAAAACCTCTTTGGAAATCAATCTGGCATTTTCTCAGAAATTGGAAATAACACTACCTTAAGATCCAGCTATACTACTCCTGGCATATACCCATATTATGTCGCACTATTCAATAAGGACATTTGTCAACTATGTTCATAGCAGTTTTATTTGTAGTACCCAGAATCTGGAAATAATCTAGATGGAATAATGGAATGGAATTGAAGAATGGAAGAATCAATGGAAGAATGGATATAGAAACTATGGTGCATTTACACAGTGGAATACTACTTAGCCATTAAAAACAAGGAAACCATGAAATTTGCAGGCAAATTGAAGGAACTGGAAGAGATCATCCTGAGTGAGTTAACCCAGAAACCAAAAGACACTCATGGTAATAAATCTTTCGTGTGTGTGTGTGTGTGTGTGTGTGTGTGTGTGTGTATTAGCAGTTTTTTTTTCTTTAGAGAGTCCTAGCTAGCACAGTCCTTTGCAAAATTAGAAAATACCACCCCTTAGAGGACTTAAGAAACTTCACAAAAATCATGCACACTCAAATAAGTAGAAATTTCCTTCCTTCTGCTTAGTATTTATTCTCCATTTTAAACATTTTTATTTTATATTAATCACAGGTACTGTACTTTGAATCCCAGCCATAGCCCCCTACTGCATTCCCTCTCTATCCCCTCCATCGTTCCCCTGCCTCTTTCCAAGTCCACTGATAAGGGAGGGCCTTCTCCCCTTCCATCTAACTCTAGCTTGTCAGGTCTCTTCAGGACTGGTTGCAATGTCCTCTTCTGTGGCCTAGCAAGGCTGCTCCTCCCTCGGGGGGTGAGGGGGCCGAAGATCCAGCCATTGAGTTCATGTCCGAAATAGTCCCTGTTCCCCTTACTAGGGTACCCACTTGGATATTGAACTACCATTTGCTACATTCAAGCAGGTGTTCTAGGTTATATCCATACATGGTTCTTGGTTGGAGAAACAGTCTCATAAAAGGCCCCTGTGCTCTGCTATATTTGGTCCTTGCAGAGCTCCTGTCCTCTCCAGGTCATACTAACTCCCCCTTCTTTCATATGATTCCCTGCACTCTGCCAAAGGGTTGGTTATATGTCTTAATATTTGCTTTGATACACTGATAGGTAGAGTCTTTCTGAGGCCCTCTATGGTAAGCCCCTATCCTGCTACTTTTCTCCTCCATCCAATGTCCATCCCATTTGTCTTTCTAAGTGAGGATTGATCATTTTACCCCAGGTCCTCTTTTGTGTTTATCTTCTTTAGGTGTATAGATTTCAGTATGTTTATCTTATCTTATAGGTCTATATAAGTGAGTATATACCATGCATGTGTGTCTGTCTGCTTTTGGGATACCTCACTCAGGATGATCGTTTCCAATGTTTTCCTGTGAGTTTCAGCATCTATTTTTGAGGCTCTGCTGGGTAGCAACTCTCAGAGAACAATTCATTAAGACTCCTATCTGCAAGCTTAACAGAGTATCTTTCATAATGTCAGAGTTTGGCATTCTCCCTTTGGATGGGTTTTTGGTTGGGCCATGCACTGATAGGACATTCCCTCGACCTCTGCTCAGTCATTATCCCTGAACATCTTGTAGGCAGGGTAAATTTTGGGTCAATGATTTTGTGCATCGGTTGGTGTTTCCCTTTCTCTGCTAGGAGACTAGTATAGTTGGAAGGTGTCCACTTCAGTCTCTATAATGTCTGCTACTAGGACTCTCTACTTGAGTCACCCTCATATCCTTCCAAAAGCCTACCCTGACTTAGCTCTCCAGATTGTCAGAAAGAAAACCTCTTTACAGAAGCTTTTCAGTTTCATGAGGTCCCATTTATTGATTGTTGCTCTTAGAACCTGTGCTGTTGGTGTTCTGTTCAGGAAGTAGTCTCCCCTGACAATGAGTTCTAGGGTCTTTCCCACTCTTTCTTCTAACTGATTTAATGTGTCTGGTGTTATGTTGAGGTCTTTGATCCACTTGGACTTTAGTTTTGTGCAGGGTGATGAATATGGTGTGTGGTTTTATTTCTGGGTCTTCTATTCGATTCCATTGATCCACTATTCTGTTTCTATGCCAATACCATGCAGTTTTTTGTAACTATTTCTCTGTAGTACAGCTTGAGTTATTCTCCATTTTTAAGTGTCATTTCAATTTTTGATGTTATAAACACATGTACACACATACTCACACACAATCATGCAAAGGGGGAGGTAGAATTATTACGAAGCCAAAATACAAAGGAGAAAAAAATGAAAATGTTTATAAAATACAAATGACACCATCTTATATTAGAAACCTTATAATCTTATGTACAAAGGAGTAGAAAAATGCAGGTATGTTCACAAAAGTAAGAACTTGTGCAACAGAAAAAGTGTAATAATGAATGTAATAACAGTTGTCTTGCTGTTTGAAGTGACTTCCATGGATACTTTCAGCACTATATGCTAAGCCTGAGAAGCAAAGGTGGAGTCAGGAATTCGGCTTTGTCTAGTTACATGATAAATTAGGGGACAATGTCTGACTTTTTCATATGCGTGCTCCACTTAATGGGCATTTGAGAATTAATTTCTGGGTCTAGGGTTGAATTACAATAATTTGAAAGGGGAAAGAACAGTCAAGTTTCTAATAAACCTCAGAAATTGTGATTCCTTGTAAGAAACAGATGTCAGGAAACAGCATCAATGAGATGGACAAGGACTTGAGGGTTTTTTTGTATAGCTGGGGATCATAAACATCTACATACATGGAGGCCCTTTTTCCCAGCATGCAATCCACTGTGCTAGACTCCAACACAGGCCTTAAAATAACTGTTTAAAATCTTTTGTAGTTTGGGATAGGAGGAATAAAAATGACTTTGGATCAGTCCTCAGAAACCAGATGGAGTTTTATTGAGAACTCTGCATTTTTTTCCTCAGAGTATCTATATATTCACTGGCATATGGTCTTCGATGGCCTGTGACTTTACAACCTTTTAGGTAATTTTCTGTTCCCTCTGTAGTGACTGTGTTTTCTTTCTTTGCCACTTAGAGGTCATGGTATTCATCAAGCGCATGTTTTGTGCCCATTTGACTCACCACAAAAACTCTCCTTTGCTCACTCAATGGAGAGGATATATTTCTTTGAGAGAGAAATTTCAGCCCTGAAACTTACCCCTCTTGGCCACTACAGTGGACCATATGTCAATGTATACATATATCTATAGATTGTGATTTAAAAAATATTCCATTTCTCTTTCTGTCATTAGAAATTCCTGCATGATAACTGAGAACATTTTCCATCCTGGCGGATGTTATTATAACATTTAGGAAAAGGGAGATGATAAGGTGTCCAAATTCACACAGTTCATGTTCAAGTAGTTTGTTCTCAGAGTTAACTTGGGAGAACTGTCAAGAAATTTTTACTGTTTGCTGATCGTTGTGAAGGACAGAGAGTAGGTTCATGTACGCATCAGAAGTGTGACAACTGAAAGAAACAGTAGGTAAAAGACTGACACAGTACAGAGCGTGTACTGAAAGTTACTCCCATGAGATTTCTGGAAAAAGTCCTCCTAGGTCTATGTTTCAGAGAGTAAAAAGAAAAGCAAATACATTCTTCCCTCTTTACCTTGAGAATAGGCATATTCTGAAAGTTTATTTTAAAAATTTCCTTGTACCTTTTCCCCTGTTTTCTCCTTCTTCTGATATCCATCTTCTTTGCCTTTCTGGATGGGGATTGATCACAGAAGGCCTCCTAAAGTCTCTTCCCTGCAGACTATCAAAGCAGATGCTGAGACTTATGGCCAAACTTTGGACAGAATGCAAGGAATCTTGTGAAAGAAGTAGGAAACAGTAAGATCTGGAGAGGACAGGAGCTCCACAAGGAGAGCAACAGAACCAAAAAAATCTGAGCACAGGGGTCTTTCCTGAGACTCAGTCCAACCAAGTACCGTGCATGGAGAAAACCTAGAACCCCTGCACAGATGTAGCCCATGGCAGTTTAGTGTCCAAGTGGTTCCACAGTAAAGGGAACAGGGACTGCCTCTGACATGAACTGCTTGGCCTGCTCTTTGATCACCTCCCCCTGAAGGAGAAGCAGCCTTACCAGGCCACAGAGGAAGACAATGCAGCCACTCTTGATGAGACCTAATAGACTAGGATCAGAAGGAAGGCAAAGAAGACCTCCCCTATCAGTGGACTTTGGGAGGGGCATGACTGGAGGTGGGGAAAGAAGTGTGAGTTTGGAAAGGGAGGAGGGCCGGTGCAATAGGGGGGGATACAAAGTGAACAAAGTGTGCTTGCGTGCACATGTGCAAACAAGTACACAAATACACACACACACACACACATTATTATTTTAAAAGATGGACAGAAAAGCCAATATGAGATTATGAGGAGGAAGTGAGAATCTGGAAAATATAATTTGTGACAATGACTCAACTCCATCTGCTGCTTGCCTTTCCACATTCTCTTTCCTGCAAGGCAGAGCCTTCTCCCTCTTATGCTAATGTCTTCTGAGCCTAACAGCAAAAGCTGCTCTGGATTCCTCTGCCCACATTGATTCTCTGCTCAAACTGAGTTTGCATGTAGTTTTGCTGCAGACCTTCCACACTTCAATCTCTTTTGTGCATACACACCTGAGAACAATGCATCCTTAAAATAAATAAGGATTGCAGTAACATGGCCTTAGAAAGTAAAAACACAACAACAACAACAACAACAACAACAAAAATAGAGCAGAGAGTTTTTGAAAGCCTAATAATACATTGCTGTGCCAGGAAGACATTTCACTTTATTAAATTAAAGATCATAGTGAGTTATATGACCTGGTGGCAGTTAAACAACCATGTTATTTCAATAATAAAATAAGCCCTCTGAGACGAATTATTTTCTAGGATAATTATTTAACTAATTTAGGAGTGGCAGTAGGAATGAGATTCTAATCTATGCATTTTATTTCCATCTCACTATCCAGCCAGAAACACATGGTCCCTGGCAGCTGTACTTTTTTACGTGCATAGACAAATTTCACTTTTTCTGAAATGTTTTAATATATCCACCCTTAGTAAACACTCATAAAACGGCTGGTTCTGAAAGGTACCCATCAAAATCCCTTATTCCATGATGGTCTTCTCTTGCTTTCTGACTCAATCCTGGTGCTCTCCCAGAGCACCTGCTGCCCAGATATTTCTGCCATTCTACCGAACAAGCCTTTGTAGGATGTTGATAAGTGAAAAGGACAGGATTTTCTCTTCCTAGTTCCCTGCTTAATCCTGTCATCAGAGTGTCTGCTGCATGGAAAATTAAGTGACCCCACAAGAGTCCTAGGGCAGCTTTTAGCTGCAGTAAGCAGTTTAGGCACAATATGTACTACTGAAATTATTCATGAGTGAACCCACACCATTCTGCATGCTAGACAAGTGTGTTTCCATAGAACCACACTCTCCATACATTTTGAAACAAGTTGATTAACCCACCCAGGGCTAGTGTTCTTTACGGAAAAGCTGGTAATCCCATGTGTTGATAGAGCGTGCACTCTGATCCATATTGCTTTTGTTCAAATCCCATCTCTGTCAATCATTAGCTCTGTGACTTCAGGTAAGTCACTTAATCTTGATGTGTCCTCATTTCTGACTCATAAACTATAGATAGTAAAGATTCCAAAGAATGAAATCATCAAAGGTAGTGAAGGAGTTTACATATGAAATATATAAAATGTACTGTTTTGTGTTGTTACTGTTTTTTGATATTGTTTTCAATTTTATTGTCATTTTGTAAGTGAGATATTATATGTAAGAAACTGTAAAATAGCATGAGACCGTATAAGAAAAGTGCTTAGTCTACACAATGTCTGATCCTAAGGAAGCTAGTAACTGAATACGTTATTGTTATTACCATCAGGGGAAGAGGGAGTATTAGTACCATGATCCTCATTATTTCCTAGATCATGGTTGACCACTAATAAAGCAGGGGAATTTATTGACCTGTTAATAGTTGCCAGTAATCTTTCCTGTAAATCACCATTTAGGTACACTAAGTCCCCTGAAAGAAAGAGTTATAAAATGGTTAATTTCACCGACCTCATCTTCTCTCTATGCTGAAACTGTTTACGAATATTTCATTTAACTCTTCAATTGATTTTCCTAAGGAAGATAGTTTTCTTATGTACATTTAATATAGATTTAAGTACCTATAAGGTACGTTTTTCTTCCATATACAAAGTCTCTATTGTAGATTTTTTCCTAGATGTTTATGTTGATAATTCAATTATTTTATTCTTATTATTTTATCCTAATTAATGAAAATGTTGGTATAAGACTGGAAGTTTTCATTTTTTTCAACTTTATATAAACTAGGATCACATAGAAAAATTGTTTTACTGAGAAAATATCTAGATCAAGTTGTCTTGTGGACATGTTGGTAGGAGGCTGCCTTGGTTGTTACTTGATAGGGAAAACCTACCCTAAGTACAGGAGGCACCATTTTACAGGCCGGTCCTAATCTGTATCATAGTGATAAAAGTGAGCTGTGAATAAGCAAGTCAGTGACCACAGGTGTTCACTTTCTGTGCTCATGAATGTGTGTGTGATGTGGTAAGCTCCAGCCTTGACTTCCTCACAATTAATAGACTGACCTGGAATTGTCAGTCAAATAAATGCTTTCTCTCACATAGCCAAGCGCAGCCCCACACTTAGCAATAGAGTTGATAATAACCTTGAGCTCCTTGTCTTCCTTCCTCTATCCCTCTAATGTTATTAAACACAGATGATACCCTGTCGGAGAAGCATGAATGTTTTTTTTTAATGTGGACCTTTTATAGCTTATGAATATTCAACCACAATCTCCAATTCCCAAATGACATTGGAACTTCACTTTTAGTAGTGACTCGGGGTTTCTGATACTCTTGGGAGTTCAGTACTGAAGGCAGATCTATTTTATTTACCTTTTGCTGCATTAGTGATTTATCTCCCTTATATGGAAATCTGTGGTCTGTGAAGAAAGCACTGGCGGTCTTCTCTGATAGCAATATCATCTTCATTTCTCCACTGGAATAGCAAATGATGCTGTATTAGAAAACTATGACCTTGGGGCTGAAATATGACCTTTCCCCACTCTTTATCTCCCTCCTATCTCCTTTCCCTCTTCTCCTACCTCCCTCTGAATCCCCCTGCTCTTCCCGCCCTACTTTTGTGCCCAGGATCCAGAATCTTCTCACATCAAAATAAAGTCTACTAATAACATATTTTATTTCAGGAAGATCATTTCTGTACTACATCGTATGTTCATTGAAAAAATGATTGTCTGTAAATGCATGTCTAAGCATGCTTTAATATCAGCCCATTGCTTTAAAAATGCTGCCTTTGACTTAAATGATATGTTAATTATTTCCTTCAGCACTAGATTTTCTTTTTAATAGCCTTTTGAGGTTTCAACATTACAAATAGTTAATTTCTTACAGATTCTGCCTTTAGCTCTATCAGGGTTCCTTGTGCTTAGCTTAACCCAGGCTGAATGTACTATATCTCAGACACTGCATGATAGTAAGCCTTGGACTAAAGAAATCTTTGAAGACTAAAGAGACTTTCTTTGCTTCAGCAATCCCGCTGAGAGAGTCACAGAAACCAAAGTTAGGAAATTCTGATATAAATGTCACAAATTCTATTCATTCGTATTTCTTTTTTATTTTCTTTGCATTCTCAACTTTTGTCCCAAATCACTGACATTCCACATCCAGTACAACAGTTCAAAGAAAACGTGAAAAGAAGAGGAAAAGTTACTCTAAAATAATCTCTACTGGGTGAGTAAATATCATTTCTCTGGGTGAAACAAGAGCCCCTCTTCTCTTGCAAGCTCCCTGCAGAGATGTTTCTCTCCAGTGGTCATAAACAAAACAACAGCAGATGTGAGGATCAAGTCAATATCAATATCAAGGAGATGGTTGCCATGGCAACTATAACCAAGGACCATCCTCTAAACATCCGCCCCTACATCAGCATCCACTCAGAAATTCAGGGCATTCAGCTCAAGGGAAAACAGAGAAAGGAGCCAAAGGAGCTTCAGTACAGTACAGCAGGAGGAATCACACTAAAAGTTGAAAACTGTGAACTCTTGTCAGAAGCCTCACTTCTCTGCCCAAGCCCGAGGCTTGCTCAAGGCAGAATTATGAGAGTAAATATTTTTTTGTGAGTATCTTTTGTCTGCACATATGCTGTAGTCCTCAGTCAGGTACTGGAGGCTTTTTCATACCCTGTGTTTTTTTTTTGTTTGTTTTTTTTTGTTTTTTTGTTTTTTTGTTTTTTTTTTTTTTGCATCCTTCCTCACTTGTCTGTCTGATATCAAAAGTATGACTCCTTCCCTCATGGGCTTGTTATACACATTTCCAATGCCTGTTCACAGTGCATTGGTTGTTGCTCTTTCTGAAACTTTGGTTCTCACATTCACCCACCCCAACCATGGACAACTTTTTTTGGATGTCTCTTTGATCCATGATGCTATCTCTGTGTAACCACAGATGAGAGTCATCTCACAGAAGAGGACATTGCAGCCAGTCCTGAAGAGACCTGATAAGCTAGAGTTAGTTGGACAGGGAGGAGGCCCTCCCTTATCAGTGGACTTGGAAAGGGGCAGGGAGGAGATGAGGGAGGGATAGGGAATAGGGAGGGGATGCAGGAGGGGGCTACGGCTGGGATACAAAGTACATAACCTGTGATTAATATAAAATAATAATATTGAAAAGTCCAACACACATTCATGTTTAAAGTCTTGGAGAGATCAGGGATACAAGGCACATACCTAAACATAGTAAAGGCAATATACAGCAAGTCTATACCAACATCAAACTCAATGGAGAGAAACTTAAATCAATCCAACTGAAATCAGGGACAAGGCAAGGCTGCCCACTGTCTCCATATCTCTTCAAAATAGTACTTGAAGACCTAGCTAGAGCAATAAAACAACTAAAGGAGATCAAGGGGATACAAATCAGAGAGGAAGAGGTGAAAGTATCCCTATTTGCAGCTGATAGGTTAATATACATGAGTGACCCAAAAATTTCATCCAGAGAACTCCTTCACTTCAGTAAAGTGGCTGGATACAAAATCAACTCAAAAAAATCACTGTACACTAAAGACTAAAGGGCTGAGAAAGAAATAAGGGAAACAACACCCTTCACAATAGGCACTAATAACATAAAGTACCTTGGGGTGACTCTAACCAAGCAAGTCAAAGATCTGTATGAGAAAAACAACAAGTCTCTGAAAAAATAAATTGAAGAAGATATCAGAAGATGGAAAGCTCTCCAGTGCTCATGGATTGGTACGATTAACATGGTCAAAATGGCTATTCTGCCAAAAGCAATCTACAGATTCAATGCAATGCCCATCAAAATACCAACACAATTCTTTACAGACCTTGAAAGAAAAATTCTCAACCTCATATGGAGAAACAAAAAACACAAAATTTCCAAAACGAACCTTTACAACAACAGATCATCTGGAGGTAACTCCATCCCTGATCTCAAGCTGTACTACAGAACAATAATTATAAAAACTTCATGGTATTGGCATAGAAACAGAATAGTGGATCAGTGGAACTGAATAGAAGACACAGAAATAAAACCACACACCTATGGAAACTTGATTTTTTATAAAGAAGCCAAACCCATCCAATGGAAAAAAGACAGCGTCTTCAACAAATGGTGATGGTCCAACTGGATGTCTATATGCTGAAAAATGAAAATAGATCCATATTTATCACCCTGCACAAAACTAAAGTCCAAGTGGATCAAAGACCTCAACATAACACTGGACACATTAAATCGGTTAGAAGAAAAAGTGGGAAAGACCCTAGAACTCATTGACACAGGAGACTACTTCCTGAACAGAACACCAACAGCACAGGTTCTAAGAACAACAATCAATAAATGGGATCTCATGAAACTGAAAAGCTTCTTTAAAGCAAAAGACACTGTCATCAAAACCAAACGACAGCCTACAGACTGAGAAAGGATCTTCACCAACCCTATATTTGACAGAGGGCTAATATCCGGTATATATAAAGAACTCAAGAAGCTAAAAAGCAACAAATCAAGTAATCCAATTAAAAAATGGGGTATGTTTTAAAAAACACAGTAGTAAGTTTGCCTGTATAGTCTATGATCTCACCAGGTATGGGTAGTTGGCTAGGTTAACGGCACCAGGCAATAATTCCTTCCTTTTGAACTAGTCTTAAGTCCAACTGGGTAGCTTTTGGTTACCCCCAACCTATTGCACACTTGAGGGTATCTTGCAATGCTGGCCTTTGTTGTGTAGGCTTTACAGCGGGGTGGGTCTAGTTTACTTCTCTCCTTTGGCAGTTTGCATATAACTTTTGGATACTATGGAAGCTCAGAGAGGAGGTTTTCAAGTCAGTAGCTAGATACACCACAGTGCTGTGTCTGAACTGTCTAATGTCTTCAGAAATAGGGTTTTTCTAGTTTTATATTGAATTGGTCATGTGCTTACATTGCCTTTCAGAAAATTCATTTTTCTCTATGCATATTTGTTATTTGTTCAACTGTGAACATATTTCTCCAAATCTACAAGTGTGGTTGTATTTGAAGATCAGCATCTAAAAGCCAATTTACATAGAATGCATTTATGAGAGATGGTCCAATCCCATAAGACTCTCTATCTGTATTAGAAGAAATTAGGACATAGTAACATACAAAGAACACATACAGTAATAGATAGATATTTGATAGAGATATAGATGATAGATGATAAATAGATGGTACATAGATTTATATAGGTTGACGAATAGATGATAGATAAATAAATAATAGATAGATTTAAATAAGTAGATAAATAAGTGATAGATAAATAGAATGGATACCTGATAAATAGATGATTGATGATAGATAGATAGATAGATAGATAGATAGATAGATAGATAGATAGATGGATGGATGGATGGATAACAGGCAGGCAGGCAAACAGAGGCCATATATGAGCCAGTGTGTTACTGAAGAAGTCAATTCTGGTAACACCTTGATCGCAGAGACCTATCCTTCAGAATTGTAAGAAAAACATATTCTTTCTTGTCTAAACTCTCCAACCCACAGTATTTGCCTTGGCAAGCCTAGAAAACTTCAACACCTACTTGTTTTCACTACTTGGAGTCTATATTTAGTGTTGTGTAATTATTTAAAGATTGTTTCTATTGTTCTCTTTGTGCATTCACCATAACTGTTTGAATAAAGTTTTCTATAAACTGAAAAAAAATGGGATATGGAGCTAAACAGAGAACTCTCTGTAGAGAACTGTATAATGGCAGAAAAACACTTAAAGAAATGCTCAACATCCTTAGCAGTCAGGGAGATGCAAATCAAAAAGACCCTGAGATTTCACCTTACACCTTTCAGAATGGCTAAGATCAAAAACTCAAGTGACAACACAGGCTGGAGAGGATGTGGAGAAAGAGGAACCCTCCTCCATTGCTGGTGGGAATGTAAACTTGTACAAACACTCTGGAAATCAATTTGGCATTTTCTTAGACAAGAATAGTGATTCCTCAAGGTCCATCTATACCACTCCTAGGCATATATCCAAAAGATGTTCAAGTACATAACCTGTGATTAATATAAAATAAAAGAGAAAAAAGAAAACATTTAATTGGGAGCTTCCTTACAGTTTTAGAGCGTTCGTTCATGATGATCATAATGTGAAGTCTAGCAGCTGGCAGCCAGGAATGGTGCTTGAAAAGTAGCTAAGGGTTCACATCCTGAGTCACAAGAAGGAGGCACTTAAAATGTCACTACATCTGGCCTAGCCTTTTGAAACTCAAAAGCCCACCAGTAGCGCACCTTCTCCAAGAAGGCTACACCTCCTCAAACAAGGGCATACTTTTTAATCCTTCCCAAATATTTGCTCTACCTGTGGACCAGGTTATTAAACTTATAAGTCTTTGAGGGATATTTCAATTCAAATTACCACATTTGGTTACAAGATAGTAGTTTTCCATATACCTTTTTTATTCCTCCTTCATATTAGTTAAACATTTTACCTCTGTTCATCATCATCATTATTATTTATTACAATTTATTCACTCCTGGTCCCACCCTTCCTCCCTCTTCCCCCTAGACCACGATAAGAGAGGTCCTCCTCCCTTACTATCTCACCCTAGCCTATCAGGTCTCATTAGGACTGTCTGGATCCTCTTTCTTTGTGGCCTTTTTAGGCCACTTCATGAGGGTGAGGTGATCAAAGAGCTGTCCACTGAGTCCATGTCAGAGACTTCCCTTTCTCCCCTTACCAGGAAACCCACATGGAGACTGAGCTGCATGGGCTACATCTGAGCAGGGCGTCTAGGTCTGCCCCATGCATGGTCCTTGGTTGATTCATCAGTCGAATTTGAGAACTTTTGACTCAAGCTAATCAAATATTTCCCGGTAATATTTTTAGTTCACATACTTTTTGCAAACTTTAATAAATATGTTCAATATAACCAACTTGTGCATGTCTTTGTAAGTCAATAATGTGATCATCAATATATAGAGAACGGAATTAACAGTGAACAATTTTATATGCAGCACTCTAAAGGAAAATGCATTTGGTGTCAATAAGAAGAACAAAAAAGTCCTTAGTATATATAATTTTTGAATAGTATATATTTCTCTCTCTAGCTGTATCACCTATATCTCTATCTAATCTCTCTATATACCTGTATCATCTATATCTATATTTATTGATAGATATATCATCTATATATACTTGCTATATCTATATCAATAAATAATATGTTAATAAATAAAATATGTGGGCTAGTTATCCTAATATATTCCTGTGAAAGCATCTCAGGTCCTCAAAATTGTCTTGTACTTCACGGGAAGATGATGAATGCTAATTTTCTCCTGAATTCTAGGTTCGTTGGCCTTTTAACTATCCCAAATAGGAACTTGCACTATGCTTATGAAATATGTGCACAATTTTTTCATTCTCTATTTTTCTTCGCAGGTGTGCCAATAAGTGAATGGTCATAAGAAGAATCATGATATTCTCCTGCCTCCAAACATTGTTTTAGAATTTCCCAATCTATTGGTATTTCATGTAAAGCGCTGAGTTTCTGATGCAATGAGCTGAGCTCAGGCAGGGGCTACAGCATGTGAAACGCTGTTTCTAAAATCATAGAATCCCCAAGATGACCTAGTGATTAAATTAACTCATATTAGAAAAAATATATTGAGGTAGGAGTTAGAGCCAGTGATGTCCACTTATTTTTAATTAAATTTCTGAATGCAATCAGACTCTATGACTAGGTAAACTGTTATAAGTAATGTGTGTATCTTAAATATGGAGGCTTTAGTATCTAATTTTATAGTAATAGGAGAAAGTCTGACAAATTTTCTATACCAGTAATAGCAAAAACATATATTTCATCTGACATTTAAAGAGATCATCATTGCAGAACTTTTTAATAAGTAGGATCCACTGCTTTTATTTGAGAAGTCCTACACTGCTATACCATCAATCATCTAAACAGAATTAGCTATATAATAGAATCCAAATTATAGTAATGGGGTAAGAGTGGAAAACACATGTTGGAAAAATACAGCATGGAAATCCTTAGTTGATACATTTGAATTGCTTTTATGTTACAGGAGATCAGAGAAGGGAAGAATGACGATCGCACAGAATTACCTAACAAAATATCACAGGTTAGGTGCTGAAACCCTGGAAACATGCTCTTTCACAGATTAGAACATGAGAATTCTTAAAGTAAGGCCGTGTGGCTCCTTGTAAGAACTCCTGCCTTCCTTATAGCAGGTCCTATTCTCCATAGCTCTATGCCCGTTGTTGTCATATCATAGGATGCTACATTCTGAACTTATGTAATTAATGGCATTTTTAGAGACACAGTCCTTGAGTAGCACCATCTTAGAGGTAAAGCTTTCAAATGTAAAGTTTGGGAGACAGTAACATCCATTCTGAGTCAAACAAGAAGCTATCAGAAATTTAGCAGTCAGTAATAAATGTTCATGTATACTTCAGACACTGTACTAAGCATTGACAGGGCCACAAGTAGTCATTAATATTTTCAGTTTGCAACCCCGTGCTGAGGATTCATAGGGATAAAATTAAGCCATGTACACAAGAATTGGTTAGTAGTAAAATTTGTTACTACATATTGAGCAATCCCAGACGAAGTAGTTTTGTGCAAGTGTTTAGCAAAAGGGGGGGGGGAATCACAACAGGTAGCTTTCTGGGTGTAAACACCCCATGCTATAAGATGCTATAGCTTTTCCCTATGATGCTCTTTTCATGCTCAGATACCCTGTGATATGATGATTAGGATTCATATGGATGCTCTGTACTGACTCTCAATATACTGGGCCTTTTTACACAGGCAGCCTGCCAGAGTCATTCTCCTTAGGCTTTCTCCCCTTGACATGGGCAGTGACCTTCCATGTGTCCCCAATAATCATATCTAACACTCCCAGAGGAATGAAATTTGAATGAGTGACTTAGGGATGTTCCTTAAGCTTCAATTTATTTGTATTCAACCTTTAAGTTTTCTTTTTCTGAGATGATAATATAAATGCATAATGTCCTTTCCCTCACTTCACTTCAACCTTCCTATATACTCTATCATGTACTTTTTCGAATTCACTGCCACACACGCACACACACACATTATGCATGCTAAAAGGGATACTCATTTTGTATTGAATAACCAATTGACACCTCTACCCTGGGGAAGCTTATTTCTCTGGATCTCAAGCATTCTTTAGTTGCCTGTGGTTCTTTGTATAGGGATGAAGCCTCATGGGTTTTCCTTGGGTAATTTGTCATACCTATTGCAGTCCTTGTTCTACTACTATTGTAATAAAATCACATAACACTTGGAATCCATGACAAACGTTAATGGACACTCTCTACAGGAATGCTCCCTTCAATGTTCTATGGCTCTTGTTTTCACATTGTGGATATTGTTTTATCATATAAATCACTTACAGACCCAATAGGAATATCTAAAAAAATTGGCTATACATTATGATTGTGCATTTTTTAGAAAGTTTATGGTACTCACCTGTGTCTCACTGAATCAACTGTGGAAATAAAGCCCATGTGTGTGTTTGTGTTTGTGTACAGATATGCAGGTGTATGTGTGTGCATGTACATGTGCATGTGTATGTGTGCATGAGCATGCGTATGTATATGGATAGGTGTGTGTTCACATATTTGTGTGTAGGTGTGTGTAGATGTATATGTGTTAATGTCTATGTGTTTCTATGTGTGTTTGCATGTGTTTTCTTTTCTTTTTTTTGCATGTGTTTTATTTTCATCCGGAAGGTACACCAAGTAGCACTGAAATTCCATTTGACTATTAGTTTTGTGGAAATTATGGTTATTTGAATTGTAATGTGGCATGTATCATAAATTCTTGTTCTGCCTCTTTTTCGAAAACTCATTGTTGCATACACATGTATTTCTAAATTCATAAGTACAACCTGCTTCATCCATATAGTGTTAGTGTATCCATGTTTCCAGGGCTGACCTTTTGGTATCAGTTATCCAGTTAGTGTGCTCTTCCATGGGGGAAGACATTTCTCCCGCTTATAACATTTCTTGGCTATAAGTAGCTCATGTGATGGGCTGAGGCCTCACAGACTTTCCCCCTCCATCCATTTTGGCATGTCTATTGCTGTAATCCTGATTCAGTTAATATTTAAACAAACATATTAGTGAGTATTTATGATTATAGCTTCTGATATTACTAGATGACATAGTCTCCCAAAAAGTTCCTAATTATCTGGTTCTTAAAAAGTCTTTCCATTTTATTTTTATTTTTAAGAAAAATATATTTAAAATTTAGAAAAGAAATTAAATTATCAGCTTGAGAATACAGCACCTTATATGAAGTATGTGTACACAAAATATATGCTCAAAAATTATTATTAAAAATGTGATATGTTTTGGTTACTACTAAGTAAAGAATTAGAATTCGAACTTAATATGGAAGTTAGAGAAACATTAGTAAAAAACAGTAAAATGTAACTAAATATTAGCTATATTTAAAAATAAAAATTAAATAAACTTATCATTCACAGAACTGAAGCAATTTAGCTCCTAAAGAAAATAGAAAAGTACCAAAAGTGAGCTTTAAAAATGCAATTCAAATAGTTTTTGCCAAATTGAAAATTTGTTAGAAAAGTGTGGCTTCCAAAAGAAAAAAAACATCATTTAAAAAATGGGCATTACCTAGTTAATCAAAATAGTAATAAAAACCTCGATTTTCATGTACAAGAATGAATCATTGTAACTTATAATTTTGGCTGAAGATTATATAAAAGATTGGACATACTGAAGTAAAACCAGGTAACATAACAGGGAAAAGGCATTAAAATTAATGACTTCAATGACTATTAATTATGAAGGCATTACTGTTTAGTATATAGTCAAGTCAGTGTCAACTTGACTATATTTAAACTAACTTAAGGACACACACACATACGCCTAGTCATAATTATGTTTTCAAAGTGACCTAATTGAGAACAGACTTTCCCTTCTGAATGTAATTATTCATATCCTATAGGCTGGTGTTATGTTCCTGAATACAAAGTAACAGTAACGAGGGAAAAGGAGCCATGTCCCAGCATTCTTCTCTGCTCCCTGATTGTGGACACAGTATTACCAGCTGCCTTGTTCCCATTTCCATACCTTTCAATTATGACGAATAGAGTTAGTATTTCTTTTTAAATTATGAGCCAACATATCTACTTTCTTCCTTAAATTGATTCTTCAGGTCTATTGTCACAGCTATGAGAAAAATCATCAATATAGGGACAGTCACTAATAATTGCTAAGAAATTACAATAGATTGACTAAAATTACTTTTGAAAGCCACTGAAATTAAACAAAAACATCTAGCTAGTGATACGTATAGAGTTTGGGAGTATACAAATGTGAGTATCAGCTGTACAAATTAAATCAGCTGTGTGATGATTATTTGTGAGTTAATTAGAACAAAGTGGTTTTATTTTACTAAAAAGTATAAAAGGCAACTATATATATGGTTTTCTGGATATAATATGAATACACTAATGTCAAAATTCCTGAATAATCTTTTAGAAGTATCTACAAAAATGCAATGATATTGTAACAGATCCAAAATGAATTGGTTCAAACTGAAAAATTGAATTTTTAAATGTTACCCTTTAGTAATATTTTCTCAATGATAGCACACTCTTAATGAGGTCATTACTCTGTGATGCCTCAGCAACCAGTTAAACCTTCCAGAAAAATCTGATATATCTGTGTAAAACTCATCAAAGACAGCAAAAATTTCTTCTTTTCATTTGCCTATGTATTATTATTCATTCCTGACATATTTGGCCACCTAGGACTTGGTCATAGGTGAAATGTTCAGTAGGTGGAGAAGTTTCTTGTTGAAATAATTCTCCATTCTTTTCATAATAGGTGTTTTCTAAGAAATGGGAATCCCTACAAATTCCAGATGGGGTCTGAAATCAAAGAACAAAATGAACTACTGTATTCAGCCAGAATTCATGTGTAGATTCATTGATATCAAAGCAATGTCAGTAACGTGTTGAAAAAGAAAGAAAGAAAGAAAAAGAAAGAAAGAAAAAACACAGACAGTAGAATAAAAAGAACTATGGACTGAATATTTCAAAAAAAGAGAAAAGTACATCCTCAGTAAACACTTTAGAGGGCAGAGGAGCTGGTTACAAAATTGTGAAATGTTACACATTGAAAGCATAATTTGTCTTGAGGTATGTACCCAAGATGGGATCATTTATGCCCATGTCTTTATATAACCTAAGATGTTTGTGGTTATTATGTGAACACTTTTCTAATATACAAACAAAGCTCTAGCTTTTGCCACCATCAAGTCTAATTGTGTCCTTAAATCATATCATAGGTCTATTACAAGGGTTGCATCAATTCTCTGTAACCTGCTTACATGAAATTTTCATGAATGCATTGTAAAAGTGTTTTGAATTATTACCTTTTGAAATAGAAATGTCATGAAATTGTTGGAACATTGGAACAAGGTCTTTGGGATAACCTAAACCTCTGGTCTTGATCTGTGGTCTCTCATGTTTGGTTGAATAATAGACTAGATCTTTCTCTTTTAGGTAAGAGATCTGGTTTTGTTTTTTTTGTGTGTCTGTGGTGAAATACCAGGGTATTTAATACATTTTTAAAAAGTTTATATAGTGTTCATAGGTATTGCATAGTTTATATACATTGAATTCTTCTTTTTCCTTCCTTGTTTAATACTAATAAATATACAATAATGACAAGGGCAAAGGTGATAAAAACAGAGGACAGAATAGGGCATATGTACTTCATATAGAAAATTCAAGGACAAAGAGAAAGGTCTTAAATTAAGTGAGCATTTTAAAAAGCTCATTCTATTTAATTAATTTTGCACAAACAAATTAACTGGATAAAGTGGTGAAATAAGTGCTTGCCTTTGGACAGGACAGGAGAGGACAGCAGGAGATACCACATCATACTTAGCAGCCAGATTTCAGGGTGAAGGAAAACTGAAATGACAGAGGAATTTCTGTTGATTCAGAGAGAAAGAATGGATGGCTTAGTACATGGAGTCTGAGGATGGTTAAGAAAGAAGGGCATTAGGGGAAATTTTGGATTTTGAAATGAGCCTCAAGTGAATCTCCCTGTATTCCCAGCCAGACATTGAAAAATGGTGGATTAAATTCCTCAAGAACCAGATGGGACCACAGATAAAACCACCTCTTCCAACCAGAGACTGGAAGAAATTGATTCTTGATTTTGAAAGTAAAGCAATTTTTATTTGATTTCAAGGTGTCTTCAGAGGGCAAGAAAAGTTTAATGTGTATACAGTATGTTTGAAGACTTTTCTAGGTCCAAAAAGGCCTCCTTTGGGTACTGTAAGCCAGTTTATTATCTATTATCTGTAACACAAAGATAATGAAAGAGGTAAAACTGTCTGCTCAGAAGGCCCAGAAGGATACCGGGACTTGACAGCCATGATGTATCTCGATTAGTTTTTCCTGTGTAAAACCATCACAAATCATATCGTGGACAGCATGTTGGTTAAAGAGACGAGACATTGAGATGATGGAGTTATTCATTCATCTTCATTGAAAGAACTCAGGCAGCATTGTGGTTGAAAGCATAAATCCCTTCTTGTTTCACATCCTCTACACTAAATAGTTCTCTGAGTAGTTTGATTAAAATTATCTTTGTTTTCCAGCACAACAGTGGTCCTACTTCCCTGTTTAGTCCCTGAAACTTCCAACCCAATTCATGATGCTAAAATCTCACAAGTGATGGGGTATGTAATAAAATGAAAACATAACATACAGGGGACTGTTGCCTAAAGTATGAAAAAGTATAACATTTTAAGTCTATTTGTGATTTGTTTTTCAATGTCTTGTACTTTTGTCAAGTGAAGTTTCTTTTCTCCCGTGACCATTTCCATGTATAAAGATAGTCTGATGAACTGGATGACATAATGTCAATTGAAAAGGATCAGATCATGTGGCATGTGGAAGGGAGGGGCTTGGATGGTGAGACTTATAAGATCATGACACAAGTCATCAATGTATTCTACAATTAAATAGAGCTATTCTCTGATATGGCTATAGGGAGAAAATATGAACAAAGAAGACAGCATAGAAATGAGCAAAAGAGAAGATGAGAAACATAGAAGGGAAGAAAGGAAGATGAAGTAAATCAAAGAGGAGATATAAGAAGGAAGAAAGAGTAGCTAAAAGTGAGTAACTGAAAGACAAAACAAAAAATAAATTTCAATAGCCATTTCTTGTGAAATGAAGCAGTTACCTTGTGTTTCAAATATTATAATCCTTGAAGAAAGGTACCTTCTAGAAAAATCGAAAACCATATATTTCATTTGCATGCTCATATTTGTTGCTAATCACATTAAAGTATACATATTAATATATACCTCATACTTTTTTGCAGTTCATGATTTTATGACTACAGATTTTTTTTTGTATAACAAATGAGTAAAAAAAAGAAAGAGAGGATAAAGGGATTAGGGTAGCAATTTAACACTATAAACAGTTAACTTAGGAGATGGTTAGAGTAAATATACATTATTTAGAGTGTTTCTGAGTCCAAAATTGTCATGAGGGGTTTGTTTTGATTATTACATTATACTTAAAAAAAAGAATAAACTTTCCGCTGTAGTGGGTAGTACATTTTCCCCACATATAAACAATGCACACTGCCACCCTACCTCTCCTGATTTTTCTCTTTTGTCCTTCTTCCTGTGACAGGCAAAAGTTCTTCCATCTTCTTTTAGGTAGAGTCATGTTTGCTGTTACTAAAACTGGTAAAACTGTTCCCCTTCCTTTTTCTACCTGCACCATGAGAAGTCCTCTGGGAAACAACCCACCCTGTTCTAGAAACACAGGGTCAACATGCTGCAGCTAGCTGTATGGTTTTGGCTTCTGCTAAACTGCTTGTTTGGTTTGCTTCACATTACAATGGCCAACCCAGATATAGTTTTTTGTTGTTGCTGTTTGCCTTTAAAACCCCCTTGTAAAATGCATTTGAAGCTGCTCTGTGAGAGCAGCAGGAGGGGCTTAATACAGACTCTCAAATTCAGATTGGTCATGCTGAGTTGTCTTTGGGTCATTACCCTGCATCATTTCCTCCCCTTGTCTTTTGGTTACCTCCCCTTGTTACCTCTCCTTCCTATCTTTCTCTATGACCCTCAATCTCTGTCTCTGTGTCTAGGTCTTTATGTGTCTCTGTCTGTCTCTGCATCTCTCTGTCTCTTTGTCTCTGTCCTTCTCCACTGCCTGTCTTGTTTTGCTTTCCTGAAGAAGGAATAAACTTCAATATTTCAACATGCTAGATGGTTGATAGTATTTCAATGGTATATTTCAATAGAAATAGTACAGTATTTCAATATGCTAGCTGATAGTATAATTTCAGATGAGACACCCAACCACAACAAACAGGCAAATATCATCTATAAAGAGATATTTTTCATTGATAATGTCTCAATCTCAGAGTGAATCCATCACTAGGGTTAAAGGTTCTTGTCCTACATATCAAATCTGTTTCTACATAAGAGAAAATCAACCAGGTACAGAGCTTCATATGAGGTGCCTGTGAAAAGCTCTGTCTGGATTCAGCAGCAGTGAGAGGAACACCTGCTTAAATCTAGGGGGTGTGGGGAGTAAAACAAGAGAAAGAGAGCGTGAACCTGTTAGTCATGGAGAGTAGTTGGCCCACTCTCAGAAGGAGTATAGATAAAAGGTGGAGAATCTCACTAAGCTCTATTACTATAGAAATCTTCATTTTTCAGATGATAATAAAAGGCATAGGGTCTGCACAGTGCTCTGGCTTTAGAGAAGTTGGCTGCATCTCTCCGTCTTCTCTTAACGGTGTTATGAACCATATTGAAGAAGATATTTTCTGAAATAATGCTGTGTTAGAGATTAGTAACCCCTGCTTGTTATTACTTAGAGATACATTGGGGAATTCCCCTTAGTTACTCCTGAAAGATACATTTGATGAGGCAGTTCAGATATGTTTTTGAAAAGTTCAAGCCATTATCTTCTACAAGAAAGTAACAGGGGGTACTTTGCAGCCAGCCCTGAGGAGACAGGATAAGCTGCGGTTGGATGGAAGGGAAGGAGGTCCTCCCCTGTTGGTGGACTTGGAGGGGGCGGGGAAGGAGATGAGGGAGGGAGTGGGAAGGTAGGAGGGAATGAGGGAGGGGGCTATGCCTGGGATTCAAAGTACCTAACCTGTGATTGAGATAAAAATAAAAAAAAAATGTAAAAAAAAAAAAAAGAAAAAGAAAGACAGTTCTGATGAGACCTGATAGGCTAGGGTCAGATGGATGGGAGGAGGACCTCCCCTATCAGTGGACTGGGGAAGGAACATCAAAGGGATGAGGGAGGGAGGATGGGATTGGGAGGGAATGAGGATGGGGCTACAGCTGGGATACAAAGTAAATAAATTGTAATTTTTTAAAAAGTAACAAGAAAATAAAACTCATGCAAAAAAAAAAAAAGAAAGTAACAGGATCTACAACTATGTCCAATGCAGGGACATGAGAGTGTGCGGCCACAAATATCACCTCGTATATAAAGGCCAACACCAATACCAACAGTGATTGTGAAAATACCCATCAGGAGTAGATGGGGCTGTTACTGCCTCAGATAAACAACAACAACAAAAAATGGTAGCACTTACATATTCAAAACTCTATACATTGTACTTACCTGAAAGAACACCATGGCCTTTTCAGACTCCCGTATTCCATGCATTGGACCCATACCCTCAGTCTCAGGCAAACATGATGCAGGTGGTTTACACTATTAAACTTAGTTAAAAATATTTACAACATATCAGAACAAACACATACCACAAGGAGAAAGTTTCTTACCAAGAAGTTGATAGCCCAATTTCAGATGAGACTCCCAACTACAACAAATAGGCAAATGTCACCTATAAACAGACTATACATGCAAACAGAGTAATATGGCACCTTCCAAAGTTCATAGCTCTCTACTAAAAGATTACAAAGATATCAGAGTGAACAACTTTCCTACAAAATAGTCAAAATATTTTTAAATGTGGATGGAATCCAAAAGAATATGTTTAAACATCTGAATGAATTGCGGGAGGTAGTACAGAATGTAAATTAGAAATTCAGAAGTGATTTAGAGACATTGGGAAGGAAAAAAACAGAAATCCTGGATTTGTAAAAATAAAATAAAATCATATTTCCATTGAAAGGATCAAGAAGTAGAAGACAGTCTTGGAAGTTGAATATGGGTCTTTCAAAATATTACAGATTGAAATAGTAGAGAAATAAGAAACCTGTCCTGGTTCTTCTTGCTCTTGTAACCTAGGAAATAAATACCCACTTTTCTCTTCCCCATACACGATGTGCTGCTAAAATGTAGTAACCACATATTGTAATCACCATTCACTTCAATAAAAGAGACAACAGGGACATTGCTGACTCAAGTCAATAGATTTTTTTAATTTAATTTTATTTTTTATTTTTGTCGAGTGTTTGTATTTTGACAGGGGGAAATTATTTGCTTATGCTTTGGTTATGCTTCCTGAGTGACTTTCCTGTTTACTTCACAGAACCTGTGGCTTTGGCCCCTGAAAGATTTTGCATGCTCTGTCTTTTTCATTCATTTCTGAAGGAGGTGTTCAAAGCACACCACAGAGCAACTTTCTCCTTCTCTGTCTATGTTCTTGCAGAAAGTCAGGTCATCTAAATATTACCAGAATCTGTCAGAAAGTAAAAGAGATAATTCAGAAGTGTAAGGGGAAAACAGAAATGCAAATACCTTGTTCTAGTTTTTGTTTGTTAACTTATAAACAAATCACTTGCCTATGCCTTGCTGCTGGAGTAGCTCCATGTAAGAAATGGAAAAAAATAAAATAAAAGCTTATAAAGGTGTGGTGGTTTGAATAATATGTAGACTCATGTGTCTGAATGGGTGGCACAGAGAAAGTGGTACTTTTAGAAGGTGTGGCCTTTGTGTTATCACCTATAAATAAAGATACTCAAATAATGGCCTCAAACACTGGTTGTAAAATTTACATTAAGTAATGATGTATTGTGAGGTCAAATATGAATTTTACTTTTGGTTTTTGCAGCTCCAAAACTAGAGAATTCTTTAATGATTTGCTGTCCTTAAACCACTGAAACTACTTGCTGTTTATCCTCTGACCTTAATTACTTTCCCATCATTTGATTAGTTTATTTTGCTAAGTGTTCTGTCATGGCTGGAAACTCCTGTCATTTCCCTGTAACAGCAGTTCTTCAGTTTGTGCATCCTCCTTTTGCTATTAGGCTTTCTTACTGAAATATTACTCAACTCTATTCCCTAAATATTTGCCATATTACTTTTACATTCCATTAGATTCCAGAGATTTTTAGACAGTTTTTCTTTTTTTAATTAAAATTTATTTTTCAAATTAATTATATTTTTAATTATATTTATTTTATTTTAATTTTTATTAATTACACTTTATTCACTTTGTATCCCCCCTATTGCGCCCTCCCTCCTGCCCTCATAAACCTTCCCTTCCTCCCCCTTCTCCACGCATGCTCCTCCCAAAGTCCACTGATAGCACAGGTCTTCTTTTCCTTCCTTCTGATCCTAGAATATTAGATTTCATCAGGATTGGCTGCATTGTCTTCCTCTGTGGCCTGGTAAGGCTGCTCCCTCCTCAGGGGGAGGTGATCAAAGAGCACTGTGATCAGTTCATATCAGAGACAATCCCTATTCCCAATACTACGGAATCCACTTGGACACTGAACTGCCATGGGCCACATCTGTGCAGAGATTCTAGGTTATCTCCATGCATGCTACTTGGTTGGAGTATCAGTCTCAGGAAAGAATCCTGTGCTCAGATGTTTTGGTTCTGTTGCCCTCCTTGTGGAACTCCCTTCCTTTCCAGATGTTACTAAAATTGCCCACTTCTTTCATAAGATTCCCTCCATTCTTCCAAAGGTTGACCATAAGTCTCAGCATCTGCTTTGATAGCCTGCAGGGCAGAGCCTTTCAGAGGCCCTCTGTGGCAGTCTCCTACTTTGTTCCCTGTATTCTCTTTTTTCTTTTTTTTTAATTTATTTTTTATTTTTTTATTTTTATCTCAATCACAGGTTAGGTACTTTGAATCCCAGGCATAGCCCCCTCTCCCATTCCCTCCTACCCTCCCACTCCCTCCCTCATCTCCCCCTTCCGCACCCCCTCTAAGTCCACCAACAAGGGAGGACCTCCTTCCCTTCCATCCAAGCCCAGCTCATCCTGTCTCCTCAGGGCTGGCTGCAAAGTCCTCCCCTGGGATCTAGCCAGTCTGTCACTCCCCGGCTTATATGGGGGAGGGTCAAAGAGTCAGCCATCAAGATCATGACTGAAACAGTCCCTGTTTCCCTGAGAAGGGTCTTCAGTCCTACAGCGAGTTATCATGGGCCCCATCGGTGCAGGGGTTCCAGTCCACATCCACACATGGTCCTTGATTGTAGAAACCGTCTCTTACAAGACCCCTGTGCCCTGCTCAGTTTGGTCTTTGTGGAGCTCTTGTTCTCCCCAAGTCTCAACAATCTCCCCCAGGTCTATCATTACTTCTTGCCCTCTGTCAGAGGCTTGATCTCGAGTCTTAATATCCACTCTGATA
>CM053752.1:28913027-28947339 GCA_028658305.1 Pachyuromys duprasi | reverse complement strand
ATGTATCAGAGCAGATATTAAGACTTGTGATCAAGCCTTTGGCAGAGGACGAGAAGTGATGATAGAAATGGGGGAGTTTTGTGAGATTTGGGGAGAACAAGAGCTCCACAAAGATCAAACTGAGCAGGGCACAGGGGTCTTGTATGAGATGGTTTCTACAACCAAGGACCATGTGTGGATGTGGCCTGGAATCCCTGCTCAGATGGGGCCCATGATAGCTTGGTGTCCAACTGAAGATGCTAGTGAGGGAAACAGGGATTGTTTCAGTCATGAACTTGATGGCTCACTCTTTAACCCTCCCCCATATATGCCAGGGAGTTACAGACTGGCTAGATCCTAGGGGAGGACTTTGCAGCCAGCCCTGAGTAGACAGGATGAGCTCGGGTTGTATGGAAGGGGAGGAGGTCCTCCCCTGTTGGTGGTCTTGGAGGGGGCGGGGAGGAGATGAGGGAGGGAGGTGGAGTGTGGGAGGGAATGAGGGAGGGGTCTGTGCCTGGAATGCAAAGTACCCAGCCTGTGATTAATATAAAAATAAAGTAATTAAAAAAAAGAGTTACATGCACACTGAAAATATTTATGCAATTGCTACTTGAGGACATTTTTACAAGGCACTGGATACCCAGTGAATAATTGGATCTGGGTTCAGGGCATCTTGTTCACATCGTGGCTTGGTCCTTCATGTTTTTAGACAGATCCTTTTTGATTACTCTACAGTCACTAGAGCGGAGTGGTGGTTTCCTTACCATCAGGTATCAGAGTCTCCTCCCCACCTCTGCACTCTCATTCCTACACAACTTGTCTATCCCCCCAAGACACTTCCTGTATTAATTAACTCAGTTATTATCTTCTCATATAAAATATAAATTTAGATATATTGCTTATACGATATTCTTATTTTTTTTGTCTAAATTACTCACCAAATTTAAGTGGACAATAATTTAATTTGGAAAATTGAGTGACTGAAAGATATAATTATCAAGCCAACAGATGCAAAATTTTACATAAGTGTGTGTAGAACAGGGACACTTATCTATTGTTTGGGGGGGGGTAAACTGGTGCAGCTATTGTGGAAATCTATGTAGATACTTTACTGAGAGAGGACAGAGGCACAGAGAAAGAGAGAGCTACAAGATGACCCAACTATACCACTCTTAAGCAGATACCAAAAAAACTATCCTACTAGTAGATACTTAGCTATCCATATTTTTGTTGTTCTATTCATTACAGAAATTAAATGAACTTAGACTATTAGATTAGATATCCATCAACGTTAGAATGATAATGGAAATGATATATATATAATTGAATTTATTCAATTATAAAGAAAAATGACCTCCCAGCTTTCAGCATTAACATATAAGTCATCTCCAGATATTGAGCCCCGATCTCACACTCCTGCAGTTACCCTATATCCCAGCACATACGCTAAACAGCCCCTAGACACCTAGATCTTCACTCAAACTTCTACAATTCTAGTAACTTCTATTCCCACTGGTAAGCAGTTCTTGAATTCTGAGCATCCAGCCCAAACTTTCATAATCACCTTAGTTCCAGTTTCCAAGAAGCAAAGGGCCCTAGAAGGTTGTGTTCCTGATCTACAGTTCTTCAATTCCCCAAGCTTCTTGAATGAAGAGGTAAATGGTCTTTAAATGCTGAGCTACCAACCCAAACTCCCACCATGTTTATACTATGGATTCTTACAGGTACAGAGTTCCCGGAACCTGAGTACTAGGCTCAAACTTTGTCCATCTTCATATTTCCTGCCAAAGACAGATAATGGGCCCCAGGATCCTAATTTTTGACCCACAATTTAACAGTTAATTTGTCTGTCAGCACTGTTAGATAACTGATGCCAGAGCCTCTCCTCTGGAACAAGCATCTGTTTTTCTTTCAGGTTCTAGCAGAAACAGATAAATATTTATGTTCCTCAGCCCATGGTCCACACTTTCATTCAACCAACAATCTTTAGGTGCACAAGTAACAGTACAGAAAAACTACAACAAAACTGTAAATCAATGCATAACTTTTAAATATTATTTTATCCATAAAACAACCACCATTGAGAATGACATAAGAGAATTTCCAGACAAATAATTCAAATAAAAATGATTACAACTATGTCAAACAACTTTTAGAAGATATTAACATATTTCAAGAAAACAAATACAAAAATGAAAATGAAATAAGAAAGTCAAGACAAATATGAAAACAGATTTCAACAAACTAAATAAATGTTGGAATTAAAATATTTAATATGCCAAATAAAACTCTCCTTAGAAACTCAACAATGCAATGGACATGTGAGGGAGGCAAAAGCTTAATAGGGTTGGAAGACAAAATAGAGGAGTCAGACAACTCAATAAAATTCAATAAAAATTTAAACATATATATGCAAATCATGGGAAAAGACTTAAACTCTTGTATTGTGAGTATAGAAAGAAATAAAATACTATGCCAAGGGTATAAAATATATTTTACCAGAAATATAGACTATTTTCTGAACTCAAAGATAAATATCTGTATTTATGAGACCAATTGAATAGGTTGTCTCTGTGAGTTTTGGTGAGGAGACACAGAAACAACACAGATTCTTGTTCCCTACCATAACTATATAATAAAACCCTGTTGATGATGATGTCTCACACACAAACAGAAAGACTTAGAGAAATAAACCTTGAACTTCCCTGGAATCTTTTTCTTTGCTGGATAACAGTCACAGTATTAGAAGCTGTTATGCAGGCCTCTAGGGGAGAGGAAGACAACAATTGTCTTACATAGGTTCTGGACCCATTTACTGCAATACGGACTTGCCAGGCAAGAGGAGTCCACTGGTGCAATAATGGCAAATGATACGAAAGTAATCAACCACTCTATTTAGTGTGTTTGAGGTTCACTTCACAGGAGAGAATCCATGCCAAATACTGTAAACAAGGTCAACACAAGCTCTAGAGGAGAAGTTACTGACATTGTTTTGCTAAGTGGTCATGTTTGCAAACAGTCAAACTATCTTCTAAATATTTATGTATATATCAATAGATCTGTGTTGACCTAAACTTTTTGCAGTGGTTAGTGTAGAAACATAGTCAAAATACTTAGAATGAGTGACTATAAGTGCTATTTGTAGATTATTCATATTATATTTTATTATTATTATTATTATTATTATATATTACTGTCCTTTTAAATCCTTACATCCAATTCAAGGAAAACACCACTGGAGAAAGAGTGGGAAAGCTGATAGAAATAGCAAGATCCAGGAGGAATAAGAAGGAGGTATGTAAAATGTTGGACCCTGGTTATGACATGGTAGTTGCACACATCAACTACCAAAGGCCAGTTACCTCACAAGACCTATGTGGTGGTTTGAATGAGAAGGTCCATTATCACTTTATATATTTAAATTCTTGGTCCTAGTTGGTGGAACTGTTTGGGAAGGATTAGGATGTGTGACTTCAGTGGTAATGCTATGCCACAGTGTGTGTGTGTTGGGGGGGGGGGGTAATGGCAGTGGTGTGAGGTTTCCAAAGCCATATAATTCTTCTTTAGCTTTTTCTGCCTTATACTTACAGATTTAGATGTGAGAAGCTCTCTGATACTGCCCCAGTGCCATGTCTGCCTCTCTGCTGTCATACTGCCTGTCATGATGATCATTGACTCTAGTAATGTAGAACCGCACAGCCTTAATGATCACTTATTTTATAAGTTACCTTGGTCATGATGTACCTTCACATTAATATAACAACATTCAAGACTTGTATAAAATCAAACTAGTTAAAAACCACAACAGTGACTATCTCTTTGATCACCTCTCCCTGAGGGTGATGCAGCCTTACCAGGCCAGAGAGGAAGACAATGCAGACACTCCTGATGAGACCTGATAGTAAGACGGAAGGGGAGGAGCACCTCCCGTATCAGTGGCAGGGAGGGGATGAGAAGGGAGAGTTGGATTGTAAGGGGATGAGGTAGAGGGCTACAGCTGAGATACGAAGTGAATAAACTGTAATCAATTAAAGAATAAATTAATTTATTCTGATGCAGAGGTCCCTGCTGAAGGATTATATGTTGTATATAGCTCTAAAGTTGGAGGAGGGAGTGGAGTATGGAAATTGTGAACATATCTTACATCGTATATGATAGTTTCAAAAAATTAAAAGTCAAATTATGAAAATTTCAGAAAATGAATAGAACAGGAAACTATTCCATTAAGTGAGGCAACCTAGATTTCGAAAGACAAACTCTTCATTTTTTCCCCTTACATGTGGTTTTTAGTTTTACATCTTTATATCTGTCCTCTTACGTGGGGGTCTGTGTAGTGGTCCGTCAAGTGAAAGGGGCCAATGAAAAGAGTTGGATGAGCGCTTTAAGGGAGCAAGGCGGAGTGAGTCCAGATCTGATCAACTGGAGTTAGATCTCTGCCTGAGGGATGCCTGGAAACCCTACACTTAGAGAAAATTAGCCATTTTAGTATAACTTTAAGAATAAGAAAATCAATAGGAAATGAAAGGGAAGATAAAAAGATTTAAGAGGTGATGCTAGTACGGGAGATTGGGGAGAGGAGTGAGTTAAAGCAGCGTCAACTCAAATTATTTAAGAAAATGTCACAAGGAAACCTGCTTCTCTGCAAGCTAATACGATGTAGCTTACAGGAGGAGTACTTGCCTAGCGTACACAAAAGACTAGGTCCAGTCCCGAGCACTGCCAAAAATAGTATCAGAATACAAAGGCATAAATGAGTTTATTTTAATTATCATATTTCAGCTATTCATACACACAAATATATGGAGGCTGAAAACAGATGACTGAAAGGAAAATTCAGGTTATTTGGAAAGCTGTGGTATCAATCTAAATCTGAGAAACAAGAATTAAAATTTTACCGGAGAAATGCTAGTCCATACAATAAGGAAAAGTTTGAAATATTTTAGTAGAAACTGGACATTTTATTTTATTTTTTGAGGTAGTGTCTTAGCATACAGTCCAGGCTGGTCTCAAATTTATGGCTGTTCATCTGCATAAGGATTGTGAATACTAAAATATTAGTCATGCACCACCACACTCAAATTCAAGCTGAGGATTCTAATGTATGTATCAAGGACTGTTATTTCTTCACTCATAATTTTCATGTCACCCTCGCTTTGCCCTTAGGATAAAATGAGCAAACAGAGTGAATAGGTGCAAAATTGTGCTCTCAGTTAGTCAGTCAATAAGTACATAGAGAACAACTATGTCATTGCAGCCCTGAGCAACATGAAGAAACCCACAGCATAATAAACAGCTATCTGTACCCTGTGTTGACATTGTCACTGTCTGAACATGGCTGTCTGGGGCCACTATCATAGCAACATGTGACATTTTGAAGACTCAGCAGCAGACTGCTGATAATGGTCATGGTTCTTATGGGCCCCATCCCATCCATGTGTTTCCTCCTTGTGAAAAGAACTGTTTGATTCAGTCTTCACTCCCCCTTGCTGCAGTTTCTATGGTCCAAGATCTGTCCCTAGATCCAGCCCTGATTATAACAAAAGAGCCCTGATTATAACAAGAATTGTCTGAGTATGCCATATATTTTTTTACCAAATAAATGGCAGGGAGAATTGCAATGAACCCATACGTGTTTACTTCTCAGAATGTTCCCTTCCATCTCATATTGGGTATAAAACATAATGATGCAGCCCTGTGGACTTCTACTGCATAGGAGAACTCCCAACTTGTTATCTGTAGAATCAAGTGCCTGGGAGAAAGTTGAGGATCGAGTGTGTAATTGTGATGGAGAAAGTATGACAAATGGAGGTTTGTTTTTTCCCAGCAAATGGACTGAATGGCTACTTGATTGTAAAGCAAGAAACCAGGCTCAGAAGGAAAACAACTCTTATGAGAGAAGTTGAGGTCGTGGTTGTATCATGAGTAATGTAGACTGTCTGAGTGGTTGAATCAAAGGACTTTCAGGGTCAGACTTTGCAGGGTCAGTCTCTGTCACATTCAGAACACTGGAAGTCATACTTTCAGCAGTGGTTGGTGGTGGTCATTTTAGGTTTGCCGGTGAGGAACAATCCTAGGCTGGGCATGCTGGCCAACCCCAGGTGCTTGGAATATTAGAGGTACAAGGATCAAGGAGTTCAGTCATCTTCTGCTTTGTAGAGAGTTTGAGGCCAGCCTGGACTACATGAAGCCCTCAAAAATCAAATAGTCAAACAAAACCACAGCAATGCTATCTTCATTTCAAAAGGTCACACAAACAATACTGATGAAGAGGTCGAGGCTTTGCATTTAGTTTGACTTCAAAGATAAGCTCGGGTATAGGCTAGGCTACCACTTGGCTAGAATCAGCATGTGTGGTGGCTTCTACTCTAGCAGTGCATAAAAGCACACTTTTCTTTTTTAGAAGGAGGGAGATCTTCAAACTTCACCAAAAAGACTAAAAAGTGGACTTGCTTTTATCTCTTATTGTTAATTTGGAGCCATAACAGGATGCATTCTCATTTGAGTTCAGTGACAGCCATATTCTAGTGTTGGTCTTGTCTTTACACCTTGTTTTAAGGGAGAAGTTTTGGATTATGTCTTCAAAAGATTTTGCATCTATTCATAAATAAAATTTAAATTAGGACCAACCCACACACTGTTGCTCCTATAAGCAATCTGCATTGCAAGCCTTGAATAACTAATTCTTCAACTGATCGTTCCTATCATTCACTTGCTTTAGGTGGCCCCTTAATTCTAGAAACACCACAATTTATGCTGCTTTGCTTGACTAGTATAATGATCATACTTACCTTTCATAGTTCTATAGAAGAGGGATGAAGGAAACAAAGGGCTTGACAGTCACCAGAACTCATGTTTACCATCCACAGGAAATCAGAGAAGGGACGGTATACAGTGCAAGGAAAAGGCAAAGGGAAATCAGAATTGTTGTAGGCTCTTCTCTCTCTGTGTGTCTCTCTGTATGTGTGTTAGTCTCTGACTCTGTCTCTCTACCCCATTTCTTTCTAGATCTCTATATGGTATATAGATATAGATAGATTATAGATACACACACACACACATACACACGTAGATATACACGTGTGTGTGTGTGCTCACATATGCAAGAGTCCAAAACTGTTTC
This sequence comes from Pachyuromys duprasi, assembly GCA_028658305.1. Lineage (NCBI taxonomy): Eukaryota > Metazoa > Chordata > Mammalia > Rodentia > Muridae > Pachyuromys > Pachyuromys duprasi. The sequence goes on along the minus strand of CM053752.1, from coordinate 28,940,240 downwards.
TCCCTGTGTTCCATAATGGGGATGGTTAAGCTAGCCCCATTATGACTGCAGTCACAATACCAATCCACATAGACTATGGAAAGAATGAATCAATGCTGCAGTAATGATTTAACACCAAACTGAGCTATGTAAACTAAGAACCAGTTGTCCAGCAGCTTGCCCATATCCATTCAATCATCATCAAGAAAGGTTGCTTACATTCAGTTTTAGATAAGCTATCTGGTTGCTATACTAGTTCCCAACATTACCTTTTGCAATCTGAAAATGCACTCATATATGAGTCAGATTCACCTCATGACAGGAAAGGAAATCCAGCACTGTTGCCGTGGAGTAATGTGCATTAGCAATTAGAATATTATCCAAGCAGGTCATAAAAAATAACTAGGGAGACATTAAAAGGCAGGAGTGTTATCATTAAAGAGGACAACCCAGCAGTGGCCCATAAACATCACCCACAGCCACAACCCTCCAGTGCCTGGTGTAATCATGAGTTCCAAGATTTTATCTCTGAAACTGTCTCTTGAGAGAAGAGTTATTGAAGAATTTCTCAGCCATTAAATCCTTCGGCTGTTGGAAGTGATTAGTTTCTCCATAGATACAGACTATCTGACCCAGATAGCATGCATTTTATACATTAATGAGAATTGGCAGTATGCTTTACAAATGATCCATGCTGTGAATAACCTTCTCATGTTTCTACAATACTTCCTGTGCCAGAGCTTTTCATGATCTCCCCATAATGCACTGCGATTCTCTCTATTGTAACAAGCCAGATTTCAGTTACTATAAAATACAAGAGCCAAAAAGAATGGTCAAAGTCATTTGACAATACATTAATATGCAGTTCAGAAAAAAGTTTCATCTTTACAACCTTCTATAGTTAAGACAAATCTTAAAATTAGCAACTATTTTAAAGATTTATTTATTTTTGTTTTATGTGTGACTGTTTTTTTTCTGCATGTCTGTATGGATGTCATATGGTAGGTGTAGTGTCTGCAGAGACCGGAGAGGATATCGGGGCCCCTGAAACAGGAGTTACAGACCACTGTGGGACTCAAAAAGGAAACTGGGAACAAAACCTAGGACCCTGTTAAAAAAAAGCATTAAATACTGTTGACTTCAAAGCCATTTCTTTAGTCTGCAAGCTACCAACTTTTAAAGTGAGCTTAAAAATCTTTTCTTTTTTAAACAGCTAACCATTTGAATGGATGTCCTTTGCATCTGTGTTCTCCTGTTGCCAATTAGCACATGGAGAATCATCAGGATAAGCTTCCATTGCTTCCTTCTTACCTCAGCAGTCCTCATAGGAATGACCTAATGATCTGCATGGCCAGAATAATCATTATAGAACCACTGAGCCACAACATTCTAAATGGTATGTGCAATCAAGCTGGCCATCACCATGTGTATCTTGTCCCTGTGATCAACACATGAAATGTCACTGAGCCAGAGGAGAGAACATCAGCGTTTTATGATCATTCCTTCAGGACTCTGTGTTGAGGAAGGTTTAGTTTATTGTATGTAAACATGTTTTTCTTTAATCCCAGGTGTGGGATATGGGACTGATTTAGATGGTCCACAGCAGTAAACTGATAGAGACTCTGAGAGAGGCTCGTTGCCAGCTGCAGCTGATTTAAATCTGAGTACTCTGGAGGGGGAGTAATTGCCAGGGCCCAGAGAGAGAATGCTGCTGGTGCTTCCCTGTGATGCTCCTTGTAGCTGTTGATGCAATTTGACAATAAGAAGTTGGAGATACCCTAAAAGGAATGTTGAACTTTCCCAAGGAACTTGACAAACCCTAACGAGCAGGATGTAGCCAAGGAAAACTATACCACTTCTCCACCCCAATTCCTGCCATCACCCCAACATCAGGTAGGAGAAAAAGAGAGAAAGAGGAGAGAAATGTAACATTATGAAGATTCCATGGGCAAGATGTCACATTTGTTATACTTTCATACACTGTCACAACCCTATGTGAACTGGATACTGTTTTACTTTAATAATTCCAAAAATTGTGTAATAGATCCAGGGAAGAAAAACATATCTCTGTAGGCTGGGTGAAGCTCCTTAGTGGAATACTTGTTTGTTGTACACAAGGGACAGTGCTCCAAAATCAGCATAAAAATATGAAGATTCACAAAACATGGTGGGAATAAACATCTGAAACAAACTATACCAGGAAAATATTGAGGGGTGTCTAAAACACAGCAAATATCACTCTCTATACTTAAGAGACAATGAAAACATACCAACCACAGACCCTGGCAACTTTCCCTTTGTCTTCTAATGCAGTAATTTTACAAACAAACAAAAATACATAAGAGAACTTAGATGAATTTTGAGGAGTTCTGATGAGTTTTTGCCCAAGCCAATCAAATTCTACACATAAAGGTTCCTTCTTACAAGAAGGTTTTGTTGTAGTAGTTATTGTTATTATGGGTCTTTCCAGCCAGGCACTTTGGAAGCCTTTAAAAGCAGCCATTGCAATGCTTTCTCCACAGCCAGCTTTCTCTTTGGCATTATTATTATTGTTGTTGTTGTTGTTATTATTATTATTACCTGGTTGTGGGGCTGAGCAAGCAGACAGGTGGCTGCTCTGCCACCTCACAGTGAGCATCAGTGGGGAAAACAATGCAGCTGCTGGTGTGTTTCCTGTGCCAGCTTCCTCATCCCAGGAAGCGAAAATGATCCCAGCATGGCAGTTGAATAAATATGAAAGATCTTCTGGTAATGTGATGTGTCAAACGTTGGAGAGTCACATTTTCTTCCAGGTTTATAATTCAGCTTCAAGGCCCAGGCTAAACTTATCATAAATAATCATATTAAGTGGCATAAAAAATGGCGGTGCTTTCTAAAACAAAATGCTTGGTTCTGTGCACCCTGTTTGCCTTGTTGAAGAGTCAAGCTGTATTCCCACACCCATCAGTGTCTATGAGCACAAGTATATGTCCTGACTAAACTAGCTGCTGACAATGCTGAGTGACATGATTCCTCCCATGGTTAGTAATCAAGAAATGATGGTTTCTATAGGACATGAGAATAAAAATGAAGAGTTTCAAAAAAAAAACATATCAGCCAGAAAATAGGCCTAAGAATATTACTTTTAATTTGAAAAAAATATTTTATTTATTGTGCGTGATTCTTTGGTATGCATTTATGTCACTGCACCACATGCATGCCTGGTGCCGGTGGAAGTCATAAAAGGATTCAGATCCCCAAGAACTGGAATTACAGATAATTCTGAACCACCATACGTGTGCAGTGAATTGAACCCTAGCCTTCTGAAACAGTAGTCTGTGCTGTTAAACACCAAATCATCTTTTTCTACCCCCAGACAATGGAATACTACTCAACTATTAAAAACAGGGAAATCATGATATTTTCAGGCAAATGGATGGAACTAGAATTTGTCATCCCGAGTGAGGTAATCCAGAAGCAGAAAGACACGTATGGCATATACTCACTTATAAGCTGATATTAGCTATATGGATAACCGTACTAAAATCTGTAGACCTAAAGAAGCTAAATAACAAGGAGGACCCTAGGAAAGATGCTTACATCTCATTCACAGTGGCACACCAGGTAGACACTAGAATCGGTGTCTACCCTGATGAATAGATGCTGGATAGAGGCCTACTGTAGAGGTCCTCTTAAAGGCTCCACCCAACAGAGAATGGAAGCACATGCTGAGATACACAACCAAAATTTGGGGCAGAGGGCAGGGAGTCTTATGGAAAAAGGAAGCAATAAAAGGACCCGTAAGGGACAGGTGCTCCACAGGAAGAACAACAAAGCTAAAATATCTGAGCCCAGTGGGCCCTGCAGAGACTGATGTTTCAACCAAGGACCATGCACTGAGAGGACCTAAACCATCTGCTCTGATGTAGCCCATAGGCAGGTAGGTCTCCATGTGTGTACCCAAGTAAGGGGAGCAGGGGCTGTCTCTGTCATGAACTGGGTTGCCTGCTCTTTGATCAGGTCCCCTTGGTGATGCAGCCTTGCCAGGCCACAGAGGAAGAAGATGTAGACAGTCCTGATGAAACTTGATAAACTAGGGCCAGATGACAGGGGACAAGAACTCCCCTTTCAGTGGACTAGGAGAAGGGGACAGGGGGATGAGGGAGGAAGGATGGTACAAAGAGATGAGAGAGGCAGTTCCAATGGTATTTAATAAATAAATACATAGATAGATAAATAAATAAAATTAAAAAAATGAATGTTAATGTTGGAACAAGAACAAGGGAACACTTCTTCAATCCCAGCTCTCAGCTTGCAGAGAACAGTGGAGCTCTCTGATTCTGCTTGTTCCAAGACAGCAAGGGCTCCATAGAGAAACCTGTGACCAAAAAGAAGGAAAAGGTCCTTTTATTTTTCTTTCATTTTAACATTTTATTCTATGTGAATTTTACATTATGCACCTCAATCCCACTCACCTCCCTGCCCCTTCATATCTGCTCTCTACCCTTTCAACAAAAAAATGAATATAAATAAATAAATAAACAGACAAGCAAACAAACAAACTCACAGTGAAAGCTGTGATGTGTCACAGTAACAACCTTTTCCCTAAACAGCCAAACAGCTTTATTTGCAAATGTTCATTGGTATGATTTAAGCCCTCTCGTCTATGAACTGCTAGAGCATTTAAGGGATCTGGTTCTGCAGATCCAAAGCTGCAGGATCTCCATGACACAAGGCAGCAAAATGACATCCGAGAAGAGTTCTGGTGAGAATCCAGTATTGAGAGCGTTAGAAGAAACCGGAGGTCCTTTACTTTAGTCCAGAAGAAGTCAATGAACTAGACATTATTCCTCCTTTGTGGACTAGCACGCTGAGGGTCCCTGAAGGTAAGCTGTTTATTCAAGGTAACTCATAAAATGGCAAATGAGATTCAGAATCCTGCTTTCCTCAGAGGGCTTGCATTTCTGTGCATTGTGTTCCTGACCCCAACGCTACAGGAGCCTCAGAAGTGCATGAACGACTGGGTTCTCCATTGAAAGGTCTTGAGGTGAGAATATGTGACTTAAAAATAATGCATGCACTCTTTCTATGGCTGTGAGACAATTACCAGTATCCTAATGTGTGTCTAACCATGCCCCAAGTGTCTTGAGTAGTATTGTACATCCCCAAGGAAATATGGACTTGTATCCATTAGAAAGGTGAAACTTTTAAAAATTCGATTATTTCGTTTGTTTAAATTCTTGAATTTTTATATATTCTAGATATTAGCCCTGGTAAGATGTAGGGTTATTAAAGGCCTTTCCCAGCCTGTGGACTGTCTAAAAGAGGGTTTGTTGTTGTTGTTTTACAGTTCTGCTGAACATGTCCTTTGTTTTACAGAAGCTTTTCAGTTTCAGGAGGTCCCATTCATTAACTGGTGATCTTAGAGCCTGTGCTGTTGGTTTTATGTTGAGGAAGTTATCTCCTGTGTCAATGAGTCCAAGGTTCTTCCCCACTTTTTCGTCTAACAGATTTAGTGTGTCTGGTTTTATGTTGTGGTCTTTGATCTACTTGGACTTTTGTGCAGGGTGATAAGTATGGATTTATTTCCCTTTTTTACATGTAGACATCCAGTTAGACCAGCACCATTTCTTAAAGATGTCTTTTTTTTCCATTGAATGGTTTTGGTTCTTTGTCAAAAATCAGGTGTCCATAGTTTTGTGGGGTTATTTCTGGGTCTTTGATTCAATTCCATTGATTCTCCAATCTGTTTCTATGCCAGTACCAGGATGTTTTCCGTACTGGTGCTCTATATTACAGCTTGAGATCAGGGATGGGGATACCCCCGCAACCCTTGCTCAGATGTAGCCCATAGAGAGCTCAGTCTCTATGTGGGTTCCCTAGAAAGGGGAGAAGAGACAATTTATGACAAGAACTTGGTTGTTTACTCTTTGATCACTTTTCCCTGGTGGGGCAACTTAGTCATCCCACAGAGGAAGAGGATCCAGGCAGTCCTCATGGAACATGTTAGGCTAGGGTCAGAAAGTAGGAGAAGAGGACTCCCCCTATCAGTAGACTAGGGCAGAGGGACAGAAGAGGAAGAAGGTGGGGCAGAGGCTACAGCTGGGATACCAAGCAAATAAATTACTACTACTGCTACGACTACTACTATTACTACTAAGAAGAAGAAGAAAAAAGAAAGAGAGAAAGAAAGAAAGAAAGAAGCAAAGAAACAAAGAAAGGCAAAACAAGTCAAAATGCCCACAGCATCTCAAACTCTAATGGAGAAGGTCCAAGCCTCAGATAACCATAGAGTGTTCAATAAAAGGTGCTTCATTTCTGATGCTCTGTATCACCTACACTTTATCTTGAAATTGTTAGTTATAAATTTATATTATGCTGTATTTTGCCTCTGTAATATAATATAAAGATTATTATATATAAATTATACATAAATAATAGGTACAATATGAATTTATACCTATAATTAATAGGTATATTACATCTACCTAATAATATAGGTATAAGTATAAATAATATTTATAATAGTAATATTTATAATGTTTATAATGTTATTAATTATTAGTAATAAGCACATATTATTTATGTATTATGTAGGTATAAATACCTATTATTTGTATCCTTTGTTCCAATAAGGTTTTGAGTATAAGAAGCTCTTTTTGTATTTTTTAATATTTGTCATTTATTTATCATAATTATATGTTTATTATAATTTATTAAATATAATTACATCACTTACATGGAAGGAGCTAATTTTTCCTCTCAGCAGTCATTAGTTGCTTGTACTCTTCTGTCTAGGATGTGTTTTCAACACTTTCAACTAACATAATGTGCAGTTATGTTATTACAATGTATGACAAATTATTGTCCATAATTTTTATGCAATTAAAGATATTTAAATAGTTATTTTTGTCATTATATGCATGTATATGTGTCTCTGTGTATGTTTGTGCATATGGATACAAGTGCCTATGGATGCCAGGAGAAGTTGGGTCTTTAGAGCTGGTTTTACAGACAGTTGTGAGGCATCTGACATGGTAGTTGAGATTTAGAGTCAATTACTCTGGAAGAACAGTGTGTATCTTATCTGCAAGCCACCTCTCCATTCCATACATATTTTTATTTATTTATTTAATTTAGTATGTTAAGTATTGTTGGGAGAAAGTATTACTATATAACCTAGGCTGGCCTAATATTCACTATCTGACTAAAATTGACCTCAAATATACCCTCTGCCTCATTATCCCAAATAGTAGAATTTAAAATGGAAGTTTGAAAATCACTTTTTTTCTACCTTCATAAAATTATCGAGTATCTCTCAATTCATATATTTCACATTAACTTGGAGAATAGTTATACTAGCATAGGATACGTGAACTTTGTCTCAGTGCCAATTCTTATATTAAGGAAAAGTCACCATACTTCCCCCCAAAATTTAACTTAACTCAAAACAAACAATACATAAGAAATCTAGGAAGGTAATTGTAAGTCTGAGAAACAAAACAGACAAATATATCAATATATATTAAAAGATGAAATACATAATACCATGAAGCAGTTAACAAGCCTAACTTTATTCCAATTTACTGTGAACTTAGACTCACCCCTGTGTTCTTATTACTCCCAATACCATTTCTTGCAGTATCAGTCTTGGGTGAAGGTTGGCTAAGTAGACTTAGGATAGCAAAAGTATAACTCTGAGGTTTTCTTTATTCACATGGAAATCCAGAAATTGAAAAGTGTGACACAAATAGCATTGCAGATTGATTACTTCAATTTGGCAGAAAGCTACAGCAATGAAAATAATTTGTTTGTCTCGTAACTAGACCAGCCAAATAATGCTGAATACTGCCATGGGTGTGGAATCTGAGGCTATATTGCTTTCTCTACATCAGAACAGTGGTGACCCCTACAACTCAATTTGTCACTACAAAAAAAACCCAAAAAACAAAAAACAAAACAAAAAGAAAAACAAAAAAAAAACAGGATAGATGTCCACAAAATGTATTCTCCAATTTTATAGAAAAAAATATTGATTTTTTTCCTAATTCTATACCATAGAAATTGTGAACCAACATAAGATCTGTATACTTTTCTTTCATATTTACAATAAAAATGTGGGTTACTCTATAACAGGTTAACCCAGCAAGCCCTGTCCTATATATATGTTTCTTTTGAGAAAAGTTATTGTTCATTACCATTTTTTCAAGGAAAGGACAAATTGGACTGCCTCATTTTGAAGTCCTTATTTGAATGCTCCAAACAATTAAATAGTTCTGGAACCTCTTTTTCCTATTGCAATATGAAACCCCAGGTGTCAACATTATTGCAGTAGGTTTCCACTGCTCAATTTGGCTGCTTATTTTTCCTGACTGTATCACTATGTTGGGATTTTCTAAGGTTTCATCTTTGTCTCACTCCCTTATTCACTGTAGTTTTTCTTACAATTCATAATGTTTTCTGTCATGCTTGCAATTACCACACTGACAATTATAAATATACACAAATTCTACCGATTTTATTTCTCTATATGGCTTCTACATATATCCAGATCTAAATAACATTTGTAGCTGTGCCAACATAACATTATATATAACATTAGCTTTCACTTTCATACTTCTAATTATGCTAAGCTACAGTTTATTTACTGCCAGGATGTCACAGCACTTCAATGTAAAAGCCTGGCCCCTGAAAGCACAATGTAAGTCTGAATAAAAAATATCTCTGTCTGTGTCTTCTTTGCTCCCAGGTTTGACCAAGTCTTCAGCTGACTTCCATTAAGACCTGAGTCATACTAACTTCCCCTATTTTAATTATTATTCCAAGCCCTCTGCCGAAGGCTTGGTTATAAGTCTTAATATCTGCTTTCACACATTGCTATATCGATTCTTTCAGAGGCCCTCTTTGGTATGCTCCTGTCCTGTTGCTTGTTTTCTCCTCCATTCAATGTCCATCCCATTTGTTCATCTAAATGAGCATTGATCATACCAACCTGGGTCCTCCTTCTTGTTTATCTTTCCTAGGTGTATAGATTTCAGCATGAACTTCCTATCCTACAGGTCTATATTAGTGAGTATATACAATATGTTTCTTTCTGCTTTTGGGATACCTCACTTAGAATGATCATTTCCAGGTCCCACCATTTGCCTGCGAATTTCATGATTTCCTCGTTTTTAATTGCTGAGTAGTATTCCATTGTGTAAAAGTACCATAATTTCTGTATCCATTCCTCAACTGAGGGACATCTGGGTTGTTTCCACGTTCTGGCTATTACGAATAAAGCAGCTACGAACATAGTGAAGCAAATGTCCTTGTTGTATACTTGAGCATCTTTTGGATATATGCCTAAGAGTGGTATTGCTGGATCTTGAGGAATCACTATTACAAAGACTTGGGGAGAAAAAGAGCTCCACAAAGACCAAATAGAGCAGGGCACAGGGGTCTTTTACGAGACAGTTTCTCCAACCAAAGACCATGTATGGATATGGCCTAGAACCCCCGCTCAGATGTGGCCCATGGTAGCTCGGTGTCCAATTGAAGACCCTAGTAAGGGGAACAGGGACTGTTTTTGTCATGAACTCGATGGCTGGCTCTTTGACCCCCCCACCCCCATACATTCCAGGGAGTAACAGCCTGGCTAGATCCCAGGTGAGGACATTGCAGCCAGTCCTGAGGAGACAAGATGAACTGGGGTAGGATGGAAGGGGAGGAGGTCCTTCCCCATTGGTGGACTTGGAGGGGTTGGGGAGGAGATGAAATAGGGATGGGGAGAGTGGGAGGGAATGAGACAGGGGGCTATGCCTGGGATGCAAAGTACCTAACCTGTGATTAATATAAAAATAAATAAATTACATTAAAAAAAGACTTGAGTCATGCAGATCAAAGGGATACAAATTAGAAAGGAAGAAGTCAAAGTATCATTATTTTCAAACAATATGATAATATACATGAGTGACCCCAAAAATTCAACCAGAGAACTCCGTCAACTGATAAACACCTTCAGCAAAGTGGCTGGATACAAAATCAACTAAAAAAAAAAAAAAATCAGAAGCCCTCCCGTATACCAAAGACAAAAGGGCCGAGAAAGAAATTAGGGAAATAACACCCTTCACAATAGCCACTAATAACATAAAGTACCTTGGGGTGACTCTAATCAAGCAAGTGAAAGACCTGTTTGAGAAAAACTTCAAAGTGCTGAAGAAAGAAATTGAAGAAGGTATCAGAAGATGGAAAGATTTCCCGTGCTCATGGATTGTTAAGATTAACATAGTGAAAATGGCCATTCTGCCAAAAGTAATCTACAGATTCAATGCAATTCCCATCAAAATACCAACACAATTCTTTACAGACCTTGAAAGAAAAATTCTCAATTTCATATGGAGAAACAAAAAACCCAGAATCTCCAAAAGGATCCTATACAACAAGAGATCATCCGGAGGTATCTTCACCCCTGATCTTAAGTTGTACTACAGAGCAATAGTAATATAAACTGCATGGTATTGGCATAGAAACAGAATAGTGGATCAATGGAACCGAATAAGACGCAGAAATAAACCCACACACCTATGGAAACTTGATTTTTGATAAAGAAGCCAAAACCATTCAATGGCAAAAAGACAGCATCTTCAACAAATGGTGCTGGTCCAACCGGATGTCTATATGCAGAAAAAAGAAAATAGAACCATATTTATTACCCTGCACAAAACTAAAGTCCAAGTGGATCAAAGACCTCAACATAAAACCAGACACACTAAATTGGTTAGAAGAAAAAGTGGGAAAGATCCTAGAACTCATTGGCACAGAAGACTACTTCCAAAACAGAACATGAACAGCACAGGCTCTAAGATCAAAAATAAATAAATGGAACCTCATGAAACTGAAAATCTTCTGTAAAGTAAAAGACACTGTTATGAAAACAAAATGACAGCCTACAGACTGGGAAAAGATCTTCACCAACCCTACATCTGACAGAGGGCTAATATCCAGTATATATAAAGAACTCAAGAAATTAAAACGCAACAAATCAAGTATTCTAATTAAAAAATGGGGTATGGAGCTAAACAGAGAACTCTCTGTAGAGGATTGTAGAATGGAAGAAACACACTTCTCAATGTCCTTAGCCATCAGGGAGATGCAAATCAAAACAACCCTGAGATTTTACCTTAAATTCATCAGAATGGCTAAGATAAAAACTCTAGTGACAACACATACTGGAGAGGATGTGGAGAAAGAGGAACCCTCCCATTATTGGCAGGAATGTAAACTTGTACAACCACTCTGGATATCAAGTTGGTGCTTTCTTAGACAATTAGGAATAGTGATTCCTCAAGATCCAGCTATACGACTCTCAGGCATATATCCCCAAAATGCACAAGTACACAACAAGAACATTTGCTCAACCATGTTTGTAACATCTTTATTTCTAATAACCAGAACGTGGAAACAATTCAGATGTCCCTCAATATAGGAATGGATACAGAAATTATAGTACTTTTACACAATGAAATACTACTCAGCAATTAAAAATGAAGAAATCATGAAATTTGCAAGCAAATGGTGGAACCTGGAAATGATCATCCTGAGCAAGGTATTCCAAAAGCAGAAAGAAGTACATGGTATATTCTCATTTATATAGACCTGTAAGATAGGATAAACATACTGATATCTATACACCTAAAAAAGATAAACAAGAAATAGGACCCGGGATATGATGATCAATCTTCACTTAGATAGACAAATGGGATGGACAATGAATGTAGGAGAAAACAAGCAACAAGACAGGAGCCTACCACAGAGGGCCTCTGAAGACTCTACCTCACAGTGAATCAAAGCAGATATTAAGACTCACAACCAAAACTTCGGCAGAGTGCATTGAATCATATGAAAGAAGGGGGAGTTAGTAAGACTTGGAGAGGACAAGAGCTCCACAAAGACCAAATATCAGGACACAGGGGTCTTTTATGAGACTGTTTCTCCAACCTAGGACCATGTATGGATATAACCTAGAACCCCTGCTCTGGTATAGCTCAGTATCCAACTGGGTACCCTAGTAAGGGGAGCAGGGACTATTTCTGTCATGAACTCAATGCCTGGTTCTTCGAATCCCCCCGCCCCCCCAAGGGAGGTGCAGCCTTGCTAGACCCCAGAAGAGGACATTGCAACCAGTCTTGAAGAGACCTGATAAGCTAGGATCAGATGGAAGGGGAGGAGGTCCTCCCTTATCAGTGGACTTGGAAAGGGTCAAGGAGGAGATATGGGAGGGATGGGGAGAGTGGGAGGGAGGGAGGGGGTTATGGCTGGGATACAAAGTACATAACCTGTGATTAATATAAAAATAAATAAATAAATAAAAGATCTGAGTCATGGTTCAACTCCTTCTCTGGAGTCTGAGATGACAGCACCATGTCTTCTTCAGTGTGTAGAGGAGCAACACATTGTATATCCAGGACCTAAGCCTCCAACATGTACTCTGGAGCCCCCTATCAGTGCTTGCTTAATAGTCATCCTGTGCTCATCTATATTATGAATACAAGTTGGACACCACAGCAAATGTAACTGTGCTCAAAGATCTAGGTGTCTCATGAGATCCACAATATTTACTACTCAGTATGACTCTGAACCCCCCTTGTCATCTGTGGTCTGGATTTCTTTATTCCCTAAAGAATTAAAGATTTATTTCCTTCTATGATTTCATTAAAGGCATCCTTTGTCTTTGCCCTGAGGTTTTTGTTTGTTTGTTTGTTTTGTTTTGTTTTGTTTTTCTCTTTCTTCTATATCCATTATTGGTAGTATTTTTTTTCATCATTTCCCAGATGTTATGTTCTGTGCCAGGATGACTAGGTTTATCTCTGGGGTAGTCATTTCTTCTACTTCATCCTCAAGACTTTGTATCCCATCTCCCACTTTACTTAATCTGTTGGTGAGACTTTCCTCTGAACATTTTGTTTGATTTTGTAATGTTTTCATTTTGAATTTTATCTCAGTTTGGATTTTCCTTAACAATTCTGTTCATTTGTTAAGTTGTATTTTCATATATTTACAAATTATTCTTGGAAAACATTCATGTACGAAAAGCCACAAGAAAACATACTTTCCTATGAGTTTTATAAAATATATACATCTATGGGAGGAACTTAAATGGCACTACCATATGTGTGTGTGTGAGGGGGGTGTGCTGGCCAGGCAATGTCACAACCAGATATATTATACCACCAAGTAAAATTTTCAGTACCAAAAGGGAATTATAACTTGTTAAATCAGTCCAAAATTGTCCCATAAAACTAAACATCACAGACTATTGTCAAGGCTGCTGATTATCCTTATTACCTAGGGTTAAGCCCTATTATGGAAGACATATGCTTACTTACATCACTTGTCATGGAGAAATAAAGCAGATATCAAACTAGAACCTTCACCCATACTGATTAGTTTTCATAGTGCTGGAAGGAACTTTTCATGCTAATGGAGGAACAAGTAGCATGAATACTACCCAGCTACAAACCCTGGGACCTACAAGAGTGACATCCTTGGCAAGATGTAATGCGTGACAAAATTATATTACTCGGCCCTAAATGAGGTGTATTTACCAAATACTTCCTCTCAAGATTCAGGGATCTATGCTGTAAACGAGGGAAAAATGTAAGAGATAGAGGTGGTACATGATGCCATGGTACCAGTGTCTTCCAGATATGATAGAATTGGGGCATATATAAACACACAGAGATTGTGACAACAGAAGAAAGACCTACACAACTTCAAACTAGTCTAAATCACACACGAGAGAAGGGTTAGAGGACACAAATCACATCCCTAATCAAGAAGCAACTTAGAATTGATACCTATTAGGAAAGGGAAAATCAGTTTTCTTCAATGGGGTGTCACTGAGTATATCAAATCTATTCCAGAGCAGACCCCATGTTCAGAAGTAATTAGGTACCACAAAATGAACTTCGTATTTTCTTCTTCTATCCTTTTGTTTATTTGTTTAGGTATGCCTTTTGTCTATATTGAATTTTGTTGTTTTTTTTTTCAAAAGATAGAGAGGGGGAGGAAGAGAAAGGGATACAGACAGACAGACAGACAGAGAGCATGAAGTTGAATTGATAAGGAGGAAGGCATGGTCTGGGGGGAGTTTGAGGGAAGAATATGACCAAGCTAGTTTGTGTGTGTGTATGTGTGTTTCATTAAATTTGGAAATTTTTCTTCTATGATTTTACTGGAAATATTTTCTGGGAGCCAAGAATCTCCTCTTTAGTCTATTCATATTATTCTTAGGTCTCTTCTTTTCATGTTGTCCTTGATTTTTGAATGTTTTGTATCAGGAGTTTTTTAGATTTAATATTTTCTTTGATGAATGCATCAATTTATTCCATTGTATCTTCTACACTTGAGACTCTTTCCACCATCTCTTGTATTTGGATGGTGATGCTTACCTCTGTAGTTCCCATTTTATTCTCTAAGTTCTCTCTTTCCAGGATTGCCTCAGTTTGTGATTTCTTTATTGTTTCTGGTTTCATGTTCATATCTTAAACCTTTTATTGAGTCCCTTCACCTGAGTGGTTGTGTTTTCCTTTGTTTCTTTGAGAGATTTATTCATTTCCTCTCTATAGGCCCCTCTAAAAGCCTCAATCTATTTGACTATATCTTCTTGATTTTCTTTATGGATTGGTTTTGTTTTCTCCACTATAATCTTTATAAGCATAAATTTATTGTGTTTCAGTTAAATTTGTGTGTCCAGGGCTGATTGCCTTGGGATAATTGGCTTCTGGAGATGCCATACTGCCTTTTGCTGACTGTGTTTTTATACTGGCCTTTAGCAATCTTGTCTTTGGCATTGGTTGGTAGTTTCTGGTGCCCATTAGAGTTCTGGGCAACAGGGTACAGGAAGAGCCCTGAGAAGGAAGCCGGATGTTCACATAGGAGCCCTCCTCAGATTGATGGTGATGGTCTCCAACTGGCAGGTGTTTTCCATTGGATTGCCTGTAGCCTTTCTGGGAGGTATGATCCTGTGGAGAAACTGGACTCCTCAGGAGCCTAAGGCTCTCCTCCCACCAAGGGAAGTCCCAGAAACAGCTTTCCTGCCATTGGCTCTCTTGCTTTGATGTTAATGAACTACAGCTGCCTTGACACTGTGGTCAGACAGTGTGCTTGCTGGGCACAGCCAACTTGGAGAACCATCAATTCCAGAGGATTCGTAGATCTTCTTAGGGTGACAGGTTGAGCTTTGGAGTGGAGGCTGTTCCCTTGGTTCTCAAGTATCAGAAGGGCACCGGAACCTCACTGAGGTTGGAGCTACTTGCCTCTGTACTCAGAAGGTATTCACTGTCTATTAAGAGCAAGTCAAAATGTAGCAAATGGTAGCTCGATATCCAAGCGGGTACCCTATTAAGGGGAACAGGACCTATTTCGGACATGAACTCAATAGCTGGCTCTTCGACCCCTATTCTCCCTGAGGGAAGAGCAACCTTGCTAGGCCACAGAAGAGGACATTGCAGCCAGTCCTGAAGAGACCTGATAAGCTAGAGTTAGATGGAAGGGGAGGAGGTCCTCCCCTAACAGTGGACTTGGAAAGAGGCAGGGAGGAGATGAGGGAGGGATGAGGGGACAGGGAGGGAATGCAGGAGGGAGCTATGGCTGGGATACAAAGTACATAACCTGTGATTAATATAAAATAAAAATGTTTAAAAAAAAGAACAAGTCAAAGACATGATGCTATCTGGGAACTTTTTAGGAGATTAGCATGGTGACATGAGGTCTGACCAGCTTGTTTCCCTGGCCATGGGGTCTCCTCTCACCTGGAAACACAAACACTGGTGTTTTAGGGCCCAAGTCTGGTCATTCTCTGTATAAGCACTACTGTCCTGTTGATCAGACACAGTGTTCATTCAGCACTGCCATCTTCCATATACACCTATGTGCTTTTTAAGATAGGTTTTTTTGTGTAGCACTTGCTGTCCTGGAATAGTGCTGTAGACCAGTTGAGCTCAGAGATCTACTTGCCTTTACCCCTCCAGTACTGGGATTAAAGGTATGTACCACCACTATCAGACTAAAATATTTATTCATTCTTATGTGCTCCAGTCTTTTGTCTGCATGTCTGTTTCTGTAAGGGTCCCCTATTTCCTGGAACTAGACTTGCAGACTGCTGGGAACTGCTATATGCATGCTGGGAATTGAACCCTGGTCCTCTGGAATAGCAGCCAGTGCACTTAACAGCAGAGCCTCCTGTCCAGCCCTGCCATATTGTATAAAATTTTTAGTTACCTCTCCCTGAGCAGGGTGCAGCCTTACCAGGCCACAGAGGAAGACAATGCAGACAGTCCTTTTGAGACATGATAGGCTCAGGTCAGATGAAAGGAAACAAGAACCTCCCCTATCAGTGGACTGGGGGAGGACTATAGGAGGAGAAGAGGGAGGAAGTGGGATTGGGAGGGGGAAAAGGGAGGGGACTACAGCTGGGATACAAAGTGAATAAATTGTAATAAGTAAAAAAAAATAAATTAAAAAAGAATAAAATAATTTTACATGATGAAATCACATTCTTTCTTCTCCTCCATCTCCATTCAGATCCCTTATTTCTTCAGATCCAATTTTATGTTTTCTTTCTCTTAAAAAATTAATAGCAATTAAGTAAGAAAAATCAGTAATACAGTAGGGAGTGGAGTGAAAACATGAAAGGAGTTGGAAGGAACAGAGGGAAGAATGGAAATTACATAAACACTGTGTTCATGAATACAACTCTCAAAGAAATTTAATTAATTAAATTTCTCCCTGAAACTGGCTTTAAACTGGCTTTGGTAGGGTGAATTTATAAGAGAATGCTCACCCAGTATTGCTTTGTCATGACGTGTGTGTTTGTGTATGTGTGTGTATGTGGTATGTGATATGCCTATATGTCTATAGGCACATATGTGTCACCACTCTGGAGCAGATGTCAGAAGATAACTTTCATATGTTGGTTCTCACCATCCATGTTACTGAGGTAGAGTTTCACAGGTTGATGCTGCTATGCTGTGTATTCCTATCTGGTCATTGTTGTTTAAGCTGATTTTCCATTCTATGTCCCCATATCCCAAGGAGAATGCTGGCGTTACAGATATACATTCTCACATTGGTTTTCTGCACAGGTTACAGAAATCCAACTCAGATAGTAAGGCTTGTGCGGCAAGTCTTTTACCCACTGAGCCATCCTGACAGCCCTTAATGCTGGTTTTGAATATTTTCCTGAAACGTATATTTTATCTTTCTTCTCCATCATCAATAGTTTTATTGTCCTACCTCAGTAGTTTGAAAGTTGTTGCTATACAACATTAAATATGACCCCACTCACTTTCTCTTCTATGTTAAGAAAAATTATTATGTTAATATCTTTCATATTAGGAATTTTTCTACTTTTTCAAGTGTTTCTAATTGTAGTTCAGTGTTTTTATGTTCCACCATGAGGTGTCTGTTTGTTTTAGTGACAAAGTTTTTCTTAATTTCTCAAGTTGACCTCAAATTTGCCACCTTCCTTTCTTCACCTACCTAGTGGCACTATGCATCTTAAGCTGCCCTCTGCACCTGCCCCTCCCCATGTCTCTATATGGGTGTTTAAGTAGTTATAGGTGTGCACAGTGTGTATGTAGCTGTGCTTGCCTGCATGTATTCATGTAGAAGCCAGGAAAAGATATTAGTGTTTTCTTCTAGCTAGCACTTCACTTTGTGAACTCTCACTGGAACTAGGTCTCACAATTTGTCGAAACTTCCTGGCCAGGAAGCCTATAGGATCTGCCTGTCTCTGCACACCTCACCAAGCCTACTTTACAAGTGTCTACCCCCACCTTGTTTTGTGTTTTATGTTTTAATTAATTCTTAGGTTATAGGTCATTCCCTCTTCTCCTCTGAGTCCCATCCCCCCAGCCACATCATCTCTCCTCCTATTTCCTCAGAATAGGGGAGTCCCTCTATCTAGACATCCTACCTCATCTAGTCACATGAGGATTGAGTTCATCTCCCTCCCCTGTGGCCTGGTAGGCCATTCCAATCAGGGGAAAGTTTTCTGGAGATAAGAACTCTACTCCTCCTGCATGAAAAAAAAAAAAAACAGCATGTTGCTAACCTGCACCTTCATATATTTCTTCATTCATGTTCTTTTTTTCCAAGTTTTCAGACATGGGCTTGGGTCCTTTTGGGAATATAGTCTTCAAACCTCCATTAGTACAGTAAATCTATATGCTATCCCTTTTATTCTGTTTGGGATCTAAACTCTCACTTCAGGCAGAGATTAATGTGACTGAAAGCTGTGTGTGCCTGCAGTGCCTGGAGGATAGGATTCTCAAATAGCTTTCTTTAAGGCCCATGTCTAGATTTTAAGCTTCTATGGACTGTTGAATTTTCATCTTTGTTAATGTATCTTGCTTAACACCTATCATTTACGAATTCAGCTATGAGTTATTTTTTGCTCTGTTTATCTATTTATACCCATTTCAATATTTTTAGCATTCATCTTGGTTAATTGGTACATTGACTGTAAATTCCAAACCATGCTGACTTCATGACATTTGTAACAGCCTCTGAGGCTCAGGAAGACTCCCTAGCATCATCTCTCACCAGAATGTCCAAACAGTTTGTACTTCCCATGCTACTCCTCACCATTTACTCAAGAGTAAATTACTACTCCATATAACCATATAGGAGACTCCAGGATTGACAAGAAGGAAGTTTAAGACAAATATTTTCTCAACCTCGTAGCTTTTCTCCAAAAGCTTGTAACTTGTTCATCTACAAAGAAAATCGAAATGATACAGCCTCTGTCATCCTTAGCCCCTTTGTTTGCCTGGCTAGAAGTGTGTCATGTATTATCATTCTGTCTCTCTACAGTATTTGATAGCTCTCGCCTCTTAGCTCTGTGCAGTCTTTGTTCTGATCCTTCCAACTAGGAAGGATCTACTGTCACTGTAAATGGAGACATTGAAGCTATTAGCCAGATCATTCCAGGCAGAAATATCTCTAACTACACTTGGATGGGATAGTTATAGTGACTCTATATCACAAGAGATGCAAAAAGCCATTTTAAATTGAAGCACAATTAGAGACATTATACTTCAGGGCAAGTGCATTTACACATAGGCTAATTAAAGAAATCTTCACAAAATTTAATGTTACACATGGTACATTGATGCAAATATATATTTGGATATTTCTCCCTTTCTCTACAAAGCTAAATTATAAAATAAATAAATCCTTATTTTAGAGTGCTCAAGAAGTTGTTATGGCAACTAGAATTTTGCATCACACAGAGAGTTTATTATTGTTGTCCTCTAATCCTAGAGAAATTGAGTCTTAACATGTGATACAGATGTTGAGCACTGTGGATGGTTTATGTCGCTGTCTGTGATGTTAACTTTTCCCTTCTCTGGTAAATTTTATGGTTGCCTTAAACTCTCATTACTTTCTAGTATAGTAAATATAATTTAAAACCCAAATAACTTATATTTAATTTGTATGACAGTTGTTTCTGCTGTTTTCCAAGAATACACATTGCTTTACTTAGTTACTAAGTTATTGTGAAGTTTCCACCAGACAAGACAACTGGGAGACATGTTCATGTAAATAGAAAGTCATTATGAATTGGCTAGTGACTAAACTGGGTATTCTGGACACAAGCATAGTTACAAGTCTTTCCCAAGGTGAACTTTTATGTTTATTTCAATGTTTTCACTTTGTATCCCCACTGCAACCCCTTTCCACATCACTTCCCAGTACCATCCACCCACCCTCTTATCTCCCTATGCCCTTTCCCTAGTCCCCTGATAGGGGAGAACCTTCTCTCCTTTAACTGACCTTAGAATATTAGTTCTCATCAAGGCTGACTGCATCATCTTCCTCTCCTGATAAGGCTGTCCTCCCCCCAGGGAGAGGTGAGCAAAAAGTTGGCCACTGAATTAATGTTAGAGACATCTCCTGTACCCCTCAGCAATAAAAAACAAGGAAATCATGAATTTTGCAGGCAAATAGCAGGAACTAGAAAAGATCATCCTGACAGAGATAACCCGGAAGCAGAAAGACAGGCATAGTAAGTACTCACTTATAAGTGGATATTAGCCATATAATATAGGTTAAACATACTAAAGTCTATAGTCCTAAAGAAGCTAAACAACAAGGAGGACCCTAGGGAAGATGCTTAATCTTCATCCAGAAAGGAAAACAGGATAGACATAGGAAGTAGAAGAAGACAAGTAACAGGACAGGATCCTTCCACAAAGGACCTCTGAAACCCTCTACCTACCAATGTATCAAAGGAGATACTGAGACTCATAGCCAAACTCTGGGAAGAGTGCAAGAAACATTATAAAAGAAGAGGGCGATGAGGGGTCAGTAACTCCATAAGGAGACCAACAGAGAAAAAAAAAAACCTGGGCCCAGGGGGTTCCTGCACAGACCGATACTCCAACCAACGATAGTGAATGGAATGGACCTAGACCTCCTGCTCAGAGGAATCTCATAGGCGGCTCAGTTTCCAAGTGGGCTCCTTAGTAAAGTGTACAGGGTGAACTTTTAAGCTCAAAAGTCACACCCTAATTGGCATAACTCAGCAAGAACACTCATCCAGAAACACAACTACGGGAGACAAAAAACAAGGTTAATACACTTAGGGAACTATGGAATTTGATGGATGATGTCTTTGTTCCCATGTGGCATGTGTTGCTACTTATGTGCTGTGGTTCAAAGCCTGAATGGTACTTCCATCATGGTGTCAGTTGTGCTAAGGTCTGGGGACCTGCTACAAGTCATATTGGAAGGAAGGATTTGTTCAAGCCCTGTTTCATGGTGTGGGGAGTACCTCATATCAATTGCTGTATTGGTTTCAATTGAGAACTGTTACCCAGAGGCTCTGCTATCTGGTGGCAGGGAGTAGAATCTGAAAGTTAGGTGCTGGATGATAAAAGTTGGTGGGTTTTGAAATTAAGGCTCCATGCCACTGCTAGTCCACTCATTCTATTTTCTCCATGCATTTGAATATATGAGCTCTCTGTGTCCTGCTGTGACTACTTCCTTTGCCTATTGCCCTGCCTCTTCATGGTTGGCACTAGGCCTCTGAAACTGGAAACCTAAAAAAAAATATATTTTTTCTTCCTCAGGTTGCCTTGGTTATGACATTTTATCACAGCAACATAAAAAAACCAACCACAGATATAGTTACCATATCAACAAAACAGGTCTTATTAAACATGTTCTCACAGAAGGCTGCAGTAAGAAAAATATGTGGTATAGGAGAAACATTTCAAAAAATAGCAGCCTGTCAGCAGGAGTCTTCACATGCATTCCAAAAACCCTTCTTTCACTCATTCAACCAAAATAAAGACAATGCATTCAATATATACCAGTGCACATAAAAAATGTGAAGTAATAAGATTTAGTGGTGTTTTCTTTTTTTTTTTTTGGCTGAAAGGTTCATTCAGAAGAAATTACACTAATTATAAAAGTAAACACCAAGAGCCATGGCAATGCTAGAGGAGCTTGACTCAGCCTTCAATTAGAGGGTTTTTCCACTGAATCTGCTTGGATTGCTGTGGCTTCATTGGTCTCTCTATATGTGCTGTGGATTTGGGGTTCAGGTACATGATGCAGCTGGATCGCTTCTCACAGAAAGTACTACACTTCAAGTCCATAGTATGATTCAATAGTTATCTGCTCCATAGTACCAGTGACATCATTACTCAAAATATAAGTGATCAGGGTAAGAGCTGATACATCAGGAGTGAACCTCAGAGCAGGGTTAAGCCTAGGGGTAGAGTATTTTTCCCTGTTTGACAAGGAGTCCTCGAATTTGCTTCTTCACATCTATTCTCAAACTACATGAATAGACATATGGACTGAGCCTCTGTTTACAGAGGTCAAAGGGTAGTGGTCCTAGAAATTAAGCTAGAAAACCAATCCCTAGTATGAACCTTTCAACGGATCAATTCCCAGCTGATAAAGCAATCCTTTTGTTGCCGTAGCATTGTATTTCCATTTCCTCCCATTAGAATTACAAAAATTCTGTTTCTACAAGAACTTACTCTTTTTAAGGGGAACTGTGGTGGTTTTACTGCAGTGTTATTTCTTCAATTACATGAGTACATTACAATCTGCAGGCATGGAAGCTATCCTACCAACTTTGGTAGACACCCTAACAAATGTAAACAAGAGTTTTAGTTTGGGGAAGCAACACTCAGTAAAACCCCAGAGTCTGGGTGCTAAGAGGGCTCAGAGGGGAAAAACAAACTTGCTGCCCAAGCGTGAGGACCTCAGTTCACACTACAACATCCACATAAAAAAAAATAAAATACTATAGTCATACCTGGGACAGCAGTGATGTGGGACACAAGAACAGAAGATAAGTGGGGCTTGCCAACTACCAGACATGTTCTAGGTTCAGTGAGAGGCAATGTCTCTATCAATTATGAAGGAAAGTGATAGAACAGATAGTCTTCCTCTGCCTCTGTACATGCACTTACTGACCAGCTAGTTCATACATATAGGTATGAATGATCCAAACTTATGCCACACTCACATGCAAAACTTTTTAAAAAACAGAAGAAACAGCATATACAATTTATGACTTCCCTTAACATTAAATGATTATTTTTTGTTCTCCTTTAGCTGCGGGATGAGGACATGCTGAAATTATGACCAGAAATCTACTGGATGAGGCCTAAACAACATTTGAAGTTTTACCTAATCACAAACCTGTACATAAACTCTCCAGTAAACCATTGGTCCTCATTGACTCCTTTAGGATGAATACTCACAGCTATGAATTCATACATACAACCTCTCTCTCTCTCTCTCTCTCTCTCTCTCTCTCTCTCTCTCTCTCTCTCTCTCTCTCTCTCTTTCTCTTTTTCCTTCCTATCCTCCGGCACTTTCGCTCCCCCTTACATAGATTTCCCATCTCTCGCCCAGGACAAACATTGAATCTAACACTTCTCATAATGGAATAGAGAAAATATTTTCACTTCTCACAAATGCAAACTAATGATACCTCTTCCCTAATAGGAACTAGCATTAAACTAAGGGATTCACACCAGGAGAAAAAAAAAGAGACTCTGTGCCTCAGACTTCCTCCTTTCCCCATCATCTAATTATGGCAATATTAAGAGGTTACAAAAGGAATATTTCACCAGAGGATTTGGGATCAGGGGTTGCTAATGAGATGTCAAGGTAATAGAGACAAATATTTCAGAGATGTCTCTTTCATATTAAATTAGTATCAGTTTAGAAGAATAAACTTAATTAGCAGGGTAAATTAGCTAGAACAATATAGCCTTTTGGCCTCAGGTATTTCTTTAATTTTAACCTGGAGTTGCATAAAGTGCTGTAAATGAATAGGCAATAGCCAAACTTATATTAAACATCACTTAATTTCAGTTTGTTTTTCTTTTAAGTGACTGATATTTAAACATTGCAGAAACACTTATAGAAAATGTATTTATGATGTTTTTTTTCTAGTTCAAACTGGGTATGTTTCTATAATGATAGGTTTCACACCTGTGGAATGCAAACTACTTAAGCATATTAGTTTAGAATTAACATACTAAATAACATTTTATGGGGAAAGGTTAAAGTCTCACCCTTGCTCATTTACTAAAACTAATATATTTATAATTTTAAGCAGACAGCATATTATATTTATCTGTGCAAATCTTAGATGTAATCAAGATAAATGTGACTCTATACTATGAAATTTGATGAGAAGCCTTTGCTGTGTGACCTGGAACAATGTGGTTTACTCCAGCTTGTACTTCCTGGGAAGCACTTTAGCTCTTCTACAGAAGCAGTCAGTATATTTATTTGTATTCTCTATGTTAAATCATTGTGTTCTGTGTTGGAAAAAAAGTGAAAGTGAAAAAAATAGGTGGAGTAACTATGATCACCCTAGGTAAAGAAACAAAAACGCAATAAAAACTTAAATCAACTGACCTCACTTCAAAATGCCTCCATGGCAGGGATAATATGAGAATGTTAGAATGCTGTTTAAAGATGTAGTGAAGCCTTCTAAGGAACATTGCACTTGCATTTTGAAGAGATCAGATTTATTAAGGGATTATGAGATGGTGAGAAATCAGATGTAGAAGATTTGACATAACACATAAAGGTTCCTATATTTTTGAGATGTGCTATATATATTAAAGTATAATGTATTATATAATTTTCCCTCTTTCTTTTTTTCCTCCAACCCCTTCCATACACCCCCTTGTTCTTTTTTAAAATCATGGCTTATTTTTATTGTGTTATAGGAACATATATATATATATATATATATGAAGCAATTTATCTATCTATTTTCCTAAGTAAATACATAAATACAACCTAATTAGTCCCTATAATGCTACCTGCTTGCATATGATCTCAGTGATCACCCTGGCATTGGATAATCAATTGGAAGATTTTTCTTGGGGAAGAAGATTTCTTCTGCTCTCAGCATTCCTCAACTACCCATAGATCTGTGTCCAGGCTCAGGACCCAAGCTTTCTCCCTTTCATGCTAGCATATCTTTTGAAGTCATAGTTGTTCAGGTTTCCTATGTTCAGTTCCTGCACCTCAGGCTCAGGGATCATTATAAAGGTGGGGGCAAAAGATTATAAGAACTAGAGGAAAGGGAAAATTTCCATGAGATTTCTTATCCTAAAAATGTCAAGGAGAATAGAGTCACAAAGTTTCATACTCTTTTAACAGGTATCAAAAGAGTTGGAATAATGTAGAGCAGAGTCTTTGAAAAGACCAAATATGGAAATTATTTATTTATCTTTGTTTCTTATTAATAGAAATATCTCATTAATATTCTTTTTCAGAGTTTTTTTAAATTTTATGTGTGAGTATTGGCATGTACACCTGTGTGTAACATCTGTGCCTGGTGCCTATGGAGTTCAGAAAAAGGCATCAAATCTCTTGGAAATCAAGTTATATCTGGTTGTGTGTCACCATATAGGTGTTGGGAATCAAATCTTGAATCTCTGCAAAAACAACAATTGTCCTTAACAGTGTACCATCTCTCTAACTACTGTAATAAATGTTCTTGATTGATTCCAGAACAGTGAGATGAGTCAGAGGAAAAAACCCAACAACTCAGGGGAGTGAGTGTTCTGAGACATAACCTTGGTTGTATGGGAAAACAAAATGTAGAGAAGTACAGAATAGAAAGAAGGAGCAGAGGTTGTCCATGGGCCTATATTAGGGTCATATAAAGAGCTCAGAATAGCTGTAATTCTACTAATGACAATAATCAAACTAGGTGATGAGAAAATAGCATGAGGTGTGTATATGAGATACAAAGGTTGAATACACATGTAGAAAGGTTGGAGGGACTGGTGTCTGGTGGGATTTCCAGTAAAGGATGAAATAGGGATGCCTAAAGATACAACTTGTAGCAGTGGAGCTGTGCCATGTATTTGTAGATGGAGCTCTTGCGAACGTGATTGTATCAGTGGAAAAAGAAAAAGAAAGCATGGAGAAGTCAATGAAACAAGTTTGATATAGGGAAATCAGAACTCATGTTTTAAATCTTAATCCTGAAAGTTGCTGTCTCAATAGCATATGTCAGCAATTATATTCCAATAAAGGCAAAGTGATGTTCCTATTTTGACCATAATAAATATGGATTGTGATTTAATATACTACCTTCTTTACTAGAGATACGGCAACATTTGTGACCAACTGTCTGAATTTTTCATCATCTTCCACCCATTTAAAAATATTTTAGGGAAATACAAGATGGCTGTCACGAGAGGACACTGCGTCTGAGGAGTAGAACAGCAGAAACAAGGCAGCAACCAATAGACTGAACTCTGGGATCTAAAATGCCAGCATTTGTGATTGCCAGGTGAGCAGAATTCCTACGGTGAGAAAATCAAGTGGGAAAACCCTAAGGACACCCAGTTATTTCCCAGAAAAATCTCCAGGTGACTAGAGGCCCACAGCTCTGATCTGAACGAGCAGCCACGCTGGGTGCCAGCAGCCGCCATACTAGACTGGATCACACAGTCTCCCGGGCAGAGACACAGGAAAATTATATTAAAGCTACAATTATGCAGATATTAGAGGAACAAAAGGAGGCACAAAATGAGGAAATGAACAAGGCCCTCAAGGAATTTAAGAAGGATTTAACTGCCCACATACAGGAACAATTAAAGATAGACAGAGAGGGAACAACAAAAATTGGAGACACAGTCAACCAGATGAAGGAAACAGTACAAAGCATGAAAACAGAATTAGAATCTATAAGGAAGACACAAACAGAGAAGATCCTGGAACTGGAGAACTTAGAGAAAAGATCAGGAACCACAAAGGTAAGCATCAACAATAGAATACAAGACATGGAAGAGAGAATCTCGGGAGCTGAAGATACGCTGGCTGAAATGAATTCCTCAATCAAGGAAAAAAGAAAATCAGAAAAGTCCCAAGCACAAAACATCCAAGAAATCAAGAATGCCATGAAAAGACGAAACCTAAGAATAATTGGAATAGATGAAAAAGAAGACACCAGGCTCCAAGGACCGGAAAATATTTTTAAGAAAATCATAGAAGAAAATTTTCCCAACTTAAGAAAGGAATGTCCATAAACATACAAGAAGCCTACAGAACACCAAATAGACTAGATCTAAAAAGAAATACCTCTCGTCACATCATAGTCAAAACAATAAACAAAACAAAGAAAAAATATTAAAGGCAGCAAGGGAAAAGGGTCAAGTAACATACGAAGGTAGACCAATCAGAATCATGCCAGACTTCACATCATAAACTATGAAAGCCAGAAGGGCGTGGTCAGAAGTCATGCAGTCCTTAAGGGAACACAGATGCCAACCAAGACTACTAGACCCAGCAAAGATTTCAATCATCATAGATGGAGAAAACAAAATTTTCCATGACAAAACAAAATTCATGCAATCCCTACAAAGTAACCCAGCCCTACAGAAGGTACTAGAAGGAAAACTTCAGTCCAACAGAAACAACTACACCAAAGAAAATATAGAATAAAGATAATTTCCCAACAACAACAACAACAACAACAACAAAGCAATGAATCACAGTAAGACCACCAACTCCACAATAAAAGGAGCTAACAGTCATTGGTCGCTATTATCTATCAACATCAATGGATTCAACTCTCCAATAAAAAGACACAGACTAAAAGAATGGTTGCGGAAACAGGATACAACATTCTGCTGCATGCAACAAACACACCTATGCAACAAAGATAAACACTACCTCATAGTAAAGGGCTGGAAAACCATT
>CM053752.1:28890590-28912527 GCA_028658305.1 Pachyuromys duprasi | reverse complement strand
AAGACCCAGCTATACCACTCTTAGGCATATATCCAAAAGATGCTCAAGTACACAACAAGGACATTTGCTCAACTATGTTCATGGCTGCTTTATTTGTAATAGCCAGAACCTGGAAACAACCCAGATGTCCCTCAGTTGAGGAATGGATACAGAAATTGTGGTACTTTTACACAATGGAATACTACTCAGCAATTAAAAATGAGGAAATCATGAAATTTGTAGGCAAATGGTGGGACCTGGAAACGACCATCCTAAGTGAGGTATCCCAAAAGCAGAAAGAAACATATGGTATATACTCACTTATATAGACCTATAGGATAAGAAGGTTAAGCTGAAATCTACATACCTAGGGAGGATATACAGGAAGGAGGACCCAGGTTGGTATGATCAATGCTCATTTGGATGAACAATTGGGATAGACATTCATTGGAGGAGAAAACAAACAACAGGACAGGAGCATGCCAAGGAGGACCTCTGGGACGGGGGGGGGGTCAATGTAGCGATGTATCAGAGCATATATTAACACTGTGTTCAAGCCTTTGGCAGAGGGTGAGAAGTGATAATAGAAATGGGGGAGGTTGGTGAGACTTGGGGAGAACAAGAATTCTACAAAGACCAAACTGAGCAGGGAACAGGGGTATTGTATGAGACAGTTTCTACAATCAAGGACCTTGTGTGGATGTGGCCTGGAACCCCTGCTCAGATGGGGCCCATGATAGCTAGGTGTTTGAAGACCCTAGTGAGGGAATCTGGGACTGTTTCAGTCATGGACTTGATGGCTGACTCTTTTACCTTCTCCCATATGTGCGGGGAGTGACAGACTGGCTAGATCCCAGTGGAGGACATTGCAGCCAGCCCTGAAGAGACAGGATGAGCTGGGGTTGGATGGAAGGAGGAGGTCCTCCCCTCTTGGTGGACTTGGAGGGGGCGGGGAGGAGGGAGATGAGGGAGGGAGAGGGAGGGTGGGAGGGAATGAAGGAGGGGAGCTATGCTTGGGATGCAAAGTACCTAACCTATGATTGATATAAAAATAAATAAATTTATAAAAAATATTTTAGGATCTTCATTAAAGATATTTGAAAACTATATATAGTTGAACTAATTCATTCAATATAGCATAAAAAAATAAATAAGTCCCAAATGAAGGACAGAGTTCACTCATAGCACTTAAAGAATTTGAAGTATCCAAGAAAAATGCTGGGACAAGTATTTGAATACATTCTTAAACTGTATTTCCAAAAGCAAAGTAACACATTCTAAGAGCTGGGAACTGAGAACTTGATCACCAAGCTGCTAAAGGAAGTAAGAGAGAGATTTTATGTAGCACTCTTCCTTACAAGGCTTGCTGCCTACCTCTGGAGATTGGAGAAGAAATCCTCCAAAAGTGCATATCTCATAACCTGCAAAATTCTGTCTATCCTAGAGTCAAACTACAGTGCTTTAGATATAGTTAAGAAATGATGAATATACATGATTGAAACTGGAGTAGAAAAATTATGTATGCAGAGTGTTTTTACAGGTTGCCATTCTGTTGTAACTTCAAAGATGTTTCCCACATGTGGCAAGATAAAAACTCTTTCTTTCATTGCTCTGGTGATTTGTAACATTCCAAACCTCTTCATAAACACAGCTAGACAGCTAAACCAAGCTCTCCATAAAGGCAAATTTTGTATTCACTTTCTAGAAATGTAAGTGCTTATTAATATAATATAAATTGAATGTAAAAAAGCCCAAAGAGGCTAATATTACCTTCTTTTCACCTGTTCCTGGGTATATTTGGCAGACTAGTTTCCAAAGACTACATATTTCAGAAAATACTTCTTTGTTAATAAGATTTCACTGGGTAATGTTTTCTTGTTTCTTCCAGGTCTTTCTATCTCCTTTCATAAGATTCCCTACACTCTACAAAAGTTTGGCTATGAATCTCAGCATATGTTTTGATACCCTGCTGGGTGCAGTCTTTCAGAGTCACTCTGTGATAGGCTCATGTCCTGTTCTTTCTTTCCTCCCTCTTCTGTTGTCCATCTCAATTGCCTTTCTGAATGAAGACTGAGTACACCTAAAGGAAGCTAATCAAGAAGAAGGAGCCTTTCCAAGTCCACTGATAGGGGAGCACCTCTTCCCCTTTTGTCTGACCCTGTTTTATCAGGTATCTTCAGGCCTGGCTGCAAAGTCCTCCTCTGTGGCCTAGCAGGCTGCTCCTCTCTCGGGGGCTGGGGAAGTCAAAGAGCCTGCCATTGAGTTCATGCCAGAAATAATCCCTGTTCCCCTTCCTAAGGAACACACTTGGATACTGAGGTACCATGAGCTACATCGGGCCAGGGAGGAGAAGAAGGAAGGAGGGTGGGATTGGGAGGCAATGAGGGAGAGGGAAACAGCTGGGATATAAACTTATAAAATATAACTAATAATAAAAAATAAAATAAAATAAGAAGAAGCCAAAAAAAAGAAGGAGGAGGGCCCTGGGTAAAATGACTTATTTTTTAAAGCTGAGTAATATTTCACTTAACAGATACAGACCATTTTTTTCCTTCTGTGTTTACCCATTGATAGATATGAGGTTCTTTCCATAGCTTCACTGTTATGCATGAATGCACGATGAAGATGTAATGGCAAAATCTCTTCTGGGTCTCTGTTTCATTTATGTTGGATAATTACTCAGAAGTAGAACAGCTAAACCATCTGGTTGCTCTTCTTTCAGATTACTTTTTTTCAGGAACTTTTAAATTGCTTTCCATAATAGATACACTATTTTATATTCCTACTGATAGTAGCATCTTTTTTATACTCTGTTCAATATTTGTCTTAATTTATATATTTTATTAGTTTTTTAACTTTGTATCTCAACTGTAGCCCCCTCCCAACATCTCTCTTCTCCACCCATGACCCTCCCACAGTTGACTGATAGGGGAGGTCCTCCTCTCCTTGCATCTGCTCCTAGTCTTTCAAGTCTCATCAGAAGTGGCTGCATTATCTTTCTCTCTGGACTTGTAAGGCTGCACCCCTCTCAGCAGGAGGTGATCAAAGAGCAGGCCACTGAATTCATGTCACAGACATTCTCTGTTCCCAATACTAGGGAACCCACTTGGACACTGAGCTGCCATGGGCTGCATCAATGCAAGGGTTCTAGGTTATCTCCATGCATCGTCCTTATTTGGGGTATCAGTCCCAGAAAAGACCCTTGTTCCCAATTTTGAAAATATTTTTGCTTTCCTCCTGTCCCATCCAGGTCTTTCTATATCCCCCTTCTTTCATAAAATTTTGTGCACTGTGCCTAAAGTTTGGATATGAATCTCGGCCTCTGCTTTGATAACCTTAGGGTAGAATCTTTCAGAGTCCCTCTGTCATAGGCTCCTGTCCCCTACTTTCATGCTCTTCTGATGTCCGTAAACTTTGCCTTTCTAAATGAGGATTGATCATATTAACCAGGGTACTCCTTCTTTATTAGCACCTTTAGGTATACATATTTTATTATGATTTTCCTATAGTATATGTTAAATATCCACTTATAAGTGAGTATATACCATGTGTGTCTTTCTGATTCTGGGATACTTCACTCAGGTTGATCTTTTCTAGATCCCACCATTTGCCTGCAAATTTCATGATTTCCTTGTTTTTAATTGTTGAGTAATATTTCATTTTGTAAATGTACCACTATTTCTATATTCATTCCTCCTTTGGGGGACATCTTGGGTGTTTCCAGCTTCTGGCTATTATAAATAATGCTGCTAGGAACATGGTTGAGAAAATGTCCTTGTTAACTACTTGAGCATCTTTTGGATATATGCCTAAATATTGAATAGCTTGATCTTAAGGAAGCACTATTCCTAATTTTCTGAGAAAGTAACAGATTGATTTCCAAAGTGGTTGTTCAAGTTTACATTCCCACCAGCAATGAAGGATGGTTACCCTTTCTCCACATCCTCTCCAGTATGTATTGTAACTTGAATTTTTGATCTTAGCCATTATGATGGGTGTAAGGTAAAATCTCAGTGTTGTTTTGATTTCCATTTCCCTGATAAATAAAGATATCCATAAGTGTGGGGTTTATTTCTCAGTCTTCTATTCTATTCCATTGATTCAGCATTCTGTTTCCATGCGAGTACAATGCAGTTTTTACTACTTTTGCTCTATAGTACAGCTTGAGATCAGAATGGAGATACCTACAGAAAATGTTTTATCATAATGGATCATATTAGAGAATCTGGGGTTTTTGTTATTCCATACAAAGTTGAGAATTTTTCTTTCAAAGTCTCCAAAGAATTGTGTTTATAATTTGATGGGAATTACATTGAATCAGTAGATTGTTTTTGGTAAAATGACCATTTTTACTATGTTAATCCTGCTAAGTCATGAACATGGGAGAGCTTTCCATATTCTGATATCTTCTTCTATTTCTTTCTTCAGAGACTGGAAGTTTGTTTCCATACAAGTCTATGACTCGCTTGGTTAGAGTTACACCAAGGTACTTTATGTCCTTTATGGCTATTGTGAAGCGTGTTGTTTCCCTAATTTCTTTCTCAGGACATTTGTCTTTCATATACCAGAGGGCTATTAATTTTTTTGAGTTATTTTTTTATCCAGCTACACTACTGAATGTGTTTGTCAGATGTGGGAGTTTGCTGGTAGACTTTTTGGGTATACTATCATATCATTTGCAAATAGTGATACTTCGACATCTTCCTTTCCAATTTATGTACCTCTGATCTCCTTTATTGCTCTAGCAAGGGCTTCAAATACTATGTTGAAGAGACATGGAAAGAGTGGACAACCTTGCCTTGTTTCTGATTTCAGTGAATTGAGTTAAATTTCTGTCCATTTAGTTTGATGTCAGCTATATGCTTGGTATATATTGCCTTTACTATGTTTAGGTGAGTGACTTGTATCCCTGATCTCTCCAAATCTTTAAATATGAATGGGTGTTGGATTTTGCAAATGATTTTTCAACATCTAAGGAGATTATCATGTGGGTTTTCTCCAGTTTTTTTTTAATGTGGTGGATTACATTGATGGATTTCCAAATATTGAACCACTGCTGCACATGGGATGAAGCCTACTTGGCCATAGTAGGTGATATATTTGATGTATTCTTATGTTTCGCTTGCGAGTATTTTGTTAAGTATTCTTGCATCGATGTTCATAAGGGAGATTGCCTGAAATTCTCTTTCTTTGTTGGGTCTGTGTTAGGTTTACATAGCAAGGTAACTGTGGCTTCATAAAATGAGTTTGTTAATGTTCCTTCTGTTCCTATTTTGTGAAATAGTTTGAAGAGTGTTGGTGTTAGCTCTTCTTTGAAGGTCTGGTAGAATTCGGTCCTGTGCTTTTTTTTTTTTTTTTTGGATTGAAGAGTTTTGATGACAGCTTCTATTTCCTTATTGTATTAAGGACTATTTAATTGATTTACCTGGCCTTGATTTAGCTTTGATAAGTGTAATTGATCAAGAAAATTGCCCATTTCGCTTAGATTTTCAAATTTTTGGTGTATAGGCTTTTGAAGTAAGACCTAATGATTGTTTGGATTTCCTCATTGTCTGTTGTTATATATCCCTTATCATTTCTGATTTTCTTGATTTGGATAGTGTTTTTTCACCTTATAGTTAGTTTGGCTAAGAGTTTGTCTATCTTGTTGATTTACTCAAAGAACCAGCTCTTGGTTTCATTGATTCTTTGAATTGTCTTATTTGTTTCTAGTTTATGATTTCAGCCCTGAGAGTTTGATTATTTCTTGCCATCTACTCCTCTTGGTTGTGTCTTCTTCTCCCTCTGCCCCCACCCCAGGGCTTTCAAGTGAGCCATTAAGTTGCTTGAATGAGATGTTTTGTATTTCTTTGAAGGCACTTAGTGCTATGAACTTTCCTCTTAACACTGCTTTCATTGTCTCCCATAAGATTGGGTATGTTGTGCCTTCATTTTCGTTGAATTCTAGGAAGTCTCTAATTTCTTTCTTTATTTCTTCTCTGACCCAGCTGTCATTGAGTAGCAGGTTGTTCAGTCCTAGATTTGTAAGACTTAATAGTATTAGTTTGGGGTAAAGTGTAATGTCCTTTTTACATTTTTCTGTCTTTATCTATATAAATTCTAATCACTCATAAGAAAGAGTTCAAACTATAATGAAAAGAAGTGAGAAATATTAGTAGAAAGATTAAGAAGTATACCGTTATATATGATATAAAATATCAAGACAGGTTAAACATGACCAAATTCTCTAATCTGATGGATAAGTGAATGTAAATGCAAAAAGAAAATTAAAAATAACAAAATATTTTCAGCTATGAAGTTTTCAAAAGTTCTTCTCTCTCTTTGTGACATAAGATTAGGGAACTGACTGTCACTAAGAACTCAAGGGCGAATAGATGGCTTTATATGTCTAGAAGGGTAGTTCTCAACCTGTGGGTCATGACCTTTTTGGGGTACAAACAACTTTTTCATAGGGGTTGCCTAAGAACATCAGAAAACACAAATATTTACATTATGATTCATAGTAGAAGAAAAAGTACTATTCTGAAGTAGCCACGGAAATAATTTTAAGTTTGGGTTTGACCACAACATGAAGAACTATATGAAAAGCTCACAGCATTAGGAGAGCTGAGAACCAATCACTGCTCTAGGGACTAACGCTTCTCAAGACCACAATGAATCTTACAGACATGGAGACAAGTGTAGGCTTAGACTTTTCACCAAACATACTTTATTTACTGTTCTTAAATACCTTCACCTCCTTTTAAAACCCCTTGACCTTAGATAGGAAATTAGTAGGGAAAGGGTCTGTAGACCTCTTTTATATACTTCCTGATGATTAGGGTCAAAAAGTCTTTAGGGGATTAACAAACTCAGTTGTCAGGGACCAGTCCAAAGGCCAACACCAAGTAGCTATACAAAGTCAGCCAAAGCCACAAGACTTAGTTGGATTCCCTTCAGAAGTTCTATGGAATGTTTCTTTCTGTGCAGTCAAGTGTCAAAGCATGAAGATCAGCACAACAATTTCAAACCAAAAATTGATGTCTCACTGAGCATTGGCTTCTATATATCTCTTCTCAGAGTCCACCTAGGGATTTCTTAGCTGGCAAAACTCATGCCCCTTGTACTGGAGCACTCACAGCAAAACATCTAGTGCCCTCTCACAAGCCAAGCTACAGCACAACATCATGTGCCCAGCTTGCACATCCCATCACAAAACTGAGTCTTCAAAGAAACCAGAAACTTCCACTCAGACATGGCCTTCTCTGTCTCCAACTGGCTTATACGCCACCTGCTGTATTCTGCAAAATGAAACCCATTTTACTGTGGATTCTGCTGAAATTATTCAAATTCTTCTTTTAGAGAAAGATAGGAGCAGTGAGCAGAAAAGTGGAAAACATGGGTGAGGACTGACACTAACACTGGTCAGAGGCATCTTCTCGCAGAACTGTTCCCCAGTTCCTGTACTTCCGTTAACCACCTGGGAGTGTCAGTGGGCTAACAGAGCACAAACTGACATAGTTGGCACTCTGTCAGTGCCTTCCCATATCTGTGTGGTCTCCATTGAGCTTTATGCTCTTTGGCCTCTTGCATTACACCAAGCAAGTCTTAATCTCAATGTTATCATTACCTTTCATTTGTCCTTGATTAGTTGCATAAAAATAGAGATAGTCACAAACAATGATGGTTTAAAACTGGCCAATGATTTGCTCCAAATAGTAAAACTCAAAAAGTCTACTTTTCTTAAAGTTGTGCTGTCTTTGATGGGTTTTTTATTTTGGAGTTTTTGACTGTTTGTTTTGGAAAAAAAAGTATATTAATTAATAAACTGGTAGGAATAGGTTCTCTTCTAGGATCCATGTCTGCACCAGCATTGGGTAGTTAGCTTGGTTTATAATACTAGCATGGACTCTATATACTGTAGAGTGAACTTAAGTCTGATTGGATGCTGTTGCTCAGCCTTGAGATAACAAGTGCCAATACTGTATCTTTGGGAATGTCTTGCCATTCTGATCCCTGATGTTTTTGTAGACATTAAAGCTGAGCAATGCTATTGATTGCTTTTTTTTCCCTCTGCTACTTGCATAACTTCTTCAGATACAATGACAGTTAGTTCTCAGGAGGGGCCTTGAAGGTCAGATACAGCTCAGGGCTTCTGAGACCTGTGTTTGCAGTTCATGATGCCGTCACTAATAAGGCCTGACCTTAAATTTTCAGGAGACAACCAAGGGTAATGGCAATAGCCTGTGTTGTTTGGGGATCTCTTAGAATTCCCGGAGCAACAATTCAAAAGGAGGTTTCTCATTCCGGGCACTGGAATTTCTGTTAGATAATCTAAGGCTCTCAGGGAGAGCACTGTAACCCCAATTGGTATAACTTCATTTAATATAACATATAAATAAATTCTTATATGTACACACAGACACATACATACACACAGATAAGCATACATTTATGTGTATTATGTAAAAAAATAAATAATAAGATTCCCTATAGCTTTTACCAACATCCTTAGTATTATTTATTGTACAAAATCAGTACCAACAATGATTGAGATTCAGGACCTTGATATTAAAAGCATTACTTGAGAATAAGCCACATGATCTGGCTGATTGTGAGAAAGGCAGATGAATCTGTAAAACAACCAGATACTTATAGATTAGAATCATATTAAATTTTTACTTGATAATTACTTTAATTCATATGGTCATCTTCTGTGTGACATTGTGAAGTGGTCTAATGGAAGCTGTCCTTAGAGCTGTCATTGACACAAACTAGCTACCAGAATTATTTAATTTATAACGATTTTATCTATCCTTTGTACCATGACATCTAGTGTAAAGTTCCCATCACATTCATAATATACATGCATAAATGGAAACTTTAGCAATGTCATTCCAATTGTAAGTGGTACAGTAGTATTATAGATCTAAATTATTCTACTATGAAGGAAGATTCTAGTTTGTTTAATTTCCTGACCTTATAAGCTAAAATGAAAGGCATTGCTAAAGTTATATTTCAAGTGGAGGTTATTAAAAGTGCTCAGTGAGGGGACAGGTCACTGGAGTATCCCTCTAAATGAGGTGTAAATTATGATGGGAGGTTGAGTGTGATTTTTCACCCAGTAAGAGATATTTTAGTTGGATTGTGTGAGAGAATATACCTCAGAGAGACATACCCTATGATAGAAGATATATGGAAGTTTCTAGCAGGTGTGCTGATTAATCCATCATGGAACTGCTCTCTCCTGGTAAATCACTTGAGTCTGTCATCAATGGATCTGTGAAAGTAGTGAGAAATTAGAAGGAAAAAAATGAAATAGATTTCTGAGGCCATTACCCACTAGAATATTTGCCCTGTACAATCTAGAACTTTATTTGTACATTGGGTAAGTGACTCTAAATTTATATTTGGCCTTTAGTAAGAAATAAGACATGGAGAGTGATCATTTGCTTAACATTGCCTGGCTGTGTCACATATTATATCAGCATATTATATCCGTTATATTCCTTTGATGTAATCAAAGACAATAAATGTGAGCACCAATGAATACAAGGGAATCTTTAAAAAGCTTTTAAAATAAAGGGTATTGGATCTCCATATTGAAAATGAAACAGAGTTTTTGGCTTTCAAACTTTAGTTTCAGCCACACCCAATCACAAAGCAGGAAACTTACAATTCTCTTCATTCAAACACACTAGTGCTTCAGAACTGCCCACAGAATGAAGGCATAACCCAAAATATCTGGAGTTTGTCACCCACTAGAAAACTCTGTCTACTGTGCCTGTAAAATAACCCACACATCTACTTTGTATTTTCATCTGGATGCAAATAAGGTGCTTAAAACCTATGTAAGATCTCTCATACTCTCCCTCCTAATACACACATTATACATAAAATCATCTTTGCTCTTTTTTTGTGTGATCACATATCATATTGAAATAGATACCAAAGAATCTGGAATGAGAAACACATCTTGGCATCATAGTATATATCACTAAATAACAACTATGAAGATTTAAAGTTTCACTGGTCAGTATTGCTTTATCTATACTTCGATACTCAACCCCTTTGCCCTTGTCATACTGTTAGAAAAATCTAATCTGAAAAATTTATCATTCCATACCAAAATATAGCATACTTCTCCCAAAGATAACAACTTTTTAAAAAAATATTACTATACTGGCTTTTTGACATCTCAAATGCAGGAATTCTAGCCCTGTTGTACATTCAGGCAGTGCTCACATTCTTCCTGCAAATGTCATAGGGTGTGTAGGCGAGTGTGTATGTGAATGGATGAGTGACTTTTTGGTATTTGGCTTCCAGTTTAAGCATGGTTTCTTTCCTGTTGAATGGATCTTAAAGGTAAATTAGAAAGCTGTTTGTTACCATCATGGCATGTTTACCACTACTGCACCATATGGTCCTTGTACCACGCTGGTCATTATTGAGATGAATAGACATCAATAGTTCTCAAAAACTTTAAACACAATAGGATTTGGAGAGACAGTGACTCTGTATGACTGAACAACACTGAAAATCCATTTTGTTGTTGCCTGTTATCTCAGAGTGCAATTGCTAGGCTGCCACCTTGAGAAGGAGACTATTTTGTGAGAATAAACCTCTCTGACTACCTGTAAACAGGGAAAAATCAGAAGCCGTGGATTCTGGGGATACTTGGCACCGTAAGTGTCTGCATGGGAGGCATCCAGGGGACAATTGATAAAAAGAGGAGTGCTAGTCTCCACTGCCTAGACAATCATGGATTTGTGGCTTTCTACAGAAACATGGTGGACATGGGCTACAAAGAAAAGAAGAGGACACAAAATTGACTGAGTAGAGAAGGCAAGATCTAAAAGGACTTGGAGAAGGGATGAATAAAATAAAAATATATTGTATAAAATCATCAAAACATTTGTAAAGAAATGTGAGAAGTAAATGAATATGAGGGTTAGACCTGGACACATCAAAAAGTTGGAGCCATAGGAAGCTTGTGCTCTTAAGGGTGGAGTAGCCAGTAGGCCCACTTTCCCTGGCTAGAAAAAAAAAAAAAAAGTTCTTTTTCCTAAAGGTACTGTGGAAGTAGATGGCCTAGAATGTGTGGCCAGTGGATTGTTTGGCCTGGTATCTGCCTCTCTGCTGTGCATGGTTTGCCCATATGTGGAGGACTCTGAACCCAGGTCCAGAAGACTGTTTACTTCTCTATATCCCATCCCCCTTTGCAGGGCCATTGACAGAAAGGAGGAATCTGAAAACATTCAGGTCAGGTTGCAGAGTGCTAGTGTTGTTGTATCTTCTCCTTCAGGGCACAGTGCTAACTTGGTTCTGTTTGCTCCCATCTCTCTGGCACAAACACAAGTTTACCCATAGGTTAGGATTTTGCTATCTCCAGACACACAATCTTGAGAGCTTTCAGAAACTGAGACCTGACAGCCTAAGGACCTGAGTTTTAATCCCAGAAACCACCTAAACAGAATATAGGAATGGTAGCAAATATGGGTAGTCCCAGATCTGGGAGAGCAGACTAAGAAGGATCTCTAGGATTCACTGACCAGTTTGTAAGTATTCTAGAAGAGATCATCTCTCAAGAAAAATAATGTTCAACACCTGAGAAAAACCATGTGGTGTTCTTTAGGGGCTCCATTTGCAAGTTCACACATGCATACAGGCATTCTCTCTCTCTCTCTCTCTCTCTCTCTCTCTCTCTCTCTCTCTCTCTCTGTCTCTCTCTCTGTCTCTCTCTCTCTGTCTCTGTCTCTCTGTCTCTCTGTCTCTCTGTCTCTCTCTCTGTCTCTCTCTCTGTCTCTCTCTGTCTCTGTCTCTGTCTGTCTCTCTCTCTCTCACACACACACACATACACACACAGTATATCTTCATAGTGTGTATGTTTATGTTGAGGGTTGATTTCACTGGATATCACTTAAGCTATACAGAAAGTCCTGAAGTTAATCTCAGCAGAAAGAGGTGGGGAGAATACAGAAAGAACAAGAGGGAGAGAAAAAGACGAGCCATTATCCAGAAAATACACATTAATATGAGTCTCAATACATACACATTGTATATTGGAAAGGTATAGAATAAAATTAAAAGAGATTTAAGAGAATTTAAAATCACACATATCTATGGTGTCTAGAACAAAATGAGATTGTGATGAAGCCTAATGACAAGGGATACTGAGTCCGGGAGGGGGGGGTGGTGGAGTTGCAATGGAAAGCATCCTGTATTCCATACTCCGCACACTGAAACGTGTGATCGTTTCCTGATAAATTTGTTGTCCAATTCTTGACTGTTGTTGCCTTAACTCTCCTATTTCTAGATTTCTTTTCCCTCATGTGTAACAAATACTAAATGTTCCCAGGGTTTCATTTATGACATAAAACTCACCATCTCTTTAGCCACAGTTATGGAGCCCGAGGGCTTCAAAAACATTGGGAGTTTTATGGACAAAGTAAACCTGGGCATGTTTTATTGGTCTTTCTCTTCTTCCCATACAAAATCTCTCTCCTCCTCTGCATACTATTGGCTCTTTCCTGACATTAAGAATTTTCTTTCCTGACTTCTTTGAGAAATCATTAGATACCTCACGCTTTCATGAGGGACATTTCATTGGGATGTGTTACATGACAGAGTTAGAAGATAGTAAGCATCAGTGAAAAAAGAATTTTACAAGATTGGCTTCTGTTGTAGCCAACTTGCACTTAATAACTTTGAGAAAGTTTAGTACAGTTAACTTTCCAGTCATCTGCCCGAAGAAGGAGAGGAGAACCGTTTATCTTAGGTTGTTAATTGTTATTCCCCAAAATTCATTGTGGATGTTGACTTTCTTGTCCTAAGCTTATTCAAATATGTAAGCTTAAATTGTATTATAGTTTTAACTTTTGAGAATTCTTGGGCAGAATGCAGATGATAAAAAAAAATCACTTTGAGCAAGGAGCTATCAATATGCAGCTCTATGACACTGATAGTATGGACAGACAGACAGGATGAAAGAGGGGCTCAAAGCAGATCCACACAATGCTCAGATGAAGTATTACTGCATTAGCAAGGCTTCCTTCACCTTCCCAACTGTGGCATTTTGAATGAAAAATGTCCCCTAGAGGCTCATGAATTTAAATATTTGCCCCCCCCCGTTGGTGATGCTGTTAACCAGATTATGGAATATTTAGGGCTGTAACCTTGCTGGTGGAAGTACTTACTCTGCTCAGATTATGAGATTTTATAACTAAGCCTCACTCCTACTATTTATCTTTTTACTTCCTGTGTACGGATAGAAAATGTGATCAGCCAGCTTTCTGTTCCTAGTGCTTGTTGCCATGCATCCCCTACTATGGTGGACTCTAACATTTGGTACCAGAAACAAAAAGAAACACCCACTTCCTCAAATTAATTTAGTCTGTGATGTTTTATTGCAACAGCAATAAAGAAACCAATTCACAAGCCTAAAATAGTATCAGTCACAACACTGTTTTTATTGCAAATGCTTGCCTGTAATTCTCTTAATTTCTCATATCTTCACTTACTCTCTTCGGTTTTCCATCACTAGTACCTAAGTATTATTATGTTCACAACTTTGAGCATCTGGCAAGGTGTAGGCTACACAATGCATAGTTATATGTCCACAAAATAAGTTCTCATAATAAGACTGACCTGCAAACACTTCTCATATCTGAAAGGTGTCATCTAGCAATGCCACTTTTGTATGCAGCCTCTCATAATAAGAGATATCAGATTCGATAATATCTAGGGGCTGGCAGTTACAAGAAAGCACGTACCTACTCGGATATCTACTTTCACTGCCATGACTGAACAAATAATGCCATATCCCTGCCCCAGCAAAATTAAGAGCTTATGTTCTGTCCTGGTACAATGAACTTCAATGCCTTCTCTAACCTACTCCCCAGGATTCTGAAACTGTTTTGTTTTGTTTTTCTAAATAACTTATCAGCTTTGCTCTGTTTGTCACACATAGTTTGGTTTACGATTTCTTTTCTCATTACACTACTCTGTCTGTGAGGTTGACCTCTACAGATGTTTGAAGGATCAGATAAGTGGTATAAGAATTAGGCATTTTGAGACCTTTTAGTTTACCTGACAAACTCTGGGTAAGCTAGGCTGAAACAGTGAGAGAGTAGCAAAGGAAGAGGCGGGCATGGGGATGTAAGAAAAGGAAGAGCAGGCATGCATACTGTATTTTATTTATACATGCGCGCATTTCTTACCCTTTATCATAATCTTGAGTTTTCTTTGTCAAAAATGCTCAGGTGAAGAAGTGTGTGGGTAATTACTTGCAGTTTCTAGAATATTTGCACATAAATAATAAGGCAGTTTAAAGCTGAGCTGAAAATTCAAAACTCAAGTTTTGTTTTATATACATCTAATGCATATAACAAGAAAAATTTACAGTGTAATCAATGCATTATAGTGCTTTGTCCGTATACTGTTAGAATTGTAGGTATGAGACTTCTCCATTTTTGGTTACATGTCAATATTTTAAAAGTTCTGGATGGTGGAACATTATAGATGCAAGCTACTGACAGTAAGAGTCATCATTAGAAACTCCAAAATGTGCATTGCACAGTGGGAAGCTTGTCACATTATCTCATTTACTTCTGATCAGGAACAATCATCCTGTGTTTCCTACTTAATTTTTCTTTGTTTCTGTTTCAAGTGTGTTATAAAACACAGACAGACTCACATACAGATTCACAGACACACAGACGTATACCTACATATTCACGCGTATAAATAGAATAGTGTTCAGATGTAAATGGCCTCTGTCTCTATGTATATACATATGCATATATGTGTGTATATGTATTATTTAAGTACAAACACGCATATATAAATGTGTATTTATATATTTTATATTTATATATATTTATATATTTTAAATACATAAGAGTTATATATAAACATTATATATACACATATATAATGTTTTAAATACTACACATGTTAAAGCCAAAAAAGAATGTTTGCAGTTACCTTAAAGTCAGCTTTCTCTGCCTTCCCTTTTACAACCTCTGTACAACAAATTCATTATTATCCTGAATTTCACATCTGAAATTAGGTTTTCATTACCTTGTACATCATATAAATCGAATCATCAATTTGTGTTTTTGATGGCTGCCTTCTTTGTTCAAAACTCAGTTTGCAGATTTACCCATGTTCATATTTGTAGCAATCACTGCATTCTGTTGTTGCTGGCTGCTATTTTACTCTGTGAATAGATCACAATTTATTCACCTATTCTATCACTGAACCATTCTATCTGGTTTGAGTCTAATATAAATAAGGTTTCTTTGGACATTCTTGTCCAAGCTTTGCAGTAGCACATGCATTCATTGCTCTTGGCTGTATATCTAAGAATGCACTTGCTGTGCCAGAGGCCAGATATATATGCTCAGATTTAGCACTTTCTGCCACTTACCACAAGTGAAGCTAACACATTTCATCCCCTTTGGCAATGCTAGAGAGTCCCAGGGGCTCCAGGTCTTGAGAGCAAGGGATTTGCATTCTATTTTTGCTGTCATTCATCATGCATTCCATATGCTTTCCTTAGCAGGTGCTCACTAAATATTTGTGGAAGAGCTCATCAGGCTCTCCCTTCTTTGTGAAAAGTATTTAACCAAATGGGAACCACAGTTTTTACCACATCCAGAGGAGTCTCAGAGTGCCCTCCATAGGGCAGCTTCCAAACTGTGTCTTGTTTCACACTGCATTTAAAATGTATCCCTCCTAATAAATTATCATTACTCCAACAATGTATCCTTTCTTGAACAATTGAGCTGGTCAAATCAATAAACACATACATATCCTGTTCTTTCAGGAACGCACAGGGCCCTGAAGCAACCAGTTTTAAAAGATATGTCCTGGCTTTTCAGTCATAGAACTTCTTTTCCTAAAAAGACAAAAGTATCACAGATTGCAGGACTGTGCATTTTACCAACGACAGCCACAGTTCAAACTGCCCTCAGACTGATGAGGCTATTTATGTGCAGGGAAGGGTGGAAAAAGTACATTAGACTAAAAAAAAAAATAAAGATGAGGTTTGAACATTGCTTATGCATAATGGTAAACTTTGCAAGAGTTTTTAAACAACAACCTGGTTTATATAAATTAATGATACTTTTTACTTCAGTGTGCTTTTTGAAAATTATGTAAAAATTTAAAGAATAAGTTAGATCCCAAGTCACTAGTGGTGATGATAGCAATGAAGCCTGGAAATAGCAATTGCCATCATGAGAAACCTTAAAAAACAAACAAACAAAAACCCCAAACCAAAACAAGACCTCAAGATCCAGCTATACCACTCCTAGGCATATATCCAGAAGATGTTCAAGTACACAACAAGTACA
Source organism: Pachyuromys duprasi (assembly GCA_028658305.1). NCBI lineage: Eukaryota > Metazoa > Chordata > Mammalia > Rodentia > Muridae > Pachyuromys > Pachyuromys duprasi. The sequence goes on along the minus strand of CM053752.1, from coordinate 28,896,211 downwards.
TTTGCTCAACTATGTTCGTGGCTGCTTTATTCTTAATAGTCAGAACCTGGAAAGAAACCAGATGTCCCTCAGTTGAGGAATGGATACAGAAATCGTGGTTCTTTTACACAATGGAATACTACTCAGCAATTAAAAAGAAGGAAATCATGAAATTTGCAGGCAAATGGTAGGACCTGGAAATGATCATCCTGAGTGAGGTATCCCAAAAGAAGAAAGACGCACATGGTATATACTCACTTATATAGACCTATAAGATAAGATAAACACACTGAAATCTATACACCTAAAGAAGATAAACAAGAAAGAGGACCTGGGGTAAGAGGATTAATCCTAACTTAGAAAGACAAATGGGATAGACATTGGATGTAGGAGAAAACAAGAAGCAGGACAAGAGCCTACCACAGAGGGCCTCTGAAAGACTCTTCCTAGCAGGGTATCAAAGCAAATATTAAGAAACATAACCACCCTTTGGCAGAGTGCAGGGAATCCTATGAAAGAAGGGGGAGTTAGCATGACCTGGAGAGGACAGGAGCTCTGCAAGAACCAAATATATCAGGGCACAGGGGAATTTTATGAGACTGTCTCTCCAACCAACGACCATGTATGGATATAACCTAGAACCCCTGCTTGTATGTAGCAAATGGTAGCTCAATACCCAAGTGGGTATACTAGTAAGGGGAACAGGGACTATTTTGGACATGAACTCAATGGGTGGCTCATTGACCTCCCCAACTCCCCGAGGGAGGAGCAGCCTTGGTAGGCCACAGAAGAGGACATTGCAGCCATTCCTAAAGAGACCTGATAAGCTAGAGTTAGATGGAAGAGGAGGAGGTCCTCCCCTATCAGTGGACTTGGAAAGGTGCAGGGAGGAAATGAGGGAGGGAAGGCAGGGATAGGGAGGGAATGCGGGAAGGGGCTACGGCTGGGATACAAAATACATAACCTGTGATTAATATAAAATAAAAGTGAAAAAGAAGTAAATAAACTTTAATTAATATAAAAAATAAAAATTTAATTTAATACAACAACAACAAAAACACCTTCCACAGTTCAAATCCCTTTACAGTACTCAGTTTATCCTTTTGAAAACAAAACTAGCACAGTAGGGCCCAGTCTTCAACTTGGTGACAGGTACTCTGACAAAGGGGACCGACAATGTGATTCTTCTCCTTAGACTGCACATCTTGGTTAATATTCTTGATTGCCTATTGGAACCCTCAAAAGGCTTTGGATGAAAGCCCTGGCTGGTTGACAATCATATTACCTATATTTAATATTTAGATCATAGCTGAAATATGGACAAGGAAACATAGACGAGAGACTATTATGTACCCATTAGCTTCAAAAAGTGCACTTGCCTTCAAGAGACCAATAACTACAATGTAAAATAAGTCTTTCCAGAGAAAGTACCATTCGATTGGCTTCTGAGCATTGAGCGGGAACATTTTAAGTTGGAACAATCATTTATCTAACATCAGAACCACCCAGTTATGGTAATTTCATCAAGGAAATTAAGATGTTGCTATGGGTAGAGAGTTCCAGACTCAGAGGTTAGGAGACAACAGGAAGCTTAATGGGTAGCCAATTAGGGTCTCACAGGAAGAGCCTCCAGTTCTAAGACTCAGACTTGCACTCGCTGTTGTTTTATAGGGAAGGCCCAAATCAGTGCGTAGTCTGCTTTTCAGGTGGTGAAATAGGAAATGAGCATTGCTGTTACTCATCAGTGTTCAGTGTGGACCCCACCTGATTTGTGTGGGACAGGATGGATGCGGTGTTTAGACAGTAAGGCTTTAATTCTCGGCACACAGTTAGCATGGGAGATTGCTCCCTCTGACATTATTATGAGCCATGAAGTTCTCAGATTTTACTGCTTCAAGTGAATCAAGCCATTTTCCAAAATGAATTATGGATCATAAACCCTTGGGGTGGCTATACTGTTGCATTTTTGTGAAATCCATATTCAGGGTGGACATTTATTGAGCACATAACTATTATGAAGTGTTAGCCACAAAGTAAGTCTGGCTCACATTTGACTCAGCAGCACAGGAGTTTAACATGTTCCTGCCTGAGACTTGGCTTCCCATTTTCTTTCAAATCTGATCAACAGGGACTATTATTTTAACCAGTACTCTCCGGTGTGAAGACCGGCCAGTTCAAGGTTCTTTGTATAATCTCCGGGCTGAAAGCTTTTATTAGATTGAATTACATGGGTTTTTTTTTAGATATATTTTAAAAATATAATTTGTGTTTTATGATGTAGGATGTGTGTGTGGTGGTGGTGGTGGTGGTGGTGTGTGTGTGTGTGTGTGTGTGTGTGTGTGTGTGTGTGTGTGTACAGGTCTCTATGCAGGGCCAGAAAAGGACACTAGACCTGTATCTGGAGTTACAGATTAAGCTACCTGATGTGGGTGATAGGAATATAACTTGGGTCTTCTGCAAGAACACTGTGTGCTCTTAACTCATAAGCCATCTCTCCAGCCCCAATAATTACAAAATTTTTTAAAGGAAAACTCTAAATGCTAAATAAAGTTATCATCTTCTTTCTATGAAACCACTTTCACCTTCCTTCTATCTTGTTTGCCTAAAAACTAATAATAGAAAGAAAGACAAAGAGAAATAATGAAACAAGGAGAGATGGGGTAATCAGACAAGCAGACTCAGAGAATGGGGGTATAGTGAGATATAACCATTCTGCATGTGCCTGTGTATTAACAAGAATTAAAATAATAATATAAACAAGGTCCAAAAGAAAAGGAAAGAAATAGAGAGTTGGAGATAAAATGACTGAGACTCTTATAACATGTATAGACAATGCATTATCTATTCAGTTTGAGCCTCCCACCATCTCCTTCAAATTTCTCCAATGCCCCCAGAATTTCAGCCATGTGGTATTCCTATCTAACTTGGCTAAGTGATTGCATTTTAATTGAATGCCTGCCACCCATTCTTACCCCATTTAGACTTCTCTTCAAAGGCACGGATTCAATTTGTGACATTTCTTAAGAGTACTGACTAGTAATGAGCATAAAGTACTGAGATTTCATGAGCATGCATGCTAAATGGAGTAGAAACAGTCCAGGATGTTTTGAGGGAAACCTGGATCAGGGAGGGTGAATTCCAACAAAATAGAGTGAATTCTGAAAGATACCACATGGAGGAAGAACAGCTCTTTGTCACAAGACAGAGACAGTGCACATCTTCCTGAGAGTGAGTCAGAGATGGCTTCTTCGTAGAATGATGGCTTGAGAAACCAGGAAAACAAAAATTATAAGTGGAGAAAAAAAATTACTAGAACTAGTAATATGCATGGACAGAAAAAGTCCACTCTAGATAGGAAATGGCATGAAGTTATTTTTTTAAATAAACATTTTTATTTTTTATTGTTTTTTAAATTTTTATTATTTATTTTATTAACTTTACATCCTTGTTGTAACCCCATTCCTTCTGCCCTCCAAGTCTCACTCTCTCTTCCTCCTCCTCCATCTCCCCTTTTCCTCAGAAAAGGGGAGCTTCCTTTCCCATCCAGCCCAACTCATCAAGTTGCATCAGGACTGAAAGTGTGGTCTTCCACTGTGGCCTGGCAAGGCAGTCCCACCAAAGGAAAGTGATCAAAAAGCTGGCAAGTGTGTCAGTGTTCAATGCAGTCCCCACTTCCTTTACTACAAAACCCACCTGAGGCCTAAGTTCCCCATCTATAACATCTTTGTAAGGAGCTTAGGTCCAGTTCACACATGATCCTTGGTTGATGTTTTCTTCTCAGCAAGTTCCTCTCAGCCCTGGTTAGTTGGCTCTGTTGGTCTTCTTGTGGAGCTCCTGCCACCTCTAGGGCTTTTTCTCATTCCTCCTACTTTTCCATAAGATGCCCTATGCATGACCCAATGTTTGGCTCTGAGTCTCAGCATGTTTTGAGGTGCTGCTGTGTAGCAGCAGCCTAAGCCTAAGTAAGTCTCCTGTCTGCAAGTTTAGCTGAGCATCCTTCAAAATGTCAGGGGTTGGCATTCTCCAATAGGGTGGATCTTGGATTGGGCCAGGCATTGACTGGGCATTCCCTCAATATCTGCTCTATCTTTATCCCTGTACATCTTGTAGGCAGGGTAAATTTTGGGTCAATATTTTTGTGGGTGGTTTAGTTTTCCCTTCCCTCTGCTAGGAGACTAGTCTTGTTAGTGGGTGTCCTCTTCAGGATCTATGGCCTCTGCTACTAGGAGTCTCTGCTTATATCCCCCTCATATCCTCCCAGGAGCCTCCCCTGACTTAGGTCTGCAGCTTTTCACAAAGATGCCTCCACCCTCAGTTTTTTGTTTTTTTTTTGTTTTTGTTTTTGTTTTTTGTTTTTTTTTTCCTCTACAGTCCTTCTGTTCTCTCTCCCTCACTTTCTTCAGGTCTGTTCTTTACCTTAACTCCCCGCACCCCTGTTTTTACCTTGTTCCCTCTCTCTAGCCACTAGCTCAGTCTATTCTATCTCCCCTTAGGAGTGAGATAAATATGGTTGTATGTGTGTGTGTGTGGTGTATTTTTAGAAACAGGGTTTATCTGTGTATCCCTGACAGTCCTGGAACTTGATTTGTACACCAGGCTGGCCTTGTACACACTGAGATCTGCCTGTCTCTGCCTCCCAAGTGCTGGGATTAAAGGTGTGCACAACAACCACACAGTTAAATTATGTCTTTAAGTGCATGTCTATATATGGGTATAAACATGTGATCACAGGAGCTTACAGGATCTAGAAAGCATGTCATACCCTGGATCTAGACTTACAGACCTTTGTGAATGCCCAGTGTGCATACTAGAAACTAAACTAGTGTGAGAGTAGTACTGATTCTCAACTACTGAGTCATTTCTCCAACCCTGCCATTAAATTCATGGGTGCACAATTAAAAGGAGTAGAGGTGTTCATATGGAAGAAGCTGAGATTTGAAGATACTTTGGGAAATGACCAGAGAACGGGGAACAGTAGTATTCTTAGATGTTGTGAAAGGACCTCCCAAACCAAACCATCTTCTGTCTTAGAACTCTGTTCTTCCAAACTGAATACATGTGTGTTCTTTTAAAAACAACAAGGAAGACCCTAGGGAAGATGCTCAATCCTCATTCAGAGGGGCAACTGTGTTAGACATCTGGAACAGGAGAAGACAGGGAACAGGACAGGAGCCTACCACAGAGAGCCTCTGAAAAACTCTGTTAATTGAGGTATCAAAGCAGAGGCTGAGACTGATAGCCAACCTCTGGGAAGAATGTATGGAATTTTATGAAGGAAGTGGGAGAAAGACCTGGAGGGAACAGGAGCTGTAAAGAAGTCTAACAAGCCCAAAACAAACACAAACAAACAAACAAAAATCATGGAAAACATAGCCCCCTGGGGGCCCTGCAGAGACTGATACTCCAAGGACCATACATGGAAAGGACCTTGTCTTGGGCCACCTCATAGCTGCTTTGGCGGCTGTTTGAAATGCTAGTCTCAGCACAGGAAGACAGGTTTTTTCCAGGCCTTCCCTTGGAGACAGGGAAGGATTTGCAAGTCCATTCGCCTTTTGTTTAGTGACAGCAGGTGGGAGAGCTTGTTTGAAATCTCAACTCTGCCTCACTTCCTTGTAAAAATTAACCCCTTGTGTAAACTGTTT
>CM053752.1:28808626-28890090 GCA_028658305.1 Pachyuromys duprasi | reverse complement strand
TAATTTCCTTCTTAATTTCTTCCCTAACCAGGCTGTCCTTGAGTAGCAAGTTGTTCAGTTTCCATGTATGTGCAGGCCTTTTGCTATTTCTGATGTTGTTGAGGTCCAGCTTTAGACCGTGATGGTCGGATAGGATACAAGGGATTAGTTCAATCTTCTTGTATCTGCTAAATTAAATATATTTTAAAGTTTAGTGTCTGACATGCCTCTGTTCAATTAACTGATATCTTAAAACTTATCTCATATTCAAGAATATTTTGGTAGTGCCAAGTAGCCTGGATTGGAAAAAAAAATAAGAAGAAGACAAAATTGAATGGGAAGTTAGGTAGAGCTGGATAGGGAAGGGTTGAGGAAGAAAAGGCGAATGTAATGCGATTATTATATGTTGTACAAAGGTTCTCATAGCACTAATAAAATCTGTAAGCATATATACAGAATAATTTAAGACAAATATTACATTTTACTTGTTGCAAAGTCAGTTTTTAGTCACTCTTTTCCTGGTGTGTTTATTTATCATATAGATTTGAGTGTGATCTGTAGAACCGCAGAGCTTTGTGTCCGTAGATGCCTACCAGAATCCACTTTCTGGTTGTGATTTTGTTTTACTCACTGTAAGTTTTCTCAACCTTAAGTCTAATATGAAAACACTGAAGGAATTACAAAAAAAAAAGTAATATTAGACATTTTCTCAGGATCAAAGTCTTGATCACCTTGTAGTCCTTCGAACTAGACCACTTTTGTTGCCTCACTGACTGCCAACAGTACTGAGGAATTGTTGACACTCAAAATTATATTTACTTGAAAAGCAACTGAGGCAGGGAGTGGTGGCACACATTTTTTATTCCAGATTCTGGGAGGCAGAGTCAGGCAGATTTCTGCGAGTTAAGGGCAAACCTGGTCTACATAGTGAATTCCAGAACAGAGCAACAAAGTGAGACACTGTCTTATCCTCCAATCAAATACATACATACATATATTTATATATGCCCAAAATGGTATTTTAATATACAGAACCATCACTCAATAATCATTTCTATCTTCCTTGTTAACTTGTTCCTTTTTTTCACAGTCCTGTTGTGATTGTGTGAAAAGGAAATTTACTGTCTAATTTATTGTCAAATGTAAAATGTAGTGCAATTAACCACAGTCTAGGTTTACTGTAACCTCCAGAATTTATCTGTCCTGCAGAAACAAAACTGTATTTTGGACATGTTTCTCAATTTTTCCCAAATCCCATATCCTAGAAGCCAGCATTCCACATTAGAGCATTGTACTGTCTCTAAATGTTTTTATTTTAGTGGCAGTAAAGAACAGAATTGTACTCATTTTAAGTCTGAAATGCAATATGCACCATGTTTTCTTTAAGCATTTGCCTCCACTGGGTGTTTGTACTTGTCTTACGTACATTCTATATGATGTGACTATTCTGAATAAAGCCTCCATAAAAACGTCACTTTGAGAAATTAATTTTATTTTGGGGGCTTGTTATGATTTAGAAATGAAGTGCCATACCCCTTCACATATTGGAGATTTAGATTGCAGCTGATAGATATAATTATTGAGAACTGACTGGATCCTGGAATTTTGACACAATCTACATGGATTTATAGCAGGATAGTATTAATGAGATGTAGGTTTTGATTGGAAGAGGTTGTTTCTTGTTTTTGTTTGTTTGTTTGGTGTGGCGGGGGAGTGGCTAGTAAAATATACCTTGCCCTTAGTTTCTTTCTGTTCTCTCTGTCTTCCGGCTGTCATATCCTGTTTCTCTACATTCTCTTCCAGAATGATAGGCTGTGCCACTAAATTCGGGAGAACGAAATCTGCAAACCTTGAACTCCAGCCATAGAAAAGATGAACCAGCATAGACCTTTGTTCCATTTGACACTCTTCTCACATCTCAGGTATTGGTCACAGCAGTGGGACGCTAACCCAGCACACTGAGAAGTGGGATTTCTGGACTGTTCAGTAGTCCTGTTTTTAGTTTCCTGAGAAACCTGCCTGCAGTACTCTACAGTGAACGTACTAATTGTTAATTCCATGCTCAGTGTACTGTGTTCCTTTTCCTCTACTTCCTAACCAATACTTACTGAGTTTTGATCATCATCATCCTAAGACCTTGCTAGGGTTTTGATACGTATCCCTCCTCCTTGAAACAGGTGTCAAAATACAGGGCCCTAAATAAGAACATAGAAAGTAGATCTCAATAGGAGGGACTCCATTGTATTCGTTTTTATTATAAATATGTATGCTCTGTGTATTTGTCTGATGAATGCACAGATGTATGCATGCCACTGATATGTGGAGATGGGAAAACTTTGTGGAGCTGTTTTTATCCAAAGTGAATACCGAAGATTGAATTCAAGTTTCAAGGCTTTCTCGGCAAGCACTTTTACCCAATGAACCATTTGGCTGCCTAGGAAGAGGTGTTTAGATAATGATAGCTCCATCCTTATACATGGATTAATATTTCTTGGAGTAAACCCCAAGACTGGGATTTCCATCTCCCTGTTTCACCCACTCTCCTTACCAACACTCCTTAACCTATGAGCACTTCTTTAGTTGTGGTTCCCTGATATTCTGACCTTTCCAGTTTGCAGGAATGCGTGTATAGGTATATGTATGCATATATGTATATTTATTAAATAAATATGTATTTCTTTAATGAGTTATCTGGGGATATTCTGTTACAGTACACACACTGGACTAAGACAAAATGCAAAGAAACAAACCATTGCAGTTTTTACTTGTATTTTCTTGATGATAACTGATGTTAAATATTTTTCTTTAAGGCTGTTGTCCACGTTTGTGGCTTCTGAAATTAGTCTAGTCTGATTTTCTTCCACATTTTCAACTGAGCTACTTGATCTCCTACTGTATTTGTACAAAATTTGTGTGCTTTACATACTCATACTCAATTTGACATAAAGCTTGCAACTCTTTTTACAAATGTCCACACCCCTTGTTTGCTGTTTAGAAATACTAGCTCCAGAGAAACCTAGAATGATTCCCAGAATCTTTCCTTGTCCATGGATTCTCAATGTGTACTAAATACAATGTATTATTGCATGTTACGTACCTTCTAAAAGTTACAATTCGTATTTTCTTAGTAGGGAAACAGTTGAAAAATATACAGACTCAAAAATAAACGTCTATCTAGTTTCTACCTGCCTTCAAGGTTAATTTGCTATAAAGTATAAAATGAAGTGTTAGTGATTACTTTCAAGAGAACTTATTCTGTCCTATTTCATTCTCAAGTGACTTTGGGAAGGTCATATAATTAATAAATATGCTTCCAACTAAGAAAATATTTCCATATAATAGATCAGAGAAAGAAAACAATCATACTGTTTGGAAAACTAGTGGTTTGACTAGCCTATAATGTAGATCCTCAAACCTACACTCTTGAGTCTCAGAGAAACTGGACTGTCTATATTATTCTTCCATGGTCATTGTCTTTCAAAGTGTCTTTCGTAGGTCTTTAGAAAAACAGCACTATGCTGCAAAGCTGAGAAGAGCCTTGGTTCCCTTTGGGGAACATTCATATCTTTTATGGATGAATTGTAATTATGACCATATATTTTGTAAATAAATGTTCTAAGGAAAACAAGATAAAATTTCTTCTTCTTCTTCCTCTTTTTGTTTTGATTTTTTTTTTAATAGCATTTCTCTGTGTACCCTTGGCTGTCCTGGATTTCTTTGTAGACTCGGCTAGCTGCAAAGCTTTTGTCTTCCTGAGTGCTGAGAATAAAGGTGTGCACCACCATGCCTGGCTGTTTATTCCTTTCTTTATAAAAGAGAAAACTAAAATATTTGCGATTGGTCTTCATACCTACCAGGTTTTAATCTGCTTGTACTTTTGTTTAACCAGTTATTACTTTAATTTTAACTCTATACAATGAACATTAATTTTAGAGAGCATATTCAATTAACTTAAAAGAAGCATCTAACCAATACTATACACTATATATTACTGCTAATTGCCACTCGTGCTGCATTGGATTGCCATATCCTTGTTTTATCTTCTGCTGCTTTATTTGTTTGTTTACCAGTCAGATGATGATAATTTTATTTTTTCATTTTGTCTATGTTGTTTTGTTTTGTCTAGTTACATTCAACTAACCATGTGAAGGTCCCAACAGTTCAGCAAGTCTGACAATGGTCAAGGCTAGTGTGAATCTACAAAAAAGGGGATTCAAAAACATGAAAGGAACTAAAATATACTATTTTAAAGAACTATGACATACAAATTCTGATTCCAGAGTGAAATCAAGATATGCTGAAAGGTACTGGCAAAGAAAAAGATGAGATTAGAAGTGGGAACCTTGAATTTGAAGAGATAGAATTAAGAAAGCTGATAGAATAATATATGGCTGTGGCCAAGCATGTGCTAGAGTTGAGTAAGGTGGATAGTAAGACTGTATACTTCTCCTCCAACACCATATCATTGGAACAATTGGTGATAAATTACCAAGATCCTTGTGTTATTAATGAAAACTACCAAAAGCACATATGAAAGGTGTTTAGATCAGCAGGAATTGAAAAAATGTCTATAACATTGAAATTATTTAGTATATGGATCATTTACAACAAGAAGACAGGTAGTGGATTAAATTATTAGTGCATCCTCATATCCAGCTATACCACTCCTAAGCATATATCCAAAAGACGCTCAAGTATACAACAAGGACATCTGCTCAACAATCTTTGTAGCAGCTTTATTTGTAATAGCTAGAAGCTGGAAACAGCGGAGATGCCCCTCAGTTGAGGAATGATACAGAAATTGTGGTACATCTACACAATGGAATATTACTCAGCGATAAAAAACAGGTAAATGGTGGGAACTAGAAAAGATCATGCTGATTAAAGTATCCCAGAACCAGAAATACAGACAGGGTATATACTCACTCAAAGTGGATATTAGACATATAATATAGGATAAAACATACTAAAATCTGTACACCTAAGGATGCTAATCAGGAAGGAGAACTCTGGCTAGGATGCTCAATCCCCATTCAGAAAGGCAAAGAGGATGAACATCAGAGGAGGGAGAAAACAAGGAACAGCCAGGAGCCTGCCACAGAACGCCTCTGAAAGGCTCTACAGTGCAGGGTATCAAAGCAGATGCTGAGACTCACAGCCAAACTTTGGACAGAGCAAGTACAGGGAACATTATGAAAGAAGTAGGAGATAGTAAGACCTAGAGAGGACAGGAGCACCACAAGGACAGGAACAGATCCAAAAAGTCTTGGCACAGGGGCCTTTTCTGAAACTGATACTCCAGCCAAAGACCACTCATGGAGATGGCCTGGAACTCCTGCACAGAGGTAGCCTATGGCATTTCAGTGTCCAAATAGGTTCCATAGTAATGGGGACAGGGACTGTCTATGACATGAACTGATTGGCCTGCTCTTTGATCACCTCTCCCTGAAGGAGACCAGCCTTACCAGGCCACTAAAGAAGACAATACAGACAATCCTGCTAAGACCTGATAGACTAGGATCAGAGAGAAGGGGAGGAGGACCTCCCTTATCAGTGGACTGGGAGAGAGACACAGCTGGGGAATAGGAAGGGTAGGAATGGGAGGTGAGAAGGTGGGGAAGTGCAGGAGGGATAGAAAGTGAATAAACTGTAATTAATAAAAATCAAATAATTAAATAATAATTTTAAAAGATTATTCAAATTTTCCATCTTTTTAGAAGAGAAGGTGTTAATATCTTGAAAAAGCTGGTCTGTGTTTTCTGTAGTAGTAATCCAGAGGTCAAATTTTCCTTTTCAATACTAAAAAGAATATGAACCATAAATGACTGCTTATGGATAATACACCACTGTGGTCTGGGGAAATGTTTTGGGAATGGAGTAGATATAGAACATGTATTTAATGGGGATTCTTATCTAGATGTAGGTAAAATGACTGAATGGATGAGAGAACCAACACAGTACAAGCAAATCCCTCCTTCTAGTCTCTGTAAGAATGAGCTTTGCCTCTCATGCAGAAGTGCCTTGCAAATGTGAGAGAGAAGAGCTGGAGGGACTTTGATTCTATCTTCTGTTCAGCACTGCATCTTGACTCAGGATTTAACTGTTCCACCTGGGGCCAGGAAAAAGCCTTCTCCTGGTTAATTACCACATGCTAACTCTGAAGCTGGATCCTCTGAAGAGCCCTCCTTTCACTGCTGAGTGCAGTCATTACCCCCAATATCACCATAATCACAGCCTCCCTCCCTGGCCTTCTGCCTTTAAGCTTGGATTTAGAATCTCAATTGCTTTGGATAAAATTTAATGTGGCACAGAATGCCACAGGAGAAAAATGACACTATAAAATGCACTTTAGGTCATGAATCATTTTAGTTCTGGGCAGGATTTCTCTGGAGACAGCTCATTAGTGGCTTGCCTCACCTAGGCTCTTACTCTGTTGATATTAACCCTATAGGTAGATGTAGGCAGAGTATATAAAGGTCTTCAATATCTGCCAAGAAGTAATTGTCTTGGGCATATCCACGTACTGAGCAGCCATTGAGTATACAAATATGTTCTGAGTTAAATGCTCAGGCTAATTCATACATAAATAGTAGGTGTTCACATTGCATTTTAGCTTTGCATGTATAATGAAGGTTTTAATAATGAAAGCAATAATAATAACAAAACAAATAGCACAATGCAGCTTACAATGTGCTAGACACTGTGCTAAGTGTTTCATACACTTAATGAGAGTACACCACACTAACTCCTAGTGTTGGTTTATAATCTTATTTTGCCTGCCAGTTTCTGGGATTGAACCTAGGAATTATTTCAGCGTGCACATGTAGTCTGCCATGAAGGGAAGTTGGGGCAGGAACTCAAGGCAGGGACTTAGAGGCAAGAACTGCTGCAGAAGTCATGGAAGAGTGCTGCTTACCCAATAGCTTCCCGTGGCTTATGCACATTGCTTTCTTACACCATCCTGGACCACCTAGTGAGGAATGGCTGCATCCATAATATGCTGGGCTCTTCCCCAATCATTAAAAAAAATACTCTACAGGTTCATCCAAAAGCCAGTCTAACTGGTATCTCTTTCCAGATGATTCTACCTTGTGTTACATTGATTAAAAAAAAATCAAACAAACAAAAACAAGGCAATTGAGTGATTTATTAAAGGGAAACAGCTTTGACTTCTTTATGGACAGGGATTACAACGAGATTCTAGAGTGTCATTAAAGATATGGTAATAGCTAGTGGCTTGGGCAGTAAGAACATTTGAATGTATTTTTTTCCCTAAAAAGAGATACCATTCAGCTTTGGCTTACTTTGTCTTGAACTCATTATGTAAAGGAGCTGGCACACTCACTCTTCTCGTCTTGGCTGTGTTCCCTATGCCTTCCTTTGGTTTCATTATAATCTGGCTGTCCTCAGCTTCATGTCCCCACATAACCTTATTTGTATTCTCAGATCTCTGCCCCAAGTTACATTTTCTAGCAGAAACTTGGATGCTTTAACTATCATCACAGATGTTTCTTTTTCTTACCCAAGGATGCTTAAATAGTGCAAAAAGAGACTGAATTTCTCAATTGCTTTCCCTACGTGTTAATTCACACTAAACTGTATTCTTATAGTTTTATTTATCTACTTTTTCCTTTATTTTTTCCATAGTCTCTCTTATGTATTAGATAGCACATCTGTGTAACATAGTAGCAGTAAGGTCTGTTTAATAAAACAAGCACTTTATTATCCTCATGGATTCTATGGAACAGAAATTGAGATGTACATCAAAGTGCAATATGCCCTTTTCCCCATGATGACTGTGGCTTCATTTGGAGGAAGAGACAAGGTCTGTATGTGTTTTGTGGAAGAGGAAGTGATACAGCACCAGGAGGTGCTGGAATATTTTGGTGGTGTTTTCATTTCTATCTATTGAAAATTAATTCCAGTTTTGTTGTAGTTTTCCTGGTTGGTTGGTTTGTTTGTTTTCACTTCAGTTGAACTGTCAACTGCAACAGCTCTGCATGGATTCTGCATGAGATCTCTTTAAGAAGGAAACCTGGTCTTTCTCTGTCTGCATTTGAATAGCAAGAGTCAGTATATGAAGAAAGCCAAGATTAACTTCAATGACTTTTAGTACCAACCCTGTTAATTAATATATTCACGCTCAGTTTAGCCAGCACACACTCAGGTTCATGATAAAGGTAGTGACAGCATATCTTTTCTAGGGAAAAAATTCCTATTATTATCAGGAGACCATCCAATAGCATTAGATATATACATGGCACTGAATTTGGAAAAGACATCCTAGTCATCTTAGTCTCTGCATTCTATAACTTTCTCCATTTTACCTATGTTGATTAAAACAACATAGGTAAGGAAATAGATATTTCAGCACTTAAAGCACCTTCCAGGAAATATGAAGACAGGAGTCAGAATCTAGGCAAATGTGACAGCTCATCTGTAATTCTAGTAGTCAGAAGGCAGGAACAGGAGACTCTAAAAGCAAGCTGGACAAACAGACTATTCAAATAGATGAGTTCAGCATTCAGTTGACAGGTGAAAGTAAAGAATGGTGAGCCTAAATGAATAAAGAGAGGGTAATCCTGGAAGATACCGAACTATAAACCTCTGGCTTCTACATACACATGTAAACACACAGATGTGGATGTACATGTTCTGAGATGCTCCACCCAACAGTAGACCAGACTGAAACAGATGCAGAGACTCAAAGTTAAACATTGGGCAGAGTGCAGGAGTATTGTGGCAGAATGGGGCAAATAGAAAGACACAGAGTGCTGTTAACAACAGTTCTCAAAGTTTCAGGAACAGTACCACCCGCTGACTGAGTCTAAGTATTTCTTAATACTTGATCTCATCTAAATACATACACTCAACTCACTGGGGTAGAGGAGAGGACATTCTTGGGAGTTTTCAGTTTTTGAAAGATGCACAGTGCTACTTTTCGAAATTAGAGACAGACACATAATTCACCAAAGCTCCAAGACTATACCACTTCCATAGTTTCAGTGGAGGCAGCTCATTCTCCCTTCATTCTTACCAACACAGAAAGCGTTTTGATGGTTAATAATAATTTCATTATCCACAAGTTTTCAAAATAGCATTAGGTAAAGATGGTCAGAAATTTTAAAGTCACAGAGAAGATATAATTGAACTATATTTCAAAATAGATCAAAGTTTCCAAGGAAGAGAGAAAGCAATCCCAAGATGAACGATGAGGTATTGGGTAATCAGTGCAGTTGCATGTTCTTTTCATACTTTATCAATAGTGCTTTCACCCTACTTTTACCAACAGAGATTGAATGGTGTCAGAAGAAAATTTGAATAGAAGTATCTAATGTAATTTGTAAGTATGTGTAGTTACAACTTAAGACACATTATTATTAATATTAATTGACTTTCTTTGTTATTAATTTAGCTACTTATGATCAAAGCATTTCTATTTAATATAATTAAGACTAAAGAAATTCATTGAAAAGAACCTTGGAACATGTGTAAGTCTAGTAGTGCTATTAATAATCCCTGTCACTAATAAGTCTACTGTCTTATATTTATCCTTCTTTGGTTTATGAGAGACACATTAATAATATATCACTATGCTTCAGTATGGTGTCACTCATGCTCTTCTGGCTACAGACTTTTGCTTTATTTCTGGCCCATGCTCATTTTGAGAGTTTGTCATGCTTGTGTACTCCCATGTATTCTCATAAACTGATCACCTTTCAAAATTCTATTCCACATACTACCTGAGCTCCTCTGTTTTGTCTTGTACACTCAGGCTCAGTGGAGAAGTCATCTTTCCAAAGTTTCTTCCACCCAACCACTCCATTTACTGCCATGCCCCTAGAAGATGCCTGATGCTCAAGGGTATGTGTAGAAATGGAAGTACCCCTATAGCTAATGTGGATAGACCTTTGCCTCATGATGAAGTTTCTCCCATGGATATAGTGGTTGATGCACATGCTCATACTGAGATGGCCATAAATATGTTCTGAAATTTTCTGCATGGAGTTTAATCAACTTATTCCCTTTGATGCCCGTAAAAGGGTGTTATAGAAACTGGAAAAAATAAGATAATTGTGCAAAAGAAATAGACCTGGCCTCGCTGTAGACATGCCAGAACATGATGAGCACTCTGCATCTGCTTGCATCTGAGAACTACTCATCTTTGCTCTTTAATATGAACCATGCATACAAAAACCTGACAAGCGAGCACTCTGTGTCAATCATTTGTCTCCCTCACCACCTGTAAGGCACTGCAGTTGGAGACAATGCTTATTTATATCTGTGTCTCAACACTTGACATAGCATCATCTTAGGAGTACAGTAAATATTTGCCAAACAAGAGACTTTTCTTGTTTTCAAGGAAGATAGCGGTACTCTATGATGTCTGCTGTAATAGTTCCAAGTGACTGACAGATTATAAATGTAGCAGGAGATTGATCCTTTAATTTAAAAATATAGTTCCTCCAGTTGTACTCTACTGTTCTATTTAGGAACTTCTTCACATGTGCCTGTGCACATGCGCATGTACCCACATGCCCGAATACAATACACTCGCTTTTACTGACAATATTTCCTCATCTTCTGTTTCTTCCTTGGTCCCTTGGGAAAACTTTCTGTTAAGCTCCGTGCAAATACCAAAAACCATTGTCAAGTACATACGTCAGGATGAAACTCCCTTTAGACCTTTGAAACATCCCTTTATCACACCTATAAGAGCAGATTGTACTTTGTTTCTTTCATTCTGTAAGAATTATCCATTTTCAAACACACTTGTGCCATTCCCAGGTTTTCTATTAAAGGGACACCTATTTTAGTTAACTATATTGTTCTCAGCTTCTGAAATAGTGATGGGCACACAGTTAATACTCAAAAAGAAATCATTCTAGAAATAGTTTTGCTGCAATCAAAATTGAATACAATACAGAATATATATTTTTCTATCAGTTTTATAGGTAAAATATGATATTCTTATTTGTGAGAGAAGACTTTCATTACCATTCTATTGTATCCTTATACCTTAGCACATTTCTTAGCAGAAAAACAGGCAAGCTTACACATAAACACACATAAATAACTCAAACTGATTTCAATTTATTAAATTGTGATGTCTCATCTCATGAAACAATTACACCCTTTCTCTCATTGGCCAGATTCAGACTTGGAATTGTCATAGGTTATAAGAGAGTGTCTTCTGAATTCCTCATTCTACACCTTTCAGGTGAATATTTTGTATGAGTGAGTAATTGCATAGTAAGAAGAACTTTGTACAAATAATTTTAATAATAGGGTCTTTAATAGTTTCTGTTGTAATCCTCAACATCTTTCTGTGAAATGTACTCTAGAATAGTGGGTATAGTTCAAGTGTAAATCAGTTGCCTGGAATGCACAGATGTGTGGGTTGAATTCCTGGACATAAATTAATAAATTAATAAATTAATGAATGAGTAAATAAATGAATGAATGAATGAATGGACAGATCTTGTTCATACATGAAAGAAAAACACAGATTTGAAATATAGTCACTAACTTTTAAATTTTAAAGTGAATGAAAGTCAATTTAATTATTTGTCACTGACCACATGGAAGGTTTCTGACTCTCGGCACTGAATAATATCAGAGCAATAAACATGGGGAAGGTTAAATAGGGTCTATGTTCAAGTGAGCAAAGCTTTTGTGAGAGTCATGCAAAGTAATGACCTTCCTTAATTAGCCCTGCCAATTCCTGTCAATACTCTACAGCAAGGACTTAAAGTAGCTACTTAAATACCAATTATTCAGAAATGAAAAACAAACAAGAGAAACAAGACAAATGTCCAGTTTAACTTACTGTAGCACAGCGAAGCATTTGTCAATGGAGACAGAGATTGAATCGGGTTCCTTGGGCCAAATATGGCTCCCATGTTAATTTACTGAAATGCACAGGTTACCATATTATTGATTTCTCTTGGTTGTTCTGAGTATTCTGTTTGTTTCTTTCTTTCATGTACATCTTACAAATCTGAAATTTTACTGCATTGATTGTATTTAATTATTTCTAATTTTGAATTTCCTTGTCTACTCTTCCAGGGTCATTTGTTCTTTCTCGTGCTCTCATGATTACATTGTTTTTCTTTGTGTGCAACTGTTAAAGCACCATGTATACTAAAATCAAAACTAAAAATAAGCAGGTTAAATGAGAGGAAAATACAGTGGCACTGAAAAATGCAAAGAGAAAAGGAAAAAATCCAGAACCGAATACATACCAAAATAAATGCAAAAATAATTAAAATTCAAAGGTGAACTGAGGGTGATACAGGAATCTTGCCTTCCTGTTATCTGTTGTGCGTGGAATCCATGAACACTTGATCCTGGACTGTGTGGATTGAACTAGGCTGCCTCCATCTTTTCTGGTGGTAACAAGCAAAGAATAGGGAGTATTCCTGGAGCTCTACTTCAGGTTGTTGACATCCCCTCCAAAATGGAGCTACTTGTATAAGAACCAGATGCAGATTGAGCCATTTGTTTCTCACCAAAAGGTTTGAGGCAGACTTGTGGGCCAACTTGTCTTTTCTCTGTAGAGGTTTTCACTCTGCATTGAACTTCAGGAGTGTGGCAAATGCTAGCAGTCCTGTGACTTCTTCTCTTGATCTGACATTCTATGCATTTTGTATTTTTGTGGTTTCAGGTGTGTGTGCCTAGTTTTAAAGAGAATGATCCTAAGGGGCAGGGGGTTAGAAGTCAGTTGTCACTTGCTACAGCAGTGTGGGGCTTATAGGAGCTCCGAATTCCACTTCCCTTTAACTTGGTAACTTAGGAGCTGGGCTTCTGTGAAACCACATGTGACTCGAATTATTCAAATCCACAAAGGCCTAGTTTGCTGAATTGCTGATTCTGGTGTCAATGTCTTCTTTTCAACCTTCTGCTCTTATCCCATTGAAATTCTCAGTAAGTTTGAGTTATATGTATTTCCTGGGATCAGAAATGTCTCCTCCAAGTGGTGTTTGACCAGCCAATATATCAAGGCAAGGGACTCTGTGATATACTTATGTTGAATAATCTGACCCCTAGGGCACCATGGTCTCAGCATGCCACTGCCCAAGCTCTCTTCCAGACTGTAGCATTCTTAGCATTTTCACGTTCTTGCAGTGAGCTGCTTACCTTGCTCTATCTCATTATCCTGACTGCCTGTCACTGATTTCAAGTCCGTGGGCAACAGCCTTCTGTGCATTGCTGGAACTCTCTTTCTTAAGCATTCCTTCTTAGAAGAATGATTCCTTTTCCCCAGAAAAAGATGCCAAATACCAAATGCTTGAATATTCATTTTCTCTTGCTTTGTAACTCATCTGAATCTCTGTATTCCACAGGGTTTACTTTCCAGTGTTCAGGCACCTTCACTTCCACATACACTATATGTGTTGCTTTGTTCATATCTCATGCAAGAGCAGACTGATGTCATTTGACTCCATTCCACCATTTCATCATCTATCTGTTATATCTCTAAGCCTGTATTTTTTTTTTTACCAAGAAAAGTTCATGGAAAATGATATATCCCAGAGAATAGGAATTAAGCCTTATTCTGATACAAACCGCGGAGGCAGTAGCACACTGTAGAAACAGTCTAAGGCAAGGATGCTCTCTCCAGGATAACGAGGGCAAAGAATGTTAAAATGCACATCATGCACGCAAATTGAGATATTTAATCAATCATCAATAACACCCATTATAGCCTTTCCCCACATGTCCTGTGACAGCCTAACACTTAGACCAGATGATGATGTATCAAAAAGGGAATGACAACATAAATCGTTTCCCTGACTTGTTTTTCTTTTCCTCTTCTGAGGACTTAGGCACAGTATGCAATGTGCCAATATGAAATCTAATAAAATTACGGGAGTTCATTCTGTACCTTTCCTCTGCTCCTGTAAGAGAGAAAATATATACACTTGTTAGCTATCAAATAAAAATCATATGGCTTTGATGATTTCAAGTGCAAATTAAAAGTCCTGACTTTTTATATAAAATTCTAATCTGACAGTATAAATGTGAACAATATCATTCATACTAATATTTTTTTTCTTTCCCTGAATCATACCAAGTATCAAGTAAAAGGTACCATGGCAAGAGATATATGGAGGGAACTGAAAGCAGGATATTGCTTTCCTGGCTCAAATAAAGAACTCTTTGTGTTCATGTTCTACTGTATGACACAACTGGGAGTCAGTGGTGTTAGGTGGTAAACTGCATGGGACTTGTGCCTAAGTTGTGAATGGATCCATTGAGTGAGAAATGGTACCAAAGCACCATTGTAGCACAGCACAGACAGTAAGCTGAGCTGAGTCTGCTTTTAGGGAAAATGAGTTGAACACTGATTTTAATCAGGGACTCAGGATTACTTTAGAAAGCAGATTGAGTGGTTGGAGCCTTCCAGCATGGGTGGAATTTTAAGAGCCAAGAGAAAAAAAAATGGTGATAATTGGATATGAGGAGCACAGAGTGAAATGAAAGAAAAAAAAACATGAAAATGCTTTTGTTACATTTTCCAAAGCATCAGGAGGAGAAAAGACAATTGTAGGCAGGAGTACAACAAATGTCTTTTTCTTCCTAAACAAATCATCTGCTTTTTCTAGAGTAAAGGAGGACCTCTGAAGTTAAAAGTTGTGTCAGATCTCTCTCTGTCTCTGTCTCTCTGTCTCTCTGTCTCTCTCTCTGTCTCTCTCTGTTTCTGTCTCTGTCTCTCTCTCTCTCTGTCTCTCTCTCTCTGTCTCTCTCTGTCTCTGTCTCTGTCTCTCTCTCTCTCTCTCTCTCTCTCTCTCTCTTGGAAATGGTCCTTACTTCTGACTCCACCGGAACTAGGCAAGCAGTTGCTTATATAGCAGGGACCCTACAGAAACCTCGCTGTCCTTTACCTGTTTGGGACTTCCTCCATCCTAAACATTGTTAGTTACTTCCAGGGAGTCTTCCAGTTCTACTGTGTCAACTAGAAGATGGCAGCTTGATTTCACTTGACCTGAGAGGCAAACTGCAAATAACATCATCAGGACCAACATTTGGCAAGTGGAGAGGGGGAATGCTGCAGAAATCTCCCTTGGCATGTCCTTTATGTGGAGTGTCTGGTTCATGCCTCCATATACACAACAGAACATGCTTGGTTACAGATCCAAGTGTGGGGTTCAACTGACCTGAGGATACATGAAGTATCTCTATTGATTAATGTTGTACAGCTGGTCATTTTATTTTCTAGTACTTACCTAAATCTTAGCATGGTGTCTGTGGTCTACAATTTTACTTTGTGTTGCTTTTTTTCCCTTCTACTTTTAAAAGGTAAAGCTCTTCCATCCTCTTAACTATATTAAGAATGATCTTGTAAGTGATCTTCATATATATATATATATATATATATATATATATATATATATATATATATATATATAATACAGAGGATAACTTCAGGATTCTCCAAGCTTTCTATATCAAGAAAAAAAATCTTAGGATAATTTCTATCCTTCTTTTGTTCGTCATACGTGATAACCATGGTTAATTCTTATTTTAGTGGTTATTTTTTAATATCTGTCATAAATGCAAGCTCACTGCCTTGTAATATTATTGAAATCCAACAGTGTGGTCATAGAAACACTCTATTGCATTTGACATCTATACTCTCTGCTCCAAACAATTTTTACAGCCTCATATTGCATGAGGATCTAGTTGTATTAACACGTTCCATGAATTCTATGTGAAAAATTGCACCGAGCAAACTTCCCCTTCTTATATGGGATACTTATCATGAAGATCTTCTTGTATTATATATCCAACCATAAATTCTTCCACACAGGTTTGTTGATGTACTTAAAAAAAAACACTCTTTCATTCATGTTTCCTATCGTTTTTCCTTCTACTCCACCCCAATCCCTTCTAACACCTCAACTTCAGGTAGGCTGGAGAAAACGTTAGTGGGAGAGGGGCGCAGTTTTTTCTTTGCTGCTTTCTGGTGGTTAGGGCTGTTGGGTTCCTTGGAGCCTGTCTAATCCTCCTTTAAGGAGATCTTCATCTTCTTGTCTCCCAACAGCAACCAGGAATAGCAAGGAGGAAGCATGAGCAGTATTGTTCTTTCTACTATCTACACAGTCTGTGCTCTGGCATTTATACTCTCTCCAGGGTCCTCAGATTTAAACTATCTGCAGCTGGCCAAAAGCTGTGGGCAGGAAGCAAATAGTCTGCTGCTGTGGACCATCTGAATCATTTCCACATCCCACACCTGGGACCCAAACCAATAGGTGTTTATATCCACTGCACAGGTACTCCTATCATACCTCAGATGCTTGAGAGTTGAGGAGCTTGAAGTTGCTTTTAGTTGTGCTGTCTTCCTCTGTGGCCTGGCAAGGCTGCTCCCCCCTCAGGGGAGGTGATCAAAGAGCCAGCCGCTGAGTTCATTTTCAGAGACAGTCCCTGTTCCCCTTATTAGGGAACTCACTTGGATACTGAGCTGCCATGGGCTACATGATCAGGGGTTCTAAGTTATCTCCGTGAATGGTCCTTGTTTAGAGTATCAGTCTCAGAAAAAAAAAATACCCTGTGCCCAGATTCGTTGGTTCTGTTGCTCTCCTTGTGGAGCTCCTGTCCTCTCCAGGTCCTACTATCTTCCCCTTCTTTCATAAGATTCTCTGCACTCTGCCCAAAGTTTGGTTATGACTCTCAGCATCTGCTTTGATACAAAGCTGCGTAGAGTCTTTCAGAAGCCCCTTTTGGTGGGCTTCTGTCCTGTTTCCTATTTTCTCCTTCTTCCAATATCCGTCCTATTTGTCTTTCTGAGTGAGAATTGATCATCTTTCCCAGAGTCTTCCTTCTTGCTTAGCTTCTTAGCTTCTTTAGGTATACAGATTTTAATGTTTATCCTACATTATATGTATAATATCCACTTATAAGTGAATATATATAGTGTATATCTTTCTGCTCCTGGGAGGATTCTTAATTCCCTCTTTCAGACTGGTTTTCTCTGAGCATAGGGTATGGACATTTAGACATTCACATTTTAAATACTTTTCATGCAGATTAGATTTGAAATAATGATCCATGTTGCCCTGTTTCTTCTTCCAGCTTTCTTTTGCCAATAGCATTGCCATCTATACCTGCTCTCTGCTTGCATCCTCAGCTGCATAACATACCTGTGATTGAAAATGCAGTTGAGCATTTGACATAATACTTTTGATTTTGTGCTCTGACTCTCCTCAGATTGACAGACTTCAAAAGCATTAGCAATTTTAAGATATGCAATCCTTTTTCTCCATTTTCATGTCAGGCTCTCCTTATGTTTTCTGGTTTCCTTCTAAATCATATAATAAAAATCCAGCAATGGTTTCTCAGAAGAAGAAAATGAAGCTTCCACTTCACTCCCAGCTAATTCCGAGTTACCAAATTAAAGCGTGAAAACCACCTCTCCTCAGAATGTAAGGGGATCTTGTTCTATGGAGTCACTGTTTTGGTTATGTATACCAAGTCAGGTAAACATAAGACAGTAACTATTATTTCATGGTCTAATGTTTGAATGAGGCATTGAAAACTGTCCACAGTCAACTAGTCACTTCTCCTTTCTCCTCTTTGCTTTATTCCGTTTCAATGTGCAAAATATAACCCAGGAATAAATTAGCTCCACCAATCTAACATATGTTATGATGTCTGTTCACCTGACTCTATGGTTGTTGACTGTTAAGGTAAAAGTCATAACACATGGACTAGAAACCTGTCTGTAAAGTCCCCAGAATTAGTTTTTCTTTCTTTTATTTTCAGATTTTAGAAGAAAAAGCAAGTCATACAATGAGAATTAGCCAGACACTCTTTAGAACACAAAATATCTTATTTAGTACATCCTTACATCATCATAAAGTCGTGGAGAAAAGAAAAGAATGAGTTAGTATGACCTAGAGGGGACAGGAGCTCCACAAGGACCAAGTATATAAGGGCACAGGGGTCTTCTATGAGACTGTTTCTCCAACCAAGGACCGTGCATGGATATAACCTAAAACCCCTGCTCTGATGTAGCCCATGATAGCCCAGTATCCAAGTGGTTTCCCTAGTAAGGGGGACAAGGATTATTTCTGACATGAACTCAGTGACTAGCTCATTGAGCTTCCCTGCCCTCTGAGGGATGAGCAGCCAAACATCCTTGCTAGGCCACAGATAAGGACATTGTAGCCAGTCCTGAAAATACTTGATAAGCTAGGATCAGATGGAAGGGGAGGAGGACCTCCCCTATCAGTAGACTTAGAAGGGGGCAGGGAGGAGATGAGGGAAGAAGGGTGGGATTGGGAGGGAAAGAAGGAGGGGGCTATGGCAGGGGCACAAGTGAATGACCTGTGATTAAAATAAAAAATAAAATGAAATATTAAAAGATAAAAAAGAATGAGTGTTTCTTGCTTAGGTATTCACTTCTTTCTTAAGTAACTTTAAAAACAAACAAACAAACAAAACAAAAAAACATACAAAACCTTAAGAAAATGATTCCAAACTCTTCTGCTTGCTCTTTTAGAACTTCACTCTATTCAGAGTGAAGCTTCCCAGTGACTAACTGTTGCAATCCCTTTGATTTTGACAGTTTCAAGTTCAGGCAGAACTGATGAAGGTTACAAGGAACACTGAATGAGGGAATATAAGTCCTTAGTAAACTGCCAATTTGCATGAGTGCAGTGTATTGATTAAGCGGGACTCTCCTCCCCTTTTCCCCACAGACCCAAATGTCCTCAGTAACTCAGAACCTTGGATCAGACAGCCTGTTTTCCTACACACTGTTTCTGAGATTCTGACTCCTGAGGGCAGCTAGTGAGATATTTAATTATTTCTATAGGCGATCTAATTCAAAGGTGCTTATTTTGGTGCAATGCATTCCAATTTTAAAAGATACTGTGGTATTGGCCTTGAAAAATAACTTAGTCAATATGCATGCTTGATTGTACTAAGTACACATACGCGTGGAGGCTACAGAACAGTCTGAAATATAGTTCCTCAGGCACTATGGTATATACTCACTAATTTTGAAAGGCTCTCTACTAGGACCAGAACTCATCCAGCATGCTTGGCTGGCTACCCACTGTGCCACAAAAATAGACTCATCTCCTATCCTTTGCTCTGAGATTTCAAGTGCTGTTGGTGTCTGGGTTTTGTTTGCTTGTTTTTTTTTTTTTATATTACCTGTTATAGTAAATAAAGAATGAACCCTGGTCTATATAATGTTTATTATTAGCCCTAAGATTACCATATCATTATTATTTAATCCGCTATCACAAATAAGATACAGATACCTATTAGATTTTGTAATTTCCTTATTTACCTTGGGCTGAGCAGATATTTCACCTACACTTTCTCAGTATCCTTACCATCCATCTTCCAGCCACTGTTCAGTGCTATCTGCCTTAATCATCCTTATCTAGTCTACCTTCCATACATAATCCCATTGTACTTGCTTGCAATTTTCATGTGGTCCCTTTTATGCCATTATTGGAGTCTTTTTCTCTTGGTCCATGTGGTTTGTTGGGTTTTGTTTTTGTTTTGTTTTGTTTTGTTTTGTTTTGTTTTGTTTTTCTCCATGCTAACCCATCTGCGGCCTTCTCAGTTTATTCTCCAGCTAACCCATCCTGGCATCGTCCTTCATCCTCTCCTCCTGTCCATCTGATTCCCCAAAAGCCCAGGAACCTTAGTCACACCTACCTGATTCTGCCCTGCCCAGGTATAGGCTGTTTAATCATCCAATCAGGTGTGATGACTTAGGCAGTTTACACAACAAGAATAGGTTTAGATGAGAATGTGAATTAACATTGGAATACATAGCACCAGACCAAACCCCAACAATCATGGTTATAGCCCAGTCCCTCCTTTCCTCCCACTCCCACCCTCCTTCCCTCCACCCTTCCTTCTCCCACTGTTCTATTCCTCAGAGCAGGGGAGTCCCCATTTCTGTAGACCCCGACTCATCAAGTTGCATTAAGATTGAGCTTGACCTCTTCTCCTGTGACTGACTCAATTTAAAGAAAATGTCTCCAAAATGTGATTGTTTTGGGGAACTCGTGTCGTCGGTACTAGTGTTGCTAAACAAAGAGAGTAGAGGAACAGAAAAATCTGAGATTGACTG
This sequence comes from Pachyuromys duprasi, assembly GCA_028658305.1. Classification (NCBI taxonomy): domain Eukaryota; kingdom Metazoa; phylum Chordata; class Mammalia; order Rodentia; family Muridae; genus Pachyuromys; species Pachyuromys duprasi. The sequence goes on along the minus strand of CM053752.1, from coordinate 28,870,010 downwards.
TGCCGTTCTTTGGCCTACAAAAGAACATATCTGAAATAACATTTAACTGGCCACCAAATCTAAATTTAGCAACCTTGGCTGAATAAGAGACATTTCCCAAGTGCTGTTTTTAGAAGATAGCCTTCATTTATTCCCCTCTGAATTCTGTTAAGTTGGAAGTAGTTAAAATATGTCTTTGTGGTACTGTAGTTACTTGTTATATATATATATATATATATATATATATATATATATATATATATATATATGTGTGTGTGTGTGTGTGTGTGTGTGTGTGTGTGTGTGCGTGTGTGTGTGTACAAATGTGTAATATATATATATATATATATATATATATTATATAATCTCTACATTTCTAGATTCAGTGCCCTTGAAATGCTCAGTGAGTGTAGTTATGTGGAAGACTGAGCACCCTGTGTGACATCATACAAACACAAATATGGTTCCTGGCTAGGGAATCTCATTTAAAGACTGTTTCTTGGAACTAGAGAAATGTCTTAGCAGTTAAAAACACAAGAGCACATGCTGTTCTTCCAGAAGACCTAAGATTGATTCAGAGTATTTGGATACTCTGGCTAACAACTGCCTAACAGGGCCTTTAATGCCTTTAGTTCCAGGAGGATCTTAGGCCTCTGGTAAATGCATACATGCAAACACACACAGGTAAAGGCACAGACAAATTCATACATGTACATACACACATGCACACAAACATACACGTGTATGCATTCACAAACATACATACACACATACATAAATTAAAAGGCAATGTGAAGTTCATTTTTAAAAGTATATTTATTTTAAAAAATATGATGTTTGGTCTGAACCCAGGTACTTAAGCATGTTAGAGTATGCTAGACAAACTGCTCCTCTGTGGATTTATACCCGGAGACTCCAAAAAGTTTCACTCCATGTTATAATGGTGCAAACTATAGACTATAATACCAGAGATGGTATAATTAAATTTATGAATTTCTTTTTTGGAATTATATAACAACCACATAAAGGTCTGTGTCTGAATCCTCTGAATGTCACTATCCCGCCCCAGTTTCTCTCTCCTCCTTCTTGTAATTCTTGACGGTACCCCTATTTTCTACTTTTGCTGTTCAGAACTCTAATCGGACCTATTTTGCAGTTTCCAAGTTTACTTGTTACCCCTACACACTGCTGCAAGCAATAATTATCCCTAATAGACCTTGTGGAGCTCCAACATTGATAATATCCATTTCTCGTTAATAGATTAAGCAAAACTTGCTAAATAATGATGATGGCAATAATTATATACAGAGTCTAAATACAAAATAAATTTTGAATCAGATTAGAATGCAGAGGAAAATTCAATTTTCCAATTTCCACTGCCAAGAAGAGAAACTACTGCCGGGTGGAATTCGATACGGGTCTGTTTGCAACTCATCAGTGAGTCCTGTGTGCTATAACTAAAAATGAAACCAACACAGAGCACTAACAAGCACGCAAATGCTTCATTTTCCACCTACTTCTGGGCATTTGTGCTCCTTGTCTTTGTACCATAAATGAATTATCCCTTTTTTATGATTGCATGGACATATTAAATTGACTTTTACACAATTCTGAATGATTCTAAGGATCTTTTAAAACTCCACTATTGAGTACGCATTTATTAAATGATAAAGAACTACCTCCCAGTTATGGCGGTGTGGATCAGTCATCATTTGCATTCTGTCTTGTCTTTGTTCTGTTGTGTTCTGTCAGCCAGTCACACTGAACACCTTTGTGAAAGGTCAACTTTCCTTCAGATGGATTCAGGGGTACAAAAAAGGCTTAACTAAGAGTCATATCTAATCATACCCAAGGTACTTCTTATTTATAAAAGTGGCACACAAAGAACGTGTATAATATTACTCAGCATATATACTGCAGACTGGTCACCCTTTTCCTCCTCATTTATTGCCTATGTTTTTGTGTTCATTCCTTCTTTTATACACCATGAAGATACTAACTTTGGATTAGAATTCACACGCATCTTTGAAAATGAAACTGAATACAGTCAGTATACAATATGTTCAGATCAGACCTGAAAACTTTTAACCCTCACATTCTCTCTGCATGACAGGCTATGCTAGAAACACTTAAGGAAGAGGAAGAGTCAGTAGTAGATCAGAGTCAGTAGTAGCCAGATGTAGATCCAGAGGTCATGTTTAGAGTGTTTCCACTATATAATCAAATATAACTCCTTTTTACTGTATTTTTATTGTTTTTAATTAAATTTTTATTTTTATATTAATTACAGTTTATTAACTTTGTATCCCAACTGTAGCCCCCTCCCTCATTCCCTTCCAATCCCACCCTCCTTCCCTCATCTCCTCCCTGCCCCTCTCTAAGTCCACTGATAGAGTAAAACCTCTTCCCCTTCCATCTGACCCTAGCTTCAGGACTGGCTGAAATGTCCTCCTCTGTGGCCTACCAAGGCTTCTCTTCCCTCCCTTGTGTGGGAGGGGAGGTCAAAGAACCAGCATTGAGTTCATGTCAGAAACAATCCCTGTTCCCCTTACTAGGGTAACCCACTTGGATACTGGGCTGCCATGGGCTACATCCAAACAGGGGTTCTAGGTTATATCCATGCATGATCCTTGGATGGAAAAACAGTCTCAGAAAAGAACCCTGTACCCAGATATATTTAGTTCTTGTGGAGCTCCTATCTCTCTAGGTTATACTAACTCCGCCTTCTTTCATGTGATTCCCTACACTCCGTACAAGGTGTGATTATGAGTCTCAGCTCTTAATGGCAAACATCTTTTGACACCACAAGGACTTGTGTTGTTTCATAAGTTACAAGAATAAAATCTGGAATTTACTTCCTGAGAAGTTAAAACTTCCCTGAGCCATTATTTTTATGTCACAAACAATATACACATGTTCTAAATTGTACAAAAACCCTCACAAGGTAAATAAAAGGAGATTTAGTTGTTAGAATTTCTTGTCTCAAATTTTATAGCAAATATGTTTGTGACCTTAATCTATTTTGACTCATCTCGGGGTATCAGCTTTGAAGTCAGGGAAAGTGCTGAGTGAGAAAGATGTGCCATGTGATGATAATTAGCATTCTTTATTGCACCGCATCCCCCACATCACATCTTCTTGCAGTAGTGTCTTAGCCGCCTTTGTTTGACTTTCATGCCTCATCTAGAAGTTTTGCCTCATATTTGATGATACAAATGAATCAATCAGTCATTCCTTTCTAGACTTTGATGATTAAAACTACATACTGGACACTGATGAGAATTCAAACCTCTTGTCTGTTTTATTGCTGGTAAGTCTCTACTAGAGAACAAAGCTAACATCTAATATTTCAGTGCCTTTTAGCACACTCATTGCTCAAAGCCTTTGGATGAATAAATGGTAAATGTTGTATCAGTGGCAAGTCCACGCATTCAGTCATTCTCCCAGTCACCTTAGATCATACTTGCACCTTACATGCCTGCACTTCATCATTGTCTCTTTATATAATAAAGAGCAAAGAAGACAAAACGCAAACCTGATAAGAACCTGTTCTTCAGGTTATGTCCTTGGATATCTGTGATCCTGCCATAGATAGAAGAAATCTAAAGATGATTCCCACGTTTACTGCATAACGTTAGAAGGTACTGGGGATGGTCCATGAGAAGCCAGGCAGCTTTCAGGGATTTAAAACACGTAGAACATATTTAATAGGTCTACTTCTGCTTCTCACTCATACCACCAATAAAGACAATTTCAGAAAGGGTTTCTTATACATTTCAGATGCAGGAATAAATAATCTTAGCCCTTCCATCTCACAAATGAAATCTAAGTTCCTTCAAGTCTCCGGGCTCATGGAAAAGACAGAGAGACTAGTAGGTGTAAAGGGAATCTCAACATTTGTCCTCAGAGGTCTCTCTTGCAGGCCAAGACACAGCACTGTTTCTGCAGCCAGGCATTCCCTCCTGCTTTCTTCCACTCACTGAGAAATGAGAAGCAATCTGGTTTATTCTGTCATCATCCAATTTACTACAGCTGCAAAACAAATTGCCTATGGCTACTCAAGATATGTTAATAATGACCTGAAAAATAGGAAAAAATAAAACTAATATGATATAAATTACAACATTCTAACATAAGATTTTTTTTTATATGAGGCCTTAATAGCCTAATAGCACTAAGGTTCCAAAAAGAGCAGGTAAAATTCTGGCTAGCTAGAAAACTGTGGTCCCTATTTCATCAGAAATAAATTCAGAAAGAAAAGGGAGATGCCTTAGCTCTTAGGTGTAGATCCTGCTCTTGCAAAGGATATGAGTTCTGCTGGCAGCGTTCACATCAGGCAGCTCACAATCTCCTAGAACTCCAGCTCTAAGAAATGTAATGCCTTTGGCCTCAGCAGATACCTTGAACCCACATCCACATGCCCAGACACAGAAAGATATATTAAAAAAAACTTAACAAATGATAAAAATACATTTCAATATATATATATGTATATATATACACATACATATACATATATATATATATATACATATAGAGAGAGATACATACACAACATGGAACTGACTATTATCCCACTCGCTTTGTTTTATAATTTACATTAATGTGAGTATAAAGAAGAGCAGATGAGAAGTAATAGTTCTTTGATCAAACTGACTAACAAAAGTGGAAACAAAAGCCCACAGGTAAACAGTTGTTGGGAAAGGAATGGAAATGTGTCTCAGAGAGGTTAAGAGCACTAGTTGCTCTCCCAGAAGACCTGGTGTTGATTCCCAGAATCCATATGATAGCTAGCAAGGGTCTGTAACTCCAGTCCCAGGGAGTCTGAGCTCTCTTTTGTCCTTCTCAGGCACTGCATACATGTGAGGCTCAGTCATATGTGGATGTGCTGTACACATCCCAACAATAGCAGTGGTGATGAGATTTAATGTAGAATCTTCGTGTTATGTTCCACCATGAAAATGCATCAGCACAATTCACCACAGTCTCAATTAATTAGAGAAATGTAACTTACTTTTCTCAATGGGTGTAGAAAAATGTCTCCCTGAAGTTTAGTGCCCACTTGAGTGAAATATTTGCTCAGTAAAGATCAAGTTGGGACTCTCAATAATGTGCCATTTTGGATCAGATAATAGGCAGGTGGATCAAACATCAGTCTCTATTTTCATGGAGACTTGATATAAGGTGCTAGTTTAATATGACATTTTTTAAACCACTGTGAAAAATATGCAAGTGAACAATTTAAATGGAGAAGAGTTGACAGCCAGGGCTAGACATATTCTTCAAAGATGCATCATATCCCAGATACATATGTCCTTCACCTGTCCCTCTTTCCACATCTCTACCACCCCCCAACTCAGAATTTGAATCTATACAGTAATTAAACTACAGATTAGCTCAGAGCCCTAAAGATCTTATTAATGAGAGATCCAATCTCAGACACATCTCTAGTAGTTCTTTATTAATCTCCTGGGTGTCTCTCAACTAATCAAGTTGAAACAAACTTAACTACAGATATGATTATCAATCACATCTCTGTGCCTTTAAATTGGATTCCTAATTAGTTTATTAAGGTTGTAACTAGTCTTCACTCTGTAGTTATGACAGGACTGTAACTTGCTGCATAAACTAGGTTGCCCTTGATTTTGCAGAAATCCCCAGGCCTCTCATTCTATGTGCTGAGATTATATAGTCATAGGCTTTAAGTGAAACAGATCGGTTTCCCATCATGCAGGTCAGCTGCAGGAATTAGGAGAAAAGAACCACCCTGTTCCATTTATTACTAACCACATAAAGAAATTCTGCTGAAAATTCTGCAACTGGAACATGGATATTTTCAAGAATCTCAGTAGAGCAGCTCCACTGTAGGTTTTTTTTGTTTTTTGTTTTTTGTTTTTTTTTTTTTAGCAACAGAGCCCACAGTGAATCAGTTCCATTTTGCTTCCCCTCCCTCTGAATATTTTTTCTCTGAAGAAAGTTAACACAAAGGGCTGATCTATTTGACTTAGTAAAGTATAGTTATCATGATTTTATCATTAAATGTTGACATTTTTCTTTTGGCTTTGAACATAAACTAAACAGAAGCTATGACAACTGATGCTTAGTAGCATACAGAAGATTATAGGCAACATGGAAAGCATGAATGGATGGAAAAAATGAATGAAACATGTCATAATTAAACAAACTCAATTGAAAGATATATAAGAAAAATTATTTTTAGTGTAAGTACTATTATCATTAATAAAAATTTAGCAAGACTGATAAAAATGTTTAAAATGTTTAAAGAAAGAATTGTAAAATTTCTGCTTGCATTGAAAATGAAATTAGGAGCCAGTTGTGAATCACACCAGTTGCCCTTGCTACTAAGAAAGCTGAAGTGGGAAGGTAACTTGTGCTCCAACTTACATCTATGTACAGATAAGCATGCAATCACTTCTAAATTTTATGCTTTTTTTTCTCTGTGTATAAAGATATATACTTATTTGCATGTATTATATTTAGTTTTAAATACCTATATGTTTATTATTTAATATCAGGATTAATGTATTTATGTAAAAATAAGTGCAGTTTGAAATTGATGCTTAAATACAGTATATTTATTTTATACATATGCACACAGAAAGAGAATAGGAGCAAGTTTTCCTGCCCCAAAATTCGTATGTACCCATTTGCTGCTCCCCATTTATTCCTGTGGCCTAAAATTGTACATCCATTTGCATGAAACACATGATAAATAAATGTCTGGATGATTTTTAACTGATGCTAGTTTTAAAAAGGAGGCAAACAAAATTTACTATCTTATTATAGTATACTTTAAAATTTACTATAATAAGTAGCTTTGTTATTTCAACCTCCAATAGACATTTATCACCAGTGACTTAGTGACCCATATCAATGAAACCTTTTAGACCTTGTTTTATAACATATTTATTCAAGACGAAAGACACGCATATAGGCTGCCCCTAAGCCCTTTTATCGATTGCAACTTCCCTAGTCAAATATTATTACAGCAGATAGAGGTGCCATGTAGGTTCCTCAACCATAGTCATTCTCTCACATTCACTCAGTTAGCATTTCTGGAGCATCCATCTTGAGTCACACCAACTAACAAAAGCCAAAGCTTTAAGTAACTGAAGGCTGCTGGCAAACAAAATTGCACGATGGCCATGATGTAAGAACACCGCTGACAAGAGACTAAGGAAAGAGAATATTAAAATGCAAATGCAACCAGATATATGCTGGTCGTCCCCAAGGTGTTGCTTGCATTGTAGCTGGTTGTGTTTACTTGGTTGCTGTTACATGCATCACCGTTACCCGCTGGTGAATTTTCTCGTGTCCAAGGTAGAGAGCTAAGACTTTGACTTTTCAACTATACAGCTACTCTTCCATTTCATAGATTTTTTTTGTCCTCCTATGTAATTGAAATGTTGAGGGATTACGATGAATATGGCAATCGGTTATAAAAACCTAATAGTGAAACACCATCAAAATTTGTTCAATTAATCCTGTGACCTGATCCTCTCTCCTTTTCTTTTTCTTACCCTTTATTGCTTCCTCCTTTCCATGTCTCACTCTCTTACCCTTCCTTCTTCCCTTCTTTCCTTCTTCCCTTTTATTTTTTACTTCTTTTCTTTCTTCCCAATTTTAAATGGTTTCATCATAACAAATTTTAAACTGAATCTACCAGAATATATTAAGAGAAATATTTCAATGAAAGAAAAACATATTGTGGAATGTAATTATGAAATTAAAACATTCTTCATGTTTGTTATACATTTAATATAATAATTATATCTCAAATAACAAAAAACTGCTAAATTAATTTAAAACCAGATAAATGATATGTTAGAAGAGGCTTCCAAAGAATAGGTTTCAGAAATTATGCATAAGAGAATATTAATTGAAGAATACAATACATCAAAGTTCATATACATGTTAAAATAATTATACATAGATACAAACATGAAAGTGTATCTCAACATAGAAGTAAAGAGTAGAATGATATTTTATTGTGCATCTGTTTTATAATGCATCTTCACTTTTATTCATAGAAGTTACAGTTTTATCATTTAAGCATTATAAGGAAAAATGATTATACAACCTAAAACTATGAGACTTTCAATGTTTATTTTTTATTATGTTTATTTAAGCATGTGTGTTTACTTGAGATGCCCTTGCCATGGTGCTCATGTGGAAGTCACATGACAACTTACAGGCCTTATTTCTGTCTACTTGGGGGGTGCCAGGGCTCGAGCTCATATTCTTTGTATCACATAATTGTCAGACTTGGAGCAAGTTCCAGTGCCAACTACGTGATACAAAGAATGTGAATTAATGATTTTACCCCAGAAATTGAGTTACTAAAAATGACACAGGATGTTAGGGAAGAAGTTGTCTTTGAATCGTATACTCTACTTCCTATTAAAGAATGCTTAGGTTTTTAACCAACAAAATCCAAATTATCTTCTACATAGTATACTTGGCAATTTGCAGATTAAAGCAATATGATGCTCTTCATATCCCTGTTGCCTAATTCAAAGTTCAATGAGTACATAATATCTGTACAACAGTCCAGAGTGGGGCTGATCTTTCCTTTGAATCTTCACTTAAATACCTTGTTTGTCCTCTGTATTCACACAGACGCAGTCAGGACTAACTTGCTGGATTACTCTGAAGGAAATCCTATTTTCAGATAAATGCAGAAAGAAATGCCACTCACCAGTGATATTTATTCAGAAAATTAAAATCAGTATTAAAGGTAGGCATGCTGTGAGGTGGGCTCACATCTCCATTAGTTGTAGGATAAACTGCTGACTTTCTATACCCAAAAAAATACCACAAGGATCATTTTCCCCATAGGGAATTTGAGACTGTATAAGGAGTTCAAGTTTAAACCCTAGTTATCAAGCAACTTTTGCTGTATTTGTGTGTCCATCTGGCTGTATATATTGTTAAGCATTTCCACAAATAAATGTGTTTCTCCTAGGTTTTTATTCATAATAAAGTGGTAGATGAAAACATCAGCTCTCTATGAGAAAATACCAGATGTCAATGCAAATGGGTTTTCTGCTCTCTTCAACACAAAGCCTCACAAAGAAAGAAAAATCTTCACTAGAAGTAGAGTCCAGTGTATGTAGAGTCAGAGGAAACTCACAATTAAGAGTGAATGCCACAACCTAGGGGAGAAGAGGTTCATCCAGATCTTTCATATTCTGAGTAAAATGCAAGACTGAAACAGAGAATTCATTAACATAGCAGAGACAACAGGATTTACTCAGAACTATTTTTTGTCCAGTGATGGCCACTCTAGATTCTGTCACAACCACATTAAAGGCAAGTATAACTAATTTCTTGTAACTGAAGATGAAGTTGGGTGAGGAAGCTGTCCCAGCAAGAGAGGACTGGAACACAGCTAATGTCCTTTATCTCCTTGAAAGCATAATTCTGGAAGAGATGTCTAATAATGGAGGAAGCACAGGAATAGAGACAGCCAACGAGCATCAGACAACCTGTAGTGGCAAATGAGCTGAGCATCAGAGAGAGTGTGGTGGTGTGTGGTTTGAACTTCAGATGGCCTGTGGTGTCATGTGAGGTAAGCTTCAGATAGTTTATTGTGCTGTAAAGGAACGGTAGCCCCAAACCAAGAGATACACTGACACAGTCAATGGTGCTCAGCCCGCATCTCTTATAGAGCAGAACCTGGGAGGTCTCTAGTTATGTTCACCTGTAGACTATGACAAACAAAAATTATTGGACATTTTTAACAAACTAAATAGTGATCCCAACCAATTGAAATGTGTCAGATAATCTCAACTTTTGAACTAATGCATTCTGTACAGAAGGTAGGCCAGTAAAAGGGTATGTGGATTACAATACTCTTGTCTACAAGTCACTGTGGGTTCTGTGTCCCTCACTTCCTTATTGGTACAGAAGGAGGACAATGATTTTCTGCTGTTGTTTTGAAGAACAATGTAATATGCTAAACAATGTAATGTGCTAAAGTTGGATGGATGGTTATATAATACTTCTTTTAAAAATGTGTATTTTAGTCTTGAGAATTCATGTAACAAACTCAAGTAATCCTCTATAAAGAAATCTTTACATGCTACAAATGTTCAATACTGTGCAAAACAAAGCAACATTGATAAAAGGGATATTAAAATATTGGCCATTGAATGCCAAGAGCAATCTTGAGTGGGAATCTATTCTAGGAAAACATGTTAAAACTCCTGATGAAATTTGAATATCTACCATCTTTAAAATATAGACATGTTATTTTACTTTCTGATTTTGGCAGTTGCTCTGTAGCCACATAAATGTGTTCAATAACCATAAATTTCAATAAATGCTCATGGAGAAATAAAATATTCCTCTCAGAAATATTCTAGCATCATCTTCCTCAGACACTGATGAAAGCTATCTCAGCTGAGATGAGGACATATCCTCACCAGAGGAAATCAAATATAGTGTCTGAATGCCAATAGTGTAGCTGCTGGCCACTGTGGTTCCTATAGACTCATGTCTTCTTCTGTATCATCCTGCCTCTTCTCTCTGCCCTTCCTAGTTGGAGATGCATAATAATAATTTTATATAGCAAAATTCTATCTCCAGAGTTTGATGCCAGAAAACCAAATTTGCAAATGCAGTATGGTAAAGAAAGTACATTTTTGGAGTTAATGTGCTTCATGTTTCTTATAGAATCACATCACTGGTGAGAGGCTCAAATGTCTGGCAACTTTATATAGAGAAGCCCTCTAGTGAACATATTCACCATGTACAGGAAAAACTGAAGTTATAGGACTGTGGGGTTAGATATCCACTGCTTATCAGTTTGGGTGATCTAGGAAAATGTGCAGACAACTGATGAAGGGGAAGTCAGATGTGAACTTAAGCAGCTTTGTGTGTGTGTGTGTGTGTGTGTGTGTGTGTGTGTGTGCGCGCAGGGGGGGCATATTAAGAATTATCTCCATTCTCCCAATAATATTAAAAAACAAAATACAAGAAATTAATAAGTAGCCAGTTTAAATGTTAAAAATGGTTAATCATCAAACAAAACAATTGTTTTATATAAAGAGCAAATGTGATGGTGAGAAAAGCCTGAAACCTCAACACATGGGGCAGAATCACCTGGATTAACTGCCATAAAGATTTTGATTCAGTAGACTTCTCAGAATTTAGTAGTGTATAGCTGTGATCCAGTAGCTTTCCCAGTAAGCTACTACCACCCACACACTGGAAGAAAACACAGAAAAGAGGTGTATCCTCAGAACGTTCTTTCTACTCTTTCTTTTGGATTTACTCTACATAAGAGATTAAATTGCCTGGGACCCACTGAGGGAATTCCTTAATCAGAGAAAAAGCACTTGATCTGGGCTAGTCTGTGTAAGTCTGCATTATGAGGGTGCCAAACGAGGTACTGAGATTAAACATTCAGCTGGGAAGATTTTAATGACTTAGACAGGTCATGTTTGAACACAGTGTTTAAATATCTTGAAAGGTTCTTCAAGCATGATGTAAGACTAGCAATCTAGCTTGGTCAGTTAAGTGTTTTCCAGGAAGCCTTATGACCTGAATTTATTTCTGGAAGCCCCATGGTAGAAAGAGAGGAAAATTCCTAAAAGTTGTCAACTGACCTCCACACATGTGTGAATGAGTTCATGAATGTGTGACATATATGATAAATAAATATGAATGATTTTTAAAATAATAAAAAGCATGGTGTGAAATTATTAAAGAACATCCTATAACATGTTCCCCTTTGATAAAAACGTAAGAATTGCTGGGGAATATAGGAATACCTAAGGCCTGAGAACGGTGATAACATTGGCATATAACAATACATTTCCAGGCAACTGTCTAGGAGACTGAGTTCCTTACAGTAGTCCTAACAGTAAATAATTAATTAACAGAAGCAACAATCAATGAAATACTCAATGTTGGTTTCCCTTGGTAGATTAAAATTGATAGTAGAGGTGCATGCTAAAATTCTGGCTTACACAGATCGATATGAAAAATAACACATGGGAAAATAAAGATTGTGTGTGTGTGTGTGTGTGTGTGTGTGTGTGTGTACACCTTCTTCTAATGCACAGACTCTCCACAAACTTCAAGGTGCAGCACATGCAGGTCAGTTAGGGTAGGTTAGTGTTGGAACTCTTGGGAAATCAGAATAGTGAAATGAAAGAGGGGGTGCCTGCAAAGATTTACACTTCCCTGAGCCTCACATGCCCAAATTATATACCCAGACTCAGATTTTGCACTTGACCTCTGGAATGATCATTTATTTGTGGTGCTCAGGAAAAGTTAAAGTTGCTTTGAAACATGCATTTTTGCCATTATGAAAGACCCATGAACAGCATGGAATCCAATATGGGATCTAAAGTTTCTCATCCATCTGCTACTAATTAAAAAGAATGCCAAGAAACATATGGCCATGAAACTATCAGGAAAGAAAACAATGAATGAACAAGAGTGAACTAAGGACAGCTCTAAATCCTACGGCTCTCAATAAGTAGCTGTCAGATCCTCCAAAGAAAAAAAATAATCTAAACAAGCACTACCCAGTGCACACAACATATGGTGTTCATACTTCTCAGTATTTTCATGAGAATTTTGACATAATGCAGACGTTATTCTTCAGGAGCTCCACAAAGAGGGTATTACTAGTCTTTCTCTGAATCAACACATGGTATGTATATATGGTGTGTATTGCATCTATTGTCTTATTATATGTTTTCTTCCTGGTGGGGGTAGAGACCTTAAATAGCCTTGAATTATTGTGTCTTCCTAGACATAACTACTTACCTGTGCAGACATCACCCTGAGAAACAATTCAAAAGAGACTAAAACAAAACTCCTCACCCATTTATTTATCAGACTTTAGCATCACTGACAGTGCTGTATACCCTAAACACTACAGAGTGTAAGTATTTGAAAATTAACAATTTCCACCAAAGTGTAGGGCCAACAAAACTATCTTAACAACTAACATATGATTGCATATGATTTCTTATCTTTCTTGACCCAGTTCTTCCCAGTGGAAACAGTACTTAATACCATCTACTCAAGGTTCTCTCTGCACCTGAGTCTTCTTATATGGTTATGAGCAGTCTACTCTGCTTTACATTTCTCGGTAAGCATTACTATAACAATAAAAGAAACTTATTCCTTCATTGCAATCCACTTTGTGTTTGTGTTTTTTGATAAACTTACCTCAGACTCTGGATACATATTTTTGCTCATTTTAGAAAAGTAAGATTGTAAAAAGAAAATATTAATAGGCCCTTACATATCTAATTTAGGAATAGAGTTTGTGACTATGTGAACATTACCTGGTAGCTTCTGTAACATTTTTTCTTTGTGTATATTTATATCATTTAAAACAAATTAATTAAGTATTAGTGTTTCAATCCTCTAGATAATTGAGGCTTTGTAGAAATTGACATTCTATATTTAGGAAGAAGACAGTGAGTTTCAGAGATTTGGACCAACAGAGAACCAGTGTATCTGTAGACTTAAATTACAGAGCACAAATACAGATAATAATTTATGAGCTTGTCCTTTGTAAAAATAGCATGCATAGAAAAGTTTTACTGACACTAGTAACCATAAAGTATTTCCATTTTATCTCATATGTCAAGGCTTCATAAGTCTATCTTTTTGCAGACGATATGAACCTTTTACCCACCACTAAGCACATTAGTATGCAGACCTTATGGTATCTGTTGAAACACAAGTTCTTCTAAAACTTGGAGATAATATTGTACCTCAGAGTACCGTGCTGCATATTAATCTAGGTGAGGGCAACAGTTTTGCTAATCCTGACACTCTAGTTTGCAGTGAATTGTTAAATCATGGTCATCCTTCATGTTCCTCTTGATTAAGATGGCAAATAATGTGTCCTTAATATTTTCCTTTCTTATTGCAATAGATAGGAATTAACAGAGATCTACAACTAGACTATGTGCAGGCAATGAGAGACTTTGGAGCAATCAATCCTAAATGAGGTGTTTTCATCAAACTTCTTCCCTCAAGCCTCAGGCATCTATGTAGAAGAGAAGGCAGAAATATTTCAAGAGTCAGAGATGGTGGGTGGCTCCAAGGAAATACAATCTTCCAGACACATTAAGAGTAGTACACATATGGCCTCACAGAGAGGCTGACAGCATAGGTAAGTCTTATACATGTCCAAGCCAGGATAGTTTCCAGGACAAAAAAGGTGAAGGGGATCCAAGTCCTAACTAACCAAAACTCTGTTCTCAGTTACTACTTTTTTGAAAAAAAGAAAAATCAGTTTTCTATAAGAGATTATATCAAGTACACTCTAGGAGGAATCCCCATGTCCATCAGCTGCTGGCTCACAAAAACCAGACTTTATTTTTGTGTGTAATTTTATTTTGTTTTGGTGGCTTTTTTTTTCATTTTGGTTTAGGCACTTTTGTGTGTTTGTTTGTTTGTTTGTTTGTTTTGAAAGAGAATGAAAGAACACAGATTTGAAAAGGTAGATAGGAGGAAAGATGTGACAAAAAGATATCTTTTTTGGTGATTTCTTTAAGGTTTTATTTATATTTTTAATTTTTATTTTCTTTATATTAATCACAGGTTATTTACTTTGTATCCCAGCCATAGCCCTCTCCCTCATTCCCTCTCAGTCTCACCCTCCCTCATCTATTCCCTGCCCCTTTCTGATAAAAGGGGGAATTAATATGACCGGGAGAGGACAGGAGCTCCACAAGGACAAAATATATCAGGGCACGAGGGTCCTCTATGGGACTGTTTCTCCAACCAAGGACCATGTATGGATAGAACCTAGAACTCCAGCTCAGATGTAGCCGATGGTAGCTCAGTAACCAAGTGGGTTTTTCCTAGTAAGGGGAACAGGAACTATTTCTGCCATGAACTCAACGACTGCCTCCTTAACTCACCCCTACCCCCTGAGAGAGGAACAGTCTTGCTAGGCCACAGAAGGTGACATGAGAGCCAATCCTGAAGATACCTGATAAGCTAGGGTCAGATGGAAGGGGAAGAGAACCTCCCCTAGCAAAAAGATATCTTATAAGGAATTTAAAATAATATAAAACAATAAAGATAAAAGGAGTAGGGAATAAAATACATGTGAAATTAATGAGATTCAGAGAATGTTCAATAAACCTATTTAATTTTTTAAATATTTATATTAATTTACTTACTTTACATCCAGTGGGTGTCCCCTCCTGCTTCTCCTCTCAGTCCCCCACTTCCCCTCCTTCTTCCTTTTCCCTTCCATTTTCACCCAGAAAAGGGGAGCCCCTTCTGCCCATATTAACATTCCCCAGCACATCAAATCACAGCAGGACTAAGAATGCCTTAATCCCTGAGACCAGGCAAGGCAGCCCTGCCAGGGGGAAGTGATTCAAAAGCAGACAATAGAGTCCATGTTAGAAATAGCCACACCTCCACTTGCCAGGCTTCCCACATGAAGACCAAGTCTCCCGTGAGCTACCTGTGTGCAGAGGCCCTAGGTCAAGATCATACATGCTCCTTAGTTGATGTCTCAATCTTGGAAAGCCCCTACATGATTGGGTTAGTTGTGTCTGTAGATCTCTTGTGTGGATCCTGTTCCCTCCAGGTCCTTCCGTCTTTCTCCCAACACTTCCACCGTACCCCCAGAGTTCCACCCCATGCTTGGCTGCGAGTCCCAGCATGTGTCTTGATCTGGTGTTGGCTAGAGCCTCTCTGACTATGGTCAAGCTAGGCTCCTTTCTGAAAACATAGCAGAATATCATAATTCTTCTTGTCAAGGTCTGGCTCTTTACCATGGGAGCCAATACCAATAACTGGACTTTCCATCAGGTGCTTTCTCAGAAAGTAAGGAATAGTTCTGCCTCAGCTATACCACTCCTAGGCATATGCCCAAAAGGTGCTCCACCATACAAAAAGGTCACTTGCTCAACTATGTTCATAGAGGCTTTATTCATAATAGCCAGAAACTGGAAACAATCAAGATGTCCTCAATCAAAGAATGGATACAGAAATTGAGGTACATATATACAATGGAATACCACTCAGTTATTGAAAACAAAGAAGTCATGAAATTTACAAGCAAATGAACAGAACTAGAAGAGATCATCCTAAGTAAGGTAACTCATACTGAGAAAGATGCACTTGGTATGCACTCACTTATAAGTGAATGTTAGACCTATAGTACAAGATAATTATACAACAATCCACAAACCCAAAGAAGATATGTAAGAAGAAGGGACCAAGGGAGGCTGCCAGAATGTCACTCAGAAGAGAAAATAGAATACACAGCAGAAGTAGGTGAAGACATGGAAATGGGTGGGGGAGGGGGATCCGATGTGGGGAGAACTGGGGTGAGAGGTGAGAATGCTGGGAACAAGAAGGGAAACCAGGGAGGGTAATCTCTTGGTCAAGGTGGAGGCCTGCAACAGGGTAGGCTCCTGGGAAGATATGGAGACATGAAGACTGAAGTGACCACGTCCTAGACAGGTAGGACTAGTGGAAGGAGAGGATCAACAACTCACTGACAAAAAGTGTGATCTAAATTTACCATCCCTATAAGAAATATAGGAAAATCAAGGGAACAAAGAGATAGGGAAAGTCTAAGCCTTCTATTTCTTGTTTTCACTTTCTGGAAATTTCTTTTACCCATGAGTTGAGTTGTCTGTTAGTATAGCTATCAAGTAGAGACTACCACATTTGGTTGTATATGTGATAGATGGGAAATAGAGAGAAACAAATAGAAATATACATACAGCTATTAGCTTAATATTTAGAAAAGGTTAATATGGAATTAAGTATATTATAATACTATCCTACAACTGATAAACTAAGTATATAAAGATTTGAGAATATGTAAATGGATAAATTTAAGGAATATACCTGCTGGCACACTAATCAGTATGTCAAAGCATAGGACATGAGAACTTAGGGTGTGGGTTGTAATGTCTAGCCTTATATGGGAAGCATACTGACATTTCTTCATTGCCAATTGTGTGCCATCTTTGTTTTGTCTGAATTAGAATGCGGAAGACAGGACAATTATCAGATCACATAGATTACCGTTTGGGATATTTAAATGGAGATTCTGTGGATATAGAATTCAAGATGATAACTTCTCTATAAATCTAGTATTTGAATTTATGACTTTAAAAATGTTTTATTTTGTGTCTATTCCTTAGTAAGGGGAACAGGAGCTGTCTATGACATGAACTCAGTGGCTGGCTCTTTGATCACCTCCTTCTGAGGGGGGAGCAGCCTTACAAGGCTACAGAGGAAGACAATGCAACAAGTCCTGATACGACCTGATAGACTAGGGTCATATGGAAGGGGAGGAGGACCTCTGCTATCAGTGGACTGGGGAAGGGGCATGGGAGATAAAGAGGTAGAGAGGGTAAGATTGGGAGGGGCGAAGGGAGAGGGCCACAGCTAGGATACAAAGTGAATAAAATTATAATTAATAAGATAAATTAATAAACTAATATTTAAATTTTTTTTCTGAGTGCTTTAATTTTATGATAGGCAGTAAGAATGTACATGTGAATTTACATTTAATAGTTGTTCCCAAGACCAACACCATTTGAACTACCTCTAAACTCCAGAAATAAATGAATGGTCATTTTTATGCCAGTAATATAATTTGCTATTGTATTCTCCAGGATGTAGGTTCCTCAAAGGCTAGGGATAATCTCTTGCTTACTTGTAATCCATAGAGCTTGGGAAATATTCAGAGAAAATAAGCTTGTTAAATATTTACTCACTCTAGCACTACCTTCAAGAATTTGCTCTTTTTCCCTCATCACTCAGATTATTTACTCTCTACTCTGCAAGGTAAATTGAGATGATCTATTTCCCCATAACTCTACCCCCTCAGCTGTCACAGGTTGCATGATGTATTACAAAACAATGTTCCCATCTTGCCCAACAGTCTGAGTGAAGGACCTACCTATTTATTTTCAGTCTTTATTTTCCCACAGTATCTCTTGCAATTCTAATAAATTGCAGACAAATGAAGACATAAACAAAGTAAAAGTAAAAGACCACAGTTTGGGCCTCACTAACACATGCATTAAATTTGGACAGATATAAATTAGCACAGCCTCTTACTAAGGCCCCTGCAAACCCATGAAGGGTTTCTCTGACATTTTTTCTTTGTCTAGAAAAAAAAAAACAATAGTCATATAATTAGTTACAGATCTGAAAATCACATTCATAATACTTTAGAATTTTCAGTAAAGTAGGTTCAAGATGAAGTTTTACTGACCCTCCTGGTAGCATTCTGAGTTCAGAGTTTACTGATAATGCAGATTTGTTGGCACCTTTCATACCTAGGTTATAGAGACAGTAAAATCAAACAAACAACAAATACTACTGTCTTGGTGATCACAGAAATCATTGATCTTGAGAAAAGCAGGTCTGCTACTCTAATTCTTCTCCTACAGGTGATGGTCTTGGTTTTGTAGGAATGACAACTATCACAGTAGTCAAACAGTTGCTCTAATTTCATAGTGCTGTGATTCACTGACACTGTAATAGAGATAATCCTAAACTATTCAATTTTAAATAGTCTCCAAAGCCACCCTATAAAGTCACAAGTTGAAGTTTTAGCTACTGGATATGAACTTGAGGATGGTAAAACTGAAGACTAAAACCTTGCGTCTGATGGTACAAAAGAGTTAGATCAAAGGCAGTTACTGGGACTCACACACACTCACTGCAGAAAAGCCCATAACTGAAACAATACTGTATCAGAATGAATTAACAAATCTGTAAGCTCAGTCTCCTGCCACTCAAATGAAACAGCTATTGAGAACATCTTCTTAGAGGTCTTACTATAATGAACATAGTTTGCTACTGTATAGAAATCTCTACTTCCTATAAGAAATGAACTTAGGCAGGTATTTTACATTCAGAATTATTAGAAGGAGTGAAAACTACCTACCAAATGTACACCTGCTTTAATACATGATACCTAAATAGGTTTACTAAATAAGAATTGAATTATACTACCACCAAATAAGAATTGAATTATTTCAATATTTCTGCTTCTATTTTGGCATGGCCACACACTCAGATCTGCTTTCTATCTTTAGCCCAAGACCACACTTAAAAAATCCTTAACAATGCATCTTAATGCACTTGACTGCTTCTACTGCTCAGTTCCTTCTTCAAACATCACCACTTCCAAGATTTATGTCTATGGGTGGAGAAGCAGCTTCTTTCCCTTTGCACCAAATGTCCTAATTTTATGCATTTTTCATATACATTATAAGACCATTACTTTTTTTGTCCATTGTCTATCTTCTCCCACAAACACCGAAGTGGCTTTTAGGTCAATATCCTTGTTTACAAATGGGTCATTACTGCCAATATCATCTCTTGGTATATGTTCATTCACAAACATAAACATATACATGTACAGACTCATATGTTACATATACATACACAAGAATTCAAAATTGAATACGGTGAAGTGATGTCACATAAGATATGAATGACTTTCAATTTACCTGCAAGTGACATTATCTATAATTCAATAGTGTTACAGACAGACATTCATAATATAAAGCAAAAGAAAAGCTTAACTGATCCACATTCTTATGTCTATTAAAGCACAGGAAATGTAATCACTGGTTGAAAATAGAAAAGACTTTCCCAGAAGTAGAGTCTCTTCCCAGAATAATTTGATGACTAGCTTATCCTCTCAGTATTTTACCTTGCCTTAAGCTTCTTACAGAGTCATCAAAACTTATCCTTTTCAAAAAAACTGACACCTACTTAAAGTATTTTAAGAAACTTCTAGCTGGAAATTGATTTCATTCTTCTACTATCCCTTGGAGTCCCTACTGCTTCTCATTCTGTGCTTCAGCTGGGTCTCTCCAATGTGAAAGGGAGTGGCCAGGTTATTGTTGCGCTAACCATCTCCAAAGCTGAAGAACAAACTGTTATAGGCTGGTGGCACAGAAATTGTGATGGTTGATCTTGATTTTCAACTTGGCTATAGTAGGATAAATTAAGAGAAACATCTCTGGCCAGGTCTATGAGCATACTTCAAGAAAAGAATAACTGAACAGAGACACCTCTCCACTGGAGTGAGCAGACAGCACCTTCCAGACAGGAACACAGTGCTATTTTCTATCCTTCCTTCACTCTTTCTGGTGAGTGTGTCTGTCCAATTGTTTCTGTTGCCATCAGAACTCACCTTCTCCAGTCTCCAAATATGAATCAAAGAACCAGAGCAAATCCAGGAATCCTCCATGCATGCCATAGATTGGGGCTGCTTAACCATCCAGCTTCAGGGCACCCAAGATGGTGGCAAACAGCACACACCATTTTGGAGAGGCAGAGGACTTGAATCCCTGAAATTGGTGAGTGGAGGGACAATCAAAGCCAGAATTTAGATGTTCTGGCTTCCTGAATGAGAAGGAACACCACAGAAGTGCAGAACACTTATATATAAGGCACAGACTTCTCTGGGAAGGGACAGGGGCACTTCCCTTGTCTGGGCCTCCCTCCTCCTCAGGGTTGCCTACACACACCACCAGTGAGCTGAGCACAAAACTCACTGCCAAGAGACTGAGACAGCAGAAGCAGGGCTTCTAGCTTCTCAGATGCAGAAGGCAGCTATTCCCGTCCACTGAACACCATCCCTTGGAGCACAATTCCAAGGAGCCTCCCACTAGGCTAAGATTCCATCCAACAGAGCATCTGCCTTGCCAGAGCACACGCCTAATGAGTGCCTGCCACAGAGTCTCAGATCCACAGTACAATCCTTCCTGGGTCCCAAATCTGCAAGCTGCAGTAATGAGTCCACAGGGCCTCACAGCCAGTGTCTGCAGGAGCCATCCAATTCCTCAGGGGGAGATAGCCAGCTGAACAAAGTCCAGCAGACCTACAAAAACAATCCATGCCTGCAATCATAACCAGCGCTTGCAGTATCTTAAATACCTGCAACTCAAGAGTATACTTTCTTTTCAAACCCCATGAAACCTCCAAAACAGACCCTAGAGTTTGTCAGAAAGGAAGACTCAATAGATAGAGGATTGAAATAATCCCGTGTATTCTATCTGACCACCATGGACTAAAGTTGGACCTCAACAACAATGGAAATAGCAAAAGCCTACATGCACATGGAAACTTAACAACTTGCTACTCAATGACAGCTGGGGTAAGGAGGAAATAAAGAAAGAAATTAAAGACTTTCCATAATTCAATGAAAATGATGATACAACATACTTAAATTTATGGGACACAAGGAAAGCAGTGCTCAGAAGACAATTCATAGCATTAAGTGCCTTCAAGAAGAAATTTGTAACATCTCATACAAACAATTTAATGGCCCAAGTGAAAGCCATAGGAAAAAAAATTGAAGCAGATACACTCAAGAGGAGCAGATAGCTAGAAATAATCAAACTCGGGGCTAAAATCAATCAATTAGAAACAACAACAACAAAAAAACTATTCAAAGAATCAATGAAACCAAGAGCTGGTTCTTTGAGAGAAACAACATAGACAAACCCTTAGCCAAACTACCTAAAAGGCAGAGACACTATCCAAATCAGCAAAATCAGAAATGAAAAGGGAGATATAACTCAACACACTGAGGAAATCCAATCATTAGGTCATACTACAAAAGCCTATATGCCACAAAATTTGAAAATCTAAAAGATATGGACAATTTTCTTGATAGATTCCATCTACCAAAATTAAGTCAAGACCAGGTAGAAAGATTGAGCACTCCTATATCCCCCAAGGAAATTGAAGCACCCATAAACAGCATCCCTTCCAAAAAAAGGCCTGGTCCAAATGGTTTCAGTGCAGAATTCTACCAGACCTTCAAAGAAGAGCTAACTACAATTCTTTTCAAATTATTTCACAAAACTGAAACAGAAGGAACATAACCAAACTCATTTTGTGAAGCTACAATCACCTTAAAACTTATACCACACAAAGATCCAACAAAAAAAGAGAACTTCAGACCTATCTCTCTTATAAATATTGATGCAAAAATACTCAATAAAATACTTGCAAACTGAATCCAAGAGCAAATAAAAATTATCATCCACCATGACCAAGTAGGCTTCATCCAAGGCATGCAAGGGTGGCCCAATATGCAGAAATCCATCAATGTAATCCACCATATAAATAAACTGAAGGAGAAAAACCACATGATCATCTCCCTAGATGCTGTAAAAGCATTTGAGAAAGTCCAACACCCATTCATGTTTAAAGTCTTAGAGAGATCAGGGATAAAAGGCACATACTTAAACATTTTAAAGGCAATATATAACAAGCATCTAGCCAACATCAAACTCAATGGAGAGAAACTTAAATCAATCACAGTGAAATCAGGGACAAGGCAAGGCAGCCCACTCTCCCCCTATCTCATCAACATAGAACTTGAAGTCCTAGCTAGAGCAATAAGACAACTAAAGGAGATCAAAGGAATACAAATTGGAAAGGAAGAAGTCAAAGTATCACTATTTGCAGACAATATGATAATATACATGAGCGACCCCCAAAATTCAACCAGAGAACTCCTTCAACTGATAAATGCCTTCAGCAAAGTGGCTGGATACAAAATCAACTCAAAAAAAATCAGAAGCCCTCCTCTATACCAAAGACAAAAGGGCTGAAAAAGAAATCAGGGATACAACACCTGTCACAGTAGCCACTAATAACATAAAGTACCTTGGGGTGACTCTAACCAAGCAAGTGAAAGACCTGTTTGAAAAAAAAAAACCTCAAGTCTCTGAAGAAAAAAATCAAAGAAGATATCAGAAGTTGGAAAGATCTCCTGTGATCATGGATCGGTATGATTAACAGTGTAAAAATGGCCATCCTGCCAAAAGCAACATATAGATTCAAAGCAATTCCCATCAAAATACCAATACTATTCTTTACAGACCTTGGAAGAAAAATTCTCAACTTCATATGGAGAAACAAAAAACCCCGAATTTCCAAAACGATACTGTACAACAACAGATCCTCTGGAGTTATCTCCATCCATGTTCTCAAGCTGTATTATAGAGCAATAGTAATAAAAACTGGATGGTATTAGCATAGAAACAAAAAGGTGAATCAATGGAACCGAGTAGAAGACCCAGAATTAAACTCACATACCTATGAACACTTGATTTTTGACAAAGAAGCCAAACCATTCAATGGAAAAAAAAAGAAAAAGAAAAAAAGACAGCATCTTCAACAAATGGTGCTGATCAACTGAATGTCTACATGCAGAAAAATGAAAATAGGACCATATTTATCACTCTGCAAAAAACTAAAGTCCAAGTGGATTAAAGAACTCAGCATAAAACCAGATACACTAAATTGGTTAAAGAAAAAGTGAGGAAGAGCCTAGAACTCATTGGCACAGGAGACAACTTCCTGAACAGAACACCATCAGCACAGGCTCTAAGAGCAACAATCAATAAATGGGACCTTAAAAGGACACGGTTGTCAGAACAAAATGACAGCCCACAGATTGGGAAAGGATCTTCACCAACCCTACATCTGACAGAGGGATGATATCCGGATTATATAAAGAACTAAAGAAGTTAAAAGGCAATAATTCAAGCAACCCAATTTTAAAATGGGGTATGGAGCTAAACAGAGAGTTCTCTGTAGAAGAATATTGAATGGAAGAGAAACACTTATATAGATGCTCAACATCCTTAGCCATCAGAGACAAGCAAATCAAAATGACCCTGAGATTTCACCTTATACCCACCAGAATGGCCAAGATAAAAAACTCAAGTGAAAACACATGCTGGAGAGGGTGTGGAGAAAGGGGAATCCTCCTCCATTGCTGGTAGAAATGGAAACTTGTACAACCACTTTGGAAATCAATCTGGCACTTTCTCAGACAATCAGGAATACTGCTTCCTCAAGATCCAGCTATACCACTCCTAGGCATATATACAAAGAAGCTCAATTACACAATAAGAACATTTGTTCAACCATGTTTGTAGCAGCTTTATTTGTAATAGCCAGAATCCAGAAACAACCCAGATGTCCCTCAAAGGAGGAATGGATACAGAAATTGTGGTACTTTTACACAATGGCATACTACTCAGCAATTAAAACCAAGGAAATTATAAATTTTGCAGGCAAATGGTGGGATCTAGAAAAAAAAATCATCCTGAGTGAGGTGAAAGACACTTATGAATGGGTACTAGACCTATAAGATAGGATAACAAGAAAGATTACCAGGAGTAAGATGATCAATACTCACCTAGAAAGACAAAGGGGATTGACATTGTAAGTAGGAGAAAACAAGTAACAGGATAGGAGCCTACTGCAGTGGGCATCTGAAAGACTCTTCCTAGCTGTGTATTAAAGCAGATGCTGAGACTCCTAACCAAACCTTTGGCAGAGTACAGGGAGTCATATGAAAGAAGGGAGAAATAGTATGACCGAGAGGGGACAGGAGCCCCACAAGTCCCAAATATATCAGGGCACAGAATTCTTCTATGAGACTGTTTCTCCAACCAAGGACCATGCATGTATGTAACCTATAACCCCTGCTGGGATGTAGCCCACAGTAGCTCATTATTCAATTGAGGTTCCTAGTAAGGGGGACAAGAATCATTTCTGATATGAACTCAATGACTGGCTCATTGAGCTTCCCCTCCCCATCCCTCAGGGAGGAGCAGCCTTGGTAGGCCACAGATAAGGACATTCCTGTCAGTCCTGAAGATACCTGATAAGCTATGGTCAGATGGAAAAGGAGGAGGACCTCCCATATCAGTGAACCTGGATGGGGGCAGGGAGGAGATAAGGGAGGTAGGGAGGATGGGATTGGGAGGGAAAGAAGGAGTGGACTATGTCTGGGATACAAGTGAATGACCTGTGGTTAAAATAAAATAAAAATACAATAAAATAAAAAATAAAAATAAAAATAATAGCATCAAGCTTCTTGAAATGGAGAGTCAAAGACTTCTCAGCCTCCCCAACATTTTTTTTTTTTTGGCTACACTTGGATAACTTAGCACTCATCCTGTTAACTAGTCTAATAAATTCCTATTTATAATATGTATTGCTGCTATCAATTCTGTTTCTGTAAAGATCCCTGATTATTTAAATATTCTGTTTTGTCATATACTGAAGCATAAACTTAGGAAGTTCTCAATTTGGCTTAGTGCATGCTTTTTTTAAACCACACACAACTGTATTGGTTATTGTATTACTTACTTTTCTAGTTGCTATGGCAAATTTTTTAAGAAAATAACTTTAGAAAAGATGAGTTTATTTGGACTGATGTCTTGAAAGTGAAGCATATGTCACTAGCAAAGGCATGAGGGCAGAACCCATTCGATCACATCGTCTCAGCATTCAGGAAGCAGAAAGAGATGAAATCTAGTGCCTCAATTTATTCATTCCTACAACATAGGCCATGGTTTATTGTCACCCTCAATTAGAATGGGTCTTTTCACCTCATTTAAATGTCTCCAGAAATACCCCTCACCCAAACCTAGAGACTTACTACTTAAAGTATCCTGTGTCCCTTCTGTCATAGATAGGGTTTTATTGCTGCTAACAAACACAATGGCATCCACAGCTCTTACAAAAACAAACAAACAAACAAACAAAAAACCGTTTAATTGGGTGTGACTTACATAGGTATAGTCCTTTATCATCATAGTGGGAGACATGGTGGTATGCAGGCATATGTGGTACTGGAGAAGGAGCTGAGAGACACATCTTGATTGGCAGGCAATATAAGGAGACTGCCATGCTAGGCCAATCTTGAGCATAAAAGACCTCAAAGCCTTCTCTCTTAGTAACAAAGTTCCTCTAAAAAGGCCACAACTTGTAGTAGTGTCATTCTTATGGGCTAAAAATTCAAATCCATGAGCCTATGGGGGCCATTGTTACTCAAGTCACAATACCGTCTACCTGATTATCAAGATAAACAATCCTGAGGAAATTGTCTTCTTTATGTTGTATTTGAGAAGATAAGGTAAAAAGGAGAAGAGGGACATAACACACTTCAACCTCATAGAGCGAGATTTGAACTTAAGTTTACAAGTTCTACAGCTTCAGTACCCTTTTTTTTATGTTGATACTAACTCTCCTAGAATTATTGAAAATCTCCTTTTGAGATTTTAATCTGTAGGTTGGAAGGAGGGCACACTAAAATTTTAAATAATAGCAGAGGATGAACATATTTTACAGACATAGGAAAGCAAGTCTTATTTTCTCACGTGTATACATCATTTATACTGTCTAATTCAATAAGCATATATGTTCCTTACAGCTTTGCGTAATATTTTATGTCATAATTATAATTTAACCATTATTCAGGCTTATTAAAAACTAACAAGTCAGAGCTGTTGATGTGGTTAGTTTTCCCCTCAGTTATCAAGTCTTTCCCCTCCCCCACCCCGCCTTTTACAACAGATTTTAATCTTGTTCTTTAGGAAGAAGTCATGGTCCATGTAGATGTGGACAAAGTATGCATATGTGTAAGTCAGTGAATATGATGCTTCTTCTATGTTATAAGATACAGCTCTCTGACCATGTGTCTGACGGACAACGGAAAATACATATTTCGTGGATCCACGTTTTGTGAACATACCTGGTATAGGAGAAGGAAAGGTGTCTGTGGATCTTTATAAAGTTGCCACTGTTACTCCAGTGCGGCATTTTAGAGTGGATTGAGTTCTTCTGCCTCAGGGGGACCACTATCAAGTCACCTTCTCGTGAATTTTTACCTTTTCACTGAATCTGTGGATGTAAAAGTATAGTATCAGGCAGAGAAGTTATGAAGGATGACATAAATTTGGACTGGATTAGCTCTTCCAACTGTGGATGAGCTTGGACCAGGGAAGTTATCATTAAACTTCAGCGGCCTCACACAACATCAGAGGTCCTGAATGTGATGAAAGTATTAATGTGTTTACGGGTTTTTTTTTTTGAAGGGTGGTTAAAACAACAAAAAAACCCACTATGTTTTTATTGAATTGATCTACTTTTTGTTCTTTCAAATACACTCATTTAAGCCTCCTTCCTATTTTCTGAGATTCACCCACTCAACCAACAACATGCTAAAGAAACCTACCTATCTCAGATCTTAAGTTTTCTTCCATGTTATCATTTGACTGGTAGAAATTTGAGAGTTCATTACACTTTTCTTATTTTTCCTGTGTTTGAGCCACAAGTCTAAGCAAATATACTTAACACTGACAAACATAATGGTGTATGGTCCAAATGTGAGAAAAATAAAGTTTGGTGAAAATTGCTGTGACCTTAGAAGTCCAAACACACGACTGCTTCTGCGATTCTGCTCACAGCCTACATGCCAGTCGTCTGCTTTTCAGTGTTAGGCTTCTGCTCCTCTGACGAGATTTTGATACAAACTTTCAATTATGGCTAACAACAGGAAGCTACAAAGGACTCAGAAATTAAGATAAACTAAGGAAACAGTCATCCAAAGGAAAAATGCGTTTGTACTTAATAATTGTTCCATCTAGTCCTATATAAGGAAAGAAGTGAAAATAAAAATCATATGCAAGCTTTCTCTTCCTTCACATCTACATGAGAACTATAAAATTATTGTTCAACTTTAGCACATCTCTTATTTTATACTACGAACAAATTCCAAGGATTTTCCTTTAAAAATACCATAGATAAAGGTATTTCACTATGTGATATCAGTATTAGTTTGAATCATGAGAATAACATTGGATTTTGAAAGTAAATTTTCATTCATTTGAAGTGAATTACTAGTTTAGAATATTTAATAGCCTGGCCATAATTTCACAGTATTAAGGGCCCATCCAGAGGTAATTTACTAAAGTGAGAGGTTAATTTCTTTTAAGTATACATTTTAATGTATACTTAAAAGAATATGAGGGTTATAGAAGTAACTTTTGTGGAACATTTTCCAATATAATTTATTTTATTAATGCAAAACTGTTTTAAATTTAAGTATATTTTGATCTACTTTTCTGCCCCTAAGTTATTCCAGATCTTCACCTCTTCTACCTAACTTTATTTTTTTATGAAAAATAAACAAAAACCCAATATGGCAACCCCCCAAAATGAGAAAACAAAATAAAACCATACCGTAAATGAAAATAAGAACAGCAAACTATAGCAAAATAACACACACACACACAACACACACACACACACATACACGCATACACACAAATAAAAAATAAAAAAATATGGAGTTCATCATATATTGGTAAACTCATTAAAAGGAGGGTTAATTTGGTCTAGTTGATATACTTAGTGTCATTCTACTGGAGAAAACTGATTTTCTCTCCCCTGACACGTGGAAGTGAAAGTTCAGTTGTCAACTTTTACCCCAATGACTAAGTTTTCACTCATTAATTTATTTATGCATTCATTTTAAAAATATAACAAGTAAAATATAGTAAGATAGAACAAAACCATCACACTGAATTTGGGTAGGACAAACCAAAAGGAGAAAAAGAATCCAAGAGAAGTATTATTTGGTTTTACCTTACATCCTTAGCCATCTAGTCTCAGATTCTTGTTTACCCAAGCAGTGTCAGTTATGAGTTCAAATCAGTTATTGTTGACTACTCCCATAAGCTTTGTGCCACCATTGCATTGGCATTTCTTGCAGGCAGGACACCATTGTAAATAATGAGTTTGTGACTGGCTTGGTGTTTACATTTATCCTTAGAGAACCTGATTACTTTCATGTACCAAAGACCCTGAAACCTAGATGTGAAGGCTCTGTGTAGGCACAAGCTTGAAATATACACTTTCAATGAGTTGTGTAGGTGTTGTCTTCAGCAATGGGGACTTGATGTCAGTATGTGAAGAGCAACCTATAGTCTTGGAACAGCCTGTGTTGTTTGGGGATTCGTCTGAAGCCCCTATAGCTACCAACTCAATTAGTATTTATTCTTGGAAAATGACAGACACTTGTCATATTCTCCACAAATATTCATATTAATTGGTGTCTAAACCTGTGCCATAGCCAGAGTTATCTTTGTGCACCCTACAGTAACTGAGGAGAGTGCATAAATTTGATTACAATTTCAATAACAATTTTAATAGAACTAATTTAATCATTCTACTTGCAGTAACTCACCACAAAATCATGTACACAATCATTCCTATTAAAAAATGTAGCCATTCATATTTTGAGAATTTGAAACAACTCTATTCACCAGTCTTTAATATCCTTACTAATAATGATTAAGACAACAGTTTCTATATCACAAAAAAGTTTATGAGGGTTATAGAAGTAACTTTTGTGGAACATTTTCCAATATAATTTATTTTATTATCACCACTTATTACTATGTAAGCTAATCTCAGATTTATAGGGTATTTAATAAATAAAGAAAAATAAATTGGTGGAGAAAATATTTTAGCATAAACTTCTGGTATCTCTAAAATTGGGAACATTTTTAATCTCAAGGGAGAATATTACCACCTCCTACACAGTTATTTTCCAATCAGTTCCTGGGAAATGAACATCACATGGAGAGTCAGCAACACTGTCAGAGCTGAAAGTTTTACACAGTTTTGGTTTATTAAAAACATCAGAACTGTAATTCCTTGCATATCAAAGAGATTCTGGCTACAGCTTGGGCCTGGAAAAGGAGACAGGCTTCAGCTCAGAGAAAGTGAAGCTGCGCTAGTGGTAGTGTCAGAATGTGGGGCGAAGACTAAACTACCACTGATGACGTGGTCATGACCATGTATAAACTGGGGCAGGGGGTGACCTCCACAACCGGGCACTTCAATCATTGGAAGCTTCTAGCCTCGGAGTGTTGGTACTAAGTTTGTGTGAGAAAGATAATGCTATGATTATGGATGTGGTAATGGAAACTGTCAAGAAAGAAAAGGAAATTAAGAAAGGTATTATTTATTGTTTTTCCTTTCAGCATTTTGGTAAACAACAGTGTCTGTCACTTCTTCCCTTTGAAGAATAACTAGGACTCTCTACTCAAGGACGATGACTTGGTAAAATTTTACCTTGGGTCCATACTGATGGCTTCATTGAGGTTCACACTTTTGTAATTGGTGTAGCTCGGGGGACCCAGGTAAAAGGGCCGAAAGCAGATGTCACTAAAACAGCTCACCTTTGTGCCAAGGCTGCCTTAAGACTGGTCAAATCTGGAAACCAGAAACAAGTGACAAAAACAGGGAACAAATTTGTTCACTCATTTAATTGTATGCCAATCGGAGTCATGCTGTTGCACCAGCAGAAGCAGCATGCGATGGATGGGGAGAAAAGCATTAACGAGAATCCTTCAGAGCAGCAGAAGAAAGACGGTGAAAAAGCAGAATTTGAAGGACATGAAATTTATACTGTGGAGCTCCTTATTAACTCAGGAGGAGGCAAGGCCAAAGACAGAGAACTGCCATTTACAAACAGGACCCCTCTAAACAACATGTCCTGAAAATTAAAGTTCACATGCCCTTTTCAGGGAGGTAGAGAGTCGTTTTGATATCATGTCATTTACTTTAAGAGCATTTGAATATGAGAAGGCTCAAATGGCTGTGGTAGTTCTTGCCAAATATGAGTTACTACAACCATTTAATGTTTTCTTGGAGAAGGAGGGTGAATCTGTTCCCCAATTTAAATTTGCAGTTTTTCTCATGCTCAATGGTCTCATGAGGACAACCAGTGGTTCTTTTACGCCTGACCTCTCCAAGTCTGAAGTGGAAGTCCTGAATGCAGAGCTAAAGGCTCTTCTCCAGAGTTATACTAGTTGAAAAACCCAGAAAAAGAAGACCTCTAAGTCTGCAGAGAAAGCCGCCAGTGGAGAAATGTTACAAAAGAATGAGGCAGGGACTGAGATGGGTTCCGTACCTCCAGCTTGCTTTTGTGGCCTTATTTCCTCTCACTGTAGCCCCGGCTCTGTGAAGCTCACTCTACCTTCTCCATGCGAGACCAGCAGCAGAGAAGTATCTTCTGCCCTCATCCCAATTTTCCCACTCCCTACTCCTTCTAACAACAACCAAAAACACAACAGCAAACAAATAAACAAACAGCTCTAACTTACTCTGGTGTTAGGAGGCCAGCCTTCCAAGCCAGTGACAACTACTTTCAATAGAAAACTACTTTCAAATTTTATTTTCAAAAAATAAATAAAATAAAATCAGGAGTCAATAAATATGATATATATAGTATATATATTATATATATACTATATATATTATATATAGTATATATATATATATATGCATGTGTGTAATTTTTTTCTCTTCCAGTGGGATGGACTTTGTGGCATATTCAATGTCATTGACTGAATGCACAAAAATCTAAATACTTGCCCTTCTTTGAAATATGGTTGATTAAAATATAGCTATTTTATAAACAAAATAAAAACAATTATAGAAATTATTTAAAATAGAGACGGCAGCAGTTTTTTATCTAACTCTGGTAAGTGGCAATAAAAGCTGTATGACTCCTACCCCCTTCTACAGTGGCTTTTTAAAAACTTAGTGTAACATTTGATTTCATAGTTTCCTTCACCTCTTTTGAAGGTTACTGAGATTAAAAACATCTCCCACTATTGTCTTGTTCAAGGTATGCAGACATCCTCTGAATTTATAGCTTTATACGGCTCTATTCTGGGAGTCACATAGAGATTCTGTGTTCTAACATCAAAGATACTCTGAGGAAGGAAAGCAACATGTGTAGTATAGGCCTTCCATGGGACTGGGACCTCTGGCATCTAGTCGTGGTTCCTTTGTCTAGGTTTGGACATTTCCATATACGATATCATCAAATGTGGATTCGATATTTCCTTCTGTAGGGCATAACAGCTGCATTATTTGTGTTTTACATGGCTCTATCACTGAGTGATGTGATTCCTTTCTTTCGGTTTTGTCTTTACTATATATTTTTAAAAAAAATCTCTCTTCAAAGCCATTGTTCCCAATCTCTGACCCACCAAGATTGTCATAAATCCTATCAATAAATTCTTAATTTAATGCTATATAAATTTCATATATATACTATTTACTTTTAAAAGCTTGAACTCATTGGCACAGCAGAAAACTTCCTGAACAGAACACCAACAGCAAAGGCTTTAAGAGCAAAAATCAATAAATGGGACCTCAGAAAACTAAAAAGCTTCTATAGAGCAAAGGACACTGTCCTGGCTAATATCCAGTATATATAAAGAACTACAGAAGTTGAAAAGCAACAAATCAAGTAATCCAATTAAAAAATGGGGAACAGAACTAAACAGAGTGCTCTTGATAGAGGAATATTGAATGGAGAGAAACACTTAAAGAAATGTTCAATGTCATTTGCCATCAGGGAAATGCAAATCAAAATGGCCCTGAGATTTTACCTTACACTCATCAGAATGGCCAAAATAAAAAACTCCAGTGACAACACATGCTGGAGAGGGTGTGGAGAAAGGGGAACCCTCCTCCACTGCTGGTGGAAATGTAAACTTGTACAACCACTCTGGAAATCAATCTGGCGCTTTCTCAGACAACTAGGAATAGTGCTTCCTCAAGATCCAGCTGTACCACCCCTAGGCATATATCCAAAAGAGGCTCAAGTACACAATAAGGACATTTGTTCCACCATGTTTCTGGCAAATTTATTTGTAATAGCCAGAAGCTGGAAAAAACCCAGGTGCTCCTCAACTGAGGAATGGATTCAGAAATTGTGGTACATCTACACAATGGAATATTACTCAGCAATGAAAAATAAGGAATTCATGAAATTTACAGGTAAATGGTGGGAACTGGAAGGTATCATCCTGAGTGAGCTATCCCAGAAGCAGAAAGACATACACTATATATACTCACTTACTCAGACATATAATAGAGGATAAACCTACTAAAATCTGTACACCTAAAGAACATAATCAAGAGGGAGAACTCTGGCCAAAATGCTCAAACCCCAGACAGAAAGGCAAAGAAGATGGATATCAGAAGAAAGTGAAAACAGGGAACAAGTCAGGAGCCTGCCACAGACAGCCTCTGAAAGGCTCTGCCCTGCAGACTATCAAAGCAGACACTGAGACTTATGGCCAACCATTGGGCAGAGTGCTGGGAATCATATGAAAGAATTGGGAAATACTAAGATTGGAGAGGACAGGAGCTCCACAAGGAGAGGAACAGAACCAAAAATCTGATCACAGGGGTCTTTCCTGAGACTGACGCTCCAACTAAGTACCATGCATGGGGATAACTTAGAACCCCTGCACAGATGTAGTCCATGGCAGTTCAGCCTCCAAGTGGGTTCCATAATAATGGGAACAAGGACTGCCTCTGACATGAACTGACTGGCCTTCTCTTTGATCACCTCCCCCTGAGGGGGGAGCAGCCTTACCAGGCCACAGAGGAAATCAATACAGCCACTCCTAATGAGACCTAATAGACTAGGATCAGAAGGAAGGAAAAGAAGACTTCTCCTACCAGTGGACTTGGGGTGGGTCATGCATGGAGAAGGGGGAGGAAGGGAGGTATTGGGAGAGGAGGGAGGAGATACAAAGTGAACAAAGTGTAATTAATAAAAAAATAAATATTAAAAATATGTTTTTTAAATATGCAATTTTTAACCCATCTTTCTTCTTTAATTACAGCTTTGTTTAACTCATCACTGTTATTCCCAAGTTCTTTTGTAGGTCATCTCTAGTATTGGTTTCATTGCTTTTCTGATAATATTAACATTATCATACTCTGCCTCATCATGTATCTTGTAAGTGTTTATTATGTTCCAAACTAATGTGGCATAGAACCAGAGATAACACAGATGTTAGGTTCCACCATATATGCTTCTTACTCTTCCAACAAGTAAACAAAGCGAGAAGATGTCCCCACAGTGTAATTACAACTTGAAGAGATGAAAGTTGGGGCAGCCTTGCTTTTCATGTGTTACTCTTCTTCATATATATATTTCTTACTGAACTTTGAATTAAAAACCTAGCTGACTTCGCATCTTCACAGCTAACAGCTCCTGATTTTTTAATTTTTATTATATTTTTAACTTTTCATACAAGACTTCCTTGGTTAGGTTTATGCCAAGGTACTTTATGTCTTTTGTGTCAATAGTGAAGGGTGTTGTTTCCTAATTTCTTTCTCAGTCCTTTTGTTTTTGTAGAGAGGAAGGCTACTGAGTTTTTTTGTTTGTTTGTTTGTTTGTTTGTGAGTTAATTTTGCATATGGCTGCTTTGCTGAAGGTGTTTATCAGCTGTAGGAGTTCCCTAGTAAAATTTTTGGGGTCACTCAGGTATACTATCATATTTTCTGCAAATAGTGATATTTGACCTCCTCCTTTCCTATTTGTATCCCCTTGATCTCCTTCAATTGTATTATTGCTCTGGCAAGGACTTCCAGAACTATGTTGAAGAGATACAGAAAAAGTGGGCAGTCCTGCCTTATCTCTGATCAATGGGATTGCTTTAAGTTTCTGTCCGTTTAGTTTAATGTTGGCTATAGGCTTACTGTATATTGTCTTTATTATGTTTACATTTGTGCCTTGTATCCCTGATCTCTCCAATACTTTAAACATGAATGGATGTTGAATTTTGTCAAATGCTTTTTCAGCATCTAAGGAGATTATCATGTGTTTTTTTTTTCTTTCAGTTTGTTAATATGGTGGATCACATTGATGGATTTCTGTATATTGAACCACCCCTGCATACCTGGGATAAAACCTACTTGGTCATAGTGGATGATATCTTTGATGTGGTCTTATACTCGGTTTGCAAGTATTTTTTTGAGCATTTTTGCATCAATGTTCATAAGAGAGATTGGCCTGAAATTCTCTTTCTTTCTTAGGTCTTTGTGAGGTTTAGGTACCAAGGTGACTGTGTCTTCATAGAATGAGTTTGGTAGTGTTCCTTCTGTTTCTATTTTGTGGAATCATTTGAAGAGAACTGGAGTTAGCACTCCTTTGAAGGTCTGGTAGAATTCGGTGCTGAAACCATTTGGTCCTGGGCTTATTTTGGATGAGAGACTTTTGATGACCACTTCTATTTCCTTAGGGGTTATTGGACCATTTAATTGATTTATCTGGTCTTGATTAAGCTTTGGTAAGTTGAATTGATCAAGAAAATTGTCCATTTCATTTAGATTTTCAAATTTTGTGGCATATATTCTTTGGAAGTAAGTCCTAATGATTGTTTGGATTTCCTCAATGTCTGTTGTTATGTCCCCCTTCTCATTTCTAGTTTTGTTGATTTGGATGGTGTCTCTCTGCCTTTTAGTTAGTTTGGCTAAGGGTTTGTCTAATTTGTTGATTTTCTCAAGGAACAAGCTCTTGGTTTCATTGATTCTTTGATTTTAATTTGTTTCTAATTGATTGATTTCAGCCTTGAGCTTGATTATTTACAGCCATCTCCTCCTTTTTGGTGAGTCTGCCTACTTTTCCTAGGGCTTATACGTGAGCCATTAAGTTGCTTGAATAAGAAACTTCGAATTTCTTCTTGAAGGCACTTAGTGCTATGAACTTTCCTGTTAGCACTGCTTTCATTGTGCCCCATAAGTTTGGGTATGTTGTATCTTCATTTTCATTGAATTTAGGAAGACTTTAATTTCTTTCTTTATTTTTTCTCTGACCCAGCTGTTATTTAGTAGCAAGTTGTTCAGTTTCCATGTGTGTGTAGGCTTTTTGTTATATCTGTTGTTGTTGAGATCCAGCTTTATTCCATGGTGATCAGATAGGATAGAAGGGATTATTTCAATCCTCTTGTACCTTTTGAGGCTTGCTTTGTGACCAAACATATGGTCTATTTTGGAGAAGGTTCCATGAGGTGCTGAGAAAAAGATAAATTCATTTGTATTTTGGTGTAAGGTTTTGTATATGTCTATTAGGTCCATTTGAGTCATGACCTCTGTTAGAGACATTGTTTCTTTGCTTACCTTCTGTTTTGTTGACCTGTCCTTTGTTGAGAGTGGGGTGTTGAAGTCTCCCACTATTAATTTGTGGTTTAAGCTTTATCATGTTTCTTTTACAAATGTGGGTGCCCTTGAATTTGGAGCATAGATGTTCAGGATTGTGATGTCTTCCTTGTGGAATTTTCCCTTGATGAGTATGAAGTGTCCTTCCCCTTCTCTTTTTATTAATTTTTTGTTGAAAGTCTATTTTATCTGATATTACAATGGTACTCCTGCTTGCTTCTTGGGTCCATTTACTTAGAAACCCATCTCCCAGCCCTCAGGTAATGTCTATCTTTGTGACTTAAGTGTGTTTCTTGTATGCAAAAGATTGCTAGGTCTTGTTTACGCATCCATTCTGTCAGACTGTGTCTTTTTATTGGGGAATTGAGTCCATTGATGTTCAGAGAGATTAATGACCAGTGGCTGTTAGATCCTTTGACTTTGATGTTGGCTGTGGTAGTAAGTTAGTATGCTTGATTACCTTTTGTTTTTACTGTAGTGAGGTTACTTATTCCCTGTGTTTCCGTGACAGTGCTTAGGTTTCTTGGGTTGTATTTTTCCTTCTAGTATCTTCTATAACCCTGGATTTGTGTCTAGGTATTGTTTAAATTTGTTTTTGTCATGGAATATCTTGTTTTCTCCATCCATGAGGATTGAGAGTTTTGCTGGGTATAGTAGCCTGGGCTGACATCTGTGTTCTCTTAGGGTCTGCATGATGTCTGTCCAGGCCCTTCTGGCTTTCATAGTCTCTGTTGAGAAGTCAGGTGTGATTCTGATAGGTTTACCATTACATGTTACTTGGCTTTTTTCCTTTGCAGCTTTTAGTATTTTTTTCTATGTTCTCTATACTTATTGTTTTGATTAATATGTGGTGGGAGGATTTTCTTTTCTGGTCCAACTTATTGGGTGTTCTGTAGGCCTCTTGTATTCTTATTGGCCTCTCCTTTAAGGTGGGGGAATTTTCTTCAATGATTTTGTTGAAAATATTTTCTGGGCCTTGGAGGAGGGAATCTACTTTTTTTTTCTATTCCTATTATTCTTAGGTTTTGTCTTTTTATGTTGTCTTGAATATCTTGGATCTGTGTCAGGAATATTTTTAGATTTAACATTTTCTTTGACAGATACATCCATTTCTTCCACTGTATCTTCCACACCTAAGATTCTGTCTTCCATCTCTTGTAGTGTATTGGTTATGCTTACTCCTGTAGTTCCTGTTTTCTTCTGTAAGTTAGAATTAGAAGATGCTATCAGAAGATGGAAAGATCTCCCATGCTCATGGTTTGGCAGGATTAACATAGTAAAGATGGCTATTTCACCAAATGCAATCTACAGATTCAATGCAATTTCCCATCAAATTACTAACACAATTATTTACAGACTTGAAGTAAAAATTCTCAACTTCGTATGGAATACCAAGAAACCCAGAATTGCTAAAACAATCCTCTACAATAAAAGATCTTCTGGAAGTATCTCCATTCCTGCTTTCAAGCTGTACTATAGAGCAACAGTAATAAAAACTGCATGGTACTGACATAGAAACAGAATGGAACCGAACAGAAGACCCAGAAATAAACCCACACACTTATAGACACCTGATTTTTGACAAAGATGCCAAAACCATACAATGGAAAAAATGATAGCATCTTCAACAAATGCTGCTGGTCTAACTGGATGTCTACATGTAGAAAAATGCAAATAGATCCATACTTATCACCCTGCACAAAACTAAAGTCCAAGTGGATCAAAGAACTCAACATAAAACCAGACACATTAAATCAGTTAGAAAAAAAGTGGGGAATACCCTAGAACTCATTGGTAAATGAGACAACTTCCTGGACAAAACAATTACAGCACAAGCTCTAAGAGTAACATTCAATAAATGTGACCTTGTGAAGCTGAAATTCTTCTGTAAAGGGAAGGACACCATCATCAAAACAAAACCACTGCCTACAGATTGGGAAAGAATCTTCACCAACACTTTATCTGACAAAGGGCTAATATCCAGTATATATAAAGAACTACAGAAGTTGAAAAGCAACAAATCAAGTAATCCAATTAAAAAATGGGGAACAGAACTAAACAGAGTACTCTTGATAGAGGAATATTGAATGGCAGAGAAACACTTAAAGAAATGCTCAATGTCATTTGCCATCAGGGAAATGCAAATCAAAATGGCCCTGAGATTTTACCTTACACTCATCAGAATGGCCAAAATAAAAAACTCCAGTGACAACACATGCTGAAGAGGGTGTGGAGAAAGGGGAACCCTCCTCCACTGCTGGTGGAAATGTAAACTTGTACAACCACTCTGGAAATCAATCTGGCGCTTTCTCAGACAACTAGGAATAGTGCTTCCTCAAGATCCAGCTATACCACTCCTAGGCATGTATCCAAAAGAGGCTCAAATACACAATAAGGACATTGCTCAACCATATTTGTAGCAGCTTTATTTGTAATAGCCAAAAGCTGGAAACAACACAGATGCTCCTCAACTGAGTAATGGATACAAATATTGTGATACATCTACACGATGGAATATTACTCAGCAATAAAAAAAAAAGGAAATCATGAAATTTGCAGGTAACTGGTGGGAACTGGAAAGGATCATCCTGAGTGAGCTATGCCAGAAGCAGAAGGACACACATGGTATATACTCACTCATATAAACATATAAAACAGTATAAACCTACTAAAATCTGTACACCTAAAGAAACTAATCAAGAGGGAGGACTCTGCCTAAATTGCTCAATTTCCAGCCAGAAAGGCAAAGCAGATTGATATCAGAAGAAGAAGCTAGGAGCCTGCCACAGAGGGCCTCTGAAAGGCTCTGCCCTGCAGACTATCAAAGCAGATGCTGAGACTTATGGCCAACCTTTGGGCAGAGTGCATGGAATCTTATGAAAGATGTGGAAAATAGTAAGAAAGAAAGAGGACAGGAGCTCCACAAGGAGAGTAACAGAAACAAAAATCTGAACACAGGGGTCTTTCCTGAGACTGATACTCCAACCAAGTACCATGCATGGAGAAAACCTAGAACCCCTGAAGAGATGTAGCCATGTCAGTTCAGTATCCAAGTGGGTTTCATAATAATGGGAACAGGAACTGCCTCTGACATGAACTGATTGGCCTGCTTTTTGATCACCTCACCCTGGTGGAGTGCAGCATTACCAGGCCACATTGGAAGACAATGCAGCCACTCTTGATGAGAGGTGATAGACTAGGATCAGAAGGAAGGAAAGGAAGACCTCCCCTATCATTGGACTTGGGGAGGGGCATGTGTGGAGAAGGGGGAGGTAAGGTGAGGTTGGGAGGGGAGGAGGATGGGGTTTATGGGGGGATACCAAGTGAATAAAGTGTAATTAATAAATATTAAAATTAAAAAAGAATTTTTTTTATTAATTACACTTGATTCACTTTGTATCCTCCCTGTAGCACCCTCCTTCCTCCCCTCCCATACTTCCCTTTCCTCCCCCTTCTCCACACATGCCCTGCCCAAAGTCCAGTGATAGGGGAGGTCTTCTTTTCCTTCCTTCTGAACCTAGTCTATTAGGTATCATTATGAGTGGCTGCATTGTCCTCCTCCTTGGCCTGATTTTTTTTTTCTATGCCAATCTTCTGAGCCAATGCTTCAAAATCGCCTCAATTCTTATTTTTAAATTATATTTTATTTGTGCATGGTGTACATGTGAATGCAATGGCCATTGATCTCCAAAGCAGAAATTCGGTACCAAATTTGATTCCTAAGAGTCAATGCTACATGTGGTTTTAAGTTATGGGTGCTGGGAATTGAACTCAAGTTCTCAGTGAGAACAGGTAATACCTTTGGCTGATGAAGTATATTTCCAGTCCTCTCTGTATTTTCTTTAAGAGCCTATTTTCCCCTCTTTCAGCTCTTTCCCTCTTTAAATGTTCTAAAGTGTTTGCTCTTTACCCAGGCTTCAGGTTTCCACACGACTTAGTAACTAGATAATATCTTCCTGGAAAATATAGACCATACTAATATTTTCCTCTATAACTAATATGTTTCAGTTATATCTGAGGATGTCAAATGCCCTGCTGAATTTTCTTTTTCTCAATAGAATCAGCCAGCCAATGCTGAGCCTGATTCTTTGTCAGAGCTCAGCATGACCTCAGGAAAAAATCCTTGGATAAAATTAGCTCCCAAGAAAATATGATTCTCTGTCTTGAAGTTTGTAATTTCTTATTTTGGGCTAGTTCTGGCTTTACAATTGGAAATATAGTGCAGGAAGTTTCCACACATCATATATTCATATAGTTACAACCAAAATTAATAAAAAACCTTAAAAATAAAAATAAAATAATAAAAATATATTTAAAAAGAACAACAAAATCCATGCTTCCACAGAACACTGAAGTGTTTTTGCTTGTGTGTTGTTTTTTTTTTTTTTTAACAGTTGCCTTTTAGTAACACAGACTCCTGTCAAGTCTGACAGATAACACAAATTTCATCAGGAACCTTGTCTCCAATCTCTGACGACCTGTCAACTTCTCTTTCTGTTGTGTGATTGAAATTTGGAAGGGTATTGTTCAGGTAGTTTGTAGAATAAGTATAAATTTACATTTGTTTCTGGATTTCACAGAACTTATCTAGAGTTGTGATTGGAAAGATAAACTCAAAGAAAGTAAGAAAGATATGGGGAGGGGGAGCATATCACCAGGACTTATCCAGTATATGGTGTATCTGATTCACATTAAAATGGGAGAGAGATAGGAATGACATTGACATGCATTAGGCTTAAAGAAGGAGAAAGAGAGTGAGAGAATTAGACTATACAAATGATAACATCATGTATCTGATTATATAATCCAGTGACATTGCGTTTATGATTATACCCAATATAAATTTCTTTTTTTAAATTTAATTTTATTTATTACAATTTATTCACTTTGTATCCCTGCTGCAACCCCCTCCATTGTCTCCTCACAGTCCTGCTCACCCTCCCTCTTCTCCCACTTGCCATTTCCCTTGTCCTCTGGTGAGGGGACCTCCTCCCCTTCTATCTCACCCTAGCTTATCAGGTCTTATCAAGGCTGGCTGCATTGTCTTCCTCTGTGGGCCTGGCAAACCTGCACCCCCGAGGGGGGGGTGATCAAATAACAGGCCACTGAGTTCATGTCAGAGACAGCACCTGTACCCCTTATTGGGAACCCACTTGGAGACAGGGTCTAGAGGCTATATCTGAACAGGTGTTTTAGGTCCTCTTCATGCATGGTCCTTGGTTGGAGTATCAGTCTCTATAGGCCCCCGTGGGCCCAGGTTTTTTTTTTTTTGTCTCTGTTGTTTTCCTGGTAGATTTTCTGTCCCCCCCCACCCCCAAGAGCCTTCTATCTCCCTCTTCCTCCATAAGGATTCCAGCACTCTGCCCAAAGTTTGGCTATGAGTCTCAATATCGATATCTCGATATCCTGGCGGGTATTGTCTTTCAGAGGTCCTGTACGAAAGGCTCCTATCCTGTTCCTTGTCTTGTTCTACTTCCCTGTTTGACCTTCTGAATGAGGATTAAACATCTTCCTTAGGGTCCTTCTTGTTGTTTAGCTTCTTTACGACTGGAGATTTTTAGTAAATTTAGGTTAGAATTTTTTTTCTATGATTTTGTTGAAATATGATTTCGTTTTCTGAGCTTTGACCTGGGATTCATTTACTTCCTCTATTCCTAGAATTCTTAGCTTTGGTATTTTCTATGTGTCCCAGAATACCTTGAAGTTTTGTGTCAGGGGATTTTTAGATTTCACATTTTCTTTGACAGATGTATTTATTTCTTCTATCTCATCCTCAATGCCTGAGATTGTGGCATTCTTTCTTCCTTCTCTCAGATTATGTTGGTGAAGCTTTCCACTGTAATTCTTGTTTGAATTCTTAAATTTTTCATTTCCAAAATTTGTTCAGTTTGATTTTTTGTTGATTCTTTTTCCAGTTTTAAATTTATAACAATTTATTTTCTTTGTTCCATTTATCTATTTTTTTTTTGTTGCTACTGTTCTTTTGCTTGTTTCTTTTCTGTTGCTGTTTTTTGGTGTGTGTGTGTGTCTTTATTTTTGTACTAATTATTATTTTTTTAATATTAATTACAGGTTATTTACTTGTATCCCAGCCTCCCTCTCTCATCTCTTCCCTGTCCCTTTCCAAGTTCACGGCCAGGGGAGGTCCTCCTCCCCTTCCATCTGACCCTAGCTTATCAGATATCTTCAAGACTGGTTGCAATGTCCTCCTTTGTGGCCTAGCAAGGCTGTTGCTCTCTCAGGGGGTAGTGGGGCAGAGGTAAAGGATCTAGTCATTGAGTTCATGTCAGAAATAGTTCCTCTTCCCCT
The DNA here is from genome assembly GCA_028658305.1 of Pachyuromys duprasi. Lineage (NCBI taxonomy): Eukaryota > Metazoa > Chordata > Mammalia > Rodentia > Muridae > Pachyuromys > Pachyuromys duprasi. The sequence continues at coordinate 28,827,854 of CM053752.1, read as the reverse complement.
TATTAGGGTATCCACTTGGATACTGAACTACCATGGGCTACATCTGAGTAAGGGTTCTAGGTTATATCCATACCTGGTCCTTGGTTGGAGAAACAGTTTCACAGAGGATCCTGATGGCCTGATATAATTTGTCCTTGTGGAGCTTCTGTCCCCTCTAATTCATTCTAATTCCCCCTTTTATCATATGATTAGCGGCACTTTACCAAAGGTTTGGTTATGAGTCTCAACATCTGCTTTGATATGATGCTAGGAAGAGTCTTTCGGAGGCCCTCTATGGTAAACTCCTGACAGTTTCTTGTTTTCTCCTACTTCCCATGTCCATCCCATTTGTCTTTCTAAGTGAGGATTGATCATCTTACCCTGGGTACTCCTTCTTGCTTATCTTCTTTAGGTGCATATTATTTTAGTACATTTATCCTATCTTTTAGGACTATATAAGTGAGTATATACCATGTGTGTATTTCTGCTCCTGGGATACCTCACTCAGGACAATCTTTTCTAAATTTCACCATTTTCCTGCAAATTTTATGATTTCCTTGTTTTTAATTGCTGAGTAGTCTTCCATTGTGTAAAATTATCAGTTTGTGTATCCATTCCTCAGTTGATGGACATCTGAGTTGTTTACAGTTTCTAGAAATTACAAATAAAGCTGCTATAAACATGGTTGAACAAATGTCCTTCTTGTATACTTGAACTTCTTTTGGATATATTCCTAGGAGTGGTATAACTGGATATTGAGGAAGCACTATTCCTAATTGTTTGAGAAAGCTCCAGATTGATTCCCAAAGTGGTTGTACAAGTTTCCCTTCCCACGAGCAGTGGAGGAGGGTTCCCCTTTCTCCACAACCTCTCAGGTATATGCTGTCGCTTGAGTTTTTAACCTTTGCCATTCTGACAGGTGAAATCTCACAGTAGTTTTGATTTGCATCTCTCTGATGGCAAAAGACAAGCATCGCTTTAGGTGTTTCTCTGACATTTTATATTCCTCTACAGAGAATTCTCTGTTTACCACCATATCCCATTTTTAATTTGATACCTTGATTTATTGTTTTTTAATTTCTTTAGTTCTTTATATATTCTGGATATCAGCTCTCTGTCAGATATAGGGTTTGTGAAGATCCTTTCCCAGTCTGTATGCTGTCATTTTGTTCTGAGTTTAGTGAGGTCCCATTTATTAGTTGTTTATCAAAGAGCCTGTGCAGGAAGTTTTCTCCTGTGCCAATGTGTTCTAAAGTCTTCCCTACTTTTTCTTCTGACCAATTTAGTGTATGTGGTTTTATGGTGAGGTCTTTGATCTACTTGAACTTTAGTATTGTGCAGGGTGATAAATATGGATCTATTTTCATTTTTCTGCCTGTAGACCTCCAGTTGGACCAGCACCATTTGTTTAAGATCTGAGTTTTTTCCATTGAAAGGTTTTGGCTTCTTTGTTGAAAATCAAGTATTCATAGATGCTTGACTTTATTCTGGGTCTTCTGTTCCACTGATCTACTTTTCTGTTTCTATGCCAATACCATGCAGTTTTTATAACTATTGACTGTAGTACAGCTTGAGATCAGGGATGGAGATACTTCCATAGGATATGTTATTGTACAGGATCGTTTTGGAAATTCAGGGTTTTTTGTTTCTCCATATGAAGTTGAGAATTTTTCTTTCAAGGTATGTAAAGAATTGTGTTGGTATTTTGATGGGAATTATATTGAATCTGTAGATTGCTTTTGGCAGGATAGCCATTTTCAATATGTTAATCCTACAGCTCCATGAGCATGGGAGATCTTTGCATCTTCTGATATCTTCTTCAATTTCTTTCCTCAGAGGCTTGAAAGTTTTTGTTTGTTTGTTTGTTTGTTTGTTTTTCAACCAGGTCGTTCACCTGCTTGGTTAAAGTCACTCCAAGGTACTTCATGTTATTGGTGGCTATTGTGAGGGGTGTTGTTCCCTGATTTTTTTTCTTGGCCTTTTTGTCTTTGGTATACAGGAGGGGTTCTGATTTTTTTAAAAATAATTTTATATCCATCCACTTTGCTGTAGGTGTTTATCAGCTGAAGGAGTTCTCTGGCTGAATTTTGGGGTCACTCAAGTATTCTATCATATCATTTGAGAATAGTGAGACTTTGACCTCTTCCTTTCTGATATGAATCCCCTTAATCTCCTTTATTTCTCTTATTGCTCTAGCTAGGACTTCCAGTACTATGTTGAATAGATATGATAGAGAATGGCTAGCTTGCCTTGTCCCTGATTTCAGTGGGGTTGATTTAAGTTTCTCTCTATTGAGTTTGATTTTGGCTATAGGTTTGCTGTATATTGCCTTTACTATATTTAGTTATGTGTCTTTTATTACTGATCTCTACAATACTTTAATCATGAATGGATGTTGGACTCTGTCAAATACGTGTGTGTCGTTTTTTTTTTCATTTTTATTTTATATTAATTACAGGTTATGTACTTTGTATCCCAGCCAGAGCTGGGATGTACCCTTTCCACATTTCCTCCCTATCCCCCCACCTCCCCTTCTCTCCCTCATCTCCTCCCTGCACCTTTCCAAGTCCACTGATAGGAGAAGACTTCCTCCCCTTCCATCTAACTCTAGCTTATCAGGTCTCTTCAGGAATGGCTGCAATGTCCTCTTCTGTGGCCTACCAAGGCTGCTCCTCCCTCAGGGGGCAGGGAGGTCGAAGAGCCAGCCATTGAGTTCATGTCCAAAATAGTCCCTGTTCCCCTTACTAGTATAACCACTTGGGTATTGAGCTACCATTTGCTACATATAAGCAGAGGTTCTAGGTTATAACCATACACGGTCCTTGATTGGAGAGACAGTCTCATAAAAGACCCCTGTGCCCTGATATATTTGCAACGTGAGGAGCTCCTGACCTCTCCAGGTCATACTAACTCCCCCTTCTTTCATATGATTCCATGCACTCTGCCAAAGGGTTGGTTATGTTTCTTAATATTTGCTTTGATACACTGCTAGGAAGAGTCTTTCTGAGGCCTTCTGTGGTAGGCTCTTGTCCTGCTACTTGTTTACTCCTACATCCAATGTCTGTCCCATTTGACTTTCTAAGTGAATATTAATCCTCTTACCCCAGATCCTCTTTCTTGTTTATCTTCTTTAGGTGTATAGATTTAAGTATGTTTATCCTATCTTATAGGTCTATATAAGTGAGTATATACCATGTGCATCTTTCTGCTTTTGGGATGCCTCACTCAGGATGATCACTTCCAGTTCTCACCATTTGCCTGCAAATTTCATGAAATCAGTTAGAAGAAAAAGTGGGAAAGACCCTAGATCTCATTGGCACAGGAGACTACTTCCTGAACAGAACAGGAACAACACAGACTCTAAGAACAACAATCAATATATGGGATCTCATGAAACTGAAAAGCTTCTGTAAAGCAAAAGTCACTGTCATCAAAACCAAACAACATCCTACAGATTGGGAAAGAATCTTCACAACCCTTTATCTGACAGAAGGCTAATATCCAGTATATATAAAGAACTCAAGAAGTTAAAAAGCAACGAGTCAACTAGTCCAATTAAAAATGGGGCATGGAGCTAAACAGAGAACTCTCTTTAGAGAAGTGTAGAATGGCAGAAAAACACTTAAAGAAATGCTAATGTCCTTAGCAGTCAGGGAAATGCAAATCAAAATGACCCTGAGATTTCACCTTACACCTGTCAGAATGGCTAAGGTCAAAAACTCAAGTGACAACACATGCTGGAGAGGATGTGGAGAAAGAGGAACCCTCCTCCATTGCTGGTGGGAATGTAAACTTGTATAACCACTTTGGAAATCAATTTGGCATTTTCTTAGACAATTAAGAATAGTGATTCCACAAGATCCAGCTATCCCACTCCAAGGCATATATCCAAAAGATTTTCAAGTACACAACAAGGACATTTGCTCAACTATGTTCGTAGCTGCTTTATTCGTAAGAGCCAGAACCTGGAAACAACCCAGATGTCCCTCAGTTGAGGAAAGGATACAGAAATTGTGGTAACTTTACACAATGGAATACTACTTAGTGTGTGTGTCTTTATGGATTTATTTCTATAATGTTCTGCTTGTTTTTGTTTTTCCTGCATTTTTGTTCAAGGATTTATTTCCTTTCGGAGTACCTGTATCATCTTTGTATAATTAGTTTTAAGGTCTTTTACTTGTTTTTCACCTATGTTGTAATAGTCAATGCCTGCTGAGGTATAATAGCTGGGATCTAGTAAAGACATATTGTCTTGCCTGTTATTGATAGGGTTTTGTGATGGTATTTATGCATCTAGTTTTGGAATGATATTAGGCCTAAGTGCTGATTTATAAGATATTTTGTTTTTGTTTTTTGTTTGTTTCTCTTTTCACTCTGCATTTCTGAAGAGTATGTTGGTTGTGTATTACCTGTTTTCCTGGTCTAGTGACCTGGTATAGTCACAGGGAATGTCTTCTGGTATTAGAACCTGGAATGCTGTATGAGTTAGGAAAGGGAATGTTGGGGGATAAGCTAATTGTGTTATGTTTGGATGGAGCCAGAGAGAAAAAGAAGACCACAGCAGGTTTTCTACTATAAGAGATGGGGGAGATAATGGGTGAATGCATCGCAGGAGCAGTAGAAGGGGTGTGGGTCCAGCATCAGTCTACTTGTTGCCCTGACAGTATTAAAAGTTGGGTTAGCAGTGGTGTCTGATGGAGTTGGATGCTGTGAAAAAAAAGTAATGAGTAAGGGGGTAGAGGATCTGTGGGATCCACATGGGGTAGGAGCAGGGCAGACAAAAGGCTTTCAAGGGTGTTCTGCTTCAGAGCTGGTAGAGACTGGGAGATTGTATCTGGGGGAAGACAGAGAATGGAAGGCTTGCAAACAGCCTACCTGGTTTTCTCTCAGGCATAGCCTGTAGTTTAGCAAGGAAGACTTGCTGAATTTAGAGAGCAGTGTTACAGTGACCAAATGGGGAGAGGTAAGTTAGGAGCAGATGATCTGTGTGATCTGCAGAGAGATATGGGCAGGATTTGCATGCAGCTGGTGTTCTGTTGCACAACTAGGGACAAGGCTGGGGGATTGTTCTCCAAGTCTGCCAGCTGATATTGAAGGCTGCTATAATGGAATAGGTTTGGGGAAGAAAGGTTAGTTGATAAAAATCTTTGTGTTCCACTAGGGATGATGTCAGAGAGGAAAAGGAGACCACAGGAGGTTTTGTGCTACATAGATAGGGATGAAACTGTGTGTGTGTGTGAGGTGTGGGGTGGGGGGTGGTTGTTGGATCTCAAGAGTAGTAGAAGAGGTGTGGTTCTCTTTCAGGGTATTTTTTTACTCTGAGAGGAGAGGTCCTTGTGCCTACTGGGCTTGAATTCTTGGGCAAAGCGACAGGTTGCAGGGGGAGGGGACATAGGGGAAAATCTGTGGGGTCCACAGGGGATGGTGGGTTAATGGAAGATTGCTTTCAGCATTCTCCTACAGAAGTGTGACTGGATCTTGGAGAACAAAGAGAGAGAGAAGAGAAGGTCTACAAGCAATTTCACAGGAAAGATTTAAACAAGGTGAGAAAACCGTCTCTACTGCCAATCTTACTTTGCTACCAAACCTCAGAGATCAGAAAAGTTCACAGACAAGAATGAAGTCTCCTTGTCTAGAACATTAGCAAGCCATTCTGAAAATTGAAAGGTTCTCTGAGAAGCATCTCTACAAAGAGAAAATAAGAGTAGTTACTGCTTCTTTCTGAAACTCGGATCAAATTTCATGGTATTAAGAATCTATTGAGTTTATAGCAAAATCCCTACAGTAAGAATTGTTTTTAGTATTATATTTTCTTTCTTACTCTGTGACTGTGACTTCATATGTATTCCAAGTAATGGCACACAATTCATGATTTCTGAATGAATGCTTATAGGTTAAAAATTTCAAAAACGTAAGAGAATGAATGAATGGATTAATGAAATGTATTCAGTATATTGATAGGTTACTATGGCTATTTTGAACTTCATTTGAAAACGACTATTTGTCTAACCATTTCTTGTACTCTTTTCTTACTTTGCTGCATTTTTAATTATATAAATTAATGTTGTACAATGTGATATACACATAGTAATTGTGAAATATCTTTTTAAATAATATATATATATAAGTTAGTACAAATTTGTGACGTCATATGCTCATTCACACAAGTCTGTGTTCTTGGATCATATTTGCTCCTATTCTTCATCTTGTCCTCTCCCCTGCTCTCATGCTCTCATGTCATCTGCATCCTCTCTAGAAAGCAGTTCTGCATAAAATGACGATTCTTAAGTCTGTCCTCTGGAGCTCAGAGTGAATCAAGAAAGTTTACATTGTGTTTGTATAAATAAGAGACACCTGCTTATAAGATACTTTTATGTCACAGTTTTTTTTCCCTTTCTGTTGTATTTGTTCATTTGCAACTATTCTAAGTGTGTGTGTGTGTGTGTGTGTATGTTATGTTGACTTTAAAATATGCAGGAACTAAATCATGTCACACAGGAGAAATTACTGAAAAGGTACAGAGCGACATGAAATTTTTTAAGTGATCTGCTCCATACAACTGTAGAAACAACAAACATTTTTTTAATTTATTTATTTTTATCTCAATCACGGGTTAGGTACTTTGAATCCCAGACGTAGCCCCCTCCCTCATTCCCTCCTACCCTCCCACTCCCTCCCTCATTTCCCTCCTCCCCGCCCCCTCCAAGTCCACCTACAGGGGAGGACCTCCTTCCCTTCCATCCAACCCCAGCTTATCCTGTCTCCTCAGGGCTGACTGCAAGGTCCTGCCCTGGGATCTAGTTTTAACTGAGCAGAAATGCATGAAGAGTCAGTATGAATTGAATATGCTACGATACATCCTGTCTTCTGTTTTCCCTTGTCTTGTCCTGTTTTTCCTTCTTTTTGGTTCCCTCATCTCAAATACAGAGTCCATGAGTTGAGTGGTTCTATGTCCTCAAAGGTAGAATCTAGAGAAAATGTGTATTGGGATGAAGGACTCTCAAGAGCAAAACCACTCTAACAGCACTGACCACAGCAGATTAGACATTAGCTTGTAAGTAAGGATTGGAGTCATGTTCATAACACAAACTACTTGAAGTAAGATTTTAAAAATAAGAAAACAAAAAAGCAAACAACAATAGTACTGTGCTAGCTACAAGAACACCAGCTATCCCGACGCTCGTTCTCACCCATATACTTTAGTATGTGGAGAAAGACCCTGTTAAATGCTGAGAATGTGTTTTCTCATTCTGTCCTTTTTCCTGATCTTCCAATAGAACCTCTGACACAGTGCAAGTGCACTGAGGATGTGAAGAGGCCAAGGTGCAAATTTAAAGAAAATTGCTTTCAGAATTGTACTGGTAAAGTTGGGGAATGTCTATATTCTTGAGATGGCTTTGAGATGTCATACTTGGGTTATTTCGGTTTTACTTAAGATATTATCTTATCTGTACTAAGCCAAGTATGCAATAGAGCAAGTATAATTTCTTAATTCTAAATATCTAAGCCATTCCTACCACTGTGATGAGAGACTTCTACTTATAATGGTTTGTTAAAGCATTGTGCATAGCAATACAGAGGTCTCCAATTGTTTTCAGTTTAAAATGTGAGGTTTATATTAATTTAAAGGAACAGAGGTGACTTCTTCCTCCTTCTCCTCTTCCTCTACCTTCTCCTTCTCCGTCCTGCCCCCACTTCTCTCACTCTTTCCTTCTGTTTTTGACTCCTTTCTGCGTTTAACCCCTCTCTCCAAAACAAGTAGACCTGTAACTTTTCATCCTTATGCCTACAATAAGTTCTTCCTTTCTGTGGCTTAATATGTATTCATCCCCTTGATTTGCTATTCCTAAACATTTCTCTTTAGTAAATCACCCAACATCTCAGATTATACTGGTCATATGCAACCTACATTTTCACTGCCCATCATAGAGTTGCCAGACAGAAAGTGGACTTAATTACAACTTTAAAACAAATACATAAATCATCATTCAGTTATATTTTTAAAAAAATTGCTATTCAGTGAATTAAACTGATCATTAAAAGGCCCCCTAGAAAACATGTCAAGCTTTCCTGGGATTCATACCTGACATGATTGCATTCTTTTCCCTAATGATCTGTTCGATAAAAGAACTGAAATATAACACAACAATCTCACTTGGGGTATATTTCCATAGCAAATGAGATCCGTATCCATATGTCAGAGATATATTTGTACCCATGCTCACTGCAGCACTATGCTCAAGAGCTCAGACAGCAAATCAACTGTATGTCTGTCAGAGTCTATAAAAACAGAGTGAAATGTCTCTCTGATTCTCTGTCTATCTCTCTGTCTCTGTGTTTGTCTCTGTCTCTGTCTCTTTCTCTGAAAACAATCCCTCCTAATGGAATTTTATCATAGACCTGTGTATAAACCTGGGGAACTTTGTGTTATATGTAACAAGCCAGGCACAGAAAAGATTAATGCCACATCATTTCACACTTGCATGGACTGCAAAATAAAACACATAGTCATAAATAACATGATGACTGTATAGAAGTATGACAGACAAGGATTGGGAGACATGGAACAAAATGTAGGAAAGATGAATTAGCTCAAGATATATGACATTTAACATGATAAGTATAGTTAATAACAGTGCATTTGTTATTTTATAAGGCTGAGAGAAGATATATTTCTCATATAAATGAGGATAAGCATCTGAGATAATGGATACACTAATTAGTTTAATTTAGCCAATAGTGTATAGCTCTAACAAAATATCATGCTGTATGCCATGAGTGCATTCAATTACTTATCAACTAGAAAATAAATGTAAAATGAGGAATTATACCAGGAAAGAGAAATACAAGAATCGTAAACAAAAATTTCAGGTGAGTGAATTAAGTTTTTACGACAAGTGGATCAGGAAATAAGATGAGTCCTAAATTTCTCAAGTGAAATTTCTTCTAGTTCTTGAACCAAGCATCACAAAAGCAATTATAATATAATTTGTTGATTTCCATTCAGAGTGAATGTTTGACAAAGACTCCCCATCACAGATTTCATGTGCATTAAATATTTATGCCCAAGCTGTTACATGGAAATCTTGAGTCTATACTTTGCTTTTAGAATTAATTTATTTCTAATTTTTTAATGCAACATAATTAGCTGAATTGCTCTTAGAATATAATCTCTTGTTATATATTTGAATAGTTAATCATGGCTTTGTGGAAATGTGACTGGGTTATAATTATGTACATGTCTGTCATGTTCTTTTTGGTTGCAACAGTATGATTTATTTTAATGACCGATTAAAAGGAAACACATGAGCAGTGACTCCCAGATATGATCTGATCCCTATATTGACTGAAATCAAGGACAAAAATATACAGTTTTTGAATGTCCCTTGTAACTAGTTACCTTGATGTAACTGGTTAATTAGAAAATCACAGAGAGGACAAAATTTGACATATAACCTTGACCCAGGTTAGCTAGATTGCTTAGCTTTGATTTCTGGGTGCAGTGAATTGCCACATTAAATGAACTAGTGTTTAGGAAACTCCCTTATAATTTCATATACTTTTAATTTTTTAAAATATACCATGTGTTACACTAGTTTCAGTCACACTAAAGACTCATATGTTCTTATTTGCATGACGATTTCTGATTTGCAAAGTGAATTTATCACACAGTACTTTCCTCTTAAATTTTCACAAGGCATGGGGACAGAATCTTTGTTTTAAACCTTATGGAATGAAGTTCAAATGAGGTTCTTTCTTGGTTGAAACCTAACAAATTCAAACTTTTATAGGCAGGGCTACCATCCTGTATTTATCTCCTTCCATTTTTGACCTTATTTTTAAAATGACCATTTTTTTTCTGACCCCTTTGAACACTGTAATTTATCTGCCCTCAACCAGATGGTCAGTGATTCTTTGCCGTTAAGAGTCAGGCTTCAGAGTGTACTTTGATATGTTCAAGTTCAATCAGAAGTTTGACCATGTCCAGAAGCAGGTCTTCAATGGCTCTGCCTTCTTGATCTTTAAGAAATGTAGGAGTTTGTGTTAAATGACAACTGAGACTAAATGGCAGTTCAGAATGTCATGGCCCTATGTGAGTCTCACATGTTGCTTTATTTAATCCCTTAGTAATGATAACAAGGAAAAAGAAAAGAAAACCTCCAGGATGGTCACATTTGTATCTGTGTCATTGATAATAGGTTATAGCTAGGAAATGCCTTACCCAACTAAACAAGTTACTACCATCTCTGATGACAAAGAAAGTAAAAGCAATTCCTATTCTCTTCTCATGTTTTCGCTATGCTAAACAATGTACTAAAGCAATTTTTAATTTATTTTTAATTTTTTAAATTAATTGCACTTTATTCACATTGTATCCTCTCTGTAGCTCCCTCCCTCCTTACCTCTCAACCCATTCCTTCCTCCCGGACTCCACGCATGCCCCTCCCAAAGTCCACTGATAGGGGACGTCTTCTTTTCCTCCTTTCTGATCCTAGTCTATTAGGTCTATCAGGAGTGGCTGCATTGTCTTCCTCCATGGCCTGGTAAGTCTACTTCCCCCTCAGGGGGAGGTGATCAAAGAGCAGGTCAATCAGTTCATGTCAGAGACAGTCCTTGTTCCCATTACTATGGAAAACACTTGGAGGCTGAACTGCCATGGGCTATATCTGTTCAGGAGTTCTAGGTTATTTCCATGCATGGTACTTTGTTGGCATATGAGTCTCAGGAAAGACCCCTATGCTCAGATTTTTTGGTTCTGTTAATCTCCTTGTTTAGTTTCTGTTTGCTCCAGATCTTACTGTTCCCCACTTTTTTCGTAAGATTCCATGCATTCTGCCATAAGGTTGGCCATAAGTCTTAGCATCTGCTTTGATACTCTGCAGAGCCTTTCAGAGGCCCTCTGTGGCAGGTTTGTTCCCGGTTTTATCCTTCTTCTGAGTCCATCCTCTTTGCCTTTCTGGAAGGGAATTGAGCATTTTAGTCATTGTCCTCCCTCTTGATTAGTTTCTTTAGGTGTACAGATTTTAGTATGTTTATTCTATGTTATATGTGTATATGAGTGAGTATACACTGTGTGTCTTTTTGCTTCTGGGATAGCTCACTCAGGATGATCCCTTCCAGTTCTCACCATTTATCTGCAAATTTCATGATTTCCTTGGTTTTTTTTTTTTATTTCTTATTGCTGAGTAATATTCCATTGTGTAGATGTACCAGAATTTCTGTATCCATTCCTCAGTTGAGGGGCATCTGGGTTGTTTCCATCTTCTGGCTATTAGAAATAAAGTTGCTACAAACAGGTTTAGCAAATGTCCTTTTTGTGTACTTGAGCCTCTTTTGGATATATGCCTAGGAGTGGTATTGCTTGATCTTGAGGAAGTGCTATTCCTAGTTGTCTGAGAAAGCGCCAATTTGATTTCCAGAGTGGTTGTACAAGTTTACATTCCCAGCAGCAGTGGAGGAGGGTTCCCCTTTCTCCACATCCTCTCAAGCATGTGTTATCACTAGAGTTTTTGAACTTAGCCATTCTGATGGTTGTAAGGTGAAATCTCAGGGTCATTTTGATTTGCATTTCCTGATGAGTAAGGATCTTTAGGATTTCTTTAAGTGTTTCTCTGCCATTCAATATTCCTCTATCGAGAATTATCTGTAGCTCTGTTCCCCATTTTTAATTGGATAACTTGATTTATTGCTTTTTAACTTGTTTAGTTCTTTATATATATAGACATCAGCCCTCTGTCAGATATAGGGTTGATGAAGATCCCTTCCCAATCTGCAAATAGTCGTTTTGTTTTGATGACAGTGTCTTTTGCTTTACCAAAGCTTTTCAGTTTCAAGAGGTCACATTAGTCAATTGTTGCTCTTAGAGCCTGTGATGTTGGTGTGAAAGACCCCCGCCTACTCTGACTTAGCTAAGGCAGCGCTATCTACAGAGAACCAAGCCGGAGACTGGAAAATTACTGAGGAACCCAGATGTCCAACAACAGGATATCTGTGGTTGGGCGCCTAAAACACCCTGGGCACCCAAGATAAGAACCAAGTACGTGACTCAGCTCACATCTGCCTTCCTGCCTTCCCTGTTCCGCTTACGTGACTAGGCTCACATCTGCCTCCCCGCCCTTTCTGTTCTGGTGGCTTGGTTCAAACCACCCAATTAGCTCCCTGTAACTACGCTTTCTCGCTTCTGTAACCACGCTTCCTGCTCCCAAATCCTATATAAACCCACTGCCCCAGCCAGAAGGCGCGCAAGTCCTCCCTCCGCAAGGCTTTGTCGCCCCAGGTACCCGTGTATCGAAATAAACCTCTTGCTGTTTGCATCCGAAAAGACTGGTCTCGCTGATCCTTGGGGAGGGGTCTCCCTGACGGAAGATACCCTCTGGGGTGGTCTTTCAGGTGTTCTGTGCAGGAAGTTGTCTCCTGTGCCAATGACTTCCAGGCTCTTCCCCCACTTTTTCTTATAACAGGTTTAGTGTGTCTGGTTTTATGTTGAGGTCTTTGATCCACTTGGACTTTAGTTTTGTGCAGGGTGATAAATATGGCTCTATTTGCATTTTTCTACATGTAGACATCCAATCATACCACCACCATTTCTTGAAGATGCTATCTTTTTTTCCATTGTATGGTTTTTGGCATCTTTGTAAAAAAAAAAAAAATCAGGTGTCCATAAGTGTGCAGGTTTATTTCTTGGTCTTCTATTCGGTTCCATTGATTCACTATTCTTTTTCTATGCCAGTACCATGCAGTTTTTATTACTGTTGCTCTATAGTTCAGCTTGAGATCAGGGATGCAGACACCTCCAGATGATCTTTTATTGTAGAGGGTTGTTTTTAGCAATTCTGGTTATTCCATATGAAGTTGAGAATTCTTCTTTACATATCTGTAAAGAATTGTATTGGTAATTTGATGATAATTGCATTGAATCTGTAGATTACTTTTGGTAAGATGGCCATTTTTACTATTTTAATCCTGCCAAGCCATGAATGTGGGAGATTTTTCCATCTTCTGATATCTTCTTCTAATTCTTTCTTCAGAGACTTGATTTTTTTTTTTCATACATCTCTCTGACTTGCTTGGTTATGGTCACACCAAGGTACTGTATGTCTTTTGTGGCTATTGTGAAGGGTGTTTCTCCCCTAATTTCTTTCTCAGCCTGTTTGTCTTTGGTATACAGGAGGGCTACTGATTTTTTTTTAGTTAATTTTTTATCCAGCCACTTTGCTGAAGGTGTTTTATCAGCTCTAGGGATTCCCTTGTAGAATCTTGGGGGTCACTCAGGTATTCTATCATATCATCTGCAAATAGTGTTACTTTGACTTCTTCCTTTCTGATTTATATCCCCTTGACTTCCTTCAATTGTCTTATTGCTCTAGCAAGGACTTCCAGAACTATATCAAAGAAATATGGAGAGAGTGGTCATTCTTTCAGTAGGATTGATTTAAGTTTCTCTCTGTTTAGTTCAATGTTGGCTATAGGCTTGCTGTATATTGCGTTTACTATATTTAGGTATGTGCCTTCTATTCCTTATCTATCCAATACTCTAAACATGAATGGATTTTGGATTTTGTCAAATGCTTTTTCAGCATCTAAGTAGATTATCATGAGTTTTTTTTTCTTTCAGTTGGTTAATATGGTGGATCACAATGATGGATTTCTGTATATCGTAACATATTGATGGATTTCAGCCCTGAGCTTGATTATTTCCAGCAGTTTACTTGTCTTTGATGTGTCTGCTTCTATTTTTTCTGGAGCTTTTAGGTAAGCCATTAATTTGTTTGCATGAGATGTTTCAAATTTCTTCTTGAAGGCACTTAGTGCTATGAACTTTCCTCTTAACATTGCTTTCATCGTATCCCATAAGTTTGGGTATGTTGTTCCTTCATTTTCATTGAATTCTAGGAATACTTTAATTTCATTCTTTATTTCTTCCCTGAGCCAGCTGTCATTGAGTAGCAAGTTGTTCAGTTTCTATGTGTGGGTAGGTTTTTTGTTATATCTGTTGTTTCTGTGATCCAGCTTTATTCCATGGTGGTCAGTTAGGATACATGGGATTATTTCAATCTTTTTGTATCTGTTAAGACTTGTTTTATGACCAAATATATAGTCTATTTTGGAGAAGGTCCCATGTGGTGCTGAGAAGAAGGTAAATTCTTTTGTGTTTGGGTGAAAGGTTCTGTAGATGTCTGTTAGGTCCATTTGATTCATGATCTCTGTTAGAGTCATTGTTTCTTTGTTTGATTTCTGTTTTGTTGACCTGTCTTTTGTTGAGAGTGGGTTGTTGAAGTCTCCCACTATTAATGTGTAGAGATCTATGTGTGGTTTCAGTTTTATTAATATTTCTTTTACAAATGTGGGTGCTCTTTTATTTAGGGCATAGAAGTTCAGAATTGTGGTGTCTTCTTGGTGGAGTTTTCCTTTGATGAATATGAAATGACCTTTCCCATCTTTTTTGTTTAATTTTGGATGAAAATCTATTTTATTAGATATTAGAATGGCTATTCCTACTTGCTCCTTGAGTCTGTTTGCTTGGAAAACTGTCTTCCAGCCCTTTACTCTCAGGTAATGTCTCTCTTTGTGACTTAGGTGTGTTTTTTGTATGTAACAGATTGTTTGGTCTTTTTTTTTATGTGTCCATTCTGTTAGTCTGTGTCTTTTTATTGGAGAGTTGAGTCAGTTGATATTAAGGGAGATTAATGACCAGTAGCTGCTAGATCCTTTGATTTTGCTGTTGGATATAGTAGTGTTTTTGTGTGCTTGGCTACTTTTAGTTTTGCAATGTTGAGGTTGTCTGTTTCCTGTGTTTCCCTGAATGTAGTTAGTTTTCCTGGGTTGTATTTTTCCTTCCAATATCTTCTGTAATGCTGGATTTATGGGTAGTTATTGTTTGTATTTGTTTTTGTCATTGAATATCTTGCTTTCTCATTCTATGATGACTGACAGTTTTCCTGGCTATATTAGCCTTGGTTGACATCTGGGTTTTCATGATGTCTGCATAATATCCTTCCAGGCTCTTCTTGCTTTCATAGTCTCTGTTGAGAAGTCAGGCGTGATTCTGATGGGTTTGCCATTATATGTTATTTGGCCTTTTTCTGTCACAGTTTTTAGTACTTTTTCTTTGTTCTGTATACTTACTGTTTTGATTATTATGTGGCAGGAGGATTTTCTTTTCTTGTCTAATTTACTGGGTGTTCTGTATGCCTCTTGTATTCTTATAAGCCTCTCCTTTAAGTTGGTGAAATTTTATTCAATTATTTTGTTGAAGATATTTTCTGGGCCTCGGAGGAGAGGATCTTCTTTTTCCTGTATTCTTATTATTCTTAGGTTTTGTCTTTTCATGTTGTCTTGAATTTCTTAGATGGTCTGTGTCAGGAATTTTTTTGGATTTAACATTTTCTTTGATGGATACATCCATTTCTTCCACTGTATCTTCCATACCTGAGATTCTGTCTTCCATCTCTTGTAGTCTATTGGTTATGCTTACCTCTGTAGTTCCTGTTTTCTTCCCTTAGTTCTTTCTCACCACAATTTCCTCCATTTGTGTTTTCTTTAATTTTTCCAATTCTACCTTCAGATCTTGAGTTGTTTTGTTCATTTCCTTCACCTGTCTGATTGTATTTTCCTGTTTTTCTTTTAGTTCCTTCAACTGTTTGTTTGCACATTCCTCTCTTATTTCTTTCAGTGATTTAATTATTTCTTCTCTGAAGGCCACAAACTCTTTGGCTGCATCTTCCTGTATTACTTCACGGATGGCTATAATCTGTTTGATTTTTATCTTCCTCTAATTCTTTACATATTTTATTGGTTTCCTCTATTATCCTCTCCATCAGCATAGATGTGGGGTCATCTCCTTGAATTTCAATTATGCTGGGGTGTCCAGGGCTGCTCATTCCTGGATGATTGGGTTCTGGAGATGTCATATTGCTCTGTCTTTTGTTGTTTGAGTTTTTATGCTGACCTCTACCTGTTTGACTAATTTAGGTGTTGGCTGTGAGTTTCTGATACTTCCTTGAATCCTGGGGTAGGGAGAATCCCCTTGGCAGGAAAATGACTTTTTCCTGAAGGAGGCCTCCTCAGCTTTTTGGGTATGGTCATGGAATGGCCACTGTTTCCCAGGAATTGCAGCTGCTCACCTCAGGTGTATAGACCTGAGTGGTAACTGTGGTCTTTGTTAGTCAGGGAGGCTCTCCTCTCATCAGTAGAAGTCCTAGAAACAGCTGCCCTGCTGCTTGGTTTCTCATTCTGAATTTAGTGAGCTGCTGCTGTTATACTGTTTTCTAGGTACAGCTCTCTTGAAGAATCTGTTGATTCCCTAGCTGTGGGGTTTTCTCCCAACAGGTAAACTCAGTCTGGTACCCTTGGCCCCACAGTTCTGTCTGGGAAGGTGAGTGGAGTGCACAGTAAGACTCTGGGCCAGGGGCTGAGTGCTCTGCTCTGGGCTGGAGACTGTGTCCTGGTCTAGGATGGCTGCTGGGGGCGCCGCTCTGGTCTGGAGGCTCTGTGCTCTAATCTGGGCTGGCAACTGTGTGTCCCCTTCTGGGTCAGAGGCTGTGCACTCATCTCTGGGCCAGCAACTAAGGGCTCCTCTCTGAGTAGGAGGCTTAGTGCTTCACTCTGAGCCAGAAGTTGTGAGCCCAGGTCTGGGGTTGTAGCTGGGAGCACCGTTCTGGGTCCAAAGCTGTGCGACCTGATCTAGGCTGGCAGCTGTGCGCCTCACTCTGGGCTGGAGGCTGTGTGTCCTGGTCCGGGTTGGAGGTTGGGGGTGCCATGGGAGGCTGTCTGCTCAGATCTAGCCTGGGAGATGTGGGCCCACAGGTCCCCAGGACATTTTCCAGGGATTGACTGGGTGACCTGAGGTCTGTGCCAATTGATTTCCACACTGTAGGATTTCCTCTCACCTGGCAATCACAAATGCTGGTGTTTCAGGTCCCAAAGTTTAGTCTCCTGGTTGCAGTGCTGACAGTGCTGTCCTGGTCCTCAGACACAGTGTCCTCTTGGGGTCACCATCTTGGATCTAGTCTTTTATTTTTATTAATTACATTTATTCACTTTGTATCCCAGCTGTAGCCCCTCCCCTCAAAATCCCTCTCTCCCTCTCTCTTATTCTACTATTCCCCTTGCCCAGTCCAATAATAT
Source organism: Pachyuromys duprasi (assembly GCA_028658305.1). Lineage (NCBI taxonomy): Eukaryota > Metazoa > Chordata > Mammalia > Rodentia > Muridae > Pachyuromys > Pachyuromys duprasi. Next base: position 28,810,748 of record CM053752.1, on the reverse strand, counting down.
GGTGGATCCTCCTTCCCTTCCATCTGACCTTAACCTATCAGGTCTCATCAGGAATGGCTTCATTTTCTTCCTCTGTGGACTGGTAAGGCTGCTCCACCCTGCCCCCCAACACACACACACACACACACACACACAGGTGGAGGTGATCAAAGAGCCAGCCCATGAGTTCATGTCACAGACTGTCTCTGTTCCTATTATTTGGGAACTCGCTTAGACATTGAGCTGCCATTGCTACTTCTGTGCAAGGGTTCTAGGTTATCTCCATGCATCGTCCTATTTTGGAGGACCATTCTCAGAAAAGACCCCTGTGCCCAGATTTTTTGATTCTGTTGGTATTCTTGTGGAGCTCCTGTTCCCTCCAGGTCTTTCTATATCTGCCTTCTTTCATAAGATTACCTGAACTCTGCCCAAAGTTTGGCCATGAGTCTCAGCATGTTTTGATACCCTGCAGAGTAGAGTCTTTTAGAGGCCCACTGTGGTAGGTTCTTGTCCTGTTTCCTGTTTTCTCCCTCTTCCAATGTCCTTTGCCTTTCTGAAGGAAGATTGAACATCTTACCGAGGGTCTTTCTTCGTTTTCATCTTCTTTACGTGTACATATTTTAATATAATTATGCTATATTATATGTCTAATATCCACTTATAAGTGAGTACATACCATGTGTGTCTTTCTGCTTCTGAGATACCTCACTCAGGATGATTTTTTTTTTCTAGATCCCACCATTTGCCTGCAAGTTTTATGATTTCCTTGTTTCTAATTGCTGAGTAGTAATACATTGTGTAAATGTACCACAATTTTTGCATCCATTCCTCAGTTGAGGGACATCTGGGTTGTTTCCAGCTTCTGGCTATTACAAGTAAAGCTGCTACAAACAAGGTTTAGCAAATGCCCTTGTGTACTTGAGCATCTTTTGGATATATGCCTAGGAGTAGTAGAGCTGGATCTTGAGGGAGCACTATTCCTAATTGTCTCAGAAAGTGCCAGATTGATTTCTAAAGCGGTTGTACAAGTTTACATTCCCACCAGCAACGGAATAGGGTTCCTCTTTCTTCACAACTTCTCCAGCATGTGTTGTCCCTTGAGTTTTTGACTTAGCCATTCTGATGGGTGTAAAGTAAAATCTCAAGATCAGGAGGGGCAGTAAGCAACAGCGGGAAGAAGTCAGGTTCTAAGAAGTGATGCTGGAACAGCCAGCGAAGCCCTCCCCACACTCATCCCCTACTTCCCATCACCACCATCACCCTTTAATAAATGCATCTGCCTGTAGTGTCTGGGTTAAGTGGTGGTGGGTGGAACAAGCCCAGCTCTGCCGCCAAGAAGGCCAGAAGCCCTCATAGCTAGTTTCTGGTTGGGTTCTTGAAAACTTATTACCCCCAATTCAGTGCTTTGTCCAAGAGTAAGCCTGAGACTCCAATTCTGGAGAAAAATTATCTTATGTGTAAGGGACTGCCTGTTCAACCATTCAGCAACCCTGGGGAGTCACCAGAAGGGGCTGGACTGTGTCTCTCACCCTAATTGGAAAGACTTCTGGTAGAAAGAAGGGGAGAGGGCCACAGAAAGGGAGAAAAGACTGAAGTAGTGCTAGAAAGAGATGAGAAAGATTTTGATTTGAATTTCCCTGGTTACTAAGGATGTTGAGCATTTCTGTAAGTGTTTCTCTGCCATTTGATATTCCTTTATTGAGAATTGTGTTTATCTCTGTACCCCATTTTTTAATTGGTTTACTAGATATGCTGCTGTTTAACTTAACTTCTTTTCATATTCTGGATATCAGCCCTCTGTTAAATATAGGGTTCGTGAAGATCCCACTAAAGTAGTTTTATTGTCACAAATACATTTAAATCTTTACAACACTTTAACAGTGAATATATTATTTATAATTTTTAAAGATAGAGAGTTGACATCATCCTGAGTGAGGTATCCCCAAAGCAGAAAGAAACATATGGTATATACTCACTTATATAGACCTATAGGATAGGAAGGTCAAGCTGAAATCTATACACCTAGAGAGGATATACAGGAAGGAGGACCCAGGTTGGTATGATCAATGCTTGTTTGGATGAACAAATGGGATGGACATTGAGTGGAGGAGAAAACAAGCAACAGGACAGGAGCATGCCAAGG
>CM053752.1:28790572-28808126 GCA_028658305.1 Pachyuromys duprasi | reverse complement strand
CATATGGTATATACTCACTTATATAGACCTATAGGATAGGAAGGTCAAGCTGAAATCTATACACCTAGAGAGGATATACAGGAAGGAGGACCCAGGTTGGTATGATCAATGCTTGTTTGGATGAACAAATGGGATGGACATTGAGTGGAGGAGAAAACAAGCAACAGGACAGGAGCATGCCAAGGAGGACCTCTGGGGGCAGGGGGGTGTCAATGTAGCGATGTATCAGAGCAGATATTAAGACTCGCAATCAAGCCTTTGGCAGAGGACGAGAAGTAATGATAGATCTGGGGGAGGTTGGTGAGACTTGGGGAGAACAAGAGCTCCACAAAGACCAAACTGAGCAGGGCACAGGGGTCTTGTATGAGATGGTTTCTACAATCAAGGACCATGTGTGGATGTGGCCTGGAATCCCCGCTCAGATGGGGCCCATGATAGCTCAGTGTCAGACTGAAGACCCCAGTGAGGGAATCAGGGACTGTTTCAGTCATGAACTTGATGGCTGACTCTTTGACCCTCCCCCATACATGCAGGGGAGTGACAGACTGGCTAGATCCCAGGGGAGGGCATTGCAGCCAGCCCTGAGGAGACAGGATGAGCAGGGGTTGGATGGAAGGGGAGGAGGTCCTCCCCTGTTGGTGGACTTGGAGGGGGCGGGGAGGAGGGAGATGAGGGAGGGAGTGGGAGGGTGGGAGGGAATGAGGGAGGGGGCTATGCCTGGGATGCAAACTACCTAACCTGTGATTGATATAAAAATAAATAAATTAAAAAAATAAAGATTAATTTTAGGATAAAAAAAAAAGATAGAGTGTTGAAGATCAAAATGAACCTGAGATTAGGTACAAGTCCTTGTTATGTCCAGGGTGGGCCTGATGGAAGCTCACTTAATAAATTCAAAGTCATTGGTCCATCCCTATTTTCTCATACCCTCCAATTAGTCTTTCTTTGTCAATCTAGTATTATGTTTTCCATCAGTGTCACAAAACACCGTGAAAATGCAACATCGGGAAGAACATATTTATTTCAGCTTCCCATTTCACAGCATAGTCTCTGGTGGAGGAAAGTCAGTAGATCCTCACACAGGCCAGGAACCTGAGGCAGGTGCTGATTCAGAAGTCATGGAAGACCTATTCCCAATTTTCTGAGAAACCTCCAGATTGATTTCCAAAGTGGTTGTAAAAGTTTGTATTTCTACAAGCAACAGAGGAGTGGTTCCCTTTTCTCTACATCCTCAGCAGCATGAGCTGTCACTTGAGTTCTTGATCTTAGCCATTCTGATGGGTGTAAGGAGAAATCTCAGAGTCAGAGTCATTTTGATTTGCATTTCACTGATGACTAAGGATGTTGAACATTTCTTTAAGTGTTTCTCTGCCATTTGATATTTTTCTGTTGAGAAGTCTATGTTTAGCTCTGTACCCCATTTTTTAACTGAGTTATTTGACTTGTTGGTGTTTAATTTCTTGAGTTCTTACATATTTTGGATATCAGCCCTCTGTAAGATGTAGGCATGGAAGAGTGTGCTGTTGCTGTCTTGCTCCTCATGGCTTGCTCAGCCTGATTTCTTATAATACCCAAGATCACCAACACAGAAAGAGTCCCATCTTAAGTGAGCTGAGTCTTCCAGCACCTGTCACCAGTCAAGCATGTGAACCACAGCTTTCCCCAGATGCCAGTCTGTGAAGGATTTCCTCAGTTAAGGTTCTCTCTTTCCTAATGACTCTTGTGTCAAGCTGATATAAACCCAGGCATCACAGTGGTGGAGAGAGGAAAGCTGCCTTTCCTCTTCTTTTTCTTCTTCTTTCTTCTGCAAAATGACAGAAATGTATGCTGAAGGAGTCTGCTGACTTGTAAATAATGACCCACGTAGGTTTCATATCAGTAGTTTTACCTAAATTCCCATGATCTGAAAGGAGGTAAAGAAATCCAATATCATTGCCACTCACTCTACTCTTCGGGCAGAGAGTTCAAGCTTTCAGAAAAGAATTCAATTTCCATTCAAGGATGTGTTGGGCACATTTGAATGGCTGCACCATTCATTTTAATGTTCTCTAGTACAGATTTCTTTTGGGTGCCATGGAAGCTAACTAATAATCTTGTAAACTTCATTGTCTACTTTTGGTTCCTTGTGGAGTTCCTCTCAGCCTTACTGGTAATGCTTGAGATAAACATAAATATAAACTCCCACCCCTTAAACTATGACCTTAGAGTTTGCTACTGGGAGAACCTAAACAGAGATAACAACCTTACATGTTTTTTGAAGTTTCCATATTCTTCACTCATTACAGGCTAATTAAATTCCGCAGTTTCTTCTTGTTGCCCTTTACTATTTTTCAGTGTGATCATTTCTGACCTTGTCTCTGAAGGCAGTCAGATAAATACTCTGATTCCTTGGTTTGTCTCAGTGAAATCCCCATCCAGTAATTAATGCCTACAACAAGTACATGTGGGGAAATGTTGTCTAAAGCAATATTTGTTTATTTGTCTACTCTGTAGACTTTTAAGACCATGTCTTTTCTCAAACAGCCTCAGGGCACATGTACAATGAAGAAGTCTACTAATTAAGATACAGCTACCACATCAATAAAACATCAGATGGAGACGGCAGAAGACATGGGGGTGTGAAGGTCCCAATGTTTTCTTAAATTGGAATTTTAACAGTTTTTAACTTCATTTCCTTACTAGGCTTGTGATATTCCCTGAGATATCTAATTGGGGTTAGGATCATAAATACCCAGGCCCTCTGTAAAAGCAGTCAGGACTTCAGAGAAGCCAGGATGGAAGTCAGAGCTCAGGCTTGAAATTTCCTACAGGAAACTGCAGAGATAGAAAGCTAGATAGCCTGAGGGCTAACAGGAAGGTTGCTTTTGGCCTCTTCACTTTCTGGCACTCCCTTAGGAAAGTTGGATTTCTCCACAGCAGCAGGCAAAACCCGTGTGCTCATGTACCAGAGAATCAAAGCATATGACCCTAGTCAATACAAATTACCCTTCATGCAACTCAACTTCTGTGACACCCTGAGCTAACTATGTCTTATTTCTTCATACAACCATTGGTGGGAGTCAGTTACAATATGCAGTGTTTTACTGTTGTTTGTTTTGTTGTTGTTTTGGCCTTGTTGTTGTTATTTCTTTTACCAAGATTCTTAGCTCAGGCTGGCTGTAAATCCCCTGTACAGACAAGGATGACCTTGAAATTCTTCTCATTTTAGAAGTATGATCATTTATTTATGAATAACGATAACATTATCTGTGTTTGCAACAATCAATACTCATTACATTGAAGGACATTTCTTCAGTATTCTTTTCTTTTTTAATATATATTTTTTTAAAAAACATGAATGGATGTTAAATTCTGTCAAAATGTTTTTCTGTATCTATTGACCTTATAATTGCAGTTTTATTTATTAATGAATACTATGTATGAAATTTTTTATTTACCTTTCATGTTCTAGGAGGACATCTTGTTGAACATGAATGTGCCATTGAACCTGTTGCATTTCTATTGGAGTATAATTTTCTTTCTACACTATCTTTGTATTGGTTGAATTGTTCATAATACTAGCTTCACAAAATGAGTTTGGAAGTAATGCATTCCTAAATATTAGAAGTTTGAGAATGATGGAGTCCGATCCCTTTTTAATATTATGTGAAATTCCCAGTGAAGCTATTTGACAGGTATGTTTTGGAAAGGTATGATCTCCTTGTATGTGGTATGTTTGATAGGGATTTATTCATTTATTTGTATTATAAAATTTTTGCTTTCTAATTCTTCACAGTGATGAAGATCTCTGATGTTTTCTGTCTCTCTGGTCATAGATCTCTTGATTTATTTTTTGTTTCTGATTATATATATTTGAATTTTAATCAATTCACTTTTGTTTCAATCTAATTATAGGTTTAAAAATATTGTATGCTTAAAAACTTTTTTGTTTTTTAAATGTTTAATTTTTATTTCTTTTTCTGAGTTTTCTCACATCTATTTCTCCTTTGTCCCCTTAAAGTGATTTCTTCCCATTAACAGAGCTTAATAGCTTCTTTCCCCATTTCCTTGATATATAAAATGCATTGATTGAAAACAATGTCTTTAATTGGCCTTACTGTGTTTACTTCTTGCCATGATTTCTCTCACTTTTTAAATTTATTTTTTTAAATTATTACTATGTATTCACTTTGTATCCCTTCCCTTCTCCCCTGCCAATCCTGCCCTCCCTCTTCTCCCATGCCTCTTCCCCAGACCACTGATAGGGGAGGTCCTCCTCCCCTTCCATCTGAACCTAGCCTATCAGTACTCATCAAGACTGGCAACATTGTCTTCCTCTGTGGCTTGGTAAGGCTGCTCTTCCTGCCCCTTTCAGGGGGAGGTGATCAAAGAGCCAGCCATTGAGTGCAGAGAATCTTATGAAAAAAGGGGGAGATAGAAAGACCTGGAGGGGACAGAAGCTCCACAAGGAGAGCAACAGAATCAAAAAACCTGGGCCCAGCAGTCTTTTCTGATAGCGGTACTCCAACCAAGGACCACGCATGGAGATAACCTAGAACCCTTGTGCAGATGTAACCCATGGCAACTCAGTGTCTTAGTGGGTTCCCTAGTAAGAAGAACAGGGGCTGTCTATGACATGAAATTCCCCCTCTTTTTCTGCATTTTCTAAACTAATGCAGGTTAGGTTTTGATAACATTTTTCTTTGTTTTTGAGATTATAATAGCTATATTTCTCCCTCCTGTTTCTGCCCTGTAAATCCTCTCATATACCACTCCTTTATCTCTGAAATTCATGGTCTTATTGAATTGTTATATTCATTTTTGTATCTCTCTATATATGTATATGTATACATCATATACATATATTAAATATGTGTATATTTTCCTTAAGACAACCTGCTCATTCTGTACAATAATACTTAGATAAATGTCTTCAGAGGTGACTACTGGCAATGGAAAACCAATTGGAGTGTTCCTTTCTGTGGAAGACCATTTCTCCCACTGTCAGCATTCCCTAGCTGCCAGTAATTATTCGTGTCAGGTTGAGACCTTGTAGGTTTGTTTCTTGTCCACTTTGGCATGTCTGTTACTGTCATTTTTCTGAAAGATTTATGGGTGTAACTTCTGACACTACTGTATTTCTCTTGTTCAATTACATATATAATTCTAACTTCATTTGTATCAAATCTCTCCTTTTTATCTTTAAATTCTTATGTGACTCATTGATGGCTCAAGAATATATTGTGGACTTTGTGTTTTTTTTCTCAAATCATTTATTGCTATTTTCATGTCATTTTGATCACAAAGAGTCATATTATGATTTAAATATTTTGAGATACATTAAAATATATTAATAACTGTTTGTGAGTGTTTCCTTTAGTCAGTTCCATTAGTGTTTAAGGTGTTTATTTGCTCCAAGATGGAATGTTTTATCTGTATCTTATACATCCAATTGTCCTGCTGCTCAACCTCATACTTCTTTACAGATTTTCTGTCCAAATTTTGCATACATGTGAAAGATGAAAACTGAAACCTACTACTATATTCTTACTGGTATCTTCATTATCTTCTATTCACATTTGCTGTATATATTTAAATGACGGCATATGTCCTAGTCATTTATATAAGTCTTATAGCCAGTTGGCAACATGATTTCTTTGTAGTTGTCTACTGGAAATCACTTTTATTTCTCCATATTCAGCCTTTGTTTCCTTAATGAATCAGTTAGTTTCACGTAGGCACGATTTAAGTATCTCTTCTTTTACAGTGTAACTCGTTTAACTGTCTAATGTCTTTGATTGTAGAATTTAATCTATTTATGCATAAAAATCATGGAAAGAAGTGTGGCCTTGAATCTGCTTGAAGATCTTTGAATTTCATGTTCCTGGAAACATGTACCTTTTCATAAAGTGGAAAATTTCAACTATTAATTATTTAACCATTTTCTCTTTTGAAATGACCCTTATTTTGTCATGATCATATCATATACATGATACATATAATGATACATATATATGATATATATTATTTATTATGGTATAATCAAATGTTTGAGGTACTAAATTATATTTTTGGAATTGTTGCTTCATGACAGATGTTATCCACTGTACTGGGCTTAGAAGGATTCACCACTGTGTTTAGAAATGTTTGGTGGATCATATCATATACCACATGGCTAGAGTTTAAAGAGAATGAGAGAGAACTTAACCGTTAATCTCCTAAAAAACATGTCCCACTGACATAATCTCTTCAGCTAGACTCCACCTTAAATACACTCAATCTCTATAATCTCTATAATCCAATAGGCCCAATATTTTAACTCATGGGGTCATTGCAGATACATTTTAAAGTGTACTTAATGAGACTTTAATCCCATTTTTCTGTCAAATGTGCTTGAAATTAACATTGTTAATTATCTGTATTTAAAATATATATTTCTGAATTCCTTATGGACCCACTCTGGACATGATGGCTTTAATTTTTCCTTTTCTAGACATATCCATGGTCCAGAATCCAGTTTGTTGGCAATGCAACATAATATGGCTTTAATCCAGCATAGGTCATGAGCCATCATATTTAACTAGATGTGTTCATTGATTATGCCATGTCCTTGGAATTTAGGACATTTCTTTTCCATTATTGGATCCTTGCCTCATCATTCTGATTTCTGGGTGTCTAATGACTGACAAGGTTCTCCTGGCCTTGACTAACTCTTCTCTCCATGCAAGTGAGTCTGCCCAGGTGGTACACCATGCTTGTAGTCGGAATAACTTCCACTTCTTACCAACATTCTTAATGTCTTTTTACATTAGCTGGACACCCAAACAAAGATTATTTTTCTAAGTCTCCCATCACTTCCATGTCCACTGTTGAGACAGTCTGATCAGTCACTAACTTTATGTTCATTGGAAATACTACAGAGAGAACTCATTTATGGACAAGAAGTTTGCACTGCACAGAAATATTTTTGAGAAAAAGGGAATATTATACTATAAATCTGTCACATAAAAGTGATTTCTGATTTCTGACTTCACTTGGATGCATCTGAACAAGAAATATTACCTTTCTTCTATATACAGTGTTCTCTAACTGTCCTGTTTGTATGTTTAATGACTATATTTAATGACAATGCTAGGGAAGGGATGACAAATGAGAATGCAGGGGGCTAAAGATTCTGGTAGTATAGAAACCAAAACACACACACACACACACACACAGCTACGATTCACAGTCTTTTTATGAGGAAAAGGAATAATTTGCTTCATAATATTACAACTCCTTTCATGACACTTACTAGTTGTCCCTGCCTCCCAGAGCAGAAAGGGACTGTTGCTCACCTACTCATAAGAAGCATTAATGAGAGGACAGACTTATATGGGGATGTGATATGCCAAAATATTGATGCCTGAGGAAAACATTGTTCAAAAGCACAAGGAAGAGAAGATTTACTGAAAAACCTGAAAATGCATAACAATAGCAAAATTATAGGGAGGGGATATAATACTGAAATATAAAACAAATAGTTATGGCTGATAGGAAGTATAGCATTTTATCTTTGCATTCTCATTTTATTTTTCACTTTCTAATATTGTTTACAGCAGCAGCATATTATGATATCAAAGCTGAGACGCTGTCCCATATAAATTTATTTTTGTTTATATACTGTTCCTTGTCCACTGTTTAGGTTTTCTTGCAGTGATATAATGTGAAGCTTTATTTCTTTGCAGGTACCCCAGCTGGTTTAGGAGAGTGTGTTCATATCCGTAGCTATAAGTATAGGTTTAGTTCTCTTTATCTGTAAGATGTTAGGATTTTTAAAATCAATCTTTGTTGGTGTGTTTTGGAGTTTAGGAAATTAAGCATCTGAATCTCTTTATTTCATCAAATTTAGAATTTTTTCAGCCACTGTATTTTAAATATTCTTTTGTTGCCTTTTACGGCTCATTCTTTTTGAACTGTACAACTATGGACCTTGTTTTCTGGCAGACCCCTGAGTTTTGTTTCTTTGCTTTCCCCTGATTGTTGTTGTTGTTGTTCTCTTGCATACAAATTAACCGCTTGGTATTCTTCAAATTCTCTTCCATCTGAACACAAAAGATATTTGGTGAGAATATTTTATTGGCCTTTCAGATAAAGTTTATTTGCCGGGAAGGATGATCCCATCATCCTTCTGCTGGAGCCGGCACATGGCCTCCTCTTTGCTGATCCTGTGCTTGGCTCCAAAGCAGCCTGTCCTGTGCTTCTTGTCTGCGATGATGGAAGTGGGCCTACCCAGCACCACATAGAAGTCCAGGCCTGTTGGTGTTCTGTTAAAGAAGTTGTATCCTGTGCAAAGCAACAGCACAGGCTCTAAGATCAACAATCAATAAATAGGACCTCATGAACCTGAAAAGCTTCTGTAAAGCAAAGGACACTGTCTTCAGAACAAAACGACTACCTAAAGATTGGATAAGTATCTTCACCAACCCTATATCTGACAGAGGGCTAATATCCAGTATATATAAAGAACTGAACAAGCTAAAAAGCAGCAAATCAAGTAAACCAATTAAAAAGAAGGAACAGATCTAAACAGAATTCTCGATAGAGAAATATACAATGGCAGAGAAACAGTTAAAGAAATGTTCAATGTCAATAGTCAGCAGGGAAATACAAATCAAAATGACCCTGAGATTTCACCTTACACCTGTCACAATGACTAAGATCAAAAACTCAAGTGACAACACATGTTGGAGATGTTGTGGAGAAAGGGGAACCCTCCTTCATTGCTGGTGGGAATGTAAACTAGTACAACCACTCTGGAAATCAATCTGGTGCTTTCTCAGACTACTAGGAATAGCGCTTCCTCAAGATCCAGCTATACTACTGCTAGGCATATATCCATAAGTGTCTCAAGTACACAACAAGAACATTTGCTCAACCATGTTTTTAGCAACTTTATTTCTAAAGAATCCAGAAGCTGGAAACAACCCAGATGCCCCTAAACTGAGGAATGGATACAGAAATTGTGGTACATCTACACAATTGAATACTGCTGAACAATGAAAAAACAAGGAAATCATAAAATTTGCAGATAAATGGTGGGAACTAGAAGGGATCATCCTGAGTCAGCTGTCCCAAAAGCAGAAAGACACACACAGTATATACTCACGCATATAGACATATAATATAGGATAAACATACTAAAATCTGTACACCTAAAGAAACTAATCAAGAGGGAGGACTCTGGCTAAAATGCTCAGTCCTCAGCCAGAAAGACAAAGAGGATGGACATCAGAAGAAAGAGAAAATAAGGAACAAGTAAGGAGCCTGCTACAAAGGGCCTCTGAAAGGCTCTGCCCTGCAGATTATTAAAGCAGATGCTAAGACTTATGGCCAACCTTTGGGCAGAATGCATGGAATCTTATGAAATAAGTGGGAAGATCTGGAGAGAACAGAGGATCCACAAGGAGAACAACAGAACCAAGTTATCTGACACAGGGGTCTTCCTTGAGACTGATACTCCAACCAAGTACCATGCATGGAGATAACCTAGAACTCCTGCACAGATGTAGCCCATGGCAGTTCAGCCTCCAAGTGGGTTCCATAGTAATGGGAACAGGACTGTTTCCAACATGAACTGACTGGCCTGCTCTTTGATCACCTCCCCCTGAGGGGGAAGCAGTCTTACCAGGCCACAGAGAAAGTCAATGCAGCCACTCCTGATGAGACCTAACAGACTAGGTTCAGAAGGAAGAAAAAGAAGACCTCTTTTACCAGTGGACTTGGAGAGGACCATGTGTGGAGAAGGGGGAAGAAAGGAGGGTTTGGGACGGGAAGAGGGAGGGTGCTACAGAGGGATACGAAGTGAATAAAGTGTAATTAAAAAAACAAATTAAAAAAAGAAATCCAGGCCTTAGATATCAATCCTTGGGTTGTATTTGAAGCCCAGATCAATGTGTTCTTCAATTCCAAAACCAAAGTTCCCAGTATCTGAGAAGTTGTTTTTCCATAACTCGTACTCCTGTGCCTTCAGGCTTTTCTCCAGAAATTCTTCTGCCTTGGCTCCACATACTGTGCAGCGAACAGCTATCTTTTCATTTCTCCTGATGGTGTGCCTGGCATGGGAAAACACAGGTATCTGGCCTTGAGCTGCTCCAACATCTCTTCGCTGCCTGGGTTACTCTGTCTGCTCTCCCCAACACAGATACTGAGGCAGAGCTTGTGGATGTGAAGTTCCTGCATGGGGTTCTCTTTTTCACCTTTATCTTGTGCCATGATTGAGAACAGGAAGAAAGCCAAAAGATCTTTTATCTCCACTCTTTTTAAAAGATAATTTCTCTGAGTGGGGGTTCTAGGACATATCCATACATGGTCCTTGGTTGGAGAAACTGTCCCATAGAAGACCCCTGTTCCCTGCTCAGTTTGGTCTTTGTGGAGCTCTTGTTCTCCACAAGTCTTATTAACTTCCCCTATTTTTATTATTATTTCCTGCCCTTTGCCGAAGGCTTGGTTGTGATTCTTAATATCTGCTTTGATACATTGCTATATTGATTCTTTCAGAGGCCCTCTTTGGTATGCTCCTGTCTTGTTTCTTGTATTATCCTCCGTTCAGTGTCCATCCCATTGGTTCATCTAAACAAGCATTGATCATAGTAGCTCGATATCCAACTGAAGACCCTAGTAAGGGGAATAGGGACTGTTTCAGACATGAACTAGATGGCTGGCTCTTTGATTCTTCCCCATAAACGCCAGGGAGTAACAGCCTGGCTAGATCCCAGGGGAGGACATTGTAGCCAGTCCTGAGGAGACAAGATGAACTGGGGTCAGATGGAAGTGGAGGAGATCCTCCCCTGTAGGTGGACTTGGAGTGGGCTGGGAGGAGATGAAGGAGGGATGGGGAGAGTGGGAGGGAAAGAGGGAGGGGGCTACGCCGGGGATGCAAAGTACCTAACCTCTGATTGATATAAAAATAAAAATAAATAAATAAATAAAAGAAAAAAAGAGACAAGTGATGCAAATTAGAACAAATTATAATGATTAATAAGCATAAAAGGTGACATTAAAACTCATTTGTGTGATAACTAAACATTAAGAAATATTGCCTGGAATTTTGTCAATTAAAGATTGAGATATATGTATAATAAAATTTTAAAAAATGAAATTGAAAAAAAGATAATTTCTCTTAATTACTTTTTAACTTTTTCTCTCTCAGAATTTCTATACTATGTATCATCTGTTTAAAAAGACAACTTGTGATGAATTATTTAAGTACATTATTATTTTATGGGTGAATTCAATTTCTTATTAGCTGATTCCACCATCTAATTTTGGCTAGTTTTGGTTTGCTGAGACAGAGAACAGATCAATAGCCTATGCTGGACTCAAATTTATGATTTTCCTATCTCAGCATGCAGAGTGCAAGGACCCAGGCACATGCTAGCATGCTTGACTTCTATATTTGACTTCTACCATTTCCATCATTCTTGTCTTGACATGAGTTGAGATTTTTTTTTTTTTTGGTACACAAATTACTATGTCATAGTTCTTAACATATAAGGTAGTTTTTATTGAATTCTGTACCTCTACTATACTATAAGATTCAGTTTAGTGTGGGCCATGCCTGACCTCTGTGGGCTATTATTCTAAGGACATCTTTAGTTTTAGATTCTATGATGTGTCATTTTGGTATTCTGAATTTACTTATTTGCTGTTGCTTCTATGACTCCAATGCCAAGGTTTTGTCTCCAGTACACAACTTCTTATGTTCAATATGGAAGCTCTGGACACTTGTTTATTTATTTATTTATTTATTTTAATTTTATTTTTATTAATTACAGTTTATTCAGTTTGTAACTCCCCTCCCCTGTAATTTGTTTTTATACTAGTCCCCCAACTGCTGGTGCTTAAAACATCTTACACTTTAGTACATTGTACAGTTCTCCTGTTTTTTTTTTTTTTTTTCCTGCATGATTTCTGGAGATTCTAATTGTCTTTACCAGCAAGCCAGAAAACAAAATAAGTTCTACTATGTTCAAGCCAGAACGCTGAAACAGGTATATTAATACTATTTCTAACATATTTTTATCTCCAGGGACAAGGAATCAGAAAATAATGTTGTCGTATTTTCTATTGCTTGTATTTAACAAGTTTTTATAATGGAAAGATGAGTTGAAACTATTGTCCTATCTTAAAGCATGAAAAAAAAAAAAAGAGTAGAGCAGAAGTCGGAGGAATTGCCAGGTTTCTAGAGGTGCCTGGTTTTCACAAACCAATAAAAAGTAAAGTGAGAAAAACATTTGGCAAGAACTAAATCAGCACAGGGTTCTCAGACCTATTGAAGCACCTTGCATACAGGAAGTAGAGAAGTCTTCTCTTTTTTTTTCCTCTTGAGATAAAAAGAGTTTTTTTTTCTTCTCTTTGTGCTATATGCTTTTAAGAATAACATTGTTGGCTTTATGTCTAAATGGAAAATAAGATTATAGAAATGAGAAATTAAAATTTTTTAACCATTTAGCCATCTACTAGCCTTTAAAGAAAATTCTCAGTTTGGGGATGAATCCAAGCTCTCCAGAAAGATTCAGCATATCATTTCACAGTGACCTTTGTCTTTTACTTAGAATGTGTCTCCTGCCTATGGCAATTTCCTTAATATTGTCAGCAAATGGTTGATCCTTCTGCCTTTTTCATCTTTTCTCTGTGTCTTGATTCAACATATTGAATGACTAAGTGAGAACTTATGATAGATATACCTCATGCAATGTTAAAACCTTCTTAAAAGTCCTAAATGAATATTGGCATTAACCATGTTATAAAATAAAGCATTACATAATGAAATTCATGTAGCTCCCTTCTCTTTTGACAACCAAACTTTAACATCCTCTTGGTTCCCCTGTCCTCTTTGCCTACCTCACTCTTCAACTAGCTAAAACCTGTGTTTATAGACAAACTCTTAAAGTTCAACTCATTCTCTTATACACAAGCTAAATTAGTGAGCTTGAGTAATTGTCCATTTCTTGAATGAGATTTCTTAAATTTGTTTCCTTGAGAAAAACAAAAACCTCCTCTATCATATGTCTGCCTAACGAACTTTACATTCCAAGCAAATCAAAGAGAAGTAAGCCAGGTGGTGGTGGTGTATGCTTTTATTCCCAGCATTTGGGAGGCAGCAGCAGTGGATCACCAAGTTTGAATCAGGCCTGTCCTACAGAGCAAGTTCCAGGATAGCCAAGGCTACACAGAGAAAACTCATCTTAAACAAACAAACAAACAAACAAACAAATGTAAATTGAATCCCTCTTCTAATTTACCTAATAAAATGAATTATTTATGACAAGTTAGTTTTTTGTTAGGCAAATTTAATCAAGGAAACAACATTTATTTCAAGGCAGTTAGTTTTAAAACTACATTTCTGGTTCCATTTATTAGCAAAATTACTATTTATATCTTCAGTTAACAAAAGCTGTAAATCTAGTCCACAGGCCCTCTAACTTTCTCAGTGGGAAGGAAATTCTTCCATTGTGTAGAAAATCGAAGGGGCATCAGCCATGCCAGCTGCCCACGCTCCAACCTTTGAAGAAGTTTTGAAAAAAATATCTCACTATTAGCATCAGCCAGATTAAACAGCGGCTTTCCAATACACTCATTTTTATTTTACTTTTTAACATGGAAGGGCATAGAAGGCATGCTATGTGGCCCTGTCCTTTGTGAAGTGCTAAACCACATTATTCACATATTGAGGAAGGTAACAGATTGCCCTGGTTTTGCATCTTGGCTATCTTTCTTGTGAATATATCACATGAAGACAGAGGTCTTGAATCTCTCTCCAAAGCTTGGGTGCTCAGCCACTATGGTCTCCTAAACTTTGCAGTCATGATTTTATTAGCTTAGCCAAAGTGGAAGAAAAAATAAATTCCAAACTTTACATGCTCAAAGCTTGATTCATTTATCATTTCACAGTTTAGGAAAGGTGTCAATCTTTGAGGAATGGCTCACAGACCACAGTTAACATCTTTGCTGCATGTGATATCTTTTTATCTTCTGATATTTTCTTCAGTTTCTTTCTTTAGAGACTTGAAGTTCTTACCAGACAGATCTTTCAGTGGCTTGCTTAGAGTTATACCAAGATACTTTATATTATGTGTGGCTATTGTGAAGGGTGTAGTTTCCTTAATTTCTTTCTCAGCCCATTTGTTATTTGTATACAAGAGAGCTACTGATTTTTTTAAATTAATCTTGTACCAAGCCACTTTACTAAAGGTGTTTATCAGCTGTAAGAGTTCTGGGGTGGAATTTTTGAGGCTATTTACATATACTATCATATCATCTGAAAATAGTGACACTTTGACATCTTAATTCCTAGTTTGTATAACCTTGATCTTCTTAAGTTGTTTTATTGCTCCAGCATAGTAGCAATATCCACAAATTACGATCCTGGAGACTTTAGTTAAATACTTCAGCACTTGTGATTGAATGTAATATTGTTCTGCTATTAGGATCGTATTGGAAATAAATATGTATTAAACTAAAAGAATAATAAACTATATTTCAAATTGTTTTTACAGTTAATGATCTTGACTATGAAATTAGTTCAAGTTAAAAAAATACTAGTGATGACAAACATATATTTAGAACTACTATTCTGTTACATGAAGCGGGTAGTATTTCATATTCTAAAAACGTGAGAAAGAGCCTCTCATTGTCACAGAACACAACTTCCTGAACAGAACTCCTAAAGCTCAGGCTCTAAGATCAACAATTAACAAAGAAGCTCTCTTGAAACTGAAAAGCTTCTGTAAGGCAAATGACACTCTCTTATAGAATGAAATGACAGTCAAGAAACTGAGAAAATATATTCACGAATCCTACATCTGACAAAGGGTTAATATTCAAAATATATAATAAATTCAAGAAATCAAACACCAATAGACAAAATACTCCAATTAAAAAATGGGGCTCAGATCTAAACAAAGAGTTCTGAACAAAAGAACCTTGAAACAGAAGAACCTACAAGGGCCAAATAGCACTTAAAGAAATGGTCAACTTCCTTGGTCATCACGGATATGCAAATGAAAATGATGCTGATATTACAACTCACATTGTCAGAATAGTTAAGATCACAATCTCAAGTGACAGTGCATGCTGAGGATGGTGTGGAGAAAGGGGACACTCCTTCATTGCTGGTGGGAGTATAAACTTATCCACACACTTTGAAAATCAATCTGACACTATCTCAGAAAGTTGGGAATAGCTTTACCTCAAGACCCAGTTATACCTCTCCTGGGTGTATAGCTAAATGCTCTACCATACAACAAGACACTTATTCAACTATGTTCATAGCATCTTTATTCACAATAATCAGAATCTGGAAACAGCCTAGATGTCCAGCAACCAAAGAATGGATAAAGAAACTGTGGCACACATACACAATGGAATAATACACAGCTATTAAAAACAAAGAAATGATGAAATTGCAGGCAAATCAATAGAACTAGAAAAGGTCATCTTGAGGTAATCCAGACCCAGAAAGTCATACATGGTATGTACTTACTTACAAGTGGATTTTAGTCATATGTTACCGGATAAGAATATTATAAGGCACAGATCCACAAAAGGTAAGTACCAAGGCAGATACAGCAACAGATACAAAAAGCTCACTCAGAAAGGAAGTTAGAATAGATAGAGGTAGTGGCTGAGGAGGGCGAACAATGTAGGTGCAGAGTTAAGATGGGAGAGATTAGGCCTGTAGACAGAGAGAGGGCAAGAGGACAGAAACCCTGTAGAGGATAAAGATACTGAAGATAGAGTATTTCTTTTTTTAACATTTTTATTTTATATTTATCACAGGTTATGTATTTTGTATCCCTGCTGTAGCCCTCTCCCGCATTCCCTCCCTATCCCCCCCACCATCACTCCCTCATCTCCTTTCCAAGTCCACTGATAGGGGAGGACCTACTCCCCTTCCATCTAACTTTGGCTTACAAGGTCTCTTCAGGACTGGCTGAAATGTCCTCTTCTGTGGCCTAGCAAGGCTGCTCCTCCCTCGGGGGGGCGAGGGGGTCAAAGAGCCAGCCATTGCATTCATGACCGAAATAGTCCCTGTTCCCCTTACTAGGATACTCACTTGGATTGTGAGCTCCCATGTGCTACGTTCAAGCAGGGGTTCTAGGTTATATCTATACATGGTCTTTGGCTGGAGAAACAGTCTCATAAAAGATCCCTGTGCCATAATATATTTGGAACATATGGAACTCCTGTCCTCTGCAGGTCATGCTAACTTCCCCTTCTTTCATATGATTCCCTGCACTCTGCCAAAGGATTGGTTATGTTTCTTAATATTTGCTTTGATACCCTGCTAGGAAGAGTCTTTCAGAGGCCAGAGGCCCTCTGTGGTAGGCTCTTGTCCTGCTTCTTGTTTTCTCCTACATCCAATGTCTATCCCATTTGTCTTTCTAAGTGAGGATTAATCCTCTTACCCCAGGTCCTCTTTCTTGTTTATATTCTTTAGGTGTATAGATTTCAGTATGTTTATCTTATCTTATAGGTCTATATAAGTGAGTATAAACCACGTGTATCTTTCTGCTTTTGATATACCTCACTTAGGATGATCGTTTCCAGGTCCCATCATTTGCCTGCAAATTTCATGATTTCCTCATTTTTAATTGCTGAGTAGTATTCCATTGTGTAAAAGTACCACAATTTCTGTATCCATTCCTCAACTGAGGGACATCAGGGTTGTTTTCAGGTTCTAGCTATTACGAAAAAAGCAGCTATGAACATAGTTGAGCAAATATCCTTGTTGTGTACTTGAGCATATTTGGGATATATGCCTAAGAGTGCTATAGCTGGATCTTGAGGCATCACTATTCCTAATTGTCTAAGAAAACACCAAATTGATTTCCAGAGTGGTTGTACAAGTTTACATTCCCACCAGCAATGGAGGAGGGTTCCTCTTTCTCCACATCCTCTCCAGCATGTGTTATCACTTAAATTTTTGATTTTGGCCATTCTGATTGGTGTAAGGTGAAATCTCAGGGTTGTTTTGATTTGCATTTCCCTGATGGCTAAGGATGTTGAGCATTTCTTTTTTTGTTTTGTTTTGTTTTTTTATAAATTTATTTATTTTTATATTAATCACAGGTTAGGTACTTTGCATCCCATGCGTAGCCCCCTCCTTCATTCCCTCCCTCCCATCCTCCCCCTCCCTCCCTCATCTCCCTCCTCCCTGCCCCCTCCAAGTCTGCCAACAGGGGAGGACCTCCTCCCCTTCCATCCAACCCCAGCTCATCCTGTCTCCTCAGGGATGGCTGCAATGTCCTCCCCTGGGATCTAGCCAGTCTGTCACTCCCCTGCATGTATGGGGGAGGGTCAAAGAGTCAGCCATCAAGTTCATGACTGAAACAGTCCCTGTTTCCCTCACTAGGGTCTTCAGTCTGACACGAGCTATCATGGACCCCATCTGAGCGGGGGTTCCAGGCCACATCCACACATGGTCCTTGGTTGTAGAAACTGTCTCATACAAGACCCCTGTGCCCTGCTCAGTTTGGTCTTTGTGGAGCTCTTGTTCTCCCCAAGTCTCACCCCCCCCCCCCATTTCTAT
>CM053752.1:28763676-28790472 GCA_028658305.1 Pachyuromys duprasi | reverse complement strand
GGCTATTACAAATAAAGCAGCTTTGAACATAGTTGAGCAAATGTCCTTATTGTGTACTGGAGCATCTTTTGGATATATGCCTAAGAGTGGTATAGCTGGGTCTTAAGGAATCACTATTCCTAATTGTCTAAGAAAGCGCCAAATTGATTTACTTTAAGTGTTTTTCAGCCATTCTACAATCCTTTACAGAGTTCTCTGTTTAGCTCCATACCCCATTTTTTAATTGGATTACTTGATTTGTTGCTTTTCAACCTCTTCAGTTCTTTATATATACTGGATATTAGCCCTTTGTTATATAAAGGTTGGTGAAGATCCTTTCCCAGTCTGTAGGCAAATCTTCAAGTCTCTAAAAAAAGAAATTGCAGAAGATACCAGAAGACGGAAAAATCTTCCATGCTCATGGATTTGTAGGATTGACATATTGAAAATGACTATTCTGCTAAAAGCAATCTACACATTCAAGGCAATTCCCATCAAAATACCAACACAATTCTTTACAGACCTTGAAAAAAATTCTCAACTTCATATAGAGAAACAAAAATCCCAGAATTTCCCAAACGAGCCTGTACAACAACAGATCATCTGTAGGTGTCTCCATCCCTGATCTCAAACTGTACTACAGAGCAATAGTTATAAAAACTGCATGGTATTGGCATAGAAACAGAATAGTGGATCAATGGAACCGAATAGAAGACCCAGAAATAAACAGACACCTATGGAAACTTGATTTTTGATAAAGAAGTGAAATCCATTCAATGGAAAAAAAGACAGCACCTTCAACAAATGGTGCTGGACCAACTAGATGTCTATATGCAGAAAAATGAAAATAGATCCATATTCATCATCCTGCACAAAACTGAAGTCTAAGTAGATCAAAGACCTCAACATAACACCAGGCACATTAAATCGGTTAGAAGAAAGAGTGGGAAAGACCCTAGAACTCATTGTCAGGGGAGACTACTTCCTGAACAGAACACCAACAGCACAGGCTCTAAGAGCAACAATCAATACATGGGACCTCATGAAACTGAAAAGCTTCGATAAAGAGGCTTTCTTTGTGACAATCTGCTAACCTAAGTCAGGGTAGGCTTTTGGAAGGATATGAGGGTGACTCAAGCAGAGACTCCTAGTAGCAGACACTATAGACTGAAGAGGATGCCCTCTAACTAGACTATTCTCCTAGCAGAAGAAGGGAAACACTAACCCACCCACAAAAACTTTGACCCCAAACTTACACTGCCTACAAGATGTTCAGGGATAATGATAGAGCAGAGGTTGAGGGAATGTCCTATCAATGCCTGGCCCAACCAAAAACCCATCCAATGGGAGAATGAAAGATACTTTGTTAAGCTTGCGGATAGGAGCCTTAAAGAGTTGTTCTCTGAGAGGTGCTACCCAGCAGAGCCTCAAAATAGATGCTGAAACTCACAGGAAAACATTGGGAGATGCTTAATGAGTCTTTTGGAAAAGTGAGAAAAGAGAATAGGATCTCGAGGTGACAGAAGCTCCCTGTTTTTCTCTTCATTTTGTTTGTTTGTGTTTTTGTTTCTTAGCAAAAATAATTTATTTTACTTAATGAGAGAGATGCAAGAGTGACGCTACTTCACAGTGAGATTATTTTTTATTTTTTTTCTTTTTATCATTTTATTACAATTTAGTTTGTATCCCATCTGTGGTCCCCTCCTTCATCTCCTCCCAATCCCACCCTCCCTCCCTTTTCACCCTCTATTATCTTCCTATAATCTACTGATAGAGGAGGTCCTCCTCCCCTTCCATCTGACCCAAGCCTATCAGGTCTCATAAATACTATTTACATTGTCTTCCTTTGTGACTTGGCAAGGCTGAACCCTTCCGGTGGTGGGGACAGTTACCAGAGAGCCTGCCACTGAGTTCATGCCAGTAAATCTCCCTGCTCCCTTAACTAGGGAACCCAGTTGGAGACTGAGTCTCTGGGCTACATCTGAGCCAGGGTTTCCCTGATATCAAGCTGTACTATAGAACAACAGTAATTAAAAAAAAAATGCATGCTACTGGCATAGAAAGAGAATAGTGGATCAATGGAATTGAAGAGAACAGAAATAAATCCACATGCCTATAGATATTTGATTTTTGAAAAAGAAACCAAAACCACACAATAGAAAAAGATAGCATGTTCAACAAATGGTGCTGGTATAAATGGATGTCTACATGTAGAAAATGCAAATAGGTCCATATTTATCACCCTGCACAAAACAAAAGTCTAAGTGAACCGAGGACGTCATCATAAAGTCAGACACACAGTCAAACTATTAAACAGATTTTTTTTGCCTGAGCATTACATAACTGTCAATCAAGCAGCTGCTACTGGCCAACCACAACAGATTATAAAGGCGTTCTCTTGGTGTTTTAAATTTGTGACTTTTAAAAAACATCTGATTCTTCCTATTGGTGTTTTGTGGGATTCGTAACAGTGGGAGTGTGTCTCTGACTCTTTTGCATTCTCTTGGAACACTTTTTCTTCTATTGATGTGTCTTGCCCACCTCAATCTGAGAGATTTTTACCTTGTCTTAATATCTTGTTTTGTCATGTTTGCCTTTTGTCATGGTGTCATTGGAGGCATGATTCATTGTGAAATGGAGAGGGAATAAATTTGTGGGGGGGATAAGAGAAGTGGAGGTAGAAAAAACTGTGGTCAGGATGAGACAAGATATGAGAGAAGTATCTATTTTATTTTTTTTTAAAAAATCATAGTTAAAATCACAGAGATATAAAATGTGTGATGTGTGCTTAAAATTAATAACTTGATGATAGCTAGCCCCCATTTTGGAAATAATTTAAATAATCAATGAAGTTTATAAGTTCTTTTTAAAAATAAGAAACATGCTAAGAATGAAAACAGTACATTGTTACAATTTCCAGTGTTTTTATTGATGGCTTATCTTTAGATATGTTTTTCAAGATGAAGTGAGTCTTGCTGTCATCTGTACTTTCAGAAATACCAGGTAGGCTCCTCCTTCTAACCCGGAGCCTCCTGTGAGTTACTGGTTCCCACATCAGTGTTCCTGTGGTCCTCAGGCTGTTTTCTTCATTTATTTCCTGGTGTCAGAAGGTCCAGCTCCTGTAATGTACAGCTCTTTGGGACTGTCCTCCAATGTGCAGAAACACAGTGTTTTGTTTTGTTTTGTTTTTTTCACAAAAATCAAGACAGATAGAACTTGAATTATTTATTCCACTTCTTTCATTTATTTTCATCATTTCAATAGACTTGCAGTGTCTTCTCATCCACAATAGCACCTTGATAGAATTAATCTCATCTTTATCTAACCTGGTGAGGTCATTGGGTATGCACATCTAATTAGCAGATACTGCTCTTCCCTAATTTATAATATTATTAAGAAAGAAAGAGCTTAAGATAATATAAAACTTAAATATATTTGACTTCTAAATATCACAGAACATTTAACCCTTTTAGTGCTTGTTTAATGCATTGATTTTTAATTTTTTGATTATTACAGTTTATTCATTTTGTATCTCAAGGGTAGCCACCTCCCTCTTTCCCTCCCAATCCTACTTTTCACCCCTCTTCTCCTCCCATGCCCCTCCCCACTCCCCACCCCCCCAATAGAGGAGGTCCTCCTCCATCTGACCTTAGCCTATCAGGTCTCATCAGGACTGGCTTCATTGTCTTCCTCTGTGGCCTGGTATAGCTGTACTCCTCCCAAGGGGAGGAGGTCAAAGAGCCAGGAAATTAGTTTATGACAGAAACAGCCCTTGTTCCCCTTACTAGAGAACCTACTTGAAAGCTGAGTGGCCATGGGCTACATCTGAGCAAGGGGTCTAGGTTATCTTCATGCATGGTCCTTGGTTGGAGTATCGGTCTTTGCAAAGACACCTGGACCCAGACATTTTTATTCTATTGGTCTTCTTTTGGAGCTCCTGTCCCCTCCAGGTCTTTCTGTCTCCCCTTCTTTCATAAGATTCCCTGCACTCTGCCCAGAGTTTGAGTCTCAGCATCTGCTTTGATACCTTGCTGGATAGAGTCTTTCAGAGGCCCTCCTTGGTAGGCTCCTGCTTCTGATGTCTATCATATTTGTTTTCTAAATGAGGACTAAACTACTACTCTAGGGTCCTCTGTCTTGTTTAGCTTCTTTACAAGTATAGATTTTAGAATGTTTATCCTATATTATATGACTAATATCCTCTTATAAGTGAGTATATACATGTGTGTCTTTCTGCTTCTGGGTTACCTCACTCGAACTGGTTCGAGTGCAAATTTAATGATTGCCTTGTTTTTAATAGCTGAGTAGTAGTCCATTGAAATGCATTCTTAAAATATATTTTTACAGTTACACTTAGAAGATTATTAATTACTAATGAAGTTTTAGACATCAGCATGATATGAAAAGCACTTTTTCCCCAATGTTGGACAGGTGATTCTAAATTAAACTCAGTGTTTAGCAATATAGTATGAATTTTATCATGGGCAACAAACTGTGTTATAAGAACCAGTTCTTAAATACAGCTCTTAAGATCACTTCTTATGCTTTTATTTTCTCTAAAACAAAATTCACTAAGTTCTTCCTGATATTTAAACGTATGTTTAATTCACAGAAAACCGTAAATCTACATTCTAAGGGCTCCCTCAGGAATCAGCATTAGATAGTGAGTTAATTACCTAGTTACTTGTTACTTGCACTGACTATGCTTAAAATCAATTAGGCAGTCAGAAAAAAAAAACTACATATTTTGATGAAATAGACACTAAGGTGTAGTAACATAATTTTTTCACATTTTTTTTGCTCTCTGTTTCAGAAGATAAGGTTGTACTCTCATTCAAATGATTTTGAGGTCAAATTTTGATTTAAAATATCAGGATTATTTTATGTATTTTCGGTCATACTTATATAAGCACACATGAAAAGCTACAAAGATCTGTCTTTGAATACATTTAAATCCTTTTAAATTAGCTAACGTTATAAAGGTAGAGTTCATTTTCTTTCTCTATGCTTGTCATTCTATCATCTGGATCCAAGCAAGCTGATTTTTCACCAATTTTGAAGATTTTGAAGAGAAATAGAAAATATTAGGCCTGAATGATTAACTGAATGAATTAGTAAAACCAGTGAGGAACATGGCATGTGCCATGGAAGGAGTGGTAAAGACTGGATGTTTAGCTCAAAGCTCATATCTCAAGAACCATATGCAGAAATGAGCATCTTTTTAGGAAGAATTCTGGATATAGGGGGAAGTTTTTCAGTGTCAGTAATGCTCCCCATATTTATTCTCTGTGACAGGGTCTTACCTGGAGGCCAATAATGGATTTTATCTCATCACTATGTTCCTAGAAGAGGTTTCTTAGTAGTCTGGGAGATACCTACCCATATAGATCTTTCCATTATTAAGATGTTCAGGAATGAACATCTTGTTCAACTATACTAAAACCAGATGTTAATTCTCTGGACTTTTTTTCCGGACTACTTGGGCCACTGTCTACTGTGTAAAACTGTCCAGCATCACATACTGCCTCAGACTCCTATTCTTACTATGTACCACGAGGCATTCTCTATTTCTGGATTGAGGCCCTGAGAATCTAATCTGGCGATATATTGTTGAACTCTTCATCTTGGTGCACTGAAAGAATTACCTGAGTGAACAATGTTTCATGTTCTCTGGTCCAGTCAGACTTCCTATCTACCTTATTTTCCCAGTAATTCTTTCTGATCCCATTTGCTCATTTCTGTAAGATGAAGCTTCTTTCTCCTAGAGCTTTGAGGTACTAAGGAATCTTGCTTTTGGCTGTTCCACCTATTGCAAAATTCATCATAACAAATCCCTTTTTACATAAGTTTACAGTTAGTTTAATGCATTCTTAGCCACTATAAGCTATTATTACCTTGTCATGGGAGGATTTTAGTACTGAGTCAAGGCGAGTTATCTTCACATGTTGCCATGTGAGGAACAAAGCTGCTAGACTTCTCTGACCTCAAATAGTAAAATAATGTTCTAGAGTTTTGCCAGCAGAGTAAGACAATTCTCTCCCCAAAGCTATCCTCCTGTTTATCTAAGAGGGCAGATTTAGGTACCATTCACATAAAGAAAATGCCATAATTTTTTCCCCAGTTGAAAGAGCCATCTCTTCAGTCATAATGTGTTTAAGTCTTTGAACAAGTTAAGGGGATAGTTTTAAGTTTTGAAATTGGGGATATCTCAGTGCCCTTAAAAGGAATAGTGTACAACCCACCCACAAAAGCTTTGACCCCAAATTTACCCTGCCTAAAAGATGTGCAGGGATAGAGATAGAGATTGAGGGAATGTCCAACCAAACCTTGGCCCTACCTGAGTCCCACCCAATGGGAGAGAACCAACCTCTGACCCTATTAATGATACTCTGTTATGATCACAGACTGTAGCCTTGAATAGCTGTCCCCTGTTAGACTCCATCTAGCAGTGCATTGAAACAGATGGCGAGACTCACAGGCAAACATTGGCAAATCATGAGGAGTATTGAACAAATATGGAAGGAAAGATAGAAGGACATGAAGAAGCTCCACAAGAGTCCCAACATAGATAATTAACCTGGGCCCATGGGGACTTGTGGAGACTGAAACACCAACAAAGAGCCATATATGGACTAGACATAGGCCCCCTACACATATGTACCCAAAGGACAGCTTGCTCTTTATGTGGGTTCCCTAGTAAGGGAAGCATGCGCTATCTCTGACAAGGACTCTCTTACATGCCTTTTGATCACTTACCCATGGCCGGGCTGCCTTGCCAGGCTATCATGGAAGAGGAGACCATCAGTCCTGATGCGACATGATGTGCTGGGATGAGTAGCTGTTTGTGTGTGTGTGTAGCTCCTGTTTTCTTAGTGTGAGGGGAGGGGAATACAGGAAAATGGAATGATGGAGGGATAAGAAGGAGAGGAGGGAGGGATCTACAATTAGAATGTAAAGGACATAAATAAGTAAGGGAAGAAAGGAAGGAAAGAAAGAAGGAAGGAAAGAAAGAAAGAAGGGAATGGTGTAACTTGTGATTATTGGATTCATATTTAAAATGTTAACTTGTTGTTCAGATGGCAACATTATATGGAAACTCAAACAAAGAACCCTGAAGCACCAAGGGATTAAACTGTCATTTGTCTGGTGATATGTGAGTTCATTTGTTGTCTTTGATATCTGGAATTTAATTTTGAGTCTCTCCTACAACCTGAGTAACCATGAAGAATTCATTGAAATTCCTTATTACTGATTGGACTAATAGAGTGTTTTCTAGTAATTGGATATCGTCAGAGAATCCTAAGAATGGTGTCAGATATAAATAAATGGCCTACTAACTGAATTTTCACCATATCCCTCACTGATTTTGACAATCTGCAGGAATCAAGAGATTGTGAGAAAGAAACATTTTACTTCCAGGTACTCTTCTAATGTAACACTGTTATCAGAACACTCATTATTAATGATATTTAGATCATCTTTTGGCTGATTATAATGTCATGAAGTAATTGGCCCAGTATAGGAACTCTTTAAAACTCCATTCCTTCAGCAACAGATTAGAGGCAACTCATCAAAAATGAACAATAGAAACTCAACTCCTGTTATTTTAGGCTTTCTATCTATCTTAGAGACATTCTGGACTATTTAATCATCTCATTATGTGTACAGGGAAATAGTAGAGAGGTTTCAACTATTTTTATTTCTCCTTGTGAATGAAGATGGCTAAACTTCTTACAAAATATATTTGTGCTTCTAAGAGAAGATATAATTTAGCTGTATTCATCACTGCAGATGAGAAAACCTATCATCCATAATAGTTCTTAGACTTTGTCTTAACAGATACAATAAACAAAACAGCAAAGCTAAAGTTTTAAGAAGTATATTTTAAGACAAAGTGAGGCGAGAACTTTCATAGTATATGAAGTGCTTGCCTGAATTGCAAGTGCCCATAAAAAGGCGCAATATTTACTAGCTTAAGAGAATAAAATAATGCATACAATGTAAACAGAGATATAAAAGATATCAATGTAAACATTAGTACCCTACAATGACTTTTCAAAAAAAAACATTAATGAAAACTATTGTCTCTAAATCCAAAGATTTATAGAAAGGAAAGCAATTGGTTTTGTATATAATAAGCATTCCTTTTTTGTGTCACATTTAAGGAATATTAAATTTGTCGACTAGATTACAATGTACAGCACAGTCACAGTGAATGACTTAAAACAATATCCCTTTTTAGTCATGCAGATTGACTTAGGTGGACTCAGTATGATGGAGATATTATACATGTCTTGTTAAGTGAAGGCTGGGAAAATACTCCACACTCACCCCTTTAAGGAGGAGGCTAGGTTTTCTGTTATTGAAGCTCTAATATGAATCAGTTTCTTCTTACTATGGGCTGGAGATGAGACTGCCCTAATATCTGGTGCTCTCTGTTATTTGCTTCCATGTGTTCCTCTCTGGAAGTAGTCCACAACATGGTGGGTTGCTTGATTGTATCCAGCAACTTAGCCACACTTCTTGAAGGCATGCATGCATTATAACTCAGTTGCTGAATGCCACCCTACCAAGACAGGATTTCTCTGTGTATCCCTGGCTGTCCTGAAATTGACTCTGTACACCAGGCTAGCCTCAAATTCAGAGATCCACCTGCCTCTGCCTCCTGAGTGCTGGGATTAAAGGGTGTGCCACCACCACCTACCTGCATCAAGTAGTTGGCTTTTAAAGTTTTATCTTTATTAGTATTTTTTGGTTGTTGGTTTGAATTTGATTTTTCTTTTGTTTTGCTTCTGTTGTTTTTCTTTTTAGAGAGAGAGAGAAAGAAAAGAGCATGAAGTTTGGTAGGTAAGATTATAGAGATGATCTGGGAAGAAAATAACATAAAAATATGCTCAAACTATACAAAAATTAAAAAAATATAAGATAGTATATAATAATACAGTATGTAATACATGATACTTGATACATGATATATGATAACAAAAATATAATAAAATTTACATTTTGATCTGCATTTACATTTTCACTGTCCTAGCAAGGTTCTTTTAATTATTTTAGATTTGGAAAACCTGAGAGCTTTGAGGCCAAGCTCTTTTGTCATGAACTTTGTACTTTCTAATGAGGGTCCTTTACAGACCTGAAGAGTACAATTTAATTTCGTTCAACTCCCCGCTTGACACCACTGGCTCTAAGAGCCAGTGAGTTCTTAGCTTTTTCTTCTGAGAGTTGGTCTGGGATGTGTAAACTGCTTTATAATTCACTCCTGCAGCTTTCATATAAATGTCAAGGACCACTTCACAGAGCTTTAGGAGACCAAGCACAGACACCTGCCAAGACAGATTAGAAATGTAAACTGAACCCATGTCTTCTGCAATGACCCAACCATTGAAAAGAAAATAAAGATGCCAAATGTGTTTCCATTGGATTATAGTTTTCATGACTCCACCTTTCCATGAGACCAATCCTTATAAGCCAAAACATCTTCAAAGTAATTAATAATTCTTGTTCTTTACAAAAGGCAGTAATTATTGGCTAATTTTCTTTCATGAGAATGTTTATTTAAATGATGATTAATATAAATTTTAGTTACAGGGTCAAGGCATAATTTATCTTTATATTTGTAATGTACGTTATATTGGTAAATTACCACATAATCTTTGAGATCACTGAGAAGCTAGCTCTGAAGCTGAGCTTTATTCCAACCTGTTTCAAACCTAAGCTCATTCCGCGGTGTCCTCCAGGCCCTCTTGTCTGAGAATGTGTTGGCCTCTGCTAATACTCAGAGAGGTGGAATAGAAAGAGAGCATAAATATGAAAACACTGTGCCTTTGAGCATGATAGGCAAGCTGTATCTGGCAGATGTTACTAAAGTTTCTTTTCCATGATTTATAACTGTCCGTAGTGGGAAAAAGAAGCTAATCAGAAACTTCAGTTACCAGCTTTAAGGTTTTTTTTCCTAGCTAATTGCTGCTAAAAGTTTTGGAATCCTACTTTCCTCTTGTTTTGCTATCATCTATCTATCTATCTATCTATCTATCTATCTATCTATCTATCTATCTATCTATCTATCTATCTATCTATCTATCTACCTACCTACCTACCTATTTAATCTATAGATCGACCAATCTACCTGTTCGTGTACTTGCTATTTGTTCTTTTACTTTCGTTTGCTGTGTACTCAGTGAACTTACTCACTTAAAACCTAAAATATTGTGGCTGTAGACCATTCTCTCAGTCAGATAACACCCTAATTCACTTATGAAAAATCTTGTGTTCAAAGGTGTAAGACAGGTGTCCCACCACCATGCAATTAGTGGTGCTGGTAGAAATTATCTTGACTTTGCTTCCATTCTCGGTCTTTTCATTGAGGTTTGGCTTTGCTGTCATTTCAAGACCCTGTCGATTGTCTACCATAGAAACCCAATCTGGCTTCATTCAATAAATGAGAGCAAAATAAATAAAGAAGAAAAGTAAAGAACTGATTCCAGACAGATCACTAATGAAGATTACCCAAGTTGTGTAAACAGAATAAGAAAATGAAAATATCAGTCTGGAGTTGCTGCCACTGGGATTCCCAACATTTGCCAGGTTTTTGTTGTTTTGTCTATATGTGTTTATTTGCTATTGCTTAAAACTTACCCCAAACTCATAGAGAAGCATAAGCAATCATAAATAGGCATTTGTCTGCACTCCAGATTAAAAAGGTTTAACTGTCTAACATTTATGGAAATGTACTATGTTGAGCCTGATTTCATGATGAGGAGGGAAGAAGTCAAAAGGGAGAGCATGGGGTGAAGCTGATCAAAACACAATACAGGTCTGAGTGAGATTCTCAAACAATAAAATATCACTTAAACACACCAAGACCTTTGTGTACTGTTTCCCAGGGATGGTATCTCTCATCTGTCTATAATACCTACACTCTAATTTTCACATTTTTCTTTGTTGTGTTTTATTACATTGATAAATATTATCCAGAAATATTGATAAGATACATATATCCATTGTCATAGGATTGATGTAACTATCATTTTGTCATACACATAATTTTCAAAAAAAATTTTTTCTCTACTTACATCCTTTAAATTTTGATGAATATGTATTTTTTTTATTTTTCTACCTTAACACCATAAATTTCTCCATAGGCTTTAATGAAATTAATTTATATGTGTCTTTATTAAATAAAATGTATGCCAATTTTGTTATGTTTTTATCATAACTGTACTGTAATGATTGTACTTATACATAATTGCTGCTCCAGAAGAAAATTATTAGGCTATTGAGTACATCCACTTCAATTTTTAACAAATTTCGCTGAACTGCACTTCAAAGTGATTGCAGCAACGACTATGCTAATCAACAATAAGACCAAGTTCTCACTTTCTGAATTCTTATTAATAATTGGTACTTGAGGTCAATTCAGCCAGTACTTAGTAAATTCCACATGCCAATGACTCCTCAATATTTTTTTCAGAAGTAGTAGAAAACAAAATATATTGGAAAAAATGTGGTTACGTTATTTTAGTTCAGCAACACAAACAATTAAGGCAAGAATGATGGCTAAGTGTTAAGGAGAAAATAAGGCAGGGTAAAGCAATAGGAAGCAGCAGTATGATGCTGAGAATGTTCTTTTAGAACAATACAGAAGGTCTCTCGGAGTTCACAGTTTGGTTCGCTAGAAACTGCCATGTACACAGAAGACAGGACAAAATCACTGGAAAACCTTTGCCTTCAATATTTATTTCTGAGGCAGTGAGGTTGGTCATGTGGGAGGGAGGCAGAGGAGGTATGCCTAAAAAATAGAAAGAATAACCAAGAAATACGCTGAGATCTTGACTATCACTTTAAAGGCTTTTTAGTTTACATCTGAGCAGCTGGAAGCTCTTATGTGGGACTATTAAACACAGTATTGTTTTATTTGAGTTTTAAAAGAATACTTATGACTAACAAAAAAGGCAATTTTAGAGGGCAAGGGTAGGATAATAATGCCAATTTAGAAAATGGCTTGAAGCAACAGAAAAGGTGTTGGACCGTTAAGGCAACAGTGAACATCATGAAAAATGAGTGCATACGCACGATGATTTAATTGACATGTGTTTGCCTCTCCTTGATCTATAGGTTTCTTTAAGTATAATAGAAGTTCATTTTTCTGTCTCTGACTTAGTTTGACATTCTCTGTACTCTCCAAGTGATTTGTTCTTATTGTGTAAATAATATACACTTATATCAATATATTATTTATCAGTACTACCTCAAATCTCAATACTCATCACAGTAGTGATTTTGTGATGGCTTCTCATTTTTTTATATTTCTTTTTTTATATTTTTTATTTTTTGTATTAATCACAGGTTATTTACTTTGTATCCCAGCCTTACACTCCTCACTCATTCCCTCCCAATCCCACCCTCCCTTCCTCATCTCTTCCCTGCCCCTTTCCAAGTCCACTGATAGGGGAGGTCCTCTTTCCCTTCCATCTGACCCTAGCTTATCAGGTCTCTTCAGGACTGGCTGCAATGTCCTACTCTGTGGCCTAACGAGGATGTTCCTCCCTTGGAGCCCAGAGGAGATCAAAGATCCAGCCACTGAGTTCATGTCAGAAATAGTTCCTGTTTCCCTTACTAGGGTACCCACTTGGATACTGAGCCACCGTGGGCTACATCCAAGCAGGGGTTCTAGCATATATCCATACAGGGTCCTTGGTTGGAGAAACAGCCTCATAAAAGACCCTTGTGCCCAGGTATATTGGGGCCTTGTAGAGCTCCTGCTGTGACTTGGAGGTCATTTTTGAACTTGCTTTAAGAGAATTGAATCAGTTTTCATCAAAAAATAAATAAATAAGGGAGCTGCGACCCTGAGATTTCACCTTACACCCATCAGATTGGCTTAAATAAAAAACTCAAGTGATACATGCTGGAGAGGTTGTGGAGAAAGGGGAACCCTCCTCCATTGCTGGTGGGAATGTAAACTTGAACAACCACTTTGGAAATCAATCTGGCACTTTCCCAGACTATTAGGAATAATGCTTTCTCAAGATCCAGCTACACCACTCCTAGGCATATATCCAAAAGATGCTCAAGTACACAACAAGGGCATTTGCTCAATCTTGTTCTTCACATCTTTATTCATAATAGCCAGAACCTGGAAACAACCCAGATGTCCCTCAATGGAGGAATGGATACAGAAATTGTGATACTTGTACACAATGGAATATTACTTAGCAATGAAAAACAAGGAAATCATGAAATTTACAGACAAATGGTGGGATCTAGAAAAGATCATCTTGAGTGAGGTATTCCAGAAGCAGAAAGACACACACAGCATATATTCACTTATAAGTGAATACTAGACCTATAAGAGGATAAATATACAAAAATCTGCACACCTAAAGAAGATAAGCAAGAAAGAGGACTGAGGGTAAGATGACCAACTTCACTGAGAAAGACAAATAGGAAGGAAGTTGGAAGTAAGAGAAAACAAGTAACAGGACAGGATCCTACCACAGAAGGCCTCTGAAAGATTCTACCTAGCAGTGTATCAAAGCAGATGCTGAGACTCATTACTAAACTGTAGGCAGAGTGCAGGGAATCATAGGAAAGAAGTGTGTGTGTGTGGGTGGGTGGGGGGGTGGAGTAGTATGACCAGGAGAGGACAGGAGCTCCATAAGGACCAAATATATCTGAGCACAGTGGTCTTTTCTGAGACTGTTTCTCTCACCAAGGACCATGCCTAGATATAACCTAGAACCCCTGCTTGCATGTGGTCCATGGCCACTCAGATTCCAAGTGGGTTCCCAAGTAAGAAGAACAGGAACTGTTTCTGACATGAACTCAATGGCTGGATCTTTGACTTTCCTTTTTCACCTCCCCACCCCCCAAGGGAGGAGCAGCCTTGCTAGGCCACAGAGGACATTGCAGCCAGTCCTGAAGATACCTGATAAGCTAGGGTCAGATGGAAGGGGAGGAAGCCCTCCCCTATCAGTGGACTTAGGGGCAGGGAGATGAGTGAAGTAGGCTGGTGTTGGAAGGGAATAGGGAGGGAGCTACAGTTCGGATACAAAGTATATAAACTGTAACTAATATAAAACATAAAAATTTAATAAAAAAAAGAATTAGGGAGATGGAAGAAGGCTCCCTTGCTAAATGCTCTGCAAGCATGAAGACTGGAGTTGGGATCCTAAAATGTTAGGATCACAGGCATATAAGAATCACTGTGCTTCCTGGAGAGCCACTGTGGACAAAACAGTGAACTCTAGACCTCTGAAAATCCTGTCTGATGTGAAGCCAGATGGCAGAAATGGGGATGTGATCTTTTGATTATATTTTCGATGGTCTTAAGATTGATTATATGATCTTGGTTTATTGAGGGTTTTTTTCATACATATTTTCCAATGTTATTAGTGCTATTCTACCCTCAATACTGTCTTTGTTTGTAAATAATGTATAAAGATAAAATAGAAAAAATTCCATGATAAAGATAAAAGGTGAAGGAAAAAAGTGAGAGTTACACAATGTTCTGGAATAGCAGCAGGCAGTGAACAAGGAAGGAAATTCAGGGACAAGAAAGCAATAGACCAAGGTTCAAAAGGGCCGTTGGTTGTCAAAGCCTAATAGAATCTGTTTTTAAACAAGGGCCATCTCCCCACTAACCACTTCCATGTGGTGAATAAAGATACTGGGCAGCAGAGAACCTAGGGATCTCTAGGGTAACTCAACAATTGCTATGCACTGTATCTACTGGTCATCACTATTAGCTTGCTTTTGGAGTGTTTTGTTTTATTTATTCTGATTCAATCTGCCATTACATATTGGCTGAAAGAATAGTCTCAGACTTGTTTTCTGAGTGTGTATACCTACCTACCAATGTACCTGCCACCTTCCTACCTACACATATACACACACAGACACATACATATATAAGCACTGCCATATGCACACATTCTTGCACACACACAATGATTTTATTTTAAGTATATGCATGTTTTGTCTGCATATATGTCTGTATGATATGCATGCACTATACTTGGAATACAGAATCCAGGATCCCATGAAATTGGAGCTAGAGATGGTTGTAAGCCACCATACAGGTTCTGAGAATCAACTCCTGGTTCTCTAGAAGAGCAGTCATAGCACCTAAGCTCTGAGCCATCTTTCTAGGATTCAAGTTTATATTTTTAAACTATCATACAAGTATTTAGTGTCTAACTACCTTTTTATTTAAGTTTGCCCATTAAATTATATTTATCCTGCTGTTGAAATTTATTTCTCTGTCTTCCTGCCATCATGAAGTTCTATTAGTTACTCACAGTGCTGCATTTAAATATTTCAAGATTTGATCATTCAATAGGGATTATTTCCATTGTGAACAAGTTTTCCATATGGATAAACTCAAATACCCAATAATTTTATTCTCCACATTGTTTCCCATTAAGTCTATAAACAGTGAGTTCATCTGAGATAGCCTGAGTCTTCTAGTAAACGTTTCCTGAAGAATGCAGAACATGGTGGCCTAAAGAATTGTCTCAAAAGAAATAGCAATGGTATTGGTGGGTGTCATCACATCAAAGAAAGATTAAGAAGGCTGTGATGCAAAAACAATGGGACAACCAAACATGGGACACCTGTAACTAATTTCAACAGTTAGGGAGCCCTTGAGCAGATCTGTGCATATTTACATCCCATTGAAATTCTGCTGGTAAAGCAGGGAGGGTTCATCAGTTGAAACATAATATCCCCAGGATATAGGGAACGGTTTCACTGGGATTTGCAAAAAAGTCCGAAGAACTGAGTTCAAGTCCCAAGACTCTCATGCTGGAGGAAGGCACTCATTCTGCAAGTCTCTGATCTCCATTGCATGTTTATGTACACACATGCACGTGTGAACACACAGAGATTCATACACGCATGCACATGTGCAAGCACACACATACACACACACAGAGAGAGAGAGAGAGGGGGGGGAAGAGTGATGCAAAGACAGAAACAAAGAGGTAGAGGTTTAAGTGCTCTAAAATATTTAATAATGAAAATGGTTTTCTGTCCCACTAATCTTGAGATGTGTGATTTCTTTTACCCACTAAAGTGCATCAAAAGCCGTTCATGACCATTAATAAACAAATGCTATCTCATCCTTTCTTTTCTCTTTGCTGAAATAGCTGTTGGTTCTCTTGATTCTGCTTTCCTATTCAGGCGGGATGTTGTTGAGCATTGCTAAGATGTTTTTCTTGATTGAGACCTCAAAATGAAGCCACTGGAAAATACTACAGGAAGAGAAAAGTCTCTGTGGACAATTAACCTTCAGTGCCACACAGGCTTAGCATATTTACCCAGATTACAGATGAGGAAATTTAGGCTTTGGGCAGGTTTAAGAACACAGTTCAGATCTGGTTAAAAGCTGAAGAAATATCCTATAGCTACTGTTTGTAGAACTATGTTGTGCTTCATATTGAAGAATTTTACAATATAAGTGGTTTACATTTCTAGACCCTAAAATTATTTTCATATTAGAGGAATTTTCTAGATTGCTCCATATCATCAAACAGTAAGCAACCCCTTTTTTTTCCAAATTGATTCTCTTGCAATGTTATCTGTTACAATTCATTTAACAGCAATTAAATTTTTCATAGGTTTGCATTAAATAATGTATTAATGAACAGTGCATTATAAATGTTCTGTCATTATGATCTGCAATTAAAATGTCCTAGAGAGTCTTCTGCTAATGATAATGACTAAATTACTGACACCTTTATAATTGCTATGTATTTAAAACACTGAGGCCTGATACGGAAATTTAGCTTGGTCAATATTAACTTCAGCTGTCACAAAATGCTAAACGCTTCATGAATAAGCATTGTTCAGCTTATTTCAAGATACATTTCAAACACCTGTTTTCAAATCAAAATAGAAACTTCTCTTCAAAAGAACCAGTAAAAGGTGCAAGCATATTAAGTGAGCCCACATTCCATCTTCATCAGTTATTTTGCAACTGTAATCTGTGCTGTATTAGCTATTGATTGCTAATACACAGTGGATATTTTCGAATCTGAATTTAAAAATTGACTATTCAGAGGCCCTAATGTATCCCATCCATTAAACTAACCTGTCAAAAGCTGTGTATTCATTTAATAATAAAATTAATATGTAAATTTTGCATTATGGTGTTTTTGTTTTAGAAACACTTTCATATCAGTCCACATAAGTGTGTTATTGAAAGCTGGAGTGTATTTCATTGTGCAGCATATGCTTCCCATTCAAAAGAATCTGGATTCAATCCCCCAGCAACAAAGTGGAACATAGAACTGATGAATAAATAGCATTTTGGTGTAGTTTCAACAATAAAATATTAGAAACTTGGAAGGTGAGGCTTGGTGTTACTAAACTCAAAAGCATAAAGTCTAGTATATTACACGACAGAATGAAATCCTCACCAAAAAAAAAAATAATAAGTAAATTACTGAGTCCGGAGCCTATACTGAGAAGACGCTTTCTATAGTATGATGAGATAAATTATTTAGCATTTAGAGATTTTTACCAAGACCTGCTGTGGTAAGAGATGGAAACTGAAGATGAAAACACCATACTTAACATGTATCATTTTGCTGAATATTGATAACACTAACATTCCTAATCATTGCTGAAACCTCATGAAACCTAAACACTCCTGTACAGAGAACACTACCCACATCCCAAGGAATAAACAGCCTAGAGAATGGGGAAAGATCTTTATCAGATGTACATCTGATTGAGGATTCATTTCTAAAATATTTGAAGATACAACAACAATAGTAATAATAATAAAAATAATAATAACTCTGATTTTAAAAATGAGGCACGAAATGAAACAGAGTTCTCAAACAATGAAACATAAATGATTGAGAAACATACTGAAAATGTTTATCATCATTAGCGATCAGAGAAATGCAAATTACAACCACTTTGAAAATTTATCTTCCATTAAGTCAGAATGGCTAAGATTAAAAGAACACATGATGCACCAGGTGTAGAGAATAGGAAACACTTAATCACTGTTGATGGGGTTCAAACTGGTGTAGCCACTACGTCAATCAGTGTGAGGTTCCCCAAAATCCTAAACGTGACTCAGCTATCTCACTATTGTAAATATGCTCAAAGACTCCATTTCCTACTGTAGAGATACCTGTTCATCCATGTTTATCACTGTACTAATCACAATAGCCAGAACAAAGACACAGTACTGCAGTGGCTTTTATGAACTCAAAACAATTCTGAAGCATGTAAAGGCATGTGAAAAATCAAAACAGACAGAATCCCAGCCAGGAAAAGTGAAGTGAAGTGAACATGAAGAGCTACATCTAGCTAGGAAGCTCTTGGTGTTTGAGAGCTGTTGGGAACTGGACAGTCAAACTTGTTAAAGGTGTAGCCACTGAGTTCATGTCACAGACAGTTCCTGTTCCCCTTACTAGGGTACCCACTGGATACTGAGCTGCCATGGCCTACATCCAATCAGGGGTTTTAGGTTACATCCAGGCATGGTCCTTCGTTGGAGAATCAGTCTCAGAAAAGATCACTGTGCCCAGAAATATTTGGTCCTTGTGGAGCTCCTATCCTCTCCAGGTCTTACTAACTCCCCCTTCTTTCATATGATTCCCTGCACTCTGCCAAAGGTTTGGTAATGAGTCTCAGCATCTGCTTTGATACACTGCTAGGAAGAGTCTTTCAGAGGCCTTCTATGCTAGGCTCCTGTCTTGTTTCTTGTTTTCTCCTGCTTCCAATGTCCATCCCATTTGTCTTTCTAAGTGAGGATTGATAATCTTACCCTGGGTCTTCTTTCTTGTTTATCTTCTTTAAGTGTACAGATTTTAATATATTTATTCTATCTTATAGGTCTAGTATCCACTTATAAGTGAGTATATACAGTGTATGTCTTTCTGCTTCTGGGATACCTCACTCAGAAGGAACTCAGTGGATGTCTCTTTGGCCCACCCATCAAAGGGAGGAAGAACCTTGCTAGGCCACAGAGGAGGACATTGCAGCCAGTCCTGATGAGACCTGATAAGCTAGGGTCAGATGGAAGGGGAGTAGGACCTCCCCTATCTGTGGACTTAAAGCAGGGCTGGGAGGAGGAGGGGGAGAGAGGGTGGAATTGTGAGGGAATAAAGGAGGGGGCTACAGCTGGGATACAAAGTAAATAAACTAAAATTAATATAAAAATATAAACATTTAATTTAAAAAGGTGTAGCCACAGATAGATCAACTATGCTACTTACCAATGGAAAACCAAGCATGCAAGAGTATATATGTAGAGCAAACAGTACTTGATTAGTTTCCTAGGAAGATGAGAAAGCAAAATTGGATGAGTTTGGAATAAGGTGTAGATCTTGAATAAGATAGGCAAAAGTGGATGACTATGATCAAGATACACTGTATAACACTGTCAAAGAGGTAATAAAATGAGATTAAGATTATCATGTGGTATCTTTTGTCCAGGGATAAGGTACATGGAATATGATGCACCATGAACTCAGCCCAGCGGTGAGCATGCCTTCTCATTCACTTTACTGTGTTCCCAGATATGGGCCAGAAGCCTAGTTGAGATTTCTCTAACACTCTAGCTTTTTCATGGTTTCTCTGAATTCCCACTCCTCTTCTGACATATATTTGCACACTGGTCTCCATTGTTAAAGAAAGCTCATTTTTAAGACAGTAACTCAAAAAAGACATGGCTTTCTCTCTCAGTTTCATTTTTCTCCTTCCTGAAGCTTCTAAGACTTACAGTATGACCTCTCTGTTGTTTTTCTCAAACTCTTAATAAAATTGTATTTAATCTTCCTTCTAAGGCCATTTTAATATTCATTTATTAATGATAAGACAAGAACCTCCTGACTGTTGGGCCTATAGATGAAGCCACAAAACCTGGCATAAAAGGCACTTTGAGGGAGTTTTTAGAGCATTTGATGGTCAGTCTTGACTGCCAAATCGATTATGTTAATATTGCCTAAGAGACAGTTAAGATTTAGATTCATGACTGGGTGTGTTTGTGATGGCTTTTCTAGAGATAACACAACTATGAGATCTGTGATGTGAGTGGACTAATGTCAATGGATCCTTGTGCTGAATTTTCTGTGAAGTGATGGAAAGTAGGAAGTGGGGCTCAGATGGAGAAAGTCATTCACTGAAGGTGTGTTCCTAAGGTATATCTTTCTCTAATTTTTGTTGTTTTGTTGTTGTTATTTTGTTTTGTTTTGTTCTGTAGCTCACTTTCTGTTCCTCCTGGAGATTATGAGACAAAGGCGACTTCTGTCCTCCATTATAGACAAATGTCTCTGTATCTCTGAACTACAATAAATCACCATCACCACCACTACCACCACCACCACCACCACCACCATACCTGATGTTTCACTTGGGTAGTTGTTGCAATGAAAAAAAAAATGCTACGTAACACAACGCACAGATATAAGGCTACCTTTATCTAGGTTTCACAATAACAATGTCATCTGTTTTTGTGGTTTTGTTTTTGTTTGTTTGTTTGTTTTCCTTTTTTCAATTTACTCAATTTGTATCCCATGTGGAGCCTCATCCCTCATCTCCTCCCAGTTCCACCCTGCTCCCTTCTCTCCCTTTATGCCTTAACCTACTCCTCTCTTCTATCTGACCCTAGCCTATCAGGTCTCATCAGGACTGGCTAAATGGTCTTCCTCTATAGCCTGGTAAGGCTGCAGACCCCAGGGGAAGGTGAAGAAAGAGCCAGCCACTGAGTCCATGTCAGTGACATCCCATGCTCCCCTTACTAGGGTACCCACTTTGAGACTGAGCTGCCCATGGACTAGATCTGAACAGGGGTCTAGATCCTCTCCATGCATGGACCTTGGTTGGAGTATCTATTACTGCAGGGACCCATAGGCCAAGATTCTTTGGCTCTGTTGCTCCTCTTGTGGTCTTCCTCTCTCATCCAGGACTTTCTGTCTTCCTCTTCTTCCATAAGATTCCCTACACTCTGCTCAAAGTTTGGCTATGAGTTTCAGCATTTGCTTTGATACCCTGCTGGGTAGATTCTTTCAGAGACCCTCTGTGGTAGGTTCCTGTCCTGTTCCCTGCCTTCTCCCACATCTGATGTCTATTATGTTTGTCTTTCTGAATGAGGATTAAGCATCTTCTCTAAGGTCTTTGTTTAGCATCTTTAGGACTACAGATTTTAGTATGTTTTTCCTACAGTATGGCTAATATCCACTTATGAGTGAGTATATATGATGTGTGTCATTCTGCTTCTGGGCTGCCTCACTCAGGATGAACTTTTCTAGTTCCCACCATTTGCCTACAAATTTCATGATTTCCTTGTTTTTATTGCTGAGTAGTATTTCATTGTGTGAATGTTCCACAATTTCTGTATTCATTCTTCCATTGAGGGACATCTAGGCTGTTTTCAGATTCTGGCTATTAGGAATAAAGCTGCTATGAACATAGTTGAGCAAATGTCCTTGTATGATTGAACATCATTTGGAAATATACCTAGGAGATATATAGCTGGAGTTCGAGGTAGTACTATCCCTATTTTTCTGAAAAAGTTCCATATTGATTTCCAAAATGGTTGTACAATTTTACATTCCCCCAGCAATGAAGGAGGGCTCTCTTTCTCTGTATCTTCTTCAGCATGTGTTGTCACTTGAGTTTTTGACCTTAGCCATTCTGATTAGTGTAAGGAGAATTCTCTGGGTCATTTTGATTTGAATTTCCCTATGACTAAGGATACTGAGCATTTCTTTAAGGGTTTCTCTTTTATTCAATATTCCTCCTTTGAGAATCCAATGTTTAGCTCTGCATCTTATTTTTAAATTGGATTTTTTGGTTTGTTGCTGTTTAATTTTCTGAGTTTTTTATATATTCTGGATATTATTCCTCTGTCAGACATAGGGTTGGTAAAGATCCTTTTCCAGTCTATAGGCTGTCATTTTGTTCTGTTTACAGTGTCCTTGACTTTACAAAAGCTTTTGAGTTTCATGAGGTCCCACTTACTGATTGTTTATACCAGAGCCTGTGTTGTTGGTGTTCTGTTCAGGAAATTGTCTTCTCTGCCCAAGGAGTTCAAGGTTCTTCCCCACTTTTTCTTCTAACAGATTTAACAAGTCTGGTTTTATGTTAAGGTCTTTGATCCTCTTGGATTTTAGTTTAATGCAGGTTGATAAATATGGATTTATTTGGATTTTTCTATATGTAGACATCCAATTTTACAAAACCATTTGTTGAAGATGCAATCTTCTTTCTTTTGTAGGATTTTGGCCCCCTTGTCAAAATTCAAGTGTCCATAGGTATAAGTGTTTATTGTTTGGGTCTTTGTTTTAGTTCCATTGATCTACCAGTCTGTATCTATGCCAGGACAGAATTAAATAGAAACTGGGAAATGGGTGAATTATTAGCAGACAACAGTGGTAAATGTATTAGATGGAAAGAGTGACCATATTTAGCTCCCAGATAAGATGGAAAATAAATTTCACCTTTTTGTAACTTTCTGAGAAATAAGAAAAAATTGAAAAGAAATTTTATCAGGCCAGAAGGTTGAATGGTTTGAAGTTATTTCACAGCCCAAATGTGAGAATGGTATGGAGCTACATATGTGTGACTAGATCAGAAAGGATAAATATACAAGTCTAAGTTTATCTGAGTTAAATAAGATGTTGGCTTTTG
Source organism: Pachyuromys duprasi (assembly GCA_028658305.1). Taxonomy (NCBI): domain Eukaryota; kingdom Metazoa; phylum Chordata; class Mammalia; order Rodentia; family Muridae; genus Pachyuromys; species Pachyuromys duprasi. Next base: position 28,767,834 of record CM053752.1, on the reverse strand, counting down.
CAACTGTGTTCTGAGATAAGTTGTGGTATTTCCCATCATATGACTGTACAGCATAAATATCTCATTTTATATAACAAATACATTTGTATACAAGAACAAATACTTTCATATACTCATAGATCAGACACAATCCTAATGCTTAACAAACATTAATTTATATAAACTTTATAACCTTTTAAAGAAGACAGAGCTATTTTTACTTTCAGTGTTTAAATTAGAAAATTGATACACAGGTTTTATGAATGTAAACCTTAATTTAGTTTTAGAGCACTTCTTCATATATTTAAAAACTGCATAGATGAAATCCCTATGTAACCATTTGGAGAATCTAACTGACCAGAATTTAAATATATACGTATATATATTACAGTTTGTATATATTTGTATAAATGTGTATACAAATCTGTATAATATGTATGTATGCATGCATGTATGCACAGAACAGAAGGTGACATTAGGTGTATTCCACTATCACTTTCTTATCTTTTGAGACAGTCTTTTACTGAACCCAGAACTCACCATTTGTCTAGACTGGTTAAAAAGTTCTACTAAATCACTTCTTGCATGCGTGGGCTTCTGCTAGGTTTATAGATGTACAACTATGTTTAGCTTTTACACATGTGCTGGAGTTTTAAGCCAATGTTGCCATACTTGTATTGAAGACAATTTACAAAAAGAGCCATCTCCCAAGCACCTAAACTTTACCAAAAAAGTGTTCAATTAATAATTGTTAGTTAAATTATATTCTGGTAGCAATCTGCTACATTCACTTTCTTAGATGGTTTTGTTTTCTTTTTTAATGTAATTTATTTATTTTTATATCAGACACAGGTTAGGTACTTTGAATCCCAGGCATAGCCCCCTCCTTCATTCCCTCCCAACCTCCCCAACCCTCCCTCATCTCCTCCCCACCCCCTCCAAGTCTACCAATGGGGGAGGACCTCGTCCCCTTCCATCCAACCCCAGATATGCTTGTCTCCTCAGGGCTGGCTGCAATGTCCTCTCCTGGGGTCTAGCCAGGCTGTTACTCCATGGCATGTATGGGGGAGTGTCAAAGAGTCAGCCACCAAGTTCATGACTGAAACAGTCCTTGTTTCCCTTACTAGGGTCTTCAGTTCGACACTGAGCTATCATGGGCCATATCTGAGCGGGGGTTCTAGGCCATATCCACATATGGTCCTTCGTTGGAGAAACGGTCTCATATAAGACACCTGTGCCCTGCTCAGTTTGGTCTTTGTGGAGCTCTTGCTCTCCCCAAGTCTTACTAACTTCCCTTATTTTTATTATTACTGACCGCCCTCTGCCAAAGGCTTGATCGTGAGTCTTAATATCTGCTTTGATACATTGCTATATTGATTCTATTTGGTATGCTCCTGTACTGTTGCTTGTTTTCTCCTCCACTCAATGTCCATCCCATTTGTTCATCTAAATGAGCCTTGATCATATCAACCTGGGTCCTCCTTCTTATATATCTTCCGTAGGTGTGTAAATTTCAGCATGACCTTCCTATCCTATAGGTCTATATAAGTGAGTATATACCATATGTTTCTTTCTGCTTTTGGGATACCTCACTTAGGATGATAATTTCCAGGTCCCACTATTTGCCTGCGAATTTCATAATTTCCTCCTTTTTAATTGCTGAGTAGTATTCCACTGTGTAAAAGTACCACAATTTCTGTATCCATTACTCAACTAGGGACATCTGGGTTGTTTCCAGCTTCTGGCTATTACAAAGAAAGCAGCTACGAACATAGTTGAACAAATGTCTTTGTTGTGTACCTGAGCATCTTTTGGATATATGCCTAAGAGTGGTATAGCTGGGTCTTGAGGAATCACTATTCCTAATTTTCTAAGAAAGCGCCAAATTGATTTCCCGAGTGGTTGTACAAGTTTGCATTCCCACCAGCAATGGATGAGGGTTCCTCTTTCTCCACAACCTCTCCAGCATGTGTTGTCACTTGAGTTTTTGAAATTAGCCATTCTGATGGGTGTAAGGTAAAATCTCAGGGTGGATTTTATTTGCATCTCCCTGATGACTAAGGATGTTGAGCATTTCTTTAAGTGTTTTGCTACCATTCTATAATCCTCTACAGGCAGTTCTCTTTTCAGCTCCATACCCCATTTTTTTAATTGGATTACTTGGTTTCTTGCTTTTTAACTTCTTGAGTTCTTTATATATACTGGATATTAGCCCTCTGTCAGAAGTAGGATTGGTAATGATCCTTTCCCAATCTGTAGGCTGTTGTTTCCTTCGGATGACAGTGTCCTTTGCTTTACAGAAGCTTTTCAGCTTCATGAGGTCCCACTTATTGATTGTTGATCTTAAAGCCTGTGCTATTGGTGTTCTATTCAGGAAGTAGTCGACTCTACCAATGAGTTTTAGGGACTTCTACAACTTTTCTTCTAACCGGTTTAGTGTGTTTGGTTTTATGTTGAGGTCTTTGATCCACTTAGCTTTGTGTAAGGTGATAAATATGGATCTATTTTCATTTTTCTGCATACAGATATCCAGTTGGACCAGCACCATTTGTTGAAGATGCTGTCTTTTTTCCATTGAATGGTTTTGGTTTCTTTGTCAAAAATCAAGTTTCCATAGGTGTGTGGGTTCATTTCTGGGTCTTCTATTTGGTTCCATTAATCCACTATGCTGTTTCTATGCCAATACCATGCAGTTTTTATTACTATTGCTCTGTAGTACAGCTTGAGGTCAGGGATGGAGATACCTCCAGATGATCTGTTGTTGTAGAGGATTGTTTTGGAGATTCTGGGTTTTTTGTTTCTCCATATGAGGTTGAGTATTTTTCTTTCAAGGTCTATAAAGAATTGTGAAGGTATTTTGATGGGGATTGCATTGAACCTGTAGATTGCTTTTGGCAATATGGTCATTTTCACTCTGTTAATCCTACCAATCCATGAGCACTGGAGGTATTTCCACCTTCTAATATCTTCTTCAATTTCTTTCTTCAGAGATTTGAAATTTTTTTCATATAGGTCTTTCACTTGCTTGGTTAGAGTATTAGTGGTTATTGTGAAGGGTGTTGTTTCTCTAATTTCCTTTTCAGCCCTTTTGTCTTTGGTGTACAGGAAGGCTTCTGATTTTTTGAGTTGAATTTGTATCCAGCCACTTTACTGAAGGTGTTTATCAGTTGAAGGAGTTCTCTGGTTGAATTTTTGGGGTCACTCATATATATTATCATATCGTCTGCAAATAGTGATACTTTGACTTCTTCCTTTCCAATTTGTATCCCCTTGATCTCCTTTAATTGTCTTATCACTCTAGCTAGGACTTCAAGTAGTATGTTGAAGATATATGGAGACAATGGGCAACATTGCGTAGTCCCTGATTTCATTGGGATTGAGTTTAGTTTCTCTCCATTGAGTTTGATGTTAGGTATAAGCTTGCTGTATATTGCCTTTACTATGTTTAGGTATGTGCCTTGTATCTCTAGTCTCTCCAAGACTTTAAACCTGAATGGGTGTTGGATTTTTGTCAAATGCTTTTTCAGCATCTAGGAAGATGATCATGTGGTTTTTCTCCTTCAGTTTGTTTATATTGTGGATCACGTTGATGGATTTGCATATATAGAACCACCCTTGCATGCCTGGGATAAAGCCTACTTAGTCATGATGGATGATATCTTTTATGTGCTCTTGGATTCAGTTTGCAAGTATTTTATTGAGTATTTTTGCATCAATGTTCATAAGAGAGATAGGTCTGAAGTTCTCTTTTTTTGTTGGATCTTTGTGTGGTTTAGGTATCAAGGTGACTGTGGCTTCATAGAAAGAGTTCGGTAATTTTCCTTCTATTTCTATTTTGTGGAAAACTTTATAGAGAATTGGTGTTAGGACTTCTTTGAAGGTCTGGTAGAATTCTGCACTAAAACCATCTGGCCCAGGGCTTTTTTTTCGTAGGGAGGTTGTTGATGACTTCTTCTATTTCCTTGGGGGATATAGGTCTATGCAATCTTTCTATCTAATATTGGCTTAATTTCGGTAGGTGGAATCTCTCAAGAAAATTGTCCATTTCATTGAGATTTTCAAATTTTGTGGCATATAGTCTTTGGTAGTAAGACCTAATGATTGTTTGGATTTCCTCAGTATCTGTAGTTATGTCCCCCTTTTCGTTTCTGATTTTGCTGATTTGGACCGTTTCTCTCT
>CM053752.1:28727402-28763176 GCA_028658305.1 Pachyuromys duprasi | reverse complement strand
GTATAGTAGTCTTGGTTGGCATCTGTGTTCCCTTAAAGACTGCATGACTTCTGCTCAGGTCCTTCTGGCTTTCATAGTTTCTGATGAGAAGTCTGGTGTGAGTCTGATTGGTCTACCTTCATATGTTACTTGACCCTTTTCCCTTGCTGCCTTTAATATTTTTTTCTTTGTTTTGTAGGTTTAGTGTTTTGACTATAATGTGTCAAGAGGTATTTCTTTTCTGGTCTAGTCTATTTGGTGTTCTGTAGGCTTCTTGTATATTTATGGACATTTCTTTTTTTAAGTTGGGAAAATTTTCTTCTATGATTTTCTTAAAAATATTTTCCGTTCCTTGGAGCCTGGAGTCTTCTCTCTATCTATTCCAATTATCTTAGGTTTCGTCTTTTGATGGCATCCTTGATTTCTTGGATGTTTTGTGTTTGGGACTTTTCTAATTTTATTTTTTTCTTGAGTGAAGAATCCATTTCAACCAGCATATCTTCAGCTGCTGAGATTCTCTCTTCCATCTCTTATATTCTATTGGTGATGTTTACCTTTGTGGTTCCTGATCTTTTCTCTAAGTTCTCCAGTTCCAGGTTATTCTCTGTTTTTGTCTTCTTTATAGATACTTATTCCGTTTTCATGCTTTGTACTGTTTCCTTCAACTGATTGACTGTGTCTCCCATTTTGGTTGTTTCTTCTCTGTCTATCTTTAATTGTTCCTCTATGTGGGCAGTTAAATTCTTCTCAATTTCTTTGAGGGCCTTGTTCATTTCCTCTTTTCGTCTCTCTTTTTGTTCCTCTAATGTCTTCATAATCATAGCTTTAACATAATTTTCCTGTGTCTCTGCTGAATTAATATCCATTGTGTCCTGATTTTTGTTGGGTGAGTTCTTTTGTTGATTTCTGGTCATTTGTTTATATATAATCAAGGAGCTGTTTGTGCTTTAAGTTGAACTTCAGACTGGAACTGTCAATCCCTTGTGTCAGCAATATTCTTTAAGAAGATTAGGGAGTTCCAGTGGTTTCATAGTGTGTGTTGTTATCTCAGTTGAACTCTGTTGTGGGCTCTGTGTGCCCGGCTTCATGCTCTGTGCTGGAAGCTGTGTGTACCACAGGCTGGTCACCCCTCTGGTCTGGAGGCTTAGCTCCTCACTCTGTGCTAGAGTCTGAGTGTCCAGGTTTGAGATGTCAGTTAGGGGCTCCTTGCTCTGCCCTGGGCTTGCTGCTAAGGGCTCTCCCCTGGACTGGAGTCTTGGCGCCCCTTCTGGACAAGGGACTGTGCAGCACGGTCTGAGATGATATTTGGGGCACACACACACTTGGTCTGGAGTGGATGCAGGTGTTGCGGAGCAGTGTATACCCGCTGTATGCAGGCTGGTCTGCATTGGTGCCTGAGGCCTTCTCAGTTTGGCCTGTGGGGACACACACACACACACACACACACACACACGGACTGAGGTGGCTGCTGGCGGACCCAAGCAGTGTGCACCTGCAGTATGCAGGCCAGTCAAAATTGTCCCCTAGGCCCTCTCAGTCTAGCCCGTGTATGCACACACGGACTGTGGTGGTTGCTGGCGGAAGTGATTGGTGTGTGCCTGCGGTATGCCTGTGGGTTAAACAGAACCTGGGTCCTTCTCGGATTGGCCCATGGACACACACATGGACTGAGGTGTTTGCTGGCAGAGCCGAGCAGTGTGTGTCCACAGTATGCCGGTCAGTCAAAAATGTACCTGGGTCCTCCTCAGTCTGGCCTGGAGACTGTGTGGCCCAGTCTGGTATGTTGGCTGTTGGCACCCAGTGTGGCTGCTTGTTCAGATCAGAGCTGTGCTAGGCTGCTTGTTCAGATCAGGGCTGTTTGCCGCAGGTCACCTGGAGTTTTTTCTGGGGAATAACTGGGTGTCCCTAGGATTTCCCCACTTGATATCCTCACCGTAGGAGTTCTACTCACCTGGCAATCACAAATGCTGATGTTTTAGGTCCCAGAGTTCAGTGTCCTGGTCGCTGTGTTGTTTCTGCTGTCCTACTCCTCAGACACAGTGTCCTCTAGTGGCAGCCATCTTAGATCCCCCTTTGATGGTTTTGTTTTCAATTAAAGACATAAAGCAAGTGCTGCATAAAGGACCATCTAACCAATGAGAAGCCAGATTTTAAGAATAACCAATTTATTCAAATTAAATCCATACTGAGGCTACAGTTTCCTCCAATGATCTGTTGTAGAAGATCTCTAATGCAAAAAAAAAAAAAAGTGGATGTGACCAGTATTTGATATCAATGTTCATACTCAGGTATTGAAATCTGTCATCGGCCTGTCTGAGTCCAGCTAATATGCTCTTTACTCCAGGGAATAAGTGGTGATTGGCAACCAACTCTTTCTTTTGACTCTATTGTGTGAAAGACTGTTTTCTTCTGTCTCCTTTTAAGTGATCCATAAAACACTGTGATAGACATGTTGATCAGAGTCTCTAATAGCAAAAAATATTGATTTCTGAGTAAGATATAAACAATAGAGGTCTATTGCTGCTGCTTCCTCTGGAAACACCCACAGGGTATGCTGGAACACATCCCCTTTCATTAGGTAGTACTTCCGTACTTCTCTCTGAATGTTACTAAATTTATGTGTATGAGTGTATTCCATAGAACTGTGTTTCTACCCCATATGAGTACAGAGTGCCTATTTAGGCCAGAAGAGGGTTTTGGATCTCCTGGAATTAGAGTTGCAGATGTGAGCTGCTATGGGGGTGTTTTGAAGCAAACTCAAGTCTTCTGGAAGAACAACAGTAAATGCTCTTAACCCCTGGACCATCTTTTCAGACCCCAGTGATCATCTTTCCTTATAATAAAAGTTTATATTCCTCCTTAGAAAATGATCTTGTAGACAAGCAATATCCCCTCCGTAGTATATATCCTTCCTTCTTTACTTCCTTCTCTCTATTTTTTCTTTTCCCTTCATTTTATGATGGTGTAACCATCCCAACAGATAAAGCTACCCAATTACTAAGATTTTTCCCCTACAAGAAATTTGTTTTCAGCAAAGCAAACATACATCAGTATGCTTGCATTAAGGAGTATTTTGTTCCATCTATTTTGCCACCTCTGTGCTTGCCACATAGCAAATATTTCTCCTTGATAATTGGCTTATTATCACTTCCTTGTTTCTTCTTCAAACAGGCATGCCTATCTCAAGATTTCCACAGCACTTTCTTGCCCACCCTCAACTTTGGTGGTCAGTATTTGATAAAACCCTTATGCAGGTCTGAGCACTGCTATAGCTCACTCGCTTCTGAAGGATTTTATGTTACACCTTTTCCCAGTATTGTGTGCTTGTTCATTTTGGTGTTGCCATAAGGAACAAAAGCATTTATAAAATTTAAAGTATCTGCAAAATAGTTTTTGAAAAAGAATTCTATTCTTCTCTTTCTCTTGTAGTATCAACATGCCCTGAGAGAATAGCACAGGCAACATTCTATGAGTTCACATAATCACTTCTCTACAAACATTTATTTTTATTAATTTTATGTATATGTAGCCTGAAGCTCATGCTACCATGGTGAAAAAGACAATGCCCTTTACAATGTAATGGGTGCTTTTCAGAGAAACACTCAGAATTGGTTCAGATGCAGAGCCCTCATGATTAGATTCCTAAGAGGTAAGACAAAGATAAGGATGCTTGAGAGAGTTATCATTTTAACCCATTCTAAAACTGGGTCTAATGAGGCCCTAAATAATAAAGGTATTTGAGAGATCTAGAGAAAGCCTCCAACCTCTGATTTCACCTGTCCCTCCTGTACCTGTGTTTCCCATTCCTACCCCTCACCCTTGCTGTCCTCCCTATCATCTCTCCTGCCTAGTTCCCTCCCTCTCTCTACCTCCAATACCTATTATATTTCTGATTTTGAGTGAGATTCGGGTTTTTTCCCTTGGGCCCTCCGTGTAAGTTAGCTTCTTTAGGTCTGCAGATTTTAACATGATTATCCTGAACTTTATGGCTATTATCAACTTATAAGTGATTTCATACTATATATTATTTTGGGGTCTGGGCTACCTCATTCAGGAAAATACTGTCTAGTTCCATTCATTTTCTTGCAAATTTTATGATGCCCTTGTTTTTAATAGATGAGGGACTTGTAAAACACCTGGGATAGAGGAGGCCCAAGGAAGTCTGTAGGTATCCCCGTAGTTGAGACTCCTAACAGCAGCGGAGATGCAGCCTGAAGTAGTCATCTCCCACAGCTGGCATAACTTCCAGTAGAGAGATAAGGACACCAACCCACACACCAAAAACCTTCAACCCAAAATTTGGCCTGTCCACAAGATGTGTAAGGACAAAGATAGAACAAATATTGAGGGAATGGCCAAGCAATCACTAGCTCTACTTGAGTCACATCCCACAGGAGAGAATCAATCCCGGACACTATTAATGTTACTTGCAAACAGAAAGCCAGGATAACTCTTCTGAGATCTTCACCCTGAATCTGACAGAAACAGATAAATAGACCCACAGACAAATGTTGGACAGAGCTCAGGGAGTCCTATAGAAGAATTGGAGAAATGACTGAGGGACACAGATAAGTCAAAGACTCCACAAGAAGACCTACACAATCAACTAGCCATGGCCCATAGAGGTTCACAGAGACTGAACCACCAATGAAAAATCATATATGTACTGGTCCTAAGCTCCTTGCTGACAAATGTAGCAGATGTGAAGGTTGATCTTCAATTCATGTGAATCCCCTAAACAACTGAGTGAGGGTTCTCTCTACTCTTCTCTCTCCCATTGGATCCTATTCCTCTTACTGGGCTGTCTTGTTTGGCCTCAGTGAAAGAGAATGTGCCTAGTAATGCAGCAACTTTATGGGCCAGGATGGGTTGGTACCCATGGGGGACCTCCCACTTCTCCAGGAAGGAAAGGGGAAAATGGGGGGAAGAGTGTATGATTGGGGGACTTGGGAGGAGAGAAGGGGAGGATGTAGCTGAGATCAGGAGGTAAAGTGAGTGAATAAATAAGTTAATGGATAAAAAATACAGATAATGCTGATATTTAGACACTGCAGCAGGCATAGAAAAGGGTGAGCAATGATGGAGTCTCTTTCACTCTTTCTCCCTTTCTCTCTGTTTCTCTCTCTCTTTCTCTCTCTCTCTCTCTCTCTCTCTCTCTCACACACACACACACAGAACATCTAAGGACTGAAGTCTCTGTATTTCAGTTCTCATAATTTGGCTGTGTTGTCCAAATGAAATGATACCTCACTCTTTGTTCATTTATTCAATGTAACAGTTGTATTCCCAAGTATATAATGTACATCTAGTCCTGCAACATTCCATAAGCACGGTTCCAACAGCAATGTTCTTTTCCTGTAGAAGGTCAGAAAGGTTCAGTTAGCCTCAGTAACCTGGTGGAGGTAAGTGGTAGGTGATTGCACCGGCTGGCTTTATGTCAACTTGAAATCACTAGAGTCATTAGAGGAGAAAGCTTCAACTGAAAAAAAAAAACCCTCTATAAAATCAGTCTACAGAAACTGGTAGGACATTTTCTTAATTAGTGATTGATGGGAGAGGGCCCAGTCCATTGTGCGTGGTGCCATCCCTGGCCTTGTGATCCTGGGTTCTAGAAGAAATCAGACTGTAAGGGTAGGAAACTTGGCCCTAAACGCCCTTCTTTGTTCCTGGACTGAGAAGTGCAAACAGTCCCTAACCAGCCCCTAGTCACCACACCTGGGCACAGCCAATCACTGACTGCCCCCGTTAGAAAAATCCCTTACCCCTAGACCCCCTCCTGTTTTGCAGTTTTTGCCTTTATAAACTCTGTGATTCTGTTGCTCAGGGCTCTGTACCACCCCCTTGCGTGGGAGCTGTGTGCGGAGCCCAGGCATGCTGGCTATTAGTAAACACCTCTTGCTGTTTGCATCAAGTTCTGTTTTGTGGGTTATTGGGGTCTGGCGTCTATCCCAAGGAACGGGGAGTCTCTCCACCTCGGGAGTCCAACAAGACTGAGAAAGCCAAGAGGAACAAGTCAGTAAGCAGCACCCCTCCATGATCTTTACTTCACCCCCTGCCTCCGGGTTCCTTGCCTGCTTGTATCTCTGTACTGATTTCCTTTGAAGGTAAGTTGTGAGGTGGAGGCATATGCTAAATAAACCCAAGTTGTTTTGGTCATGGTGTTTCTTCGAAGCAATAGAAAATCTTACTTAGATGGTGAATATAGGTTTGAGAGTTGTCTGGACCCTGTCTTGAATATGACTGTTATATTCAAAACCACAGTAAGAAACAGAAGAACAATGTATAATAAACCTCTATAATAGATGAAATACCATGGATAATATGATTTATATCCTCACTTCAGTAGGGAGGAGAAAGAAGATGTGAAATTATCTACTTTAGTTACTTTCAAACAAACAAATTTAATATGTAGAAATTCTTCTACATATTTTGAGGTATTCCGTTTGTGTTGATAGTTTTATGTCAACTTGACACAAGCTCAGAATGATCTGATAGGAGAGAACTTACATGAAGAAAATGCATCCATAAGATTTGATTGTTTTTTTTTTTAATTAGTCATGGGGACAGGCAGCCTTTCATGGCTCATATAGTTCCTATGCTGGTGGCCCTAGGTTTTAGAAAAAAGCTAGATGAGCAAGTGATGGGGAGCAAGTCAGTAAGCAGCACCCCTCAACAACATATGCAGCAACTCATGACTCAGGCTCCTGTCTTTCTTGTGTTTCTGCCTGTCCTGACATTCTTTAGTGATGGACTACAATGTACACTTGTAAGCCAAATAAACCCTTTACTCTCCAAGTTGGTTTTGGTCATGATGTTTCATCAGAGCAATATCTCTAAATATGACAATTTATTTGTATTTTGTTCTAAATATATAATTCTGCTACTGTTTTAGCACATTTTCCATTATAAGTAAAATTATGTTTCATAATTTTTTAATTCAAAGGAATTTCCTCTTATTGTGAAATTAGTTGTGTGTTAAATACTTAGAGTGCTGCAGATATATTAACTTTCCATCACTTCTGCATACAAATGTTACATGAGCTGAGTAACTATGGTTTTAGTCATTGCTATGATTTACAGTTGCATTAGAAGTAGGAAGATCACTGACTCCCCTTTGATCCAAAGAAATGTGAAACTCTGCCTCTCAGAAAGGTGCCCAAGAACTAAAGCAAGCCCAGAACTCTACTCTCAGTTGTCTAACTTAATTTTTTTTTCTTGTGTACTGTTGAATAGGAAACATCTTCTGTCTGGTCAAATTGTGTTGCCTCCCTGTGACTTTATCCACTGACTTTAGAGTGGAATCATATGGAGTAAATAATGAGATCCCCACCATTTGAGAGAGATAAGTCCTCACGCAATCAGATCAAGCAGATGTCTACAAAGTTCACATTTTAAAACCCTATTTGGTTCTTTAAAAGTCATTGCTGGAAGATAAATTAATCCTCTTATGTTCTCTGAGCTGTCAGAGTGTTTTAAGTATCATTATCCTTCCGAATAAAACAGTACTACAGTGAAGAGCTTAGTTTATTACAGTCCTAAAACTTACCACATGTTCGGCTTGCCAACAACTTCAAATGTTTTATCTGGTATTTAAATATGTGGATGTGTATCAGAATCTTGTGGATGAGTAAATTTAAATAACAAAGAAGATAAGGTCATTTTCCAAAGCTACAAAATTGTAGAGTAATACTCTAATTATCAATGCCATGTCCACCTGACCATAAACCAGTTTTTATTAAACAGTAAGAAATAATTCTCACATAGAAGAGACAAGGGTAGTCATATCTTTTTCACATAATGAATGTTACTAAATAGGTTTTGTTCTGGTTTTGTCCTCAAAACTTTTACAATCTATTTATCTCTGTGTATGCACATTTGTAGATATGAAGTAATGATGTAACAGCCTTACAAGTTATGTGGGTACAATGAGTACATCAGTGTTTCCCGTTTTGAATTTTTTTCTTAGTTCTTTTTCCATGTACCACAAGTATTCTTCTATTTACATTCTGTCACTCATACCTCAGCATGGAATGTGACAAGAAGATATTGTTTACAATATTATAAAAGTATACTCTATCTAAAAATTTATTTATTTTTATATGCATTACTATTTTTGATTCATATATGTATGTACACTGGACATGCTGGGTGAATGCCAGGAGAGAGCTTCAGATCCTGGACCTGAATTTAAGGACAGGTGAAAACCTCCAGGGTACGTTGTAATGCTTATGAAAACAAAACAAAATAAACAAATAACAACAACAAAAACCAAACACTATCACTTTCTTGCTGTTGCCTTTGTAATTAACCCATCAATGCATTCCCCATTTGTCTTGATTTATGATTTTTATTCTCTAAAACTATGCAAATTCATGAGATTGTTTCTGCATTGGAACATGAATTTTGGGCAACCTACATCTGTGTTTCTTGGCTGTAGTCACTCAAAATATCTCCAAAATAATTCATCTCTTATTTTGTTTAAAGTGAGATCCACTTTTTCATCACTATATTTATGTGATGAATTTACATTATGCTACAGCACTGTAGTTTCTTTGAAAATAGAGTTATAGTTTTATTCCTGCTGCTTCACATATTAACTACCGCATTACCTGGTTTTTAATAAGCACTGAATACTCATGTATATAAATTAAAATCAATCAGTCAATCAATCAAATATCAGTCTCGTGAGAGGCAGCTTTCTCTATTCAATGTGACTTAACTGAAGAGCTGTTGTCTGATGGTGAAGTGTGCCAATTTGTAGCAGATGGCTCTAAATTCTATTTCCTTCACTCACTGTCTGGGTAAATTGTGTAACCTTTTCATCCTTCATGTTTTAACCACACAGAAACAGTAGTGTAGTAAAAAAAGATCCACATGAAGGCTTTGATTGATCAACTGCCCAGTTGACTGTTTAAATTCCATTTCTGTATTATTGAATACTAATTAGATATATTTTTTATTTTATGAACGTATTAATGTTTGCGTGCATGTGCCTGGTGTAGCTGGTGTCCTTGGACATGAGACAAGGGCATCAGAAAAGGAGTTACCAATGGTTGTGAGCCACTACATGAGTAATGAAATTTAAAACCAGCTTCTCTGTAAGAACAAGTGCTCTTGTAAAAGGTTACATTCCCACCAGCAAACAACACTGTTATAAGAACAAAACGACAGCCTAGAGACTGGGAAAAGATCTTCACCAACCCTACATCTGACAGAGGGCTAATAACCAGAATATATAAAGAACACAAGAAGTTAAGCACCAACAAACAAATAATCCAATAAAAATGGAGTGCATTTCTATCACCGCCTATTTTCATAAGATTCCCTGCACTCTACCCAAAGTTTGGTTGAGTCTCAGTATCTGCTTTGATATCTTGCAGGGTAGAGACTTTCAGAGGCCCTCTGTGGTAGGCTCCTGTCCTGTTCCCTGTTTTCTCCCTCTTCTGATGTCCATCTTCTTTGTCTTTCTGAATGAAAATTGATCATCTTTCTCAGAGTCGTATTTGGTTAGTTTCTGCAGTTATACAGACTTTAGTATGATTATCCTGTATTTTATGTCTAATATCCACTTATGACTGAGTATATATATTGTGTCTTTCTGCTTCTGGGATACCTCACCATTTGCCTGCAAATTTCATGATTTCCTTTTTTAAATTGCTGAGTAGTATTCCATTTTGTAAATGTACCAAAATTTTTGTATCTATTCCTCAACTGAAGGGCATCTGGGTTGTTTCCAGCTTCTGGATTTTACAAATAAAGCTGCTACAAACATGGTTGCTCCACAAGGAGAGCAACAGAACCAAAAAATATGGCCAGATGGGTATTTTCTGAGACTGATATTCCAACCACGGACTATTCAGAGAGATAACCTAGAACCCCTGCTCAGATGTAGCCTGTGGAAGCTCAAAGTCCATGTGGGTTCCCTAGAAATGGAAACAGGGACTGTCTCTGACATGAATTGATTGGCCTGCTTTTTGATCACCTCTTCCTCAGTGGAGTTCAGGGTTACCAGGCCACAGAGGAAAACAATGCAGCCACTCCTGATGAGACATGATAGATTAGGATCAGATGGAAGGGGAGGAGGACCTCCCCCATCAGTGGACTAGGGGAGGGTCATAGGTAGAGAAGAGGGAGGGAAAGTGGGATTGAGAGGCAAAGAGGGAGGGAACTACAGGTGGGATACAAAGTGAATAAACTGTAATTAATAAAAATTTAAAAATGGCAAACAGAGCCAAATAGAGCATTCTCAATAGAAGAATATCTAAAAGCAGAGAAACAATTAAAGAAATGTTCAATGTCCTTAGTCATCAGGGAAATGTATGTCAAAATACCCTGAGGTTCCACCTCACACACAACAGAATGGCTACAATCTAAAACTCAAGGGATGATACATGGTGGAGAGGTTATTTGGAAATAAATCTGGCACTTTCTCAGAAAATTATGAATAGTCTACCTCAATATGCAGCTATACCACTCCTGGGTATATACTCCAAAAACTGCCCTACCATTCAATAAAGATATTTGCTCAACTATGTTCATAGCAGCTTTATTTGTAATAGTCAGAATCTGGAAACAATCTAGGCGTCCTTCGACCAAAGAGTGGACACAGAACGTGTGGTACATTTACACAATGGAATATTATTCAGCAATTAAAAACAAAGAAATCATGACATTTGCAGTCAAATGGTGAGGACCAGAAAAGGTCATCCTGAGTGAGGTAACTCAGAAGCATAAAGACACTTATGGTATATACTCACTTATAGGTGGATATTAGCTATAAAATACAGGATAAATATACTAAAATCTATAGTCCTAGAGAATCTAAACAACAAGCAGGGACCTAGGGAAGAAGATGAAACCTCATTCAGAACAGCAAATGGGATAGACATCAGAAGTAGGAGAAGAAACAGGACAGGAGCCTCCCACTGAGGACCTCTGAAAGGCTCTATCCATCAGGTTATTGAAGCACATGCTTAGATGCATAGCCAACCTTTGGGCAGAGTACAGGGAATTTTATGGAAGAAGTAGGAGAAAGACCTGGAGGGGACATGAGATCCACAAGGAGAACAACAAAACCAAAACATCTGGGCCCAGGGTATCCTGTAGAGACTAACGAATCAACCATTGACCACACATGGAGAAGACCTAGAGCCCTTGCTCAGAGGAAGCCCATAAGCTGCTCAGTTTCCAAGTGGGTACCATTGTAAGGAGATCACTGCATGTCTCTGACATGAACTCAGTGGCTGGCTTCTGGTTCACCTCCCCCTGGTGGGTGCAGCCTTGCCAGGCCACAGAGGAAGATAATGCAGCCAGCCCTGATGAGGCCTGATAGGCCACAGTCAGATAGAAAGGGAGGTGGTCCTTCTTTATCAGAGGACTTTGGAAAGTGCATAGGGTGAGAAGAGGGAGGTGGTGGGACTAGTAGGAGATGAGGGAGAGTGCTACAGAGGAGATACAAAGTGAGTAAATTGTAACAAACAAACAAATAAACAAGTGCTCTTAACTACTATGACTTCTTTCCAGATCCTCATTTAGGAATCTTGATAAACTTCCTCTATCTTTTTTTCTGAAAATTTCTATACCAAAAACATGATTGACAATATGCTAAGACAGTGGTAGTTATAATGGCCTAACAAAATCCTTATATCATTAATGGCAACCACATTTAACTAAAAAGTAATCACAAATATCTCTTAGTGATTATGTTCTCTGGGCTCAATTCCTCAAACACTTCATTTCATTCAGTCCTTTCCCACATCCTAAACAAGAGGACCAACAACTACTCACATTTCTTTAGAGCAAACAGTAAATTGCCCACAAAAGAATGATTCCTGGATGTTCATTTTTCCTTTGATAGTTGCTAGGCCCTGGGTGTTATTAGGTCAATGAACTTTAGAATGGCTTATTAATCTCAATACTTTTTTTCTTTTCCTATCTGTCATAATTCATCTTTGATTGTGCCCACTGCAAAATATATTTGTTTTCCTTTTCCTTGCATCCTTATAAAAAGTCATTTTATAGTTAATTTGTATTTTATCAGTCATGTTGATGTTGCCTCTTGCTTATTGATGTTGCATATCATTTCATGATTTATTCATTTTCCATTGTCATCAACTATTTCATCTTTTTATCTCAAATCTGTGTTAGGTCTCCGCTTAAAATTCAGCCCTCCTCCATTTTTATTCATAGGCAAAACCCACAATTCTTTTTTTTTAGATTTAGAAATCTTGTGGGAGCCAGATCTACTGACTTCTTTGGTATCATTGCTTTCCCTTCACTATTGTTTTCCTTTGTTTAATTTTGATGTTTTTTTATGGTACAGTGTTAGTCTTGATGCGTCAATATACTGGGAAAGTGTTGTGCTCTCAAATCTGTCTGGATCTTTCTTTGTTTCCCCTATTTGGAGCAGGTCATCCCCAGTTTTCCTGAAGTCATAGATCAGTCACATTTTCCTTGTGAAAAGCTTTCTGGGACTCTTGACTTGATCATATTTACATTGCAAATCTAAAGACAGTGAATGTGCTTGTGTGTAAAATATTACCTCAGTCTCTTGGGAGAATTATGCCTTCATTCTAATAGAGATGAGATTTTATGTGTTTGATAAACGTAGAGCACCTATATATTTGTTTCTTTTTTTTAAAGCAGAAATCATAAAAATGAGATTTATTCGATGTGGGTTACATTAAGTGTGTCTTTTGGAGTCTTTTTATTTTTTATTTTTTATTTTTTTATTTTTTAAAGTAATTTATTTATTTTTATATTAATCACAGGTTATATACTTTGTATCCCAGCCATATCCTCCTCCCTCATTCCCTCCTGCTCTCCCCATCCTTCCCTCCTCTTCTCCCTGCCCCCTCCAAGTACACTGGTAGGAGAGGACCTCCCCCTTCCATCTGACCCTAGCTTATCATGACTCTTCAGGGCTGGCTGCAATGTCCTCTTCCTGGATCTAGTTAGGCTGCTCCTCCCTCAGGGAAGGGGGGGGGGCAGTCGACAGGCCAGCCATTGAGTTTATGACCGAACTAGTCCCTGTTCCCCTTATTAGGATACCCAGTTCGGTACTGAGCTATCATGGGCCACACCTGAGCAAGGGTTATAGTTTGTATCCATATATGGTCCTTGGTTGGAGAAACAGTCTCATAGAAGACCCCTGTGCCCTGATCTATTTGGCCTTTGTGGAGCTCTTACTAACTCGCCAAATCTTACTAACTCCACCTTTTTTCATATGATTCCCTGCACTCTGGCGATGGCTTGGTTGTGAGTCTTAATATCAGCTTTGATTCATTCTTAGTTAGAGTCTTTCAGAGGCCCTCTGTGGTAGGCTCCTGTCCTGTTGCTTGTTTTCTCCCTCCCATTTGTCCATTTAAGCGAGGATTGATCATCCCAACCTGGGTCCTCCTTCTTGCTTATCTTCTCTAGGTGTATAGATTTCAGCATGTCCATCCTATCCTATAGGTCTATATAAGTGAGTATAAACCAAGTGTTTCTTTCTACTTTAGGGATACCTCACTCAGGATGATAGTTTCCAGGTCCCACCATTTGCCTGTGAATTTCATGATTTCCTTGTTTTTAATTGCTGAGTAGTTTTGCATTGTGTAAAAGTACCACAATTTCTGTATCCATTCCTCGAATGAGGGACATCTGGGTTGTTTCCACGTTCTGGTTATTACAAATAAAGCTGCTATGAACATGGTTGAGCAAATGTCTTTGTTGTGTACTTGAGCATCTTTGGATATATGGATAAGAGTGGTATAGCTGGATCTTGAGGAATCACTATTCCTAATTGTCTAAGAAAGAGCCAAATTGATTTCCAGAGTGATTATACCAGTTTGCAATCCCACCAGCAATGGAGGAGAGTTCCCCTTTCTCCACAACCTCTCCAGCATATGTTGTCACTAGAGTTTTTTATCTTAGACATTCTGACAGGTATAAGGTGAAATCTCAGGGTTGTTTTGATTTGCATCTCCCTGATGGTTAAGGACGTTGAGCATTTCTTTAAGTGTTTTTCTGCCATTCTACAATCCTCTACAGAGAGTTCTCTTTTTAGCTCCATACCCCATTTTTTAATTGGATTACTTGCTTTCTTGCTTTTTAACTTCTTGAGTTTTTATATATACTGGATATTAGCCCTCTGTTAGACAGAGGATTGGTAAAGATCCTTTCCCAGTCTGTAGGCTGTCATTTTGTTATGATGACAGTGTCTTTTGCTTTACAGAAGCTTTTCAGTTTCATGAGGTCCCATTTATTTATTGTTGATCCTAGAGCCTGTGCTCTTGGTGTTCTGTTCAGGAAGTAATCTCCTGTGCCAATGAGTTCTAGGGTCTTCCTACTTTTTCTTCTAACCGGTTTAGTGTATCTGGTTCTATGTTGAGGTCTTTGATCCACTTGGACTTTAGTTTTGTGCAGGGTGATAAATATGGATCTATTTTCATTTTTCTGCATATATACATCCAGTTGGACCAGCACCATTTGTTGAAGATGCTGTCTTTTTCCATTGAATCATTTTGGCTTCTTTGTCAAAAATCAAGTTTCCATAGGTGTGTGGGTTCATTTCTGGGTCTTCTATTTGGTTCCATTGATCCACTATTCTGTTTCTATGCCAAAACCATGCAGTTTTTATTACTATTACTGTGTATACAGTTTGAGGTCAGGGATAGAGATACCTCTAGATAATCTGTTGTTGTACAGGGTTGTTTTGGAAATTCTGGGTTATTTGTTTCTCCATATGAAGTTGAGAGTTTTTCTTTCAAGGTCTGTGAAGAATTGGGTTGGTATTTTGATGGGAATTGCCTTGAATCTGTAGATTGCTTTTGGAAGAATGGCCATTTTTACTATGTTAATCCTACCAATCCATGAGCATGGGAGGTCTTTCCATATATATTTGTTTCTAAACTACTTGAGATGAATTATCTAAGAAAATTTGAGTCAACCAAATGTAAAATCTTACTTCAATAGCAAAAAAGGCTATATAAAGACAAAGGTATGCTGTCATTAATGATTAATATTTACTAATAATTATCTTTTAGTAATGCTTGCTGTTATTCCTAAAGAGCTCTATCACCAATTCATCACACAGTGACTGGGATTTTAGTTAGCCTAGAACACAATATTGGGCAATAGTTACTCACTCCCAAACTTCCAAGCTGTCATAGTTTCCTAACATTTATATTTCCCACATTATAGTTCTTTTTAGGAAGTATATATTAGGTCCAGTCCATCTCCACATAGTTCCAAGATCCCTCTCCCAGCTCTGCCTTCTCCTAGCTCTCCTCACCTTTTCTCTTCCCACTCATTTCCTCCTTCTGGCTCCTCCCAGCTCAACATTGTGTCTAGCTGCTTTATTTTTGCCTGTTTACATAAAGTTGAGACAGGATGCTTAAAATGAGTATCACAATGCAATATTCGGACTGAAACCAGAGAGAGACAGTGTGTGTGTGTGTGGGGGGGGGGGATCAGCATTTGAATGAACAAGGGTAAGGTGTATAAATTTCAAAAAAATATACCAACAAAGGTAACAAGGAAAATATGAATGGAAAGATTACCATTGTGTTTACTATCTCCTATTAAATAAAACTAGTTATCTACCCAATACCATCTAGACTATGGCCTCAAATCATTATACCAAGCCCTCTATATCTTACTGCTAAGAGTCATAGCCAGTGTGCATCTGTGTGTATGTGTTTACCTCACTGTACAACTGACATTTTGGCTTGTATATAACTGTGTGTGAGCCTACCATATCTTACATTAAATTCATGTGGTCTGAGTGTGCCTTGATCCCACAGATCCTACATATGACACACCTTATTTCTACCACAACTAGACTGAGCACCCTTGTGTCTACCAGATCCTCTCTGTGACATGATGTACCTGTCCTGAGTCCCACATACTTATCGCATTCTACCTCTGACACCCCTGTCTGTGTGTTCCTGTGACTACCATTTTACACTTCTGATATGCTCCTATTCTGTCTACCTAGTACTTCTCATATATCACTCATTCATTCTGATTGAGTCTTTCAAATCCTACCCAGGTTCTTGCTTAGTCCAGTACCTATAAGCGTGTCTTCCATTTTATTTAGTAAAACTTCCAGAACAGATACAGTGTTTGGAGTCAGACATAGTTTGAGTCTTTTCTTTCAAGCATGAGTGTTACACTCATTATAAAGATTGCTTTTTGGATGATCAGCAATAAGGAGTACATAGGGGAGACAATACAGTATCATCTCACCTCTGTACTTCATTATGAAACAGGGAACCAAATCTATGCCTTCCCATCTTCTCCAATAAGTGTTTTTCATCCACACTATTCTAGATCCATTCAGCACCCTCATTCATATTCCATCATCATATCTTGTCTGTCATGTGTTCTAATTCCCTTGTGTGTAATGAGTCTATGAACAATTTTATGTATATATGTGTTTGTCACTAACTTTTCTGATATACCAGGGGTAGAAAACTGGCATCAGCTCTAAATTCAAATCTATACAGGCTATTACTATCTCCAGTGAATATTAGAGTAACCTAAATTTACAGAACATAATTTATATCACATGTCATACATTAGCTTCAAAGTTGTGTGGGAGTATTAAGAACCCCACTTCATTAATCTCTGCAATAAAGATAATAGCCTCTGTGGGTATCTAACTTCAGCTTACTAACTAAATGCACTGTCATTTTGGTAATAAACTGCTTTGACTTGAAGCAAATATCCGTATGGGAGGAAAGGTTCTGTTAATATACTCATTTCAGTCCTATCATTATGCTGTCCCATTAGAGTATCTAAATCATTTTACTATTGATTTACACATACATGCGTAAACATTTTTGACAAATTTTTAATGATGGAAAAATATTCACCCTCTGATATTAATTGAAAATGGGAAGACGTAAAATATGTACTGAGAGGTTGATCCTGTATAATGTAAAATTACAAATTAGAGACTGGCACTGAAGCCATTAAATATTAACACAGTCTGATTCAGTGTGATTTTAGATATAACATTTAAATATTTTTACATTCATTAGTGTTATTTTTCAATTCATATAATAAATGCCTATTACTTTTGTAATTAGAGGAATCAGAATTTGTCATACAGACAGAAGACCTAAATGTAAGTATGTATTATAAATTACCAATGTATCTTAATATTTTATATAAAAATTGTCAACATATTCATTTATTAATCCTAATCACTTCAATTTATTTTTTGAGTGTTGATTTATTAAGAGAAAATGAAGAAAATTCCAGAGAAATTGAGGGATTGTGAGAGAGAAATAATCTGAAACAACTTGGAGAATGCTTTATGTGTCTTAACCAGAAGAGAGTGTATGCACATGTTTACATGTATGTGTGTCAGGGTAATAGAGACTATATTAGTTCTCATGACACAATCAAGTTGATTTGTTTTTGTGTTGTATATCTATAGAAAATATCAAATAAAACTACCAGAAAATGTGGAGGAGTTCAGAATAGACATGGAGGACAAGTGAACATATATCTTTGGAAAACATCCTGCTTCTGAGATTTAATTGATAAGCATAAGTTGGTTAATTATAGCATATAGGTATACATAATTATTGCATGCAAAAATATGCATTAGCTAGACAGACAAAGAAATGATTTGATGCTAACAGAATTTAATTTATCATTTATTTTTATGTTTATTTATTTTAAAATATGGGTTAAATTCATACAAACACCATGTCCAGAAAACATTTATCTGACTCGAGTTTTGCTTAAATATTGTAACCAAATTTTAGTAACAAGTTTTTATTGTTATAGAATTATAAGATAATGACTTTTATTATCTTAGAATTATTCAGACACTTTAATATGACTACTTGTTTACCTAGTTTCTTGTGAGGGGCCATTTCTAAGTAGTGTCCCCTCTGTAACCTAAGCTGACTTTAATTTCTAAACTCTCCCATTTCAGGTTACTCCAGGCTGGGATTAGAATATGTTCCAACACTCCCAGCTTCCTCTTTTTGCTTGTTTGTTTATTTGTTTGCCACAGAAATTGTGGTACATTTACACAATGGAATACTACTCAGCAATTAAAAACAAGAAAAATCTTTCTGCTTCTGGGATACCTCACTCAGGATGATCTTTTCCAGTTCCTACCATTTACCTGAAATTTTCATTATTTCCATGTTCGCTGAGTAGTATTCCATTGTATAGTATACCAGTAGTATACCAGAATTTCTGTATCCGTTGCTCAATTGAGGGACATCTGGGTTGTTTCCAGCTTCTGGCTATTACAAATAAAGTTGCTACAAAATGGTTGAGCAGATCTCCTTGTTGTATACTTGAGCATCTCTTGGATATATGCCTAGCAGTGGTATAGCTGGATCTTGAGGAAACGTTATTCCTAATTGTCTGAGAAAACACCAGATTGATTTCCAAAGTGGTTGTATAAGTTTACATTCCCACCAGCTATGGAGGACATTTGCACTTTCTCCACATCCTCTCCAGCATATATTGTCACTTGAGTTATTCACCTTAGCCATTCTGATGGATGTAAGGTGAAATCTCAGGGGCGTTTTGATTTGTATTTCCCTAATGACTAAGGATGTTGAACATTTCTTTAAGTGTTTCTCTGCCCTTTGACATTCCTCTATTGATAATTCTCTGTTTATCTCTGTACCCCATTTTAATTGAATTACTTTATTTGTCACTTTTTAACTTCTTTAGTTGTTTATATATACTGGATATTAGCCTCTGTCTGATATAGGGTTGGTGAAGAACCTTTCACAATCTGTAGACAGTCGTTTTGTTTTGATGACAGTGTCCTTTGCTTTACAGAAGATTTTCAGTTTCATGAGGTCCCACTTATTGATTGTTGCTCTTAGAGCCTGTGCTGTTGGTGTTCTGTTCAGGAAGTTATCTCCTATGCCAATGAGTTCTAGGCTCTTCCCCACTTTTTCTTCTAACTGATTTAGTGTTTCTGGTTTTATGTTGAGGTCTTTGATCCACTTGGACTTTAGTTTTGTGCAGGGTGATAAGTATAGATCTATTTGCATTTTTCTACATGTAGACATCCAGTTGGACCAGCACCATTTGTTGAAGATGCTATCTTTTTTCCATTGAATGGTTTTGGCATCTTTGTCAAAAATCAGGTGTCCGTAAGTGTATGAGTTTATTTCTGGGTGTTCTGAAAGACACATGTGGTATATACTCACTCATAAGTGGATACTAGACATAAAATATAGCATAAATATACTAAAATATGTTCACCTAAGGAAGTTAATGAGGAAGGAGGACTCTGGCTAAGATGCCCAATTTCCATTCACAAAGTCAAAGAGGATGGATATCTGAAGAGGTAGAAAACAGGGAACAGGACAGAAGCCTACCACAGAGGGCCTCTGAAAGGTTCTACGCTGCAGGGTATAGAGGCAGATGTTGAGACTCATATCCAAACTTTGGGCATAGTACAGGGAATCTTATAAAAGAAGTAGGAGATAGTAAGACCTGGAGAGAACAGGAGCTCCACAATGACATCAACAGATCCTAAAAGTCTGGGCCCAGGGGTCTTTTCTGAAACTGATACTCCAGTCCAAGGACCACTCATGGAGATGGACTGGAACCCCTGCACAGAGGTAGCCTATGGCAGTTCAGTATCCAAGTGGCCTCCATCGTAATGGGGACAGAGACTGTCTCTGACATGAACTAATTGGCCTGCTTTATGATCACCTACCCCTGAGGGGGAAGCAGCCTTAGCAGGCTACAGAGGAAGACAATGCAGCCACTCCTGATGAGACCTGATAGACTAGGGTCAGAGGGAAGGGGAGGAAGACCTCTCTTTTCAGTGGAATGGGAGAGAGATACCTGTGGGAAAGAGGGAGGGTAGAATAGGGAGAGGATAAGGGGGGAGGTACAGGGGGCATACAAACTGAATAAACTGTAATTAATAAAAATTAAAATTAAAAATGTAAAAAGCAAAAAAGAAAATCATGAAATTTGCAAGCAAATGGTGAGAACTAGAAAATATCATCCTGAGTGAATTATCCCAGAAGCAGAAAGACACACATGGTATATACTCACTCATAAGTGGATATTAGACACATAGTATAGTATACACATACTGAAATCTGTACACCTAAAGAAGCTAAGCAAGAAGGTGGACCCTGGGTAAGATGATCAGTCTTCACTCAGAAAAGCAGATTGCACATAAATCTGAAGTGGAAGAAAACAGGGAACAGAACAGGAACGTACCACAGAGAGCCTTTGAAAAGCTACCAAACTATAAGTTCCCTGACATATTGATGTAATGTTATTTTGAAATCTTATTATTGAATAAGTTTTGAATTTATTTATCAGGGACACAAGAAATTGACTTGATATTGTGAACCCAGTGTCCTAGAGAAATATTAAATTGAGATGGCTTCAGTAGGAGCAAAACTTAAGAGTTCAAACTAAATGATCTCAAATTTCTTAGATGCTCACGGTAAATATTATTACTAGATTATGACCTGGGACTCTGTCAGATGAAAATTTGTTATACACAGACACCATAATCACCCTGGGAGACAGCCTTTGCTCTGAGATGTTTTCCATTGCCCAGACTCATCCCTTTTTACTGTGTAGAACCTTACATTTTCATCAAAACATCTAACATGTTTTCTTCACATATTTAAAAATAGGTCCCTATGTGGTTGAAGGTGCAGAATATTAATGTACATTTCATACCTAATTTGGGGATGGCTTACAATATTGTGAAAGTTGCCACAAATTAGCTGCAAAGTTCAGGTCATTGTTGGAGCTTAAAATAAGATTTCTCATAATTTGTTTTCTGTTACACACCTATGAAGAAACACATGTAAACACATATAAACTCTTTGTGTGCAAGGAGATAGTGTGTGCTCTGCTTACACTCTTGGTCAACTTTCAACAAACCTAGAGGTATCTTAGAAGAGGAAACCACACTGAGAATGTGATTCCATAATATCATCCTGGGTTGGAAGGGAAATGGAGCTCCCTCTTTCTGAGGAATAGGCTAAAGGGGTGGAGGGAGAGAAGAAGGGTAGGACTGAAAGGGGAGCAGGTATGGGGCTACAACCAGGATGTAAAGTGAATAAAAAAATAAATGAAAAGGAAAAAAGATCAGCCTGTAGGCAAGCATGTGGAGCAGTTTCTTAATTCAGGATTCAAGTGGAAGGGCCCAGCATACTGAGGGTGGTGCCAACCTCTATCCTGGATACTTTAAACAAGGCTGAGCAAGTCTTGGGGAGTATGCCAGCAAGCAGCATTCCTCCATTGTTTCTGCTTTAATCCCTGCCTCCAGGTTTCTACCACAAGTTTCTAGTCTAACTTCCTTCCATTATGACAGACCGTGATGTGGATGTATAAACAAAATAGTTTCCTTCCCCAGTTGCTTTTTGTTGGTATTGTTTTCTGACAGCAATAGAACCCTAACTAAAACAGAGATCTTTCAATTGAGAATTATGCATATAATGCATTTACATGAAATTACATGCCAGTCCCTCTCCTTCAGTTCTTCCTCTATCCCCACATGCACCACATTTATTTCTCAACTTCATGTGCTTTGTTTTATTTTAAAAAATAATCTACAGAGACCGCTTAGCACAAGATTCATGTGTATGGATTTAGGACAATCTTCTGCTGGAGCACATTTCCCACATTCCTGAAAAGAACTGTGTCTTCCTCTACTGATAGCCATCAGTTAGCAAGATCTCCTCAGCTAGTGGTGGAATTTCATGCCAGTCTCCTCCTCTCCATACTGGTATTATGCTTGGTTTCAGATGGCTTAGGTTGTGTGCAGGCTGTCACAAATGGTATGTGTTAAAATATGTGCAACTGGCTTGTATTTCCAGAAAATATCATTTACTTGTTTATCTATCCCTACTGGATCTTACAGTCTTTCCATTCCCTCTTCTATGATGATAATAAGCTTTAGGAGGTGGAAGATTAACATAGATATCCCATTTAGGGCTAGTTAATCTTCAGTCAGAAAGACATTATTTTGTTTATTTCCATTTATTACTGAGCTCACTATTTCATTAGTATAATTATCTACTCACTCATTTATTTATTGGCACACTTGAAGACTGTTAAAAGTACATATGTCTGTCTCTCTGTTTGTATATATGTGTGTATGTAGCTAGTTAGAGGGTTTCTACCTCAGCTTTGCCAGTATTGAACCATATAAGATACTAATTTCTTCTCCAAAGAATGAAGTGAGTCACAGAAATTAAGTAATGATTTAAGACAATTTTTAAAAAGTTAATGAGATTAGGGTCTCAGTCAGCATTTCCTGCATCAGGCCCTCTGTTCCTCTTTCTGTGCCTCTGAACTGTCTATGTTTGGAATCCAGGAAAGGGCAGAAAGTTGACATGCAACTGGCCGTAGGGAAATAGATAAGAAGAAAACTAGTAATTGCATTTAAAAGCAGCTTCAAGAGAGTTTGAAAAATGCTGTGATGGCATTAAGTGGCAGGTGGAACTTTATCCTAAAATTTCTATAATTACATGATTTTTTTAAAATAATGCTTTGAGTTCTGACCACATTCAGAATGAATGAAACATTAAGACTGGTGGATCTCTTAAGTTTCCTTAGAGGGTCTCATTTAAAATTTTTCTGCTGTGTATGACACATGTTCTTTAGTGGAATATTTCTCAACTAAAAAGCAACTTTTCAGCGGTTAGAGCAGAATCCTCCACTTTCTTGTTTCAGTGCACTGAGCTCCCCTCTTTCTAGCCAGGAAAGTCCGCTGTGTGTAAACCCTTGGGTGAAGTTAACACTGTGAAAGGCAACAAGAAAAGAATTCTTTTAAGTGAATGTTATTCTAATGGGTCAATCTCAATCTCAACTCACCTAGAATTTTGGACTCTACAGAAATTAGTTCAATTGATCCCAGAACTAGTTGCTATTTTCTAAGTGAGATCAAGGTGTGCTGTGGGTAGAAACTACTTTTCTCCTAATTCACACACTCCTATCCTTTGGATTTTTGTTACCAGAAGATTAAACTTACTGGAGCCTTAGAAGTCACCTCAGAACCCAAACAGTACATCCCTCTGCAACTGCTGCTGCCCAAGTCACCAGGGCAATGCTTTTCTTTACAGAAGAGCTCAAATGAGCCATAAGCTTTGACCTCAGTAGATGTTCCCTTCAGTGATTTCTCTCTGAAATGAAGGACTTCAGGTTTAATACACATCTGTTCCTGTCTTCCCAGTATACCTGTTTGCTCTCTCTGCAGACAAATGTATAAAAGTTGACTCTAAACTGTATTCCATCTTTTCAGTGCACAAAATATAGTTTTTTATTGCCTTTTGCTAACACATAAGGCTTGCATACTAAGGGCTATATTGATACTAATACCCACATATCCATATTTTCACAGAATTTGAAACACCAGGTAGATATTAGGACAAAAAGTAATTATACTAGCCTGAACCTAGTTAGAGTATACCAAAATTCTGTAGCAAACATTTTCTTTTATTTATTTTTACTGCCCATCTTCTCAGAGTATTAGAAGTACTTATAATTAAAAGGCTAGCTTATTTTTCCCAGTAAAATATACAAATATTTTCAAGTGCTCATAGTATTCTTATATATACATCTAGTCATTTCTAACATAAATGGGAAAATCTTGACATTTATCTTTGTATTTTTCTCATATGTATTCTATAAATTAAAATGTGTATTTAAAGTGTCACTTATTTTTTCACATGCATTGATATCTCTTTCTTTTTCTGCCTTTCTGATTTTCCTGGATGACTGCAGATAATTTAGTTCCATTTCTTTGTGGCAAATGGAATTTCCTTAACCTTTCTTTAAGGTATGTTAAAAAAGAATTTATTCACAGTGCTTAATTCCTTCCTGCCTTTCTCACAATTTTATGCTCAGTGAAGTACTACTAAATGCTACAGAGAATCCATTAAGTGATGGATAACCTTAAATGTATTCAGAAGACATAGAGCCTACTGTGGTTGGCCTTATCTCAAGCACTGTAGATACTGTAATGTTTATCAGTGCACATTTGAGACTGCTGTCTTCTCTCTTAGAACGAAATAGAACAGAGTGTAGTTTTCTAAAACATCCTAGTTTTTCTTAAATGGCATATTAAGTTGTAATATGTATAGGAAGTTATGTTTGTGAATAATTATTAATGAAAAGCCATTATTTCTGTGCTCAGCAATAGATACACATAGATATCTGCACAAATACACACCTCCAACCTATTGTTTGATTTCCTAATTTGTTAGCCAATGTTATGCCAAAATAAAACATGTGCAAAATAAACTTTTTCCACTCATTGTCTTTCCTATAGAATCCATGGAATATTTTTTTTTATTTCTTGTTTGCAGACATACACAATCAAAAAGTGTTTTTATACATCTGTAAAAAAATATCTGAAATATTGTAAATTCTTATGTTCTCACCACAATAACCCATAATGAACTCTAGCCTAGATAACTGCTCTTTTATTTTTAATTTTACAGCCACAAACATATCCCTTCTCTGAGTATCTTTGCTGTGTTCTGTGCATCAAATAGCAGAAGTCCATGAATTATGCTTCTCAAACTTAATTGCTCGCTGGTTTTCACTGTATTAAGCCACTGAGAGGTACTAGGTGGAGGTAAGCAGAAATGAACATGGGGTTATTTATAGGCTTCCTCATTCCATTTGCTTTTGAACCTTTAGTCTGATGTTAACTGAGTTCTCTAAGGTAATACCTCTTTCTTTGTGCTTTGTTTTCTACGTATCCTTCTATCGCTGAGCTCTGATATGGCTCATTCTTGCAGTAAGGCTTAGTTCCTCATGAGGTTGCTGTAAAATGTGTCATGAGTCATCTTATTGTTAAACATATTACCTCCACACATGAAAAAATATAGAATTCAGTAGAAAATAAAATGGTTGGATAATGAATTAGATTTCCAAATTATTGATTATAAAGTTTATGATGTACACGGATGGTTTCCACAAATTTGTAAATCTGAAAGATTACATAATTAAAATATCAACTTTATGTTCAAAAAGGTAAGACAGAACCAATGATTTGTCAAAACTTTCAAAATTATTCATCATTTCGTGTGGTTTTAGCAAAGTCGAATTAATTAACAGAACATAGCATTTACAGGCATGAAGCACTGCTTTTTATCAGAAACCTTAATTTTCCCTTCTCTCAGGAGAGTACAATCAGGAAGATACACAGAATAACACACTTGTGAGAGAGCATAAGTTTTAAAGCTTGAGGCCCCAAACCACTTTTAGCATGATGTGTAGAAGAAAAAATTACCTAATTCCAATCTGATTAAACCTGACATAACTTTTAATAAAAAAAAATACATATGCACAATTGCAAACAAGGATACACACACATGCATATTTGTGCACACATACCCAATATAAAAACACTTCAGATTTAAACATAAACATTTGCTTCATACAAATTAATGTCATTCCATTGGTAATTGCTCTTTCCAATTTTTTCTTTCAAATTTATAATGACAGATCCAAGTGTGACCATTGAAATCACCATAGAATTCATTTTGGATGCAGTATAGAGGTAGAGAAATTATAAAACCTTGTGGGCTTTATCATTAAGAATGTCATGTGCAATAAGTCATAACAGAAATAAAAATGCATGGACACACATATACAACCAAGATTTAAAATCACATGTGTTAGCTCAAAATAGAAGGATTTGTAATATGTTGTTGTTGCTGCTGTTGTTATTATTATTACTGGTGAAGGGTAGCTTAGATTAAAGGTAAAATCTGGAATGCTCTCATTATACAATGTTCCTATCATGAAGTTATCTGAAGAGAATATTTCAAGTAAAATTGAGATTAACCTGTTTTTTATTTCTTCTCACTCATCTTCTGATTATCACCTTGGAAAGGCTCAGAGAAAATGAAGTTACTATAGAAACCATGTCTGAAGAAGGAAGTAGAGGCAGCACACTTTATATTCCACATGGATTTCATATATAGACTAAGAACTACGACCTGAGGAGACTTGCACAGGTCTCAGTTTCTTTGGCTTTACAGAGACTAACAAAATTATATAAGGGCTGGGTATAACTGAAGGTGGAATCAGAAATAAGATTAATACGTAACTGTAACATAGTCTACTATGATCTCACTGTCATAAATCTAATTTGACCAACTAGGGGACCAAAATTTCATTCTCCTGAGAAACTAATATATGTACATACATGACAGAACCAACAGTTGGATACATTTAAATGAGTGTCTTAGGACCCCTTACTTCATTAATACACTAGATATCTACCCTAGGCATTCCAAAAATGTTTATGTATTTATATGCTACTAAAATGTGACTGTATATAACTGAAAAGATAGATGAATGCCTTTTGGAATATGAAGTTGTTTTCCCTCGGAAACCCAAATGGTTAGGACACAGGTTATGGAAGCATTAAACAGAAACTTTCACTGAGCCAATCATATATCTGGGTCCAATGGGCCTAAGGGCTCTTTGGTTATTTCCCAGCTCCTTCATGTGCAACTGGAGTAGAAACATTCGGGAAAATTGTAGCATCTCATTCTGATTCTTTAATGTTCAACCACAAGCCTAGACTTTTACCAAAAATAACTGTGAATCTTATATAACATCAGGTGATAAGATGAACTGCAAAATATGGCTGAGGTTTACAGAAGCAAGATGAACAAGTGGCAACTGATGGAGAGATGCCAATTGACTTAACCCATATTTTTCTTCTCGTTTGCTAACTAATATATTCAACTGGGAATTCTACAGTTTTGCTTGGCAAAGAAAAGAATACCTCTCATTTCATTTCATAATTATGTCATTCCTTATATGTTCTTTCTTAGCATATTTTAAAACATAAAATCATATTAATTAACTTATTCCTATACATTTTGGTAACTTGGTTATTTATGATGGTTCCCTTCCTCAATCAGTCTTGGAATTTTCATTAGATTTTGTCTGGTAAGACACTGATTGCAAACTTTCCACCTTGGATCTGAAATAACATGGTAAATTACCAAGAGCTCCCTTTTATAAATATATGGGCAGTTATCAGAAATACTTTTTTAGAAGACAGGAGGAATGTCCCTTGTTCAGATTTTCTGAAAGGAGGGGGGAAAATCTCATTTTACAACCCCAAGAAAACATCCTGAAGCCAGAAGACAAGAAGCTTGACTCAAAGGAAGACAGAAACACAGGAAGCCCAATTACCCTGTATCACCTACTTTTCTGTTCCTGTGATAAATACCATGACCAAAAGGAATTTATGAAATGAAAACTTTATTATGACTTAAAAGTTGAGGGGGGGTACAGGCAGAAAGACAGATAAACAGAAGGACAGATAGAGACAGGCAGGCAGAGACAGAGAGAGGAATAGAGCAGGAAGTTGAGAAATCACATCTCAACTGCATTTACGAAGAAGATAGCACGAATTAGAAATAGGATAAGTCTTCCTCTATTAAAAATTTATCTCCTAGCAGTTCTATAACCCCCTGAAAAATACCAGGAATACAGGAACAAGTAGTCAAATATGTTAGCTTATGCAGAACAATTCTCATTTTAGCAACCAAATACCTGTTATTTAGATACATACCTATTTGTGAAAATTCTTCAGACTCTTCATCCACACAGCTCCTTACACTTACAAAAGCTTGTGTTTGTTTGTTTGTTTGTTTGTTTATTTTGGTTGATTGGTTTTTCAAGATGTTTTTTCTGTGTAGCCCTGGCTATTCTGGATTGACTTTGTACACCAGGCTGGCCTTGAATTCACAGAGATTCACCTGCCTCTGCCTCCCATGCATTAGGATTAAAGGTGTGCACAACATCACTTCCCAGGTTGCTGTTTTTTTAAAATTTTCTTTGGATCCTTTTTATATTACTTTTCATGATACTGGACAAACAGCTAAGCTTTCTTGTCCTCATATAACAAGCACTCCAAATCTCTCTAAAGAATGTCCTATCCGTCATCCCGAAAACAACATGCATCTCTCCTCAGACTTCCAGTGCTGAGCCAACCTACTGTCTGGACTTCTAACTCAGAAACCATAGTTTGCTCTCTTTCTTATCCAAGTACTTTCTCACAGAAGCTATGGAGATCTCCATCTTGCCTGCTTATTTTGTTTTTGTTGTTGTTGTTTGTTTTGTTGTTGTCTTTTTCCCCAAAAATAACAATACAATTGGCCTCAAATTCACTTCTACTCCTATTTTAAATTCTTTATCTATGAGGCAAGGATCCTGTCAAAGAATCATTTCCTGGTAGTAGTATGCCATGATGTACTAACTGATTTATTAGAAAAGACAATCACCACTTTCCAATCCGTGTTACATCACACTGGAGAACTACCACTAGTATTTGTATATAAATTATTCTGAAAGTTCAAAAATATGAATCATGTTTGATACAAAGTTATCCACATGTTACTACACCCATATAACCCCCCAATAACTCTGAAGTATATATTCTGACAGGTTACTAAATGCTTTCTAAATTATTCATGATAAATAAATGCCTCTTCCTCTACTATCCCACTCCCATAGTCCACTGGTAGAAGTAGTCCTCTTCCCCTACTGTCTGACCCTAGCCTATCAGGTCCCATCAGAACTGCCTGGATCCTCTTTCTGTGCAGGCTAGTTAGGTACCCATCAGGGAGAAGAGATCAAGGGGTAGGCAACCAAGTTCATGTAAGAGATTGTCTCTTTTCCCCTTATTAGGAAACTCACCTGTTGACTGAACTTTCTATGGGCTACATCTGAACAAGAGGTCTAGATTCTCTCTATGCATGGTAATTGGTTGATGCATCAGTCTCTACAGTCCCCCTGGGCCCAGATATTTTTTTTTTTCCTTTGTTGTCTCCTTGTATAGCTCCTATCACCTCCTGGTACTTCTATATCCTTTTTCTTCCATAAGACTCCCTGCACTTAAAGAAATGCTCAACATCATTAGCCATCAGGGAAATACAAATCAAAATGTCCCTGAGATTTCACCTTACCCTCATCAGAATGGCTAAGATCAAAAACTCAAGTGACAACACATGCTGGAGAGGATATGGAGAAAGGGTAACCCTCCTCCACTGCTGGTGGGAATGCAAACTTGAACAACCTCTTCGGAAATCAATCTGGCACTTTCTCAGACAATTATGAAAGTGTTTCCTAAAGATTCAGCTATAGCACTCTTAGGCATATATCCAAAAGATGCTCAAGTACACAAGGACATTTGCTTTATTTGTAATAGCCAAAAGCTGGAGGAGAAAACAAGCAACAGGACAGGAGTATGCCAAGGAGGGCCTCTGGGGGGGGGTCAATGTAAAGATGTACCAGAGCAGATATTAAGACTCGCGATCAAGCCTTTGGTAGAGGGCAAGAAGTGATGATAGAAATGGAGGAGGTTGGTGAAACTTGGAGAGAACAAGAGCTCCACAATGACTAAACTGAGCAGGGCACAGGGGTCTTGTATGAGACGGTTTCTACAACCAAGGACCACGAGTGGATGTGTCCTGGACCCCTGTGCAGATGGGACCCAGGATAGCTTGGTGTAGGACTGGAGGGCATAGCAAGGGAAGCAGGGACTGTTTCAGTCTTGAACTTGATGGCTGACTCTTTGACCCTCCCCCATACAAGCCGGGGAGTGACACACTGGCTGGATCCCAGTGGAGGACATTGCAGCCAGCCCTGAGGAGACAGGATGAGCTGGGTTGGATGGAAGGGGAGGAGGTCCTCCCCTGTTGGTGGACTTGGAGTGGGCGGGGAGGAGATGAGGGAGGGTTGGGAAGGGTGGGAGGGAGTGGGCGGGCTGCGCATGGGATGCAAAGTACCTAACCTGTGATTGATAACAAAAAATAATAAAAAAAAAGAATTAATTAAAGAAAAAGCAATTCAAGCCTTTTCCATAAAAAAAAAAAAGCTGGAAACATACCCAATATAAAAACACTTCAGATTTAAACATAAACAGTTGCTTCATACAAATCAATGTCATTCCATTGGTAATTGCTCTCACCGATGCCCCTCAGTTGAGGAATGGACAAAAAATTGTGGTATATTTACACAATGGAATACTACTGAGCAATTAAAAACAAGGAAATCATGAAATTTGCAGGTAAATGGTGGGAACTGGGAAAGATCATCCTGAGTGAGGTATCGTAGAATCAGAAAGATACACAGGGCATATACTCACTCATAAGTGGATACTAGACATGTAAAATATAATAAACATACTAAAATCTGTATACTTAAAGAAGCTAATCATTAAGGAAGGCTCTGGATAAGATGCTCAATCCCTATTCAGAGAGGCAAAGTAGATGGGCACCAGAAGAGGTAGAAAACAAGAAACAGGCTACCACAGAGGGCCTCTGAAAGGCTCTACCCTGCAGACTATCAAAGCAGATGCTGAGACTTATAGCCAAACATTGGGCAGAGTGCGGGGAATCTTACGAAAGAAGATAGTAAGACCTGTAGAGGAAAGGAGCTCCACAAGGAGAGCAACAGAACCAAAAAATCTGGGCCCAGGGGTCTTTCCTGAGACTGATACTCCAACCAAGTACCATGCATGGAGATAACTTAGAACCCCTGCACAGATGTAGCCCATGGCAGTTCAGTGTCCAAGTAGGTTCCATAGTAATGGGAACAGGGACTGTCTATGACATGAACTGATTGGCCTGCTCTTTAATCACCTCCCCTGAGGGGGGCCAGCCTTATCAGGTCACAGAGGAAGACAATGCAGCCACTCCTGATGAGACCTAATAGACTAGGATGATCAAAGGAAGGAAAAGAAGACCTCCCCTATCAGTGGACTTTGGGAGGGGCATGGGTGGATATGGGGGAGGAAGGGAGGGGTTAGGAGGGGGAGAGGTAGGGTGCTACAGGGGGATACAAAGTGAATAAAATGTTATTAATGTTTTTTAAAGTACCTTTTGGATATATGCCCAGGAATGGCATACCTGTTTCTTGAGTTAACATTATTTTCAGTTTTCTGAGAAATCACCAGATTATTTTCCAAAGTGTTTGTACAAGTTTACATTCCCACGAGCAATGGAAGTGGGTTCCTCTCCCTTCAAATTTTCTCCAGCATGTGTTGTCACTTGAGTTTTTGATCTTAGACATTCTGATAGGTATGAAATAGAACATTTCTTTAAGTGTTTTTTAATTATTTTTATTTTTATTGATTACAGTTTATTCACTTTCTATCCCCCCTGTACCTCCCTCTGTCCTCTCCACCCAAACCCACCCTCCCTATTACTCACCTTTGTCCCTCTCCCAGTCCACTGAAAAGGAAGGCCCTCCTCCCCTTCCCTCTCATCCTAGTCTATCAGATCTCATCAGGAGTGGCTGCATTGTCTTCTTTTGTGGCCCGGTAAGGCTGCTTTGCCCTCAGGGGGGAGGTAATCAAGGAGCAGGCCAATCACTACAGGTTCAGAGACAGTCCCTGTCACCATTACTATGGAGGCCACTTGGATATTGATCTGCTATAGGCTTCCTCTGTACAAGGGGTTCTAAGTTATCTCCATGAGTGGTCCTTGGTTGGACTATCAGTGTCAGAAAAGACCCCTGTGCCCAGACTTTTTGGATCTGTTGCTGTCCTTGTGGAGCTCCTGTCCTCTCCAGGTCTTACTGTCTCCCACTTCTTTCATAAGATTTCCTGTTCTTTAAGTGTTTCTTCTCATTTAGATATTCCTCTGTTAAGAATTACTGCCTTCTTGATTTCCCTGCTTAGTCTACCTTCTTTAGGCCTTTCTGGGAAACCTTTCTTTTGGACACATTTTTAATCTCTTAGTTTTTTATTTTTCCCAGACATATGCAGATTCATTATTTAATAAAGTTGGCTTTCTACTTTTTACTTCAACTCTGAATCCAAATAACCATTTTTAAGA
The DNA here is from genome assembly GCA_028658305.1 of Pachyuromys duprasi. Lineage (NCBI taxonomy): Eukaryota > Metazoa > Chordata > Mammalia > Rodentia > Muridae > Pachyuromys > Pachyuromys duprasi. The sequence goes on along the minus strand of CM053752.1, from coordinate 28,731,362 downwards.
GAACTCTATTTTTGTTTTTGTTTTTTCTTCAAGGAAAGAGATTATTCAAGCCTCATAAATGTCTAGAGTTTTTGTTACTGTTGTAACAGAAAAAAATTTTGTGTCTAATCATCAAATTGGGTGAACTTTGGAAATGTCCATGTTTTGTCTTATGTCCTTGTATGTATCACCATCTGCTCACCTTCTCGGCACCCCTTCTGTCTTTTTTATTTTAAATTAGGACACTGCATATGAAACAAACATGTAGTTACATGATGATAGCAGGAGGACACTCTCACCTACATTTAGTAAATTCTAGGATGCATGGCCTACCCCCTTTCTCCTGGCAAAAAGACAACAACAAAGACAATGTATATGTGTGTGATCCATAAACCACAGTTGTTAGTTCACTTCCTAGGGATGATTAATCCCAGGAAAATACTTTGTTTGTTTTTAACTTCTGTTCCATGATGGAGTTAAATACTCTTGGAGCTTGTGTAGAGTGGGAAGAATTTAAAGAGCCTATGAATTTTAATTTTACAAGTATCCAAGAGCCATTTCATCAACATCTCCATGGGTAATTCAAGGATACAAGTATTTCTCAATAACTAGTTTTTCTTTATTGATGGATGATCTCCATTTTTCAATACTTAACCTAAAATACACTCTGAAGTACTGAACCAACAACATGCTCAACTAATTATTACATTTTTCAAATGTCAGAAGATATATTCTAAAGCAAAGGCATTATGCTTTTTGATTGTTAGAATTTTCAAAGGGGCTTATTTTATTTTCTATTTGTCATATTATATACACTGTTTCTGTGTGTGTGTGTGTTTAAATGTACAGCTGCTTACAGAGGACAAAATATAGGGCATAGGGTCCTCTGGAACTTCTTGCAGTTGTGCAGTTGTGAGCTACCCAGCCTGGGTGCTAAGAACTAATATCTTTTCTCTTCCTAAGCAAAACGAGCTATTAACCACTCTGCAATCTTTCCAACCTGCACGCCTTTCAAAATCAAGCTGAGTCTTTCTATTTATCCATTAATAAAAAATGTCCACCAGGTATTCATAAACAGTTTCCTTACACTAAAATTTCAGCCATGCATGACACTCTGGGGTTACCCCTAACTATTTCTTCTCCTAACCTCTTTGTTTGATTTTAACTTGCATCATGTACTGCCCTAAAAATAACTTTTCAGTGGTTCACTGTGGGCTTATCAGTTCTGACTCAAAGACCGTAGAACTAATGACAAGATTTCCCTTTCCACCATTTTAGCATATGTTCTATAAGGCTGTAGGAGTACCAGTTTTGAAATACAAACAGACACATGTATTCTACATTTCTGAGGATTTTATTACCAGTAGGATGCACTCCCAGAATCTGTGATTCTGTGAGATATGCTACCAAAATCTCCACACCAATTGATCCGCTGTTAGAGTCTTAATGTCATCCATCTAAGCTCAACCTTTCTCATTCTGTTCTTTTACATGATAGCCCATCCATCCTCTTTGACAATTTCATTTTTTCATCATTTTTTCATACCAACACGTTCAATCAACAGTAAAGCAGCTCATATTTAGAAATTTACTCAACTTATTAAGAAGCAAGCTTGCCAAGAGTCTCATGATACATCTTCATCGAGAACATTATGATGCAGATATGACACAATTTTTCCAACACTTCTGGAGTAATTTATACAATTGAGATATTAATATGTAATATGTAATTAATCCCTATGTATATAAAAGCACCATAGTACCTATAATTCAATCATGCAAATAGATATTGTATGATTACTTTGATAGTGTTTCTTTGGTACTTTAAAAAATTTTTTTAAATTCTTTATTAATTACACTTTATTCACTTTGTATACACCCTGTAGTTCCCTCCCTCCTCCCATCCCAATCCCTGCCTTCCTCCACCTTCTGCACACATGATGTCCCTCCCCAAGTCTACTGATAGGGGAGGTCCTCTTTTTCTTCTTTCTGATCCTAGTCTATTAGGTCTCATCAGGAGTGGTTGCATTGTCTTCCTCTGTGGCCTGGTAAGGCTTCTCTCCCTCAGGGGGAGGTGATTAAAGAGCAGGCCAATCAGTTATTGTTAGAGACAGTCCCTGTTCCCATTACTATAAAACCCACTTGGTCACTGAACTGCCATGGACTACATCTGTGCAGGGGTTCGAGGTTATCTCCCTGCATGGTACTTGGTTGGAGTATCAGTCTCAGGAAAGACCCTAGTGCTCAGATTTTTTTTTTTTTTTGGTTCTGTTGCTCTTCTTGTAGATTTCCTGTCCTCTCCAGATATTATTATTTCCCACTTCATATATAAGATTCCCTGCATTCTACCCAAAGCATCTGCTTTGATAGTCTGCAGGGCAGAGCCTTTCAGAGGCCTTCTGTGTTAGGCTTCTGACTTATTCCCTGTTTTTTTTTCTTCTGATATCCATCATCTTTTCCTTTCTGGATGGGGTTTGAGCATTTACGAAAGAATCCTCTCCCTCTTGATTAGTTTCTTTAGGTGTACAGATTTTAATAGGTTTATCCTGTATTATATATCTATATGAGTGATTATATACCATGTGTGTCTTTATGCTTCTGGGATAGCTAACTTAGGATGATCCTTTCCAGTTCCCACCACTTACCTGCAAATTTCAGAATTTCCTTGTTTTTTTATTGCTGAGTAATATTCCATTATGTAGATGTACTGCAATTTCTGTATCCATTCTTCAGTTAATGGGGCATCTGGGTTGTTTCTAGCTTCTGGCTATTACAAGTAAAGGTGCTATAAACATGGTTGAGTAATTGTACTTATTGTGTACTTGAGACATTTTTGAATGTATGCATAGGAGTGGAATGGCTGGATCTTGAGGTAGGGCTATTCTTAGTTGTCTGAGGAAGCGCCAGATTGATTTCCAGAGTGGTTGTACAAGTTTGCATTACCACCAGCAGTGGATGAGGGTTCCCTTTTCTCCACAACCTCTCCAGCATGTTTTGTCACTTGAGTTTTTGATCTTAGCCATTTTGATGGGTATAAGGTGAAATATCAGGGACATTTTGATTTGCATTTCCCTGATGACTAAGGACGATGAACATATCTTTAAGTATTTCTCCGCCATTTGATACTCCTCTATTGAGAATCCTCTGTTTAGCTCTGTAACTCATTTTTTCAATTGGATTACTTGACTTGTTGCTGTTTAACTTTTTGAGTTCTTTATATATACTGGAAATTAGTCCTCTGTCAGATATAAGGTTGGTGAAGAACCTTCCCCAGTCTATAGGCAGTCATTTTGTTTTGAGGACAGTATCCTTTGCTTTACAGAAGCTTTTCATTTCATGAGATCCCATTTATTGATTGTTGCTCTTAGAGCCTGTGCTGTTGGTGTTCTCTTCAGGAAGGTGTCTCCTGTGCCAATGAGTTCAAGGCTATTTGGCACTTCTTCTTCTTCTTTTTTTTTTAATTGTTTTATTTTTTTGTTATCGATCACAGGTTAGGTACTTTGCATCCCAAGCATAGACCCCTCCCTCATTCCCTCCCACCCTCCCCAACCCTCCCTCATCTACTCCCTGCCCCATCCAAGTCAACCAACAGGGGAGGACCTCCTCCCCTTCCATCCAACCCCAGCTCATCCTGTCTCCTCAGGGCTGGCTGCATTGTCCTCACCTGGGATCTAGCCAGTCTGTCACTCCCTGGCTTGTATGGGGGAGGGTCAAAGAGTCAGCCATCAAGTTCAAGACTGAAACAGTCCCTGTTTCCCTGAGTAGGGTCTTCAGTCCTACACTGAGCTATCCTGGATCCCATCTGAACAGGGGTTCCAGGACACATCCACACATGGTCCTTGGTTGTAGAAACCGTCTCATACAAGACCCCTGTGCCCTGCTCAGTTTAGTCATTGTGGAGCTCTTGTTCTCTCCAAGTTTCACCAACCTCCTCCATTTCTATCATTACTTCCTGCCCTCTGGCAAAGGCTTGATCGCAAGT
>CM053752.1:28687731-28717394 GCA_028658305.1 Pachyuromys duprasi | reverse complement strand
TAGCAGTGTATCAAAGCAAATATTAAGAAACATAGCCAATCCTTTGGCAGAGTTCAGGGAATCATATGAAAGAAGAGGGAGTTAGTATGACCTGGAGAGGTCAGGAGCTCTGCAAGAACCAAATATTGCAGAGCACAGGGGTCTTTTATGAGACTGTCTCTCCAACGAAGGACCATGCACGGTTATAACCTAGAACTCCTGCTTGTATGTAGCAAATGGTAGCTCAATACCCAAGTGGGTACACTAGTAAAGGGAACAGAAACTATTTTGGACATGAAGTCAATGGCTGGCTCTTTGACCTCCCTGTCCCCCGAGGGAGGAGCAGCCTTGCTAGGCCACAAAAGAGGACATTGCAGCCATTCCTGAAGAGACCTGATAAGCTAGAGTTAGGTAGAAGGGGAGGAGGTCCTCCCCTAGCAGTGGACTTAGAAAGGGGCAGGGAGAAGATGAGGGAGGGAAAGGTGGGAATAGGGAGGGAATGCAGGACGGGGCTACGGCTGGGATACAAAGTACATAACCTGTGATTAATATAAAATAAAAATGAAAACATAAAAATAAAAAAAGAACAACCAGATGATCCAAATTGTTTAGAAAGAGAAAAAAAAAGACTCTACCATCTGTAAGCATCAGTGGTTATTTTGGGGTCTTTGTTTCAATTTCATTGATCTACCTGTCTATTTCTATGCCAGTACCATGCCAATGTTATTACGTTGCTCTATAGTACAGCTTGAGATCAGGCATGGAAATGCTTCCAGAACATCCTTTATTATACAGGTTTGTTTAGCTATTCTTTTTGTTAGTTTATTTGTTTTTTTAAATGAAGTTGGGAATTATTCTTTCAAAGTTTGTAAAGAATTGTGTTGGAATTTTGATAGGAACTGTAATGAATCTGTAGATTGCTTTTGGTAAGTTGGCTGTTTTTTTTGTTTGTTTGTTTTGGTTTGGTTTTGTTTTTTTTTTCTATTTTAATCTAACCTACCATGAGCTGGGAGATATTTCCGTCTTCTGATAGATTCTTCAATTTCTTTATTCAGAGACATTAAGGCTTTTTAAATGTTTTTTTTTTTTCATGGATGTCTTTCAATTGCTTGATTAGAGTTGCACTAAGATACTTTGTGGTCTTAATGGCTTTTGTGAAATGTGTTGTTTCCCTACTTTTTTGTAGCCTGTTTGTCATTTGTATACATGAGGGCTACTGATATTTTTATTTAATTTTGTATCCATCCACTTTAATGAAGGTGGATATTTTTATTAATTTTTCTCCCTCCCTGTGAGCCACTCTATCAGTCCCATAAGAGACTCACTTTTTCAGCCTGCTCCTTAGTCATAATGTTTCATTCTCTCTAGGAAAGCCTGTCTCCCTTGATCTTGTCCTCCAGTCAATAACTACAGGTGGATATGGTGAACTTGGTTAATCTGTGCTGACCAGTGACTGACTCAACAGAACATTGTGTGCACAAAATTTAAGTATTATTAGAAATTCATAACTAGAAAAATAAAGATTTTTAAGATCTGAAAAAAACTTAACTCATATGTTATATGTGTATGTGCATATGCTCTGTGTGCACACAACTGTTTGCCTGTGATTGCTAAAAAAAAAGTGCAAGATACCACCATACCTGGAGTTATAAGTGCTTGTGAGCCTGATCTGGGTACTGAAAACTAAACTAAAGTCCTCTGTTGAGAAACAATGACTGTTACTCCCATTATATGAGTACTGGAGACTTGGGATAGTAAAAATCAAGCTGTTTATTTTGGGGCCCTTGGGAAGTTAGGTATCTTTTTAAAGAAAAGAAAAAGGAACGGCTTGTGAATCAGGTTGGCCACATTACCTGAGTTCTGCAGGGAAATATAGACTTTCCACTCATCTAGCATTGTCTTCTCTGTAAATCTCCCATTCTTCTGGGTCTTAAGACTCCTGCCGATATTTCCTGGTTCATGAGCTCAGTCATGTAGTAGACTGTCTGCTATTTCCAACCTTAAGAGCAACTAAAAAGTTGCCAGGCAAGCAAACCATAGCTGATAAGAAGTTAAGGGGGAATGAGCCTGGATTTTGTATGACAACCCCATTTCATCTATCCCAGAGTATTTTCTTGAGCTCTGTTTTATTTTTCCTGTTTTCATTTTTGAATAAAGAATGATGGAATATGGTAGCCAATAACAATTTTAATGCATGTCTGTCTAACATTTATTCCAGATAAAAGAAAGATGACCAAATACGTTTATGAGCTCTTCTTTGTTTCTTCAATTGTATTTCATTCTAGTTGTATTTCAAAGCCAGCTTGCCATCCAGACTTTAACCCATTTTGTGAACACTTGGAGAAGACACTTATGATATTGGTTGATCAATATATTTGTCTGGGGTCTGCTCTGAGATTTCACATTGACTCCAGGTATGCCTCCTCACTAATTCCTGGTGATGTTTCCTTCTGTTGTTTGTTGCAGAGTTCTTAGATTTATAACTGCAGCCAGCATGGGCAGATTCATCTCCCTATCAATACGGTACTTTTTTGTTTTTTGTTTGCTTGTTTGTTTTTGTTTTTTATCCTGAATGACCAAATTCTGGTATCTTCCTGCCTTTTCACAGCAGCCTCTGTAGAGAGCTATCATTCAGTTGTCAATGGATGGCCAGTGTTCCCCTCTACAGCTAGGACTTGGATATGGAGTACCTGGGTGTGGAAGTGCAAGGTTTATCTCAAAACATTTAAAAGAGTCAGCTGCTGAAGAGAATGAAACAGACAGAGTTCACATAGACTAAAACTGATATATTTATATGCAGTAACCAATCATATTTTAATAGAATTACCACAATAGTCAAACTTGTTTAAATAACAAGTAAATTTAAACTACTTGGAGTGCCAGAACCTTAAATGTAATATACGAAATATCTGTTATGCCTTTAGAGTCTTTAGAGTAGACAATCAAACATACAAATAAGTGTATATACAATTGTATACACAGAGTGTGGTTAATGATTGCTTGTTTTGAACTAAATTTCTAAAAGGAAGTTAGAAAGAAAATATAAATGTAGTTAGCATCTATCAGGATTTAGAGAATTTGTAAAATACTTCATTGCCTCTCTTCAATTAAAAAAAAAAAAGAAAATATTAGTTTCCTTTACAAAGAGTTTCATCAGAATTTCCAGTCCAATGCTTACTACTTCATGGAACTAATTTATTTAACGATACCCCATAACCCCAGCACAGGAAATTGCCCAAATTTACTCATACCCAGGGTTCATCAAAAGGCTTTTTATTTTCTCACATTCCCAGAATGAGAGTTGATGAGAAAATGTAAAGAGATTTTAAATACACAAATTTCAGGTTTTACTTCAAATGTTCCTGTAGTCACTGAATGAAATTAATGATGCTATATGAAACATTAATACCCCTGAAGTGTGAATTCCAGCTTTGTTTCATTCTTCCAAAGCTCACGCAGATGCCATCTCTTTTAGGTTCTCACACCAAAACACTCCTTCCCCCAATAGGATTCTCAGCACTGTGTATATAGTTATCTTAGTCTTACCCAACTACATTTATTTAACTGCTTTCCTCCATAAAGTGGAAATACTCTCCAGATTTGCATCTGTGTTTTCACAGTATATTTGCTCTTACATATCCTGAGCTTAAGTTGGTACCCATGTGCCACAGCCACTCACTTAGGCAATACTAAGTGGGTTGAAATTTTTATCCCCAGTAAGATTTCCTCATACTATGTATTTCTAATGAGTTTTATCACTGATAACTTTATTGTGACTTTATTGCATACACCATGAAGATTCTCAGTTGAAGATACTGTATATAGATATTAGGACAGTTACAGTGGTGGATCTTTAAGTCTAGTCCTCTTTCACCTGTCGAATTGTCTTCACTCAGGTTAAAAATGACTCTCTTACATCAGGAAACTCTCTTGCCAATGGGACAAGATGCGTTCAGCAGTAACCATGTTTGTGGAATCAGAAAACTAAAGCAAAAATCATGTAGTGTAAGGTAAATGGCAGCTTCTTTATGCATACATGTATAATTTTTTATTTGTTAACTTGATTACAACACACAAAATATAATAACCTGTACATATTTAAACTACAGATGTGTGAGCTTTGGTGTGCTTAAAAATGCAGAGCTACTTCTGCATCATGACAAAAACACATTGTTAACTCTTAAATGTTTAATATCCATCTATAGATCTAGTTCTAATTTAAAAAACCTACTTGTGGGTATATATGTGAGAACTCATGTTTTGAGATTATTCTCTTTGAAGATGCTCTGATCCTTCATACCAAGATTCTGTCACCAACTTTTGCATAAACTACTAAATGGAGTATTCACAGAGACAGACTTGCAGGCTTTATTGTAATCTTGCTTTATGAAGACTGGTTAGAGAATTTCCTGGAATCATACATGACTGACTATATATTTAAGAGTAACTGGGAATTTCATCTCTTTATTAAATCATTGAAAGGTAAGCAGAAAGCAAAGTTTAATACTTGATTTCAGATTATTCTACTATCTTTTCATGTATTTCTTCTAATATTTTAAATGTGCATCTTTGCTATAAGTTTATCATCAAACATAAATTCTTCATATATCAGGAAATTACTTTATGCTTTGTCAGTGTTTGGATGATCTCCATTTTACACCATTTTCACAGTTAATGGACTAAAAGAAGACTTCTATTCAATGGATATAAGACTTGACATATTCAGGATGAATACATTCTTGAGGTCTGCTATGCACTGTTTCCCTTATAACAGTCAGTAAAAGAGACAAACAGACAGGGGTGTTTGGGGTTAATAAAAACATTTTGTGTTCATATAAAAAGTAGATGAGAACAATAGTGCAAAGTATTTAAAAAAATAAATGGGAATTATTTATTTTACCATTTTGGCCCGCATGTTACTACTTGCAAATTAGTTACGACTTAATAAAGATCAGGTTTATACTTGAGTCTCTGGAAATGTTTAATATTTTTAGGTTAAAAGCATATCTTTAGAAGGAAATAAAACCCACAAAATAACAGTGGATTGCCTGAAGCACTTGGGGAAAAACTAATCTAATACTTAATCCAAAAAGAAAGTCTGTTCCAAAGAAAAATAAAATTAATATACCAGTAGATACCAGTGTTAAAATTAACTTTATAAAACTGTGTTTGTTTATCTTAGTTTCTTTCTTAACCTGGCTATCCCACAAATAACTGAGACTTTATATTTGTTTAAAAATAAGCTTTACAACACAAAAACAGAACAGTTATTACTCTAGTCTTAATCCTCTAAACTAATACGGTTTTCTCTCAGCATATATCCCAGAGATACTTGCACTTTGTAGATTTCATGTTCCAGCTCCTCTCTCTGATGTTTTATGGACCTTTCCCTGGCTGAATCCCCTACTTCCTCCTATAACTCTTACTCTCCTGGTTGGTAGGAAATCCTGCCTTATTCCCTCCCCTGATCAGCATTTGGCCTTAAGCTGCATTAGCATATCAGAGGACAATTGTGGAACAGTGTTTACACAGCATTCAGGCAGGAGATTGTCAGAAAAAGGATATAGGGCTACAGAAGTCAGCATTTGAATTACACAATAACCTTATGCCTATATGCCAGAAGTGCTGGTACCGGAAACACTTAATAGACAAACACAAAAATAAGACAGTAATGTACCGAGTGCTCCTTTCAGAATTATGCAAGTTCAGCAGGGACTCAAAAAAGCATGAGCCAAATTTCATAGCACCTCAGAGAGAATCAAGATGTCAACCAGTGGATGATACCTCCTGCGGTATCATCCCAGAAGACAAGCAATGGAGAACAAAAAGGACAAGGTAAACCTAGGGAATAAACTTGTTCAAATAACAACCAAAGGATACTCACCCACCAACAAAGAATAAAATAACTTTGAAAATACATTAAATATTTACCAATGAAAGTATGTTATGAGCCACAGGGCAAACCTCATGAATTTTAGTAGAATTATAGATCTATAGTACAGACTCCTTAAAACACACCAAGAGTAAAACTTCAAAAATGCTCAGATAACTTACAATTAATGAGTCCATATTTAATAAATGTAAATATGTATTCAGACAAAGATCCATTTAAGAAATATTTTAAATGTAATAAAACTTAAAACACTACATAGTTTTTTATATAACTTAATTTTTTAAAGAAGTTCAGAAAACAAGATTCTCTTTATCTTTATTCTTTATTTTTTATTTTTTTTAATTTTAATTAATTTTTTACATTAATTACATTTTATTTGCTTTGCATCCTACCTGTAGGAAGTTAATTTAATATAGAAAAGTGCTCACAAATGTAACCTCATATATGCTTCTAATGTGATTTTTAGGTACTGTCAAGTTAACAACAATAATCATCTCATCTAGAAGTAGTAAAAACTCTCATGAATAGTATAAACTTCTACCTTAAGAAATTTTAAAATAACGTAAAGCTAAAGCTAAGACAAGTAGATGAACAGAATGAAAAGTCAGAGCAAAACTCTACAAAGTTAAAATCTGAAAAAACAATGAAGAAAAATTATGACATTACTAATTTAAGGACAGAGAAATAGATGGTTGATTTTTTCAAAGATTTATATTTTTTGTAATTTACTAAAATGCTAACCTTTATTTTTTCCTTTTTATTTTTATTAGTAGTAACATTATTTTAACTCTGTATCCCGCTCTCTTTCCCTCCCAATAGCACCCTTCCTCATCTACTCCCTGGCCCTTTCCAAGTCTACTGATAGGGGAGGACCTTCTCCCCTTTCATCTGACCCTGTTTTATCAGGTATCTTCAGGACTGGCTGCAAAGTTCTCCTGTGGCTTAGCAGTGCTGCTCCTCTATTGGGGTCCAATTCTCTTCAATCTATTCCACAGAACAGAAACAGAAGGAACATTACTAAACTCATTCTGTGAAGCTACAGTCACCTTGATACCTAAAATACACAAAGACCCAACAAAAAATGAACTTCAGACCCATCTCTCTTATGACCATTGATGCAAAAATACTCAATAAAATACTTGCAAACAGAATCCAAGAACACATAAAAGATATCATCCACCATGACCAAGTAGGCTTCATCCCAAGCATGCAAGGGTGGTTCAGCATACAGAAATCCATCAATGCGGTCCACCACATAAACAAACTGAAAGAGAAAAACCACATGACCCTTTCCTTAGATGCTGAAAAAGCATTTGATAAAGTCAAACACCCATTTACGTTTAAAGTATTGGAGAGATCAGGGATACAAGGCACATATCTAAATATAGTGAAGACAGTATACAGCAGGCCTATAGCCAATATCAAACTCAATGGAGAGAAACTTAAATCAATCCCACTGAAATCAGAGACAAGGCAAGGCTGCCCACTGTCTCCACATCTCTTCAAAATAGTACTTGACGTCCTAGCTAGAGCAATAAGACAACTAAAGGAGATCAAGGGGATATAAATCAGAAAGGAAGAGTACAAAGTTTCATTTTTCACAGAAGATATGATAATATACATGAACGGCCCCCAAAATTCAACTAGAGAACTCCTCTAGCTGATAAACACCTTCAGCAGAGTGGCTGGATACAAAATCAGTTCAAAAAATCAGAAGCCCTCATGTATACCAAAGACAAAAGGCCTAAGAAAGAAATCAGGGAAACAACGCCCTTCACAATAGCCACTAATAAAATGAAGTACCTTGGGGTGACTCTAACCCAGCAAGTGAAAGACCTGTTTGAAAAAAACTTCAAGTCTCTAAAGAAAGAAATTGAAGAAGATATCAGAAGATGGAAAGATCTCCCGTGCTCATGGATTGGTAGGATTAATATATTGAAAATGGCTATTCTGCCAAAAGCAATCTACAGATTCAATGCAATTCTCATCAAAATACTAACACAATTCTTTACAGACCTTGAAAGAAAGATTGTCGGCTTCATATGGAGAAACAAATACCCAGAATTTCCAAAACAATCCTATAAAACCACAGATCATCTGGAGGCATCTCCATCCCTGACCTCAAGCTGTGCTACAGAGCAACAGTAATAAAAACTACATGGTTTTGGCATAGAAACAGAAGAGTGGATCAATGGAACCGAATAGAAGGCCCAGAAATAAACCCACACACCTATGGAAACTTGATTTTTGACAAAGAAGCCAAAACCATTCAATGGAAAAAAGACAGCATCTTCAACAAAGAGTGCTGGTCCAACTGGATGTCTACCTGCAGAAAAATGCAAATAGATCCATATTTATTTGTTATTTTAGGATATGCATGCTTTGCTTGGATGTATAAATGTGTGCCACTTGCAAATAACTGGTACCTATGGAGGATAGAATAGGATAGCGGGTCCTTTGGAACTATAGACAGTTGTGAACTGCTATGTGGATTCTGGGAACTGAACACAAAATGAAGAACTGTATTACAGAATCAGGAAAGTTGAAAAAACATACTCAAGAGTAACATGTGTTTTAAACACTGATTCATTGCTCTAGGCGTCTGTGTTGATTTCTTAATCCAGTAAGAATTTTGATTTCAATAGTAAGTTAAACCAACTTACTTTTTGCATTATCTCAACAAAATATGCATCTTCATTTGTAAGTAGAATGAATTTAAACAGAATTTTCCATGCATTATCTATTAACCAACTGATGTGAGATATTGCATCCTGACATAATAATGTTTTAAATATTTTTGACTTCCATGAGTTGAATGGAAAGAAAAACCATGATTAATAGATTGTGTTAGAAGCATTTGGTGGTATGAATTTTAAGACATTATTTCACTATCTGCAAAGACTTTTTTCCCCTGCTAGTAGAGCTGACATAAATAACAGATGTTTGTCTATTTATTTATTGTTGCAGAAGAAAATTTGAAAAAAGAAAAAAATCAACATTTTTTAGAGTATTTGGTAATAATATTGTGGTGTGAGCCCTGGTTAGGTTATCTGAAACTACCAGAGCAGAGGCATGAGGTTCATGTTTGTCCAAATTGCTGCTAGTGTTTAAAAGATAGAGGTAGAAGCACAGATTATTGGTTTTAAAGACCTCAGGGAGATTTTTGGTGACCATTGTGGTGAAAATAATCATTACTGAACATGTTATGCAAATTTCACAAATCTTGTGGCATTTTATTATTTTTAACTCATTGCTGGTGAACGGATGTATTTAAAATGTTTCCAAAAGTACAATGGATATATTGTCACAAATGCAAGAAAGGAAAAAAAAAACAATAATATTATAAAAAAAATAATAATCCTGAGTGAGGTAACCCAGAACCAGAAAGACATGCATGGTATATACTTACTTCTAAGCAGATATTAACTATATAATACAGAATAACTATACTACAGTATATTGACACTGCTTTGGCTTCAAGGGGGAATCATATTCTATAAAGTCTTAGATTCTTTCAGATGATATGGTCCAAATTGTGTCTGTCACAATGAATCAACAATCTTAATGTCACAAAAGAAAAGCCTTCCTGGACTGATGGTCAAACCAGGTACCATGCATGGAGGTAGCCTAGGACCGCTACACAGGTGTGGCCCATGGCAGTTCAGTTTCCAAGTGGGTTTTATAGTAATGGGAACAGGGACTGCCTCTGGCATGAACTGATTGGTCTGCTTTTTGATCACCTCCCCCTGAGGAGAGAGCAGCCTTGCTGGGCCACAGAGAAGACAATGCAGCTACTCCTGATGAGACCTGATGGACTGGGATCGGAGGGAAGGAAAGGAGGACCTTCCCTATCAGTGGTCTTGCAGAGGGACACGGGTGCAGAGGGGGGAGGAAGGGAGGGGTTGGGACTGGAGGAGGGAGGAAACTACAGGGATATATAAAGTGAATAAAGTGTAATTAATAAAGAATTTAATAAGAAAAAGAAAAGAAAGAAATGTGGTGTATTCTACTAAAACCTTAATTATATCCACTGACATGCTTTCAAGCAATTATTTTGTATCATGAAATGTTCTTTTCTTTTAGTTTTCATATATATATCTACATATATATCATAATTTATTCATTTATATCCCGATTGTAGCCCCCTCCCGTTCTCTCCTCATGGTCACACCCTCCCTTCTTCTTCTCCCCTAATCCACAGAAAGGGGAAACCTTCCTCTCCTGACATCTCACTTAAGCCTATCAAGTTTCATCAGGACTGCATCCTCTTCCTCTATGGCTTGGCAAGGCTGCCTTGACAGGAGAAGTGATCAAAAAACAGAGAACAGAGTCCATGTCAGAGGTAATCCTTGGTCCCCTTCACCCACATGGAGGCTGAGCTGCCTATGTTCTGTATCTGAGCAGAGGATCAAGGTCCCCTTCATGCATTGTCCTTCGTTAGTGCATCAGTTTCTGCAGGCCCCTCAGGGTCCTTTGTTGTTACCTTTGTTGATTACCTTGTGGAGCTACTGAAATTTTGGTACATTCGCACAAGGAAATACTACTCATCTATTAGAAACAGGGAAATGATAAAATTTGCAGGCAAACACATAGAAATAGAAAAAAAAAATAATCCTGAGTGAGGTAACCCAGAACCAGAAAGACATGCATGGTATATACTTACTTCTAAGCGGATATTAACTATATAATACAGAATAACTACACTACAATCCACAGACCTAAAGAAGCCAAATGACAAGGAGGACCCTAGGGAGTATGCTTAATTCTCACTCAGAAAGGCAAAGGGAATGAAAAAGGGAAGCATCTGAAGAGAGGGAACAGGATGTGAGCCTACCATAGATCTCTTCTGAAAGACTCCACCCAGCAGGACTTCTAGGCAGATACTGAGACTAACAGCCACATGTCGGGGAGGGTTAGGGAAGAATGAAAGGATAGAAATATTCTTCTTTTAATTTATTTCTACCATGTTGTAAGGTAAAATTCTGTTCCTAACTTCCAATCATGTTAGTGTGAATGGATGTTTTTACAGACCGTTATAGAGATGGGTGGTAAACACCTCTATTCCTGCCAGCTCTGGTCACTGTGATGCCAAGAGGAAGGAATCAAGAGATCCAGGGTTTGGGAAGAGCCCATTTTCTGGCTCAAATATGGCCATCCCTATCATCTTGGGCCGCTCTCATACGCACAGTAATACATCCATGATGGCCTTGACATCCTGAATTGGGCAATAACAAAAGTACGCATTTCCTTACCTCATCTATTAAGGATTTGATTTCACTTCATACGTTTGGAACATAAATATAGAATATAAAGGATTATTTAAGAAAATATTCAGTAGGAGAATTTTTGGGAGTAGCAATTTGTTGACCCTTTATATATTCTCTGAGATATTCTTTGGTTTTCTCTTCATAAAACAAGATATATGTTCACTATGTTGGAAAACAAAGTTGACAGGATTATACATGAAAGATTACATTAAACACTAAAAATGTGTCGAATCCTGTACTATTATAGTATAATAACTAATTTGAGCAGAATTTCATAAAAGTGGTCCTTGGAGTCCTAGGAGTTTGAGAGCATCAAGAAGGACGTAGGCATTAACCATGACACTCCCCTTATAGGCATGGGGAAGAAAGAAAATTTTCCAATCAGATTTGTATGCAGAAGGTAAAGAGGGGACAAGAGGATGTTGGAAGAAGTGAGACAGGTGAGACAATCTGTACTCAGCCTGGTGGTGGCTGTCCCAAAGTAAATAGTTTGGGTGACACACTCATATCACAGATGACAAAGTTGATTGCAATTTAAGACATGGCCATTCTTAAGCAATGGCTAGTAGTTGTCTGTTTCTATTTTTTGTTTTGGAAATTTTTTTCTGGCTTACTTCTTCATCTGCACTTATTGTGTAATTGTCACAGGAAATATTATGGGTATAAGTATTCATTTATTTACTTTCAGTTGGGCAGTTGGATTGAACTCTATTGATTGGCCAGATCTTCAGTGATCTTTGTGACTCCAGAGTCCAAAACAATGGTGGAATGTTAAAGATTTTCTAAAAATCTGCTGTACAAAATGTAAGTGTAGCAGAAATATGATCTTGTATTCTGCTTCTGTCACTCAATATTTTATGATAACCATTTAATCTGCTTTATACTTTCCTTAATTATCATTTTAATAGCTACATAAAAGTCCATCAACTTTATGTGTCAAAATCTGCTAGATTATTTCTGTTATGTATATCCAAATGATCCCAGTTTTACCATTAATCAAATATTTAATTTGGCATTACTTTATCATTTTGGGCTTTTAAGAACTTGGATATGTGATTTTTAAACAGCTTAATTGCTTTAAATTTTTGTAACATAATTTGATGGTTTTTAAGATCAATGTTATTGTTAATTCTATAAGAAAGAACACATATAAAATGGTATGCCACAGACATTAATAAACATTCAATGGAATTTAAGTATACCGACTATAAATTCTATATATCAACATTTAAACACAAGAAATATTGAGCATTCTGTTCGTAAAAGGCATCTTCTATGGAAGTTGTTAGAGTTCAATTAGGGATCACCGTGCAAGGCCACTAAAAGAAGGATAGCTTTCTATCTAGAGTCATAAACAGGCATGATCCAATGATACTGAACTGTTTTCTCTGGCAAATCCATATCACTCAAAGTGGAGAAAGGGGGCTTCAATTAAATCTAGAGTAATTGCTCACTTTCTCTGCAGCCACTGGTCAGTCAGTCATTAAGCGGCAATCAATTTCAGAACATCAATATATAATGACAGTTTAAACTGTTTTTCTGTTCTCAGAAGGTATTCTGAAGAAATAATAATACAACATACAATGAAAATAGGCATATCAGTCTCTAGAAATCATGTTGCTGCTGAGACCTATAGTGTCAAATTGAGCAATCCCTCAATTCACTCTCTGTCCTTATCCTTCTGCCCTGGAATTTTTCCTTTATACAACTATGGGTCTCACACAACACTCATAATATTTAGGGTTACTCCAGCACACCATTTAACATGAGGTCAGGCAGAAAGCTGACACAAAATAAAATACTGTGTGTATATTGACAGAGGCACATGGCATCCCCAAAGTCCCCCAGGAACAAAAGGGCTGTTAACAGCAGAGGAAAACACAGCCTGCTGCTATAGCCTCAGTACTGTCTGTGCCTCTGGGGTACAGGGGACCTTTTGTTCTTATTATGTGGCTGTCAAGGGTACTGATGGGCAGAGCCACAAGAGTGAAACTAACTGGTGTCAAAACTTCCATAAAAGATTTGTAAGTTTTTCAGCAACCTTTTCATCTCATTACAAATGCCTTGGTGAGTTCTCTTTCAGTGTGTCACCCTGTGAAATCATTTTGTGATGATCTCTTCTTTCAAGGTCTCAGTAGAAGAAGGCTGTGTAGTCTACTGGAACAGGGGATGAGTCAGGCATGACTCCCTGTTCTATTCCAAGAAGCAATTAATCAAATATGACAGGTAGAAAGTTCTGTGCTTAGCTCTCTGGTGACAACATATAGCATATCAAGACAGTTGTACAAGTAGATTTTAACAGAACATGGCTGAGAACTACTAACAAAGAAATAATGCATCAAATATGATAAAATGGAGATGGCAGGTTGGATGTTGTTTGTTTATTATTCAACAAATAATATTGTAAAATTTTTGACAAACATTATCCCACAACAATCAGAACTCTATGCAGCTCGGTTTATTTCCTGGAGTCAGGAAATGAATATTATGACTTTCTTTTGCTGCTTATTATGTCTCAATTAAAGAGAACATCTACATCATGAGCATGTGTGTGTATGAGTGTGTGTGATTTTGCATGCTCACAGATACGCACACGTGTAGGTATGTATGGTTTGTTATGGTTTTCTGCACATATGCGTATAAGTGTAAGTATGTATACATATGTGTGTGTCTCTATAGGTAGGTGTATGTACAGGTACATGAATATATATTTTATGTATGTGTGCATATTTTTGTATGTGTGTGTCATTGTTATGTAAAAACATGATACATCTCTAACAAAGTTCATCAAAAAGTCATAGATAGCCTCTAAGTACAGAAAACTAATCTGATCAACTAGAGCTTCACATTAAAGTTTAAGAAAACAGACTATGACTATGCTTATGTGTTTCTCATTATATTTCCTTTTAAAAACCACATTACAGTCATTCTTAGCACTCCATGAAAACAATAGTTTACTTTCATTTTTATGCCTTAATAAAAATAATGTTCAAAAATGAAAATTCTTCAAATTACTGTAAAACCTGAGGAAATGCTTATCCAAAGTACTTAGAAATTTTATTATAGCATTAATTTCCAATAAGCAACAGGGGATTCGTCCAGACCCCAACATTGTGGGTCTCAGAGTTGTTGGTGTAGGTATAGAAATAGAGTTGTTGGAGTGGAATGGAGCAGGATCAGGCCCACTACATTTTCTGAGGCTTGGCATTACATCTGGTTATAGGTCTAGTTTTCTGTCTGTTCACCGGAAGATAATATTTCTTCTAGTACCCAACAGAATCCTTATGCAGTCTATGGGGGAGGCAGCATATTTGGACAGTTCTAATGGTAACTTTCATGTGTAAAAATACAGTCATCTAAAGGCAAGTGGCCTTTTGGAATAAGCCAAATATACAGGTTAAACAAAATCATTGGAAAATAGCCCTGTTATCCTTTCATATTGTACTAAGTTTTCTTAGGGAATAAATTTACATTTGGGTAGGTCTTTGGAATAGAGTTTAATACAGGGGTTTATATCTGTATTTGGAAACCTGGAATGTTAAGTAAAATGATCAGTATTTTAAGATCATCTCTAGGTATGTAAGGAGTTCCAGACCATTAGAGAGAGAGAGAGAGAGAGAGAGAGAGAGAGAGAGAGAGAGAGAGAGAGAGAGAGAGAGAGAGAGAGAGAGAGAGACTGCCTGAAAACTTATCTCAAAATCAACCAAAAGGATGCATTTTATTTTCTAAAATAATGTGTTTAAAAATAGGAAGGAGAAAGAGGGACAGAGAAAACAGTAAGGAAAGCAGATACTCATAACACTGAATAATGACAACCTAGTTGAAGGAATGAGACTTATTAGTTCTATTGAAAGATTTGGGGGGGGATAAAATGGGGCCAGATATAAAATTCCTTCCAGGATAGTTAGTGCTAGTGAAACACAGAGTCTTAGTAAGTATTAGCAAGCTGAGTCTGATTTGAATGAACACCTCGTTTAAAATAAGATTTTTCTTTTCCTTAGAGGCAGGCAGATCACTCTGAGTTCAAGGCCAATTTGGTCTATAAAGCGAGTCTAGAACAGCCAAGGCTACACAGAGAAACCCTGTTTAGAAAGAAAAAAACAAACAAACAAACAAAAAGAAATCTTTTCCTCTGATTCCCCTGTCATTTATAATACAGATATAAGATGGAAAACATAGGAAAAAGAAGGAGTGGTAAACACCAGAGTCATCCAAGATCATGAGACATGTGAACTACTGTCCTATACCTTCAAACTCCCTAATCTATTAATTCAACTTAGGTACAAATGGCCCTTTCTCCTATCAATTTATGTTCTGTTTATTTTATTCTGAAAAATATTAAGCGCAAACTGCCAAGTCCCCTTAAAGCAGAATCAGCTGCAGTACACTACACCCTGTCCTTCATTTCCTGACCCACAACTCTGTCTTCTTTCCTAGAGTCCTGCCAATCCTAGGGACAATTAGGTAAGACTCAACCCAAGTCCCCTTAAAATGCTCCCCAAAACATTAAACTGTACCTTACCACCAAGACTCCAGTTTCCGGCCCACAACTTCACCTAATTTCCTGGAGGCCACTCTGGTACTAGAGACCCCATGATATGCTGGTACTAGGGACGCTAGTGGCAAGCTGAATACCCAAAACCACGCTGGCTACAAAACTGCAGAAGGCCCACCCTATAGAACATGAAGACTTGCTAGTCAGAAGAACCGCAATTATTCAGGGCAGAAGAGTGAGCAAAAAAAGAAACCAAGGCAAAAAAAAATTTCCTCCTACCCCCCAAAATCACCAGCCAAACAAAGATAAACTCAAATATCATCATCTAAACCTATCATAATCATAAAACCTGGATGGCTAAGGGCTAGAGTAAAAATACCATCAACAAGAGCCAGGACAATATGTCACCACCTGAGCTCACCTATACTACTACAATAAACCATGGATGTCCTAACACACCTGAAATAAAAGAAAATGTCTTTAAATCCAGTCTTATGAAGATGACACAGGCCTTTAAAAAGAAAATGAATAAACTCCTTAAAGAAATACAGGAAAACACAATGAAATAGATAAAGGAAATGAATAAAACTGTTTAAAATCTAAAAATGAAAATAGAATAAATGAAGAAAACACAAACTGAGGGAATCCTAGGTGTGAAAAATTTATGTAAAGAAACAGAAACTAGAGATGAAAACATCAAACAACAAAATTTTAGAGATAATGTCAAGGATAGAAGATACAATAGAAGACATTGATGCATCAGTCAAAGAAAATGTTAAGTCTAAAAAGTTCCTAGCATGAAACATCCAGAAAATTTGGGACACAATAAAAAGACTAAACCTAAGAAAAATAGGAATAGAAGGTGAAGATTCCCAGTTCAAAAGCCCAGAAAATACTTAACAAAATTAGAGAAGAAAATTTTCCTAACCTAAAAAGAGAGAGAAATATACCTGTATTGTGCAAGAAGTTTTTAGAACAACAAATAGATTAGACCAGAAAATAAAATCCTCCTTCCACATAATAATCATAACATTAAACAGAGAGAACAAAGAACTTTAGAAGCTGCAGGGGGCGGGGGGAAGTCAAGTAACATATAAAGCCAGATATATCAGAATTATACCCTACTTCTCAAGAGAGACTCTAAAAGCCAGAAGGGCCTGGGCTGATTTTCAGTCGCTAGCAGATCACAAATGACAGGTTTTGCAAAACTTTCAACTAACATAGATGGGGAAAGCAAGATATTCCAAGACAAACCCAAATGTAAACAACATCTATCAACACATCCAGGCCTATAAAAGATACTAGAAGGCAAACGCTAACCAAAGATGGTGAACTACACCCTAAATACCACAGGAAATAAATATTTCACACCAGCCAAACCAAAAGAAGGGAAGCAAACACACGCATACACAAACACATACCATCACCCCCACCACCTCTACTACCACCATCAGCAGCATCAAAATAACAAAAGTAAACAACCAGTAGTCTTTATTACTTTCCACACCAATGAACACAAATTATCACAATGGACACTAAAGCAGGAATCATCATTCTATTGCATACAAGAAACACACATCAACATCAAAGATAGGTATTACCTCAAAATAAAGGGTTGCAAAAAGATTTTACTAGCAAAAACGACCAAGAAGCATGCTGAAGGAACCATTCTAATAATATAAGACAAAAATAGACTTTCAACCCAAATTAATTAAAAGAGTGGAGAAGGACATTTCATATTCATCATAGAAAAAATCCTCAAGATGACACCTCAATTCTGAATACCTATTCTCCTAATGCTAGGGCAATGATACTACTAAAAATACTACTAAAGTTTAAACCACAAATTCATAGTGGGAGATTTCAATGCCTCACTCTCACCAGTGGACATGTCACCCAACAGAAACTAAACAAAGAAATAATGGAACTAACAGTTGTTATGAATCCAATGGACATATCTACAGAACATTTCACCCAAGCACAAAAGAATAGACCTTCTTCTCAGCATCTCATGATCCTTCTCCAAAAATTACAGTATAAATAATAGACTAAAAGAAGTCTCAATAGATACAAGAAAATTGAATTATCTCCTTGTTTTTTATCAGACCACCATGGATTAAAGCTGGACTTAAACAGCAATAGAAACAGCAGAAAGCCTATAAGCCCAGGAACATTGAACAACTCTAAACTTAATAATCATTGGGTAATGGAAGCAATACAGAAATAAATTAAAGACTATCTAGAATTCAAAGAAAACGAATGCACACGATACCAGGACTGATGGGACACAAGAAAAGCAGTATGAAGAGGAAAGTTTACATCACTATGTTCCTTCATAAAAAATAAAAAATAAATAAATAGTGAGATCTCATACTAGCAACTTATCAGCACATTTAAAAGCTCTACAACAATAAAATCAAAGGCACACAAGAAGAGTAGACAGCAGGAAATAATAGAAACAAAAAAAAAAAAGAAAGAAGAAGAGTCAACAAAACCAAGAGTTGATTCTTCGGGAAAACCAAAAAATAGACAAATCTCTAGTCAAACTAACTAGAATGCAGAGAATCAGTATTCAAGTTAGTAAAATAAGCATTGAAAAGGGTGATATAACAATAGACACTGAAGAAATCCAATGAATCATTAAATATTTCTTCAAAAACCTGTACTCCACAAAATTGGAAAATGCAAAAAAAAAAAAACATGATTTTCTTGATATATTCTACTTACAAAATTAAATAAGTAACAGGTAAACAATTTAAATAGACCTATAATCCTGAAGGAAATAAAAGTAGTCACTTTTTAGTGACTTTTTAGTATAAAAATATAAATAACAACAACAAAAAACAAACAAGCAAGGGCCAGATGGTTTTAGGAGGGAATTATACTAGCCTTTCAAAGAAGAACTAATACTAATTCTCTCAAATTATTCTACAAAATAGAAACAAAAGGAACACTGCCAAATTAATTTATGATGGCAGACTCACCCTGATACGCAAATCACACAAAGACTCAACCAATAAATAAAATTTCACCAGTCTCCCTTATGATCATCTCAGTAGATGCTGAAAATCACTTGACAAAATCTAAAAAACCCTTCATGATAAAATTCTTGGAGAGGAGATATTAAGTGGATACCTAAGTACAATAATGAAAATATACAACAAGCCAATAGCCCACATCAAATAAATGGAAAGAAACTTAAAGCAATTCCACTAAAATCAAGGACAAGGCAAGGCTGCCTCCATGTCTCCCGTCTCCATATCTATTCAATATAATATTGGATGTACTAGCTAAAGCAACTAGATAACTAAAAGAGAAATGGGACTACAAGTTAGTAAGGACGAAGTCAAAGTATAACTATTTGCAGATGATATGATAATATATATTTGACCTTTAAAATTCTATCAGTGAAAACCTACAGCTGATACTGGATACAAAATCAAACAAAACACCAGCAGTGCTGAAATATGAATGAGGAAAGCAACACCTTCACAATAACCACAAATAATATAAAATATATCGGTGTAACTAAAACCAGGAAAGTGAAAGACTTATATGAGAAGAATAAATATTTAAAGAAAGAAATTGAAGAAGATAACAGAAGATGAAAAGAACTCCCATGCTCATAGATTGGTTGAATTAACATAGTAAATACGCCCATCTTACCAAAACCAATATACATATTCAAAACAATTCCCGTCTATATTCCAACACAGTTCTTTATAAATTAAGAAAAACTATACTCAACTTCATATGGAAAAAAAGGAGAGCTAAAATAATCTTGTACAGTAAAAGTACTTTTGGAGATATCACCATTCCTAATAGAAAGCTGTACTACAGGCCAATAGTAACAAAAACTGCGCGGTATTGGCATAAAACCAAACCAGTTTATCAATGGAATCAACAGAAGAACAAGAAGTAAATCCATACACCTATGGACACTTAATTTTGACAATAAAATAAAGCCAGGATTATACACTTGGGAAAAGAAAGTATCTTTAACAAATGCTGCTGGTCTAACAGAGTGCCTGCATTAGAAGGATGCAAATATATCCATATTTATTATCCCACACAAAACTCAAGTCCAAGTGAGTCATATACCTAAACATAAAGCCAGATACACTAAACTGATAGAACAAAAAGTGGGGAATAGCCTTGAATGCATTGCCACAGGAGATAACATCATTAACAGACATTAACAGGTCAGGCACTAAGATCAACAATTAATAAATGAAACCTCATGAAAATGAAAAGCTTCTGCAAGGCAAAGGACAGTGTCCAAAGCACAGTAAGGCAGCCTACATAATGTGGAAATGGTTTCACTAACCCCACATCTGACAGAGGGGTGATATCCAAAATATATAAAGACTCCTGAATCTAGATGCCAAAAATCCAAATTACCATTTTAAAAAATGGGGTACAGGTGTCCAGATTTTAGTAGGTTCATCCTATATTTTATGTCTATATGAGGAAGTATATAACATGTGTGTCTTTCTGCCTCTGGGATAGCTCACTCAGGATGATCTTTTCCAGTTCCCACCTTTTACCTCCAAATCTCATGATTTCCTTGTTTTTTATTGTTGAGTGTATTCCGTTGTACAGATGTACCAAAATTTCTGTATCCATTCCTCAGTTGAGGGGCATCTGAAACCAATCAAGAGGGAGGACTCTGGCTAAAATGCTCAATCCCCAGCCACAAAGGCAAAGAGGATGGACAGCAGAAGGAGAAAACAAAGAACAAGTCAGGAGCCTGACACAGAAGGCCTTTGAAAGGCTCTGCCCTGTAGACTAAAAAACGCAGATGCTAAGACTTATGGCCAACATTTGGGCAGAATGCAGAGAATCTTATGAAAGAAGTGGGAAACAGTAAGATCTGTAGAGGACAGGAACTCCACAAGGAGAGCAAAAGAACCAAAAAATCTGAGCAGAGGGTTCTTTCCTGAGACTGAAACTCCAACCAAGTAGGACGCATGGAGATAACCTAGAACTTTTCTAAAGATGTAGCCCATGGCAGTTCAGTGTCCAATTGGGTTCCATAGTAATGGGAATAGGGACTGTTTCTGACATGAACTGATTGGCCTGCTCTTTGATCACCTCCCCCTGATGAGGGAGCAGCCTTACCAGGTCACAGAGGAAGACAATGCAGCCACTCCTGATAAGACCTAATAGACTAGGATCAGAAGGAAGGGAAAGAAGGCCTCCCCTATCAGTGGACTTGGGGAGGGGCATGTGTGGAGAAGGAGGAAAAAGGGAAGGTTTGGGAGAGGAGGAGGGAGGGTGCTACAGGGGGAATACAAAGTGAATAAAGTGCAATTAATAAAAATTAAAAATAAATATACAAATACAATTTTTAAAAAGAAAAAAATGGGGTACAAATATAAACAGAGAGTTCTTAACAGAGGAATCTTTAATGAGTGAGCATTATGTTCAGAAATATTCAATGTGCTATTTAATCAGGGAAATGCAAATCAAAATGACTCTGAGATTCCATTTTATACCTATCAGGATGGTTAGTAATGGGAACAAGGACTGTCTGTGACATAAACTGATTGGCCTGCTCTTTGATTATCTCTCCGTCAGGGTGGGGGGTGTAGCATTACCAAGCCACAGAGGAAGTCAATGCAACCAGTCCTAATGAGACCTGATAGGTTAGGGTCAAAAGGGGAGGAGGACTTTCCCTATCAGTGGGCTGGGCGAAGGGCATGGATGAAGAAGAGGGAGGGAGGATAGAACTGGAGGGGAAGAGGGAAAGAATTACAGATGGGATACAAAGGGAAGAAACTATAATTAATAAAAATAAAATATTATAATAAAAAACCTGAAGTGACAGCTTATGCTAGTGAGGATGTGAAGAATGGGGAATACTCCATCCCTGCAGGTGGGAATGAAAACTTGTACAACCACATTGGAAATCAATTTGGTATTTCTCAGCAACATCTCTACCTCAATAACCCAGCTTTACTACTCCTGTGCATATGACCAAAGATGTTCCACCATATTTCAAGAACACTTGGTAAATTACGTTCATAGACAGAAACTACAAACAAAGTACATGTCCTTCAATCAAAGAATGAATAAAGAAAGTAGGGTACATCTACACAACAGAGTATTACTTAGCGATTAAAAACAAGGACTTCATGAAATGTGTAGGCAAATGGATGGGACTAGAATAGATCATGCTGAGTGAAGTAACTCAGATCCAGAAAGACAAACATGGTGTGTACTTACTTATAAGTGGATATTAGTCATAAAGTACAGGATAACCATGGGACAAAGTACAAACCTAAAGAAGCTAAGTAAACAAAGATAGCCCAAGGGGGGGGGGAGAACGTGAATCTCACTGAGAAGGTGAATTAGATCAGAGAGAGAAGGGATTGTGTGGGGGAGTGCATGGGAATGGGAACTGGAGGAATGGGGTTTGGGGAGGACAGAGGGAGAGAATGCTTGGAGAGACAACTGGATTGGTACAGAAAGGTTGAATACTAGGACAATGAAAACTCCCAGGAATCTTATGATGGTGGCCTTAGCTAAGACTCCTAGGAATGGGCAATATGATACCTGAACCAGCCATTTGCTGCAGCCAAGAAAGTCTTCTGATGAACATTTGGAGACCCATTTTATGAGAAGGCTCCAACTTCTGACACTATTAATAATATTCAGCTGAACTTGTAGACAGAAGCCTTGCATAACTGTTATCAAAGGCTTCAACCAGTCTACAGCCAAAACATTAAGTGGGCCTTGTGAAATCCTGTGGAAGAGGGGGAAGAAAGATTGAAGAGCTTAAAGGGGTCAAAGATATCACAAACAAATTATAGAATCAACTAACCTTGGCCAATAGGGTCTTACAAAGATTGAATTGCCAACAAGAGAGCATGCATAGGGCAGACAATGACCCTCTGCACAAAAGTACCAGTTGTGTAGCTTTATCGAAACAACAGGAGCAGTGGCTGTCTCTTGACTGCATTACAGACTTTGGATCTCTTTTCCATAACTGAGCTGTTTTGTCTTCCCTCAAGAAGAGAATTATGTTTCTAGTCTTACGGCAACTTGATGTACCAAGACTGGTTGATATCCATTGGAGATCTCCCCTTTATGAAGAGAAGGGGAAGAGGTGTTGGTGATGTGGGAGCAGAGATGAGAGAGGACTGGGAGGAGAGGATGGTGAGGAAGCTGTGTTTGGACTATAAAGTAAATAAATAACTTAATTAAAAATTTAAAAGCAACAGAATAACAGTATCAAATTTTAGAGATGTATTTTTTTATCCTGGATAACCTCTTTCCTTTCTATCTTACTTTTAAAACTCTAAAAAAACTTACTAAATCTCTAAAATGAAGGCAACATTATACATTTCAAGAGGTTGCTAAGAGAAGTTATTATGAGCAAGTAGCATAGTGACTTGCATATATTAATTTAGCATATAAATATTAGAAAGAGGACTAAGGACTTTCCATTTTCTCACTTACTTCGGTTCGGCTAATTTTCTTGAATCACAGCTTGCTGCTTTTCCAAGGCTGATGGAATATGGCTGACTGCCTACACTTTCCTTCAACATTTGCCCAGAAATTAGCTAAATAGTACCATTTTCAATGAGCCTGAATTTCATGAATTTTAGCCCAATTTCAAATGACACAGCATGAAGTTGATAAAAAAGTTTTCTCCAGTTGAGATTAAATTTTCATTTTTACAAAAATGGTTGATTCCCCAACCCTCATGTCTGTGCCTATTCTTATAGGTTTCTCCTTCATTTCTGATCCAGTGGGCTCATCATAGAAATGGGCTCTAGAGCAGAGTGGGCATCAGAAGTGGTCCTAAAAGCTGCCTTCTTGTGCTCACATCCCAGCAACACTGCTTTGTTTTGCCTTTCTCTGTTCACACCTTAGCATCATCACCTCATACATGGAGAGCCTTTGCAAATGTGGACAAGCGCTTCTAACAAATGAACTGCTTTGTTCTCCCTTCTTTTTATTTTTATTTTTTCAATTTTATTTTATATTAATCACAGGTTATGTATTTTGTATCCCAGCCATAGCCCCTCCTGCATTCCCTCCCTATTCACCCCTTCCCTCCCTCATCTCCTCCCTGCACCTTTCCACATCCACTGATAGGGGAGGACCTCCTCCCTTTCTATCTAACTCTAGCTTATCAGGTCTCTTCTGGAATGGCAGCAATGTCCTCTTCTGTGGCCTAGCAAGGCTGCTCCTCCCTTGGGGGGCGGGGAGGTCGAAGAGCCAGCCATTGAGTTCATGTCCAAAATAGTCCCTGTTCCCCTTACTAGTATACCCACTTGGGTATTGAGCTACCATTTGCTACATACAAGCAGGGGTTCTAGGTTATAACCATACATGGTCCTTCATTGGAAAGACAGTCTCATAAAAGACTCCTGTGCCCTGATATATTTGGATCTTGTGAAGCTCCTCACCTCTCCAGGTCATACTAACTCCCTCTTCTTTCATATGATTCCCTGCCCTCTCCCAAAGTGTTGGTTATGTTTCTTAATCTTTGCTTCGATACCCTGCTAGGAAGAGTCTCTCCGAGGCCCTCTGTGGTAGGCTCTTGTCCTGCTACGTGTTTTCTCCTACATCCAATGTCCAGTATATATAAAAAACTCAAGAAGTTAAAAAGCAACAAATCAAGTAATCCAATTAAAAAATGGGTATAGAGCTAAACAGAGAACTATCTGTTCTCTGTAGAGAACTGTATAATGGCAGAAAAACACTTAAAGAAATGCTCAATGACCTTAACCATCAGGGAGGTGCAAATCAAAAGACCCTGAGATTTCACCTTACATCTGTCAGAATAGATAAGAACAAAAACTCAGGTGACAACACATGCTGGAGAGGATATGGAGAAAGAGGAACCCTCCTCCATTGCTGGTGGTAATGTAAACTTGTACAACCACTGTGGTGTTTTCTTAGACAATTAAGAATAGTGATTCCTCAAGATCCAGCTATTTCACTCCTAGGAATATATCCAAAAGATGTTCAAGTACACAACAAGGACATTTGCTCAACTATGTTTGTAGCTGCTTTATTCGTAATATCCAGAACCTGGAAACAACCCAAATGTCCCTCAGTTGAGGAATGGATACAGAAATTATGGTACTTTTACACAATAGAATACTACTCAGCAATTAAAAAGGAGGAAATCATGAAATTTGCAGGCAAATGGTGGGACCTGCAAATGATCATCCTGAGTGAGGTATCACAAAAGCAGAAAGACGCACATGACATATACTCACTTATATAGAGCTATAAGATGGGATAAACATACTGAAATCTATACACCTAAAGAAGATAAACAAGAAAGAGGACCTGGTGTAAGAAGATTAATCCTCACTTAGAAAGTCAAATGGGATAGACATTGGATGTTCTCCCCTTCTTAGGTCACAGTTTCTCTCTATATCACCTCTTCCATGTCTTGTGCTGTGTGTTTCCATCTCAGGAGAGATGAGAAGGTAACAGAGTGTCTTATCTCCTATTCAACACAGAGAAGAAACTTGATGAGTTCTTTGGTAATGGACAAGTGAGCATACTCAGAGTTGAAGCATTCTTCTGCTAATAAGGACAATGACATTATTTGTTATTAGTATCATTTTTTATATTTAGTTACTGATAATCATAATTTCACAATTTCTATAAACCTAATCAATTTCGAATTGTTACAGGCTATGAGCGATTTGCTTTTTCTACCCAGGACTTGCTTTTTTATTAGGTAAGACATCTGAGAGAGAAAAATTGCCAACCCAGCCAGCATCACACAGTGAGTAATGGATCAGAATGTAGGGAATTTCATTTTTTTCTGAAGATGTTAAGTGTCTAGTTTGTGTGTGTGTGTGTCTGTGTATGTAAGAGATATGCAGAGAGAGACAGACAGAGAGAGACAGTGATAACTTTGTGGTCCCAGTTTTGTGCAGTGAGTGAGCTCGGTCTTACATCTATTTCTAAGATGCTGTCACTTCACTTCTCTTCCATGACTGCTGCCCATCCTGGCCATATCAGTCTACCTCCTCCCACCTCCACGGATCACATTCTGTTTGTTCTTTTACTTTGTGACTAAACTGTGCTTTAACCTCCTATCACCCACTATTTATTCCCTACCTTAAGAGGAAATCAGCAGTCATCAGGGGAGTAATTAGCTGCTGATTACTGCTGATCTATTAATTGGGACGTGCTGTAGGCCCTGTTTAGAGTATCTGACTAATCAAATCACAGTATTTTTAATCAAGGATTTAAAGATATAGTGAACTAAACTAGACCATGGAAATTGCATATATTTTACCATTGAAAATAGTCCTCCCCTCTACCATGATGTTTGGTGGGTGCACACATCCTAAACCTCAAGCTATGAGAACTCATTATACATTAATATGATTGCACCTGTCGCCTGTCTGTCCCTGCAGTGAGTCAAGGTCTCAGAATATTATCCTGGACTTCTCATGTACTGTACAATGCCTCACTAAGTTGGTAACAAAATACAGTGCCTAGAATAGAGAAATGAGCTTCAAAACGCTTCAGTGTTTGGTATTTTCTTCCAAAAGGATGGTAGATAACTTGTTGGATTATGAAAATTATTATTTATTAAATGGACATATCTAATGAAGTTGGATATTAATGGGAGATACGGAGTAGTAAGGAATCTTCATCTCACATGTTAAGCATGGAAATGGGTACTTACAAATGAATAAATTAGGAGAATGTAGGATAAATCACGTAAGAAATTAACTTAAGAAAACCCATACTTCTGATACATTTTACTGAATCAAAGATTAATTATGAAGCTAGGTGTGAGTATGAATGGTGTGTTCATATATACATGCATAAATATATATATTACAATCAGTTACACGTACGTAAAAAGTGAATAAATTTAAAAACAACTCGGTGTGATTATGAATGTCTGCATTTCTATCACTTGCTGGATATAGGAGAAGAGTTGAAGGCTAGCCTGGATTTCATAGTTTTACTGAAAACTAGCCTGCGGTAGACTGTGTGAATTTTGTGTCCAAAAATTTAGTAACAGTGAAGTTCTTTTTATTTCCTAAAAAACTACTTTAATCTTATCTCTACTTTCAGAGACCATCGTTTACTCATGCCCTCCTCTCTGGCACAGTTAATAATTTACATTTTACAATAAATAAGAATGCTTATTAGAACAGCACAGTATGTAGCCATGTGTTAAGTTGTTTCACATTTATTTGCTGACAGATTAAAAAGTTAATGTGCTGGTGGACACTGTGCATAGGCTCATTGTATTAGCTTTCATTCCCTAATACGTGAAGAAGTAAAACAGTTAAAATTTGACTTCTACCTTTAATTTGCTTTCTGGGCATAAAATAGAACCTAGCAACTAAATATACTCATGTGGTGTTGATGTCTTATTATCAAGAAAAGACTATATTTCAGTATATTTTTAAATGCCAAGAGAAAGCACTGAAATGCTGCATCTCTGCTACGTCTTGTTATCTTATTCCTTCTGCTACCTAGCTGGAGAGGGACTTAGAGAAAACTTCAGTGGGCCATGTGTCGCCTGATGCCCAGTTATGAGAGTAATTTCCCTGCATTACTCTATAACCCACAGCTTTAGAAACAATACACTGTATTGAATTACTTTCTGGTAAGAGTCTCAGAATGGATATCTATTCATGCACTCAACCTTATCTAAAAAGGGGAAAATATTATCTCTAATTTTCAGATGTCAAAACTACGTTTCTTAAAGATTAAGTAGTTCTCCCAAATGGTAGCCTGAGCTGAATAGAAAAACGTAATATATGAAGTCATCTTTTACATGCTTTCATATCAAAATGTTTTGTTATGAAAACAGCATGGTATGTTCTGATTGCCTTCTCTCACTTGATAAAATCTGGATAAACACATATCTGTAGACCTTCTTGGTAGAACTCATTAACAAAATTCCTGGGAAAACAGGAGAAATTTCACCATGAAGCTGGGTTTGATGGACTCAAATTTATTGTCCCTCTTCTTTTATATCTTAGAAGTTCTATATTTTATCTAGAACTGTATCTAAACACAACTTTATGCTGTCAGCATTCTTACTCCCATTTGAACATGCGTAGCGTTTATTGCATATACATTATACACACATTTGGGCATGCAACATTTATATGTTTACAGCATGTACACCCGTTCTCCCAAGCACTGTTGACATAAAACCCTTTCATACTTATTCTAGAAAGCTCTCTACCTATTAAAAGGCCATCCATTCAATATATTGTAAGATCCTTTGGTAACATAATCCCCTTACTATCATAATGCCTATGGTTCTAATGACAACACTGCTATTTTTTGAGATTGTTGTTCCTGTTCTGTTCCTGTTGTTGAAAGCCAGCACTTGCCAAATCATCTTCTCACTGATAGATATCTTGTTTGTTTTATCCTTAATAAAAGAAAAACACAATAAATAATTCTAATAGTTTTTATTACTTTGCATGTCCCCTCTTCCAAATATAACCTTATAAATGTGTATTGTGTTGAAACATAATGAGCAGTTGATTTAGTATTTATTTAAAAAATTGATTCATGACCACATAGAGCTGTGATGTACAGCTTATCAGTGATTTTCTACTGAATAGAAGAGAGGACTAGGTGTCTGAGGAATAGGTCAGCAGAAACAATGCAGCGACCAGGAAACTTGACTCTGGGACCTAAAACGCCAGCATTTGTGATTGCCAGGTGAGCGGAACTCCTAAGATGAGAAAAACAAGTGGGAAAATCCTAGGGATACCCAGTTATTTCCTGGAAAAATCTCCGGGTGACCTGCGGCACACAGCTCTGATCTGAACTAGCAACCACGCTGGGCGCCCGCAGCCGCCATACTAGACTGGATCACACAGTCTCCCTGGCAGTCTGAGGAGGAACCTGGTAACGTTTTCACTGACCTGCACACTGAGGGCACACACTGCTCAGACCTGCCAGCAAAAACCTCAGTCCCTGTGTGACTACAAGGTACAGTCTAGAAAAGACCGGGGTTCTGTTTCAACCCTCCAGCATACAGCAGGCACACACCTACCAACTCCGCCGGTACCATCTCAGACTGAGATCGCAGAGGACCCTTTTGACCAGCTGCACACTGCAGGCACACATTGATCTGGTCCGCCAGAAACCACCTTGGTCCATGTGTGTGTCCACAGGCCAGACAGAGAAGGCCTTGGGCACCATTTCAGACAGGCCTGCATACAGCAGGTGCACACTGCTCAGCAACACCTGCAACCAACCCAAACCCACTGTGTGTGCCCCAAATATCATCTCAGACCATGGTGCATAGCCCTGGGACCAGAAGAGGGCCCCAAATCTCCAGTCCAGGGGAGAGCTGTTAGCAGCAAGCCCAGGGCTGAGCACAGAGCCCCCAGCTGATATCTCAAATTGGGACACTCAGATTCTAGCACAGAGTGAGGAGCAGACCCTCCAGACTAGAGGGGTGACCAGCCTATGGTGCTCACAGCTTCTAACACAGAGCACAAAGCAGGGCACACAAAGCCCACAACAGAGTTCAACTGAGAAAACAACACACACTAACAAACCACTGGAAATCCCTGATCTTCTTGAAGAATACTCCTGACACAAGAGATTGACAGCTCCAGACTGAAGTTCAGCCTTAAAGCACAAACAGCTCCTTGATTATATATAAACAAATGCCCAGAAATCGGCAAAAGAACTCACCCAACAAAAATCAGGACACCATGGCCCCACCAGAAACACCCAAAAGCAGTAGAGATTTTAATTCAGCAGAGATACAGGAAAATTATATTAAAGCTTTGAGTATGCAGATATTGGAGGAACAAAAGGAGAGACAAAAAGAGGAAATGAACAAGGTCCTCAAAGAAATGGAGAAGAATTTAACTGCCCACATAGAGGAACAATTAAAGATAAACAGAGAGGAAACAACCAAAATAGGAGACACAGTCAGTCAGTTGAAGGAAATGGTACAAAGCATGAAAACGGAATTAGAATCTATAAAGAAACCACAAAGGGAGAAGAACCTGGAACTGGAGAACTTAGAGAAAAGCTCAGG
>CM053752.1:28669867-28687231 GCA_028658305.1 Pachyuromys duprasi | reverse complement strand
TAGCACCTCATGGAACCTTCTCCAAAATAGACCATATAGTTGGTCACAAAGCAAGTCTCAGCAGATACAGGAAGAT
Organism: Pachyuromys duprasi; assembly: GCA_028658305.1. Taxonomy (NCBI): domain Eukaryota; kingdom Metazoa; phylum Chordata; class Mammalia; order Rodentia; family Muridae; genus Pachyuromys; species Pachyuromys duprasi. The sequence goes on along the minus strand of CM053752.1, from coordinate 28,687,155 downwards.
TGAAATAATCCCTTGTATCCTATCTGACCATCATGGTCTAAGGCTGGACCTCAACAACAACAGAAATAGCAAAAGGCCTGCACATACATGGAAACTGAACAACTTGCTACTCAAGGACAGCTTGGTTAGGGAAGAAATTAAGAAGGAAATTAAAGACTTCCTAGAATTCAATGAAAATGAAAGCACAACATACCCAAACCTATGGGACACAATGAAGGCAGTGCTAAGAGGAAAGTTCATAGCACTAAGTGCCTTCAAGAGGAAATTTGAAACATCTCATACAAGCAACTTAATGGACCAACTGAAAGCTCTAGAGAAAAAAGAAACAGATACACCTAAGAGAAGCAGACAGTTGGAAGTAATCAAACTCAGGGCTGTAATCAATCAATTAGAAAGGAATAGAACAATTCAAAGAATCAATGAAACCAAGAGCTGGTTCTTTGAGAAAATCAACAAGATAGACAAACCCCTAGCCAAACTAACAAAAAGGCAGAGAGAAATGGTCCAAATCAGCAAAATCAGAAATGAAAAGCGGGACATAACTGCAGACACTGAGGAAATCCAAACAATCATTAGGTCTTACTAACAAAGGAGGAAATCATGAAATTCTCAGGCAAATGGTGGTACCTGGAAACAATCATCCTAAGTGAGGTATCCCCAAATCAGAAAGAAACATATGGTAGATACTCACTTATATAGACCTATAGGATAGGAAGGTCAATCTGAAATCTACACACCTAGGTAGGATATACAGGAAGGAGGACCCAGGTTGGTATGATCAATTCTCATTTGGATGAACAAATGGGATGGACATTGAGTGGGGGAGAAAACAAGCAACAGGACAGGAGCATGCCAAGGAAGAACTCTGTGGGGGGGGTCAATGTAGTGATGTATCAGAGCAGATATTAAGACTGGCAATCAAGCCTTTGGCAGAGGGCAAGAAGTGATGATAGAAATTAGAGAGGGTGGTGAGACTTGGGGAGAACAAGAGCTCCACAAAGACCAAACTGAGCAGGGCATAGGGGTCTTGTATGAGACGGTTTCTACAACCAAGGACCATGTGTGGATGTGGCCTGGAACCTCCGCTCAGATGGGGCCCATGATAGCTCAGTGTCAGACTGAAGACCCTAGTGAGGGAAACAGGGACTGTTTCAGTCATGAACTTGATGGCTGACTCTTTGACCCTCCCCCATACATGCTGGGGAGTGACAGACTGGCTAGATCCCAGGGGAGGACATTGCAGCCAGCCCAGAAGAGACATGATGAGCTGGGGTTGGATGGAAGGGGAGGAGGTCTTCCGCTGTTGGTGGACTCAGAGGGGGCAGGGAGGAGGGAGATGAGGGAGGGAGTGGGAGGGTGGGAGGGAATGAAGGAGGGGGCTATGCCTGGGATGCAAAGTACCTAACCTGTGATTGATATAAAAATTAATAAATTTATAAAAATGAAATATTTATCTGTCTCTAAATTACAAGATCCAGTTGAAAAATTCTTTAATCCTCTTCTCTGTATTGTATGCTGGTTCTCTGGCAACAAATCTTTGGGGAAGAGAACTGGAAGGAAAGTATCCCCCTCTGTTTCTGCCTCTTTCCAAATAATATCTGTATTAAATCAAAGTAAGATTTCTCCTTACCAGGAGCTTAATTTGTAATCATTCATTCATGGATTAATACATGTGGCACAAATACACAAGAGACATTATGGAGAATGCAGTAAATATCAAACACTGAGAATCTGAGTGTTGTTGTGTTAGGTGAAGAAGACGAACTATGCTTTGGTGGGATAGTATGGATCCTCAAGAAAACTGTGATTTGTAATTCCTCATCAAAGTGAATAGAAGTTAGGTATCAGTATGACAGTGTGAAGAGAGCATCTTCTCAGAGGGAATTCAGAAGAAAGAAAACCAACCATGGGAAGATTACAGAATGTCTTAGATACTTTCCTTTTCCTGTGAATAAATACTCTAACTAAAACAACTTAATGGAAAAAACAGTTCTATAGCTTACAAAGCAAGACACATCTATCATGGCTACAGTAGCTTAGTAGAACTAGTCCTCCTGTACCCACACTCAAGAAGCAGAGAAGTTATGAATAAAGCTGCTGTGAACGTAGTTGAGCAAATGTTCTTGTTGTATACTTGAGCATCTTTCGGACATATGCCTAGGAGTGGTATAGCTGGATCTTGAGGAAGCACTATGTCTAATTGTCTGAAAAAGTACCAGATTGATTCCCAAAGTGGCTGTACAAGTTTATATTAACACCAGTAACGGAGGATGGTTCCCCTTTCTCCACATTCTCTCCAGCATGTGTCTTCATTGAGTTTTTGATCTTAGTCATTCTGATGGTTGTAAGGTAATCTCAAGGTCGTTATGAATTGTATTTCCCTGATGACTAAGGACATTTAGCATTTCTTTAAGTGTTTCTCTGCCATTAGATTTTCCTCTATAGAGAATTCTCTGTTTAGCTCTGTACACCAATTTTTAATTGGATTGTTTGATCTGTTGCATTTAAACTTCTTCAGTTGTTTATATATACTGTATATTAGCCCTCTGTCAGATGTAAGGTTGGTGAAGATCATTTCCAAGTCTGAAGGCTGTCATTTTTGTTCTGGTTACACTGTCCTTTGCTTTAGAGAAGGTTTTCAGTTTCACGGGGTACCATTTATTGACTGTTAATCTTAGAGCCTATACTGTAGGTGTTCTGTTCAGAAAGTTGTCACCTGTACCAATGAGTTCTAGGTTCTTCCCCAATTTTCTTCTAGCAGGTTTAGTGTATCTGGTTTTATGTTGAGGTCTTTGATCCACTTGGACCTCAGTTTTGTGCAGGGTGATAAAAATGGATCTATTTGAATGTTTCTACATGTAGACATACAGTTAGATCAGCACCATTTGTTGAAGATGCTGTCTTTTTCCATTGTTTGGTTTTCTGTTGGCTTCTTTGTCAAAATAATGTATCTATAGGTGTGTGGGTTTATTTCAGGGTCTTCTATTTGTTTCCAGTGATTCATTATTATGTTTCTATGCCAGTAACACAGTTTTCCCAGAATCTGGAAACAGCCCAGATATCCCTCAATGGAGGAATGGTAGAACACTGTGGTACTTTTACACAATGGAATATTACTGAACAATTAAAAACTAGGAAATTTGCAGGCAAATGGTGGGAGCTAAAATATATCCCAGTCCCTAACCAGAAAGGCAAAGAAGATGGACATCAAAGAGGAAGAAAACAGGAAACAGGACATGAGCCTATCACAGAGGGCCTCTGAAAGGCTCTATCCTGCAGGGTATCAAAGCAGATGCTGAAACTTATTGCCAAACTCTGGGCAGAGTGCCAGGAATCTTATGAAAGAAGTGGGAAATAGTAAGACCTGGAGAAGACAGGAACTCTACAAGGAGAGTACAAGAATCACAAAATCCAGGCTCAGTGGTCTTTTCTGAGACTGATACTCCAAACAAGGACCATGCATAGAGATAACCTAGAACCCCTGCACAGATATAGCCCATGGCAGCTCAGTCTCCAAGTGGGTTCCCTAGTAATGAGAGCATGGACTGTCTTTGACATGAACTCATTGGCTGGCTCTTTCATCACCTCCCCTTGAGGTGGGAGCAGCTTTACTGGGCCACAATAAACTCAGTCCTTTTGAGATTGATAAGCCAGTGTCACATGGAAAGGGAGAACTGCCTCCCCTATCAGTGGACTTGGGAATGCACAATGAAGGAGATGAGGAGGGAGGGTGGAATTATTCAAGTATGAGTGAGGAGGCTACAGCTTAGATACAAAGTGAATAAAGTGTAATTAACATAAAACTTAAAAAAAACAGAGATGTACAATGCAGGTATACTAGTGTTCAGCTGGCTTTCCCATCTTACACAAATACCCTTTATCTAGAAAATTCTCTTGCTCACCATAAACATCGGTCTTTCTATATTTCCACAAGCATAGCCAGAGGCCTGTCTCATAAGTAATTCAAGATGCTGGCAATTTGACTTTAACACTGACCATGGCACATGGTCAAGGAAGTCAAAAGAATGCAGTCTTCGAATATGAAAAGTAACTGTCCATGTAGGTCTCCTTGGCTTTCTATTTTTTTTCTACCTTTATTTGGTTTTCAGATATTTCAAAATCCTCTCCCTAATTCACAATCTTTAAGGTGTCTTAGCTTTACTCCTCAGGAACACAAACATAATAAGAAACTTATTTGGCTTTGAGAACTCTTGATTTTAAACATTGGTTTGCATTTTTATTTAGTTATATTTGGGGGCTCTACCTCCTCCTTATATTAGGCTATGTACCCAAGCAAATAACCACAGCTCTCTCAAAGGGTATGAAATAGAAGTGTATCCTCACACAGCAAAGGGCTATATGCCAAGTATATCACTTCAGGATAGAAACCATAAAGGAGAGAGGAAGCGAAAGATGATAGAGAATAACAGAGAGAGAGAGACAGAGAGAGACAGAGAGAGACAGAGAGAGAGAGTATTTTCTAAGTTTTAGGAAATCAGGTATTAAGCATGAAAGCTGGCAGGCATTTTAAGTCTTCCCTTATTTAGTGGAGATGCACTAGTGGAAATGATTGTATTCTCGATATCTTATTATCTAATTTTAAAAGAGTGACAGCTGTTAGTCTTCACTGGGATTAATTTTCTTGCTCTGATCACACTATTACATTTCACACCCTGACAATGTCTCTTGGGTGGTTTTTATGTCTAGCTGTATTCCACAACTCTCAAAAAAGCTCATCTTTGCTCAGTGGTTAAATTTGCATCTGAGAGGACAGACTATTCTGCTTCTCCATCACACTGAATCACTGTTTCTTCAGAATGCTGGCTCCCTGATTTTTTATATTGAATTTGTAGAATTTCTAACCTCAGATATAATAGTATTTTGTGCAAAAAGGATAAAAAGAAAAAGAAACTTTTATGTAAATGAAGAGACACACTGCAGAAATTTGGCAGATCTAGAAATCTGTAAACAATTTCAATGAATAAGTTTTTACTTTTGCCCCAAAATAGGCAGTCCTGAGGTTGCATTACAAAAACCATATTAAAGTCTCAATGTTTAAAAGCAAGAGTTCTCAAAGCCACATATGAATTAAAGTGTATGTTTTTATAATGTCTTGTTTTTCACAATAAATTTTTGGTTTTGAGATCATGTCATCAACAAGATGGTGGATGTTTGGGGGGGAAAAGTGGTATGCAAGCCATATAGTATTCTGTCAACGGAGCACACATCTGTTTCTGTTTTTCCCATCAACTCTTTTAAATTGATTTTTTATTTTTTTACATTAATTACATTTTATTTGCTTTGCATCCCAGCTGTAGCCCCCTCCCTAATTCCCTCCTTATGCCATCCTCCCTCCCTAATATCCTCCCATGCCCCTCTCCAACTCCACCAATAGGGGAGGTCCACCTCCCCTTCCATATGACCTAGCATATCAGGTCTTATCTGGACTGGATGCAATGTCCTTCTCTGAGTCCCAGCAAGGCTGTTCCTCCCTCAGGGGTGGTCAAAGAGCCAGACATTGAGTTCATGTCAGAGACAGTCCCTCTTCCCCTTACTAGGGAAGCCCACTTGGTGACTGAGCTGCTGTGAGCTATGTCTGAACAGGTATTCTAGGTTATATCCATGCATGGTCCTTGGTTGGAGTATCAGTCTGAGAAAGGACCCCTGTGCTCAGATATATTTGGTCCTTATGGAAATGCTCAAGGTCCTTAGTCATCAGGGAGATGCAAATCAAAACAACCCTAAGATTTCACCTTACACCCAGGAGAATAGCTAAGATCAAAAACTCAAGTGCCAACACATGCTGGAGAAGTTGTGGAGAAAGAGGAACCTTCCTCCATTTCTGGTGGGAATGTAAACTTGTACAACCTCCTTGGAAATCAATGTGCTGCATTCTCAGACAATTAGAAATAGTGTTACCTCAAGATCCAGCTATAATAAGCATATATCCAAAAGATGCTTAAGTACACAACAAGAACCTTTGTTCAACCATGTTTGTAGCAGCTTTACTTGTAATAGCCAGAACTGGAAACAACCCAGATGTCCCTCAATTGAGGAATGGACACAGAAACTGTGGTACATTTACACAATGGAATACTACTCATCAATCAATTAAAAACAAAGAAAGCATGAAATTTGCAGGCAAATGGTGGGATCTAGAAAAGATCATCATGAGTGAGCTGTTCCAGAAACAGAAAGACACACGTGGTGTATATTCACTTATAAGTGGATACTAGACCTAAAAGATAGGATAAACATACTAAAATCTGTACACCTAAAGAAGCTAAACAAGTACCATGCATGGAGAAAACCTAGAACCCCTGCATAGATGTAGCCCATGGCAGTTCAGTATTCAAGTGGGTTCCATAATAATGGGAACAGAGACTGCCTCTAACATGAACTGATTGGCCTGCTCTTTGATCACCTCACCCTGATGGGGGAGCAGCCTTACCAGACCAAGGAGGAAGACAATGCAACCACTCCTGATGAGAGCTGATAGACTAGGATTTGAAGGGAGGAAAGGAAGACCTCCCCTATCAGTGGACTTCAGGAGGGGCATGTGTGGAGAAGGGGGAAGGAAGGTGGGATTGGGAGGGGTGGAGGGAGGGGTTTATGGGGGGATACAAAGTGAAAAAAATGTAATTAATAAAAAAATGTTTTACAAAAGAAGAAAAAGAGAAGCTAAATAATAATAAGAAGGAGGTCTCAGGGTAAGATGATCAATCTTCACTTACAAAGACAAATAGGATGGACACTGGAAGTAGGAGAAAACAAGAAACAGGACAGGAGCCTACCATAGAGGGCCTCTGAAAAAGTCTGCTTAGAAGTGTTTCAAGGCAGATGCAGAGAGTCATAACCAAACCCTGAGCAGAGTGCAGGGAATCATATTAGAGAAGGGGGAGTTAGTAAGACCTGGAGAGGACAGGAACATCCCATTAATTTTTAAAAGCTGTTGGTTCCCAGGACTATTGTTCATGTCTTTATCCTCAGATCTACCCCAACACAGTCAGGAAACATCACTTTATTCATTCACAGATCATCAGGAAGAGGACTCTTCCGTGTCCTTACAGCTATGGAGTCAAGTCTGAGTGGCAAAAAAGCAGTTTACTTATTTCACCTAATAAACACAACATGGCTATGGAAGTTGGTTTTCTATGTTAAAATATGATAGATTAGCAAGATTCATATTTAACCTTGGGATAGGTATGGGCCATTTTTTACCATTTAGTTCCCAAAGTGGCAGGTAATTTTGCAATGTGGAAACCAGTTGACTTGATGAACCATTAATGTGCTTAAACTCCAGTTCTATTTCTATGACCAGAAAAGTTTGAGTTACTTTGTCTTACATGCTTCTGGCAAGACAAATGATAAAAGGATATAGGGTTTCTGAGTGACTAAATGACTGTTAAAATACTATTTTGCCAATCATAAGATTTCACTTAGAAATAATAGAATGGATTTTAAAAAAACATAAAGAAATGTTATTATCAAGAACAACATCCCTGGGGTTGGAGAGATGACTCAGAGGTGAAGAACAGTTGCTATTACTCAGCAATAAAAAAAAAATGAAATCATGAAATTTGCAGGTAAATGGTGGGAACTCGAAAGGATCACCCTGAGTGAGCTATCCCAGAAGCAGAAAGACACACATGGTATATACTCACTCATATAGACATACAATAAAGGATAAACCTACTAAAATCTATACACCTAAAGAAACTAATCAAGATGGAAGACTCTGGCTAAAATGCTCAGTCCCCATCCAGAAAGGCAAAGAGGATGGACATCAAAAGAAAGAGAAAACAGGGAACGAGTCAGGAGCCTGCCACAGAGGGCCTCTGAAAGGCTCTGCCTTGCAGACTATCAAAGCAGATGCTAAGAATTATGACCAACCTTTGGGCAGAATGCATGGAATCTTATGAAAGAGGTGAGAATTAGTAAGCTCTGGAGAGGACAGGAATTCCACAAGGAGAGCAACAGAACCAAGAAATCTGAGCACAGGGTTCTTTCCTGAGACTGATACTTCAACCAAGTAGTATGCATGGAGACAACCTAGAACCCTTGCACAGATGTAACCCAGGACAGTTCAGTGTCCAAGTGAGTTCCATAGTAATGGGAACAGGGACTGTTTCTGACATGAACTGATTGGCCTGCTCTTTGATAGCCTCCCCCTGAGGTGGGGAGCAGCCTTACCAGGCCACAGAGGAAGAAAATGCAGCCACTCCTGAGGAGACCCAATGGACTAGGTTCAGAAGGAAGGGAAAGAAGACCTCCCCTATCAGTGAACTTGGGGAATGAAATGCATGAAGAAGGAGGAGGAAGGGAGAGATTGGATGAGAAGAGGGAAGGAACTGCAGGGGGTATACAAAGTGAATAAAGTGTAATTAATAAAGAATTTAAAGGGAGGGTGAAGATTCTTTCTCAATCTGTAAGCTGTCATTTTGTTTTGATGACAGTGTCCTTTGCTTTACAGAAGCTTTTCAGTTTCATGAGGTCCCATTCATTGATTGTTGCTCTTAGAGCCTGTGCTGTTGGTGTTCTGTTCAGGAAGTTGTCTCCTGTACCAATGAGTTTAAGGCTCTTCCCCAATTTTCCTTCTAACCAATTTAATGTGTCTGGTTTTATGTTGAGGTCTTTGATCCACTTGGACTTTAGTTTTGTGCAGGGTAATAAGTATGGATCTATTTGCATTTTTCTATATGCAGCCATCCAGTTAGACCGGAACCATTTGTTGAAGATGCTATCTTTTTTCCATTGTATGGTTTTGGCATCTTTGTCAAAAATCAGGTGTCCATAAGTGTGGGGGTTTATTTCTGGGTCTTCTATTCAGTTCCATTGATCCACCATTCTGTTTCAATGCCATTATCATGTAGTTTTTAGTATTGTTGCTCTACAGTACAGCTTGAGATCAGGGATGGAGATACCTCCAAAGGATCTTTTATTGTATAGAATTGTTTTAGCAATTCTGGGTTTCTTGTTGTTCCATACGAAGTTGAGAATTTTTCTTTCAAGTTCTGTAAAGAATTGTGTTGGTAATTTGATTGGAATTGCATTGAATCTGTAGATTGCTTTTGGTAAGATGGCCATTTTTACTATATTAATCCTGCCAAGCCATGAGCATGGGCGATCTTTCCATCTTCTGATATCTTCTTCTAATTCTTTCTTCAGATACTTGAATTTTTTTTCATACAAGTCTTTGACTTCCTTGGTTAGGATCACTCTAAGGTACTTTATGTCTTTTGTGGCTATTTTGAAGGGTGTTGTTTCCCTAATTTCTTTCTCAGCCCTTTTATCTTTTGTATACAGGAAGGCTACTGATTTTTTGAGTTAATTTTTTATCCGACCACTTTGCTGAAGGTGTTTATCAGCTGTAGGAGTTCCCTTTTAGAATTTTTGGAGTCACTCAGATATACTATCATATTATCTGTTAAATTTCTTTTTTAAATGTCGTTATCAAGAACAACATCATTGGGGTTGGAGAGATGACTCAGAGGCTAAGAACAGTGGCTATTCTTCCAAAGCTGTTCTTCCAAATGTCATGAGTTCAATTCCCAGCAATCACACGGTGGCTTACAACCATCTATAGTGAGAACGTGAGATCTGGTATGCCAGAAGAATGCTGTAGCAACAAAAGGTGCACCCACTAAAGATTTGAAAAAAACATTATAAAACATTCAGAAATCACAGAGTTCACATTTGGCTTTAGAGAAGAATATAGATCAGCAAGTAAACCTAAGATTAAACCAACAAAAAATGAGGAATTGATGGCTAAATAACTAAGATTTGTAGAGCATGAAGGGGGAGTGATGGGCTCTGAGGGAGCTGAGGAGTGACTGCTCTACTGTGAGAAATACTGTGAGATTTTCCAGTAGTTCAACAAATACAGAACAGTACAAGAATCACAAATAAGCAATGAAATAACAAATAAAAAAATCTGCAGTGTAAGCATGTCTGAATGCTAGAATATGCAATTCATGGAGATGATGAGTTGAAGAACACATATGGCTCATATAGTTTCCAGGTAAGTTTCAGACACTGTGGAAGCTTTCAACATATAGAGATTAAGGGCCATGCTTCTGTGTTCACATTTATGTTGACATACTGAATCTAATCCAGCATCTTCCTATGTGAGTAAGTTTATTGCCTATAGATTCCTTCTCAATGCAGTTGTCAACAATGAATATTCCATAATTTTACCATGTCAGAAATAACTTTTTAATTGGTAAGTATGGAAATTGCTTTAGGCTTGTAGTAAAAATAGTGAAATGTCTTGGAGAAGGAACAAGCCTAAGCATATTTCTTTTGTAGTAGAAAGAGTGGATTTCAAAAGAGTTGGTTTATTTAAGATGCCATGGTTAATATATTTCAGAACTCTGCCCTCATCTCAAGTCTCTACCTCAAATACATTCTGCTTCCACTGCATCCATGCTGAACTATCTCTAGGGGCTGACAAACTTCTATCAAATAAAAATGATTTATTGTTCAAAATTCCCAATTGTGATTTGGTGCTAAATAAAAAGAAAAGTTGATCCAACCACCCAAAGCAAGATATGACTATAGAAAAAGAGATTCTTCAGTGTGGCTTTAAAATTGTTTTCTGTATGTGATCTACCATTGCGGGCCACTTCTCAATTCATACACTTTCAGAATATCAGACCAAAAAAAAAAAGCCTCCTTCAATAAATCCTGATATATCTGTCAGATCCACGCTGGAGCAATGAAGCTGACAGACATTGCATTCCATTTCTTTCTGCCTTCTATCTTCACATGGACCCTCACTTGACTATCCTCAGCTTGATTTAACTGAAGACTGTGTTAGGAATCCACAGGCCAGAGTATTTGTAGCTCAATAAATGCTACGAATGGTGGCAGGTCTATGATGGATTAGACAAATGAAACACTTCAATCTGAATGTAAACCTGTCCAAACCTGCATGGTAGAGAAACAGATGTCATCTGAAGTCTCACTGAGGCTTTGCTTAGAATTTCATCAGCTTTATGTAATGATTTAGGAGAACAGGGTCCTGAGAATAACCAGATCCCAAACTAATAGATAGGCATCACCATGTATAAACTGTCTTGAGACTACTGCAGCTCAGTTTCTTAAAATAAATAAATAAATAATAAACAAACAAATTAATTAATTAAAACCTCCAACTGTGGATATCATGATGACAAAATGAAATAATTATTTTGATGTACCTAGTTTAACTAAACAGTTTTTAAATAATTGACTATTAAATAGAAGAGAAGCTTACCGTTATATTGTGTATAGCATATATGTATTATATAATATCACAGAAAGTACTAACAGCAAAGTACCAATTCAGGTTGGTTTGTGAACATAAAAAGACTGATGAACAAAGACGGCAAGAAGAAAACCAAGAAAACTATAACACAAGGTCAGCAAGAGGGACCATTCTGCTTGAGAATCAGGACTCTCAAATCAGCCAAGCACTCTTGACATTTACTATATGACTGACCTTGGTTGAGTGATTCATTGTATAAGCCTAAATAGTTTAAATTTTTCTTGTTTATTTTGTCAATGTATTATTCTTTGAGATTTTCGCAGGTAAATATAAGATATAGCACACAACACAGTTATTTTTCTCCTGCATCGTATTTTCTCATTCCTCTCCTGCTCTGTCTGAAATATATCTTTCTTACAAGTTTCCTCATACTTTCATGTCTTGATTGTTGTTGTTTGTTTGGTGTGAACCACTGAGTTGGTGTTGCTTGCCTAAGCATCGGTAGAACGTTATTTCCTGGTACATGTAGTTTGAAGCTACAGCATTGAAGAAAGGGACTCACATTTTTCAGAGATCAGAAACTCCTAGGATTTCCATGGGGAGATAAGGAGCCTAATTTGTCCTTACTCCATCTGTGATGGAAACGTGGCAAGTCCCACCTTCTCCAAGACTTGTGCAGATAAACAAAGATGAAGTGACATCATGAGTTTGACTGCCATATCATGTTCATAAGTTAGCATTTCTCAGAATATTTTCTGTCCCATCTTAGGTGATATTTCCTGAACACTGAACACAGATTCTTGTTTAAAATGATACTCAGTTCTTTAACCCATTATGAGTACCCTCACTCAATGATAAGTTCTGCCCAAATTCACATCTTTGTTGAAAGCAAACTAAGTGTGGCAGACTAAACCACACCATCAAAAAACAGAGGAGGAGGGAGAGCAAGAGAGGAACTTCTGATAAAGTAGGTAGCCCAGGCCAAGAGGCCAAGAGACCAGGGTAGCCAAATAAAAGGGGGGAGGGGATCAGTCTGGGGGAAGGAAAGCAGAAATCCGGCACCTGGGAGAAATAGGTTTATGGTAGAGGGCTGAGAGAGAAATGCTGGGGGGAGCTACTGGTACTGAGTGACGCTGGGAGAGCTGGAAAGAGCCACAGGTGCTGAGTAATATTTGTCCTGGGTTGAGACCTAACAACCGTAAAGAACCAGAAGTCAAATGTGTTTGTGTGTGTGTGTGTGTACACATGTGTGTATGTGTTAAATATACATTAAAATCAATGAAGTGGAAAATGATTTGTTTGATATTTACATCACTATCTGACAGACATTATAACCACATTCAGTAGCTTATGTCACCAATATTATCACTAATTACCATGCAATACCTGCACCTGATCACAATAATTACTATTTCTCTTCCTAATCCATCATGGCTTCTATAAGTTCCTACAGAGTACATATGCTAGGAAAAGTATTGGAAATATATATGGATAGCAATGGTGTAATCATACACCATACATGTCATACAGGGTCTTCTGTTGGCTGAGCACATCTACAAGGCTAACTTGACAAAAGAGAGGATAGACATTATACCCAGCCTCTCAAAGGAGTTGTGAGAAACAAATTCTCAACTTTCCATAACTTCTCAGAAAGAGCAATATCTCAATGAAGATTTGTAGAAGCAGGGTAGCAGTCATATACATACACAATAACCCCTGAGTGGGTGGTTTAACCACCATAGAATGTATGTCTTAATAAATGTGGAAAGGGGAAGTCTAACATTTCAGTATCAGAAAAGGCTGTTTTGGGGAAGGATGCATTGCCTGTGAACTTCTAACCAGGTTTCATGTGGCTATTCCTTTCCTTCCACACTTAGACACAGAGATATCTATCTCTCCTCTTCTCTCCTTACAACACCAATCACATAAAATTAAAACTTTAACCATTTTACCACATGTAACTTTAACTGTATCAGAGATACCCAGCCCCCATCCTATCACTAATTTAAGATGAGAATTTTGGTTGGGCACCAATCAGTGCAGAGCAAAAACAGGAGAAAAAGCTGAGTAGACCCCCAAAACAACTATGGCATGCAACCATGCCTGGACCGTGTCTATCAACAAAACTCTGAAATAATGAAAATCCATAAATTCTATCTAGCTTTGTACATGCTGAATTTGATCAGAGCATCTGTTGCATATTTGTAACAAAAAAGAAAGATCCTGATTGATAGAGCTAACCTTTTTGTTTGCTTGTATCCTGACAGTCTGCAGACTGACAAGGATAAGCTGGAGATTTATAAGAAAGAAACAGACCTCTGCCACAGATCTATAGAGAGGAAATTACTTCAGTGAGCTGCTAGAATATGAAGACTAGCAAAACTATGAAATGACACATCCAACAGATCATCTTTGGATAGCTGGGAGCTAGTTAGCAAGAGGAAATGAGATTTTTAATTTACTGTAGAGAATCTTTAAGGCACCAGTCAGCCCCTGACCAGCAAACACAAGGGCAAGATGATTGACTCATCATGCCTACTGGAATGTAACACAGATGACACTGGACTGAAAGCCTCCAGGTTGATTACAAATACATTTATTCACAAGAGTGATTATATTCAATTTCTTGTTTTTGAAAGAAGAATAAATGGTCAGAGAGTCAAAGCAGTTTTCCTTTGCACCCTAGAGTACAATACTGGCTTTGACAATAGAGACCTTGACTGTTTAACATAGGCCTGGTGTTGTGTGTATTACAGAAAGCAACAGCTACCCTTAGTATAACCCTGCCCTGCTGCTGATTATTCCCTTCATAGGTAGGACATTCAGGGTGAGTCAGCAGCCCCAGCTGGTGCTAGGCAGGGAATGAAATAAGGGAGTGTCTTCCAGCAGCAAAGGTGACCTGAGGCTGCAAAAGATATGATGCCAAGAATAGAGGCCCATTAATCCCTGTCCAACGGGTCACAGACACCTCTGTCAACCACAACATGTGGCTGTGTACCTAACGGTGCGCGATCAGCCAGGATATTAAGGCGCAGAGAGCAATGCATCTCTTTCCACTCCCATCCTGCCTCTTCTGAATGCATTAGCTCAGCACCCTACATTGATTGCAGAGGAGAACAAGCTTACCTGTGGGAAGAATGCACAGAAATGGAAGTTTTGGAGGAGAAATGAGGACAAAGTATTATTTTGGTTAAATTAAAGAAGAAAGGTTATTAAGAAAATCAATACTCTTGAATTCTTTTTAAAAAAAGTTTTCTTCAAATATTTGTATAATAGATATGTTCTCTTTAGAAGATGTTTACCTAATGCAAATTTTAAAGAGATATTTCCTTTTTACAGAAGGCCTATTCACAATGTGTAATACTTTGTTAACCCAAAATTTTCCTCCCTTAACTTCATATGCATATGTTTCTATGAATATAACTATAAATGAATATATGAGAAGTAGAATGCAAAATGTGATATGAGTATGAATAAAATTATCGTGTATATGCCTACATGATAATTCTTACAGTTGATGTGACCTGCCTATTTGTGCTCTGTATAGTGTTTCTCTTTGTACATTCTGACTCATAAATTGTCCCACAAATCTACATTTAGATGGTTTAGGCTTTGAGAAAGAGAAGTTATGTGAGCTGAAGTTTGATTTTAAAAAGTCTGTTTATTTTAATAAGAACTTGAATTTTTTGACAGGTTAGGGAACTTGAGACACTTCAGAATTGGATGTGTGGAAGTAGATGAGCTTCCTGTTTTCAGCTTGTATCAGAATGACTGCATTCCTAAGTCCCTAGTCTCCTTGATCAACTCTGCATGGCTGCATCTTTGCTTAATGAGCTCAAGTTTTTGATATCCTAGCCTGATCATGTTCAGTGCCTGGAATTTGATATTGATAGAATTTTTAAATAGCTTTTCTGAATTTACAGTGGAAACACCTGTGGACCAACATAGTTTGTGTAGAATACTGATATACTTAGAACATTACTGAAGTGTCAGAGTATATTGAGACTTGTGACAATTACAAGCACTTGCTGTCATATATTGTTGCATGTGTATTTGGGCCTTTAGTGTAGCAAACCAACTTCGTCAAGGAAAAAAATCATTTCTGAGAAAAGACACTAGAGGATGTCAGAAATACCTCCGGAAAACAATGAGCTGTTGGGTAAGCATGGAGCCTTTTGGAGATTAGTACACCTACAAGTCAGCCAAGCACTGTGAGAATTCCAGCTCCCAATGATTTAGAATGCAGGGCAAGCCCACATTGCTGATGTGATGGTTGGCAGGACAAGTGAAAAACGCTTTCAATAGTGACTTTCCCAGCCTCCTGCTGGTGGAGCCTTTTGTTCAGCATTTGGTTTCCAAGTCCTGGTCCTTGACACAATCAGTCTTTGCCAACGAAGTCCACACTACAATTCACCCAGCTTCCTTTCACTGGTGCTGCACTCTGCACTCACACTGGCACTGCTCTTGCCTGAAGTCTGGAAGTGAATTAATGTTCCTTCCTAATTAAAAACACTCAAAGATTTTCTAAGGTCTCTCTGGTCATGATTGGTCTAGAATGTGCAATAGTTGCTTTCTCTTGGCTAACACACCCACACAGACACACGCAAACACACTGCAGAATATCTTTAAAAATAATAAATTAAATTCACTCTAAAATTACTATTTAAAATTGTTATTATTATTTAAAATTAAAATTATGAATTCTAGTGCTTGTACATAATAACAAATGCAAAGTTTTGCCTATAATCTTGCTATTTGCAAATAATGGGCTGTGTAGATTTTTCCATTTAGTCATTTTTTTTGCATGTGGTAGATTTTACGCACAAAGTTTTATTATGTGGTACAAAACTCTTAACATTTCTACGAAACAGGAGATATATATATATATCATTACATATATTTTCCTTGTACTTGATTTCCCTGTATAGACTGTACATTGTGCATGCCTGGTGCATTGGGGATCAGATCCTCTAAACTTGGAGTTTAAGACTGTTGTGAGACACTATGTGGAAGCCTGTGATAGAAGCCAGATCCTCTGCAAGAGCATCAGGTGGTCTTAAATTATGAGCTCCCTCTCCTTTCCTCATCATCTATGCTTTGAAAATGAATACATGAACACATAAATTAATTTACCATAGATTAGTTGACCTTCATTTGTGAGTTTTCACCCTGAAAATTTACCATTCGTTTATAAATTTTTACACTTAAAAATAAAACTGAGCATGTCAGACTTGTGTTAGAATTTTATCCTACAAATCAAGTTGATGAAAATGTATTGATCAAGCTGTCCTTGAGTAGCAAGTTGTTCAGCTTCCATGTATGTGCAGACCTTTTGCTATTTCTATTGTTCTTGAGGTCCAGCTTTAGACCGTGATGGTCAGATAGGATACAAGGGATTATTTCAATCTTCCTGTATCTGCTGAGGCTTGCTTTGTTACCAACTATATGGTCTATTTTGGAGAAGGTTCCATGAGGTGCTGAAAAGAGGGTATACACTTTTGATCTAGGATGAAAGGTCCTGTATACATCTATATGGTCCATTTGATTTAGGGTGTCTGTGAGTGCCCTTGTTTCTCTGTTTTGCTTCTGACGGGATGATCTGTCCCTTGGTGAGAGTGGAGTGTTGAAGTCTCCCACTATTAGGGTGTTGGGATCAATGTGTGATTTCAGTTTTAATATTGTTTGATTTACATATGTAGGTGGTCTTCTATTTGGGGCGTAGATGTTCAAAATTGTGATGTCCTCCTGTTGGAATTTTGCTTTGATGAGAAGGAAGTGCCGCTCCTCATTTTTCTTGATTAACTTTGGTTGAAAGTCTATCTTATTAGATACTAGGATTGCTACCCCAGCTTGTTTTCTGAGTACATTTGCTTGGAAAATGGTTTTCCAGCCTTTTACTCTGAGGTAGTGTTTATCTTTCTTGCATAGGTGTGTTTCTTGGATGAAGCAGAATGTTGGATCCTGTTTCCGCAGCCATTCTGTTATTCTGTGTCTTTTTATTGGAGAGTTGAGTCCATTGATGTTGATAGATAATAGTGAC
>CM053752.1:28646514-28669367 GCA_028658305.1 Pachyuromys duprasi | reverse complement strand
CAAGAAACCAAATAATCCAAATAAAAAATGGGGTATGGAGCTAAAAAGAGAACTGACTGTAGAAGATTATAGAATGGCAGAAAAACACTTAAAGAAATGCTCAACATCCTTAGCCATCAGAGAGATGCAAATCAAAGCGACTCTGAGATTTCACCTTACACCCTCCAGAATAGCTAAGATCAAAAATTCCAGTGACAATGCATGCTGGAGAGGTTGTGGAGAAAGAGGAACCCTCCTCCATTGCTGGTGGGAATGCAAACTTGTCCAACCATTCTGGAAATCAATTTGGTGCATTCTTAGACAATTAGGAATAGTGATTCCTCAAGACCCAGCTATACCACTCTTAGGCATATATCCAAAAGATGCTCAAGTACACAACAAGGGCATTTGCTCAACCATGTTTGTGGCTGCTTTATTTGTAATAGCCAGAACCTGGAAACAACCCGGATGTCCCTCAGTTGAGGAATGGATACAGAAATTGTTGTACTTTTACACAATGGAATACTACTCAGCAATTAAAAAGGAGGAAATCATGAAATTCGCAGGCAAATGGTGGGACCTGGAAATGATCATCCTAAGTGCGGTATCCCAAAAGCGAAAAGAAACACATGGCATATACTCACTTATATAGACCTATAGGATAGGAAGGTCAAGTGGAAATCTACACACCTAGAGAGGATATTCAGGATGGAGGACCCAGGTTGGTATGATCAATGCTTGTTTGAATGAACAAATGGGATGGACATTGAGTGGAGGGAAAACAAGCAACAGGACAGAAGTATGCCAAAGAGGTCCTCTGGGGGGGGTCAATGTAGCGATGTATCAGAGCAGATATTAAACCTCATGATCAAGCCTCTGGCAGAGGGCAAGAAGTAATGATAGATCTGGTGGAGGTTGGGGAGACTTGGGGAGAACAAGACCTCCACAAAGACCAAACTGAGCAGGTCACAGGGGTCTTGTATGAGACAGTTTCTACAACCAAGGACCACGTGTGGATGTGGCCTGGAACCCCAGCACAGATGGAGCCCATGATAGCTTGGTGTAAGACTGAAGACCCTAGTGAGGGAAACAGGGACTGTTTCAGTCAAGATCTTGATGGCTGACTCTTTGACCCTCCCCCATACAAGCTGGGGAATGACAGACTGGCTAGATCCCAGGGGAGGACATTGCAGCCAGCCCTGAGGAGACAGGATATGCTGGGGTTGAATAGAAGGGGAGGAGGTCCTCCCCTGTTGGTGGACTTGGAAGGGGCGGTGAGGAGGGAGATGAGGGAGGGAGTGGGAGGGTAGGAGGGAATGAGGGAGGGGGCTATGCCTGGTATTCAAAGTACCTAACCTGTGATTGATATAAAAATAAATAAATTTTTAAAAAAACCTAAAAAAAAAAGAAAATGTATTGATCAGAAGTTAATGATGTACTCACTCTATATACACATATATGCAATACAATAAATTAGAAAGTTTTATTTGTAATATTTAAAACATTAATTTTATTCAACTATACATATAACTTATTCTTCTTGCTATCTGATTTTCATCCAGTAGCTTTTATGCTCAAACCTGTGTCTGATTTTAGAAATCATGCTTTAATCCAAATCTCCTATACTGTAAGAACTCAGAATAACAAAAGTAAAATAATTGAAATAATTATCCCTTCCAAGCCCTTAGTGTAAAAAAAATCACCTCCAGATGAGTTCTCTAGTTTAGTCATACTTTACCATCTTTCTCTGCTGCCCATGGCTTGATTAAAACACAAGAATGTAATTATCTATTAATTTGGAGTCTCAGCTGATTAAAATAGAAAGAGCTCGCGCAGGTCAGAGGTTATCACAGTGCATAATTAATTGTCCAACATCATCTTAATCAACATCTCTTCAGTTTGAGCATCCTGCATTTCTTGGACAGGAGGGAGGAGGAGAGATGGGTGTTTTAATCAACTCTGCCTGAGTTGTCAGAAATGGATTTGGGGAGGCGGCAGTCACTGGTTATTAGAACAGGAGCTGAAGTGTTTCGGCCTACAGCGACAGGCCATGAATTATCAAGCTTGTAAGACACAAAGTGCATTATTGAACACCAGGCTCCCGACATGAGAATCCACACCACTTGGTTAATAAATGGAAGCCTCAGATCTGGGAAGAAAAGGTATGCTCACGTGAGTGTAATCCAGCCCGTTATGAGTAAGTAGTCTAAAGAAGCCACTGATTTCTTTCAATGATGTGCTAAGGGCAATTCCTGTTAAAACACAGAATCTGTCCTTTCCCAAAACAATCAAAATAATGTGACCTGTCATGTTTTTGTAAAGATACAATGGGTCAAACCAAACAGTAACTCATAATGTATGCTTCCAGGGAATGTTTGTCCTTGTAGAGTTTGACATCCAATGCAGGATTTTACTCAGGGCTCTGAAACAAGAGCACACATGTTCCATAGTGAGTCAGAAAATCATTGTGCATTTCCATTGTATTTAAGCAGCATAGTAGTGTGGTAAGGAAGAGACCGGGGTCCTCTGCCACAGATGTAGAAACTGAGATCTAAGGTAAAGAGTCCCAGTATCCAACTTTGAACGCGCATCTTTAGGTTTCTGAAAGTGCTGGCCACAGGGGACACTTTGCTACCAAGGTATTTCCTTCTTTGCTGGGGAATCGTTGCATCATTTTCTTTCTTTTCTTCTTTCTTTCTGTATGATTTTTTAGCCTCTTCTCTTTTGTTCTTTAATTTTACAAGTGCTATACAGAACATTAGCTTGTGTCAGAATTCTAGTCCAAAGAGTTTGAAGGACATTTATCTTGAAGCAAATGGCTGTTGTCGTTTTTTATTTCTTTCCTTTTATCTGACTTTTATCCTTAGTATTTTTAGTTTAAAAAAATTCAAGATATATTTTGAACATGTTTCCTCTCCTACAACCCCTCCCAGAACCTTCCCACTCCCTATCCACTCAGCATTATGTTCTTTTTTAATTTAAAATAAATAAATAAAAACAAAAAGAGTTTTTTAAATCCAAAACAAAATAAAAAGATAACAAACTAAACCACTGAGTTTGGTTTCTGTCTACCACCTACTTCTGGGCATGGGTTCTGTCCTGGTGTGTGGTTGATATACTTAGTGACAGTTCGTTGCCAGAAACTGACTTTCTCTTTGCCCACAGGTAATTGTTACAAACAGGTTTTTTTTGTTGTTGTTGTTGTTGTTTTTTTTTTTTTTTTTTGGTCAGGAGTGGGATCTTGTGTCTACTTACTCCCCTCAGTGCTGTGAAGGCTTAGACAAATCTCATGTGTGCTGGTAAAGCCTCCATGAGTTCACTTATGTATCAGTTCTGTATAGTCTGGGGCCACTGTTTCTTAGGAGTTATCCTTCACATCTGGCTCTTAAAAACTTTCTACATAGACCTGTGAGCCTTGAGCAGAAGTGTTTCTTGAGGGCATCCCATTGAGGACTAAATATTTCAAAGACTTTCAGTTTGTGCATTGCCTAGTTGTTGGTTTTTGTGTTAATTTCTCCTCTGCAGCCAAAAGAAACTTCTCTGAGGAGGGTTGTGAGGCATGGCTCTATGGGTACAGCAGTGTGTTATTGAAAGTAATTTTATTGCTATGTTTCTTTGTGTTTCTTTCTAAGTATGGGTCATTTGTGGGTGTAGACACACACATACATATGGACATTTAAAAAATTCAGAAAGGTAAAGCCCATTTTGAGCATTCATAATAGATAGAAAATTCAGAGAAACTGCATAATAGACAAACATTTGACCTGGGCTTAATATGTGTGAGGAACTTATCCCTCTTAGTACTTAGAACCCTTCTATCATGCTTCTTTTCTGAAAGTTCCCACATTTACAACATGAGGGTTCACCCATGTCAAACAAAGGTTGTATTAACATCTCAACTAGTTTTAACTTGTGTCATGAGATTCTTAGAAATGGTGACTGCTTTTAGATTACCAAAAGCACTTCTGTAATTGGTATAAAATATTTGGGTCTTGATTTCTAAGTTCCAAAACTGAGAAGTACTGTTTCCTTATTTTCTCAAATTTTATCCCTCGAGTCATCAGTGACCTTATCATTTATCCAGCAGACATATGTATTTCTATAAATCAAACTAAAACTAATTATTCTTGTACTACATGTGCAAATGGATGAAGTCTTAAGATTCTATCCCCAAGACATGATATTCATATATTCAGAAGAGTTTCAGTAAGTTAACATCTTAAAAACTATATTTGGTCAGGCAGTGCTGTCACACAACTTTAATCCCAGAATCTCTGAACTTGGGAGGAAGAGGCAAGCAGATCTCTAAGTTAAAGGACAGTTTAGTATACAGAGCTAGTTCCATGATAGCCAGGACTACACAGAGAAACCCTGCCTCAAAACAAACAAACAAACAACAATTTAAAAAACAAAAAAATATCCTAGTTAATGCTCTGAAGTCAGAGGCCTTGTTTCATTTTCTTTTCTCAGTAACTGTGTGGCCTTTGCTCCTCATTCTTTATTTTTTCGATAAGAAATTTGTATACTATCTCTCAATACCATTTTCTAAATTTAGTATAAAAATTAAATCTTAGGTGTATCCTGTATTATACATCTACTATCTACTTACCTAATAAAATCTGTACACCTAAAGAAACTAAACAAGAAGGAGGACTGTGGCTAAATGCTCAAACCCCATACAAAAAGGCAAAAAGTATGGACATCAGAACAAGGAGAAAACAGGGCCTGCCACAGAGGGCCTCTGAAAGGCTCTACACTGCAAGGTATCGAAGCAGATGCTCAGACTTATGGCCAACCTTTGGGCAGAGTGCAAAGAATTTCATGAAAGAATTCGGAAATAATAAGACCTGGAGAGGACAGGAGCTCCACAAGGAGAGCAACAGAACCAAAAACATCTGGGCACAGAGGAATTTCCTGAGACTAATACTCCAACCAAGGACTGTCAGTGGAGATAAACTAGAACCCCTGCACAGATGTTACCACGGCAGTTCAGTGTCCAAGTGGGTTGCATAGTAATGGGAACAGGGACTGTGTCTGACATGAACTGATTGGCCTGCTCTTTGATCACCCCTCCACCTCCCCCGAGTGGGAGCAACCTTACCAGGCCACAGAGGAAGACAGTGCAGCTATTCCTGATGAGACCTGATAGACTAGGATCAGAAGGGAGGAGAGGAAGACCTCCCCTATCAGTAGACTTGGGTGGGGCATGTGTGGAGAAGGGGGAGGGAGGGTGAGATTGAGAGATTGGGAGGGGAGGAGGGAAGGGTCCATGGGGGGATACAAGGTGAATAAAGTATAATTAATAAAAATTAAAATAAAAAATGAAAAAACATTAAATATTAGATGTGGCAAGGAATGCAGAGATATCACATCCTCATGCAAACTTTCAATAGCACTATGATCCTTTTCATAGTAAATGATTTTAAAATTATCTTAATTAAGTCAAAGTTCAAATTATAATTGCTTGTCTGTGTCCTTTGAAATCCAGAAAGCTTGATATCATTACTTTATTCTGATTTTCTCCAGAAGTTCTCAGATTCCATGACTATGAGGGTTTTAAACACTCATTCTCTCCTAGCTGAATGGTCTCCATCAGTAGATGCTGCTGGAAAATGTGTAGGCCAAGAATATGCTCTTACAAGGATTCTAAATGTAACTATAATCATGCAACTAATCTACCCACCGATCTTGGAAAAATGGCTGAGAGACAGTACAAATGGAATGGGTAAATTAAGTAGGCAGGTGATGAAATAATACCTCAGAGGATGGGATCAGACTAGTGCCATAGGACTGCATCATTCCCTACCTCACGGTGTACACTGATATTAATAAATCGATTACTTAAAATCATGGGTTTTGTATGTGTCTTTTACTATAAGCCATAAGATAATAAGGATTGAAACTCTCACACTTGGTTAATTACTCCATCCCTATCCTCTGAGAACAGAAGTGTCTGCACGTATTTGACATCCATGGATTCTTACTGATTTAATGAGCAAAATGAGATAAGAGTTCAGGGATTTAAGAGAAACGACACAGGATGTTTACTCTTTCCTCAGAGGATCTGGTGTTGACCTGATCCTTTTACACATCCCATTTCCTAAATAAGATCAAGATGAGCCACCATGTGCCATGGGAAAGAAAGCCAAGAAAAGACCAGAGACATGGTGATACAGGAGACTATCCATTATATTCAGTGCTAGGTAAAAATCTAACTTGTCCTTAAAATAAAGCATCATTAGATTTAGATTGGCCTGGTTTGGGGAATCTCTGTCTGTACTCAGTGGCTCAGTTCCCTCAGATCTACTGTGAGAATTAAATTTGACAATGTCTATAAAGCAAAACTGAACTCTAAGAAAAGAGTATGTTTTAGGAACTATAAAAAAATACAGCAATTTATCTCTTTGATTTTTATTTCTGTGCTTGTTTCTTGTACTTTTTACTTGTCCACTTAAGAGGCTTACTTTTATCTCTTATTGGAATGTATGTGACTGAGCACATGTATGTGTACCATGTGCATGAACTGCTAACAGCATTAAGAAGAAGGTGTTGGATCATTTGAAACTGCAACATATCAAAAGATAAACATACAATTTTCTATCCATGTTGGATTTGTTTTCCTGATTGCATCATTTTTGACACAGGCCTGCCTATTTTTAACTTGGGAAGTCCAGGTTACATCCATCTACACTTTGTACCAGCTGAAAACTGCCATCATCTAATTTTCATATTATCAAAAATCTTCTGTTGAAGCTTTAAAATATGGGATAATATAGATCAAATATATTCAGAATGATTCCAGTCATCACATAGCTAAGTGTGATGGTTTGAGTAAGTAGTGGACCTTATAGGCTGCAGTGTTTAAAAGGTTAGTCCCCAATTGGTGGACTTGTTTGGGAAGGATAGTTGTGGCTTTGATGGGGAAGGTGTGTCACTGTAGGAGGCCTTGAGGTTTCAAAACACAACACCATTTCCTGTTTTCTGATTTTCTGTTTCTGCTTCCTGTTTGCCAATCAGAAAGTAAGCTTTCAGCATCTTCTCTAGCACCATGCCCTTCTGTTTGCTGCTATCTTCCATGCCATGGACTCTAACCTTTTGCAACTGTTAGCCTTAAATTAAGTATTTTCATTTATAAGTAACTTTGGTTATGGTATATTGTCAAGATAATAGAAAGGTTACTAACACATACCCACTAGTCTTGATGCAAGTAGTAAACAACGTCCCAGGAAGCTGCTATGAACTGACTGAAGTCAAGCCTTCTGTGTTTGAAGATATTGCCACAAACAAATGTTAGTCTGATCTTCTGAAGTCATTTGTGAGCTCCCTAGAGCAATGCATTGCATTCTTTCATCTCTATTCCAGGAAGAAACAATTGTAATAAATTAAGTATTATTGTTTAAAAGATTGTAGAATTCATTCTCCCAGTCTTCCCAGATAGAGCAAAAACCAGAGCTAAAAATGGGCATTGCAAATATAACGCAATAATTGATATAAGAAACTATGCAAAAATATTGATTTACTATTGTGCCAATGATTATTTCTCATGCTAAAAATAACTGTTATGTATACACTACATTTTTCCCTTTTATAATGCTCTGTCATGTTCAGATGTGACATTCTTGTCTGCAGTGCACAGTCACTGCTGGTCTGCCTTGGGGTTTCATGTGAAGATGTGGTATCAGAGAGTCTCTGTGAATTGTTTATGGTTTCAGGAAAACCCATGAAGGACGTGTGGCATAAAAACCCAGGCTCCATTATGAAAAACCAGTGAAGCTCTCACTCCTGATCTGTAGCTTTCCATTGCCTTTACCAAACTGAGGCTGACCTAACTGTGCCACCATGTTGTCACCATTGCCCGCGCCTGGCCTTGCACCTTGCATGTATGTATGACAGGGGTAAATGGTGAGGGCTGTTAGTGCCCATGATATCTGAGCTGGAATCTTGAGGGGCTAGTGATTTAATAACTTTTCAGGACCATTAAAACCCATGCTTCTATCTCTTTATCTTCGGGATGAGATAGAGATAGAAAGCTATATCTCATTAAATTTGAGGACCAAAAAAAAAAAAGTATACAAATTTTAATGTATTCTTCTTTCATTGCAGAACAGTACTTTGAGTTTCTTTTCTCATCATTTTTTGTTTTTTTGTTTTGTTTTGTTTTTGTTTTTTGTGGGGGGGGTAAGGAGGGAGTGATGTTTTTTTAATTATTATTGTCTTCTTCTTCTTCTTCTTCTTCTTCTTCTTCTTCTTCTTCTTCTTCTTCTTCTTCTTCTTCTTCTTCTTCTTCTTTCCCTTACCAGTTGATGAGAGTACACTCTGAAAGGTCTTATAGTTACTAATATCCGGTTGCTGGTTTTGTTCTGTGCTTTTAACACACTGAAAATAGGAGTTGATACAATCTGAAAAGGATAAAGTCAGGAAGTTGAATGATGTTGAAGTTGGAGCCAGGCTTTTTATAACTACTCTGGCTCTTGGGCTAATGTCCTTCAGCAACTGAAATTGGAAATTTACAAGCCCACATCAGTTCCATATTTACTCTGAACATCACTGGAAAGCCCACTGCCAATGGTGATGAAATGAATGGTGAGTCAGTGCTTAAGCACAGCCTTTTCTGTTTCTCCCTGATTCTTTCTCAGTTGACAACCTCCTCAGGCTGATTTCAGATTTTCTTAGATGCTTTTTCTTAAAAATGTTAAGTTTTTTTTTATGGTGAATGTCACGGTCATCTGCAGAAATGTGGTACATTTTCTCCCACTGCCCAAGTATACTCATTTTTGCTTTTTGTATACAAAACTTTAAGAGATTTTGGAGATGATAGTTTTGACATGATGTTTGTTGCTCCCTAGTCTCTGTCACAATAAGAGGGAACTAGAAATTCCTATGTCTAATACCAAATAGTAACAATCTGAAATATTTTCTTTAAGCAGAAATAACTGCATATGTTTGTGTATGTTTGTGTATGCGTGTGTGCAATACATACATATAATTATCTTTAGTGTAATCATCTCCCTGCAGTCAGAGTTACTTGAAACATGTGACATGATTGTTCATAACATGCCTAATGAGAGGAGCAGAAAGTTAGTATCAAAGTTCATGGAGTATGGTGTTTTTTAAGTCAGGGCTCTACACAATATTTCTAAACTCACATACTTCAAGTACGTTTAATCCACCATAAATCTCTGAAGCTATCTAAGGACTTGATAACTCCATTTAGAACATTTTCACAGTTTTAAACTCTCTGTATACACACTAATCTTAGTGTCCAGAAAGACCTCACAGCTCAATCTTGCCCCTGTAACAGAAGGATCAAGTTTAATTAATCACTTGAAAAGCCTATTGTTACACATTAATTTCTCTTGATTTTTGCTCTCACATTTTCCCCATTACATATCAATCAACTATTTTCTATTTCTCTATGAGGATGATTTTGATGATTATGATGATGAAGATATCATTATTAAAATAGATGTAGTCACGATAAGCTTTGCTCTAAGAAATTTTGGTTAAAATCTCATTCTACTACTATTTCATTTGAGAAAAACAGTGATTTCTCTAAATAGGTATATCATTATCTGCAAATCAAGAAAAATGCATAGATATCTCAAAGGGTTTTTTAGAAGAATAAGTAGAAACATGAATTCTTATTAGCACCGATATGACAGGCAGTGATATTTCAATGAACAGAAGCTGTTGTTGTGACTGACATCGTCATTCTTATCTATAACTCAAGCATCCTCAGCAGACACATCCATGAAATCCTAAACCCAGGCAATTTTAAGCATTGCCAAACCCCTTGCTGCTTCAGACTTAGAGTATTGACAACATGTTTAGACACTGAAAATTAAAACATTAGAGAATGGAGTTCTAATAAAAAAAATAAAAACATGGGTTATTATGGACACTTAGAAATTTCTACTAAAAAAACAACAGAAGGAATGTTGAATATGCCCTAGTCTGAAATTGAATCACAAAGGACAATAAGTTCTCTAATTAGTCCACTAATTATTCCCATGTATTCCCATGTAATCTCTACTGTTAAAGTTGCCCTAGTACAAACAACCACACAAAACAATTATTTGCTTTAATGGATTATTTAGAATTCACCAAAATTATCTGAACTAGTTAGTCATCAGCATTTTTTCCAAATTTAGAAGAGAAAATACACATTAAAAATACATTGTATTCCTCTATTTTTAATTAAAAATAAATATTCACTCAGTGTAAAGACATAAAAAATACTAAGCCTAATTTTAATTAAAAGTTAGATTAATGCATTTTTTTCTTGTACTAGACTGGCTTTGGAAAAATAACCCTGAATTTTAAATAGACAAACTAAATAAAACATGCTATTATTCTTTTTTTGCGATAAGGTATATTAGTTTGCAGCCTGGAAACATTCTGTGATGTATTCTTTTTATCTCTATTGATTATTTTGATTTGCAAATTGTCTTACTATGAAGTCTGTCTACTATCTGATGGTCTCCAAGATTTTATTTATTTATTTTAGCTGATGTAATCCTCTTTATGCTTTTTCTGGTTTTATCAAGCTTGTCAGATCAAAAGGAAATCTTTGTCCACATTTGATATGAACCTCATTTGGTTTGATTTATCCAAGACGAGTATAACAGAGAGATGGAAAATCCAGTGTATTAGTATGATAATCCAGAAGGTTCACCTGTTTTGTTTCTATTACACTGATACAATTTGGTAACATGTTGTGTACCTCAGATTCTCAGAATATTTTCTTGGACTCTGCCATTATTCTTTCTTAAATTGTCTATAGTCATGTATGATTAAAGTTTAGCTTTCTCAGAAAATTAGGAATAGTGCTACCTCAAGATCCAGGTATACCAAGGCTAGACGTATATCCAAAAGATGTCCAACCGTACAAAAGAACATTTGCTCAACCATGTTTGTAATAGCTTTATTAGTAATAGCCAGAACCTGGAAATAACTCAAATGTCTTTCAGTTGAGGAATGGATACAGAAATTGTGGTACATTTACACAATTGAATACTGCTCAGGAATTAAAAACAAAGAAAACATGAAATTTCAGGCAAATTGATTGAACGAGAAAATATCATCCTGAGTGAGGTCACCCAAAAGCATAAAGACACACATGGTATATATTTACTTATAATTGCATATTAGCCATAAAATATAGGATAAATACACTAAAATCAATAGTCCTAAAGAAGCTAAACAAAAAGGAGGACCCTAAGGATGATTCTTAATCCTCACTCAGAATGTCAAACAGAATAGACATCAAAAGTTGTATAAGACAGGGAACAGGACAAGAACTTATCAGAGAGGGCCTCTGAGAGACTCTACCCAGTAGGGTATCGAAGCAGATGCTGAGACTCTAGCCAAACTTTGGGCATAGTGCAGGGAATCTTATGTAAAAGGGGGCAGACAGAAAGACCTAGAGGAAGCAGGATCTCCACAATGAGACAAACAGAGCCAAAATATCTCGGCCCAGGAGGCCTGCAGAAACTGATAAATCAACCAAGAGCCATGCGTGGAGAGGACCTAGAACCCCTGAGCATATGTAGACCATGGGCAGCTCAGTCTCCATTGGGATCCCTAGTATGAGGAAAAAGGGAAGTCTCTGGCAAAAAGTAGTTGCCTGCTTTTCAATAACCTTCCCCTGGCGAGGTGGCTTTACTAGGCAACAGAGAAGGAGGATCCAGATAGTCCTGATGATATCCGATAAGCTAGGGTCAGATAGTAAGGAAGGAAGACCTCTCCTATCAGTGGACTAGGGGAGGGCAATAGAGCAAGGGGTGAGAAGGAGGGTGGGACCTGGAGGAGATGAGAGAGAGAGCTACAGCAAGGATACAAAGTAAATAAATTATAATAAACAATAATAAATAAAACAGAAATGTGGTAACTGGTATAAACTGCTAAGAAGAAGCATTCATTAACTAAGGCAACTCTTATTTCTTTTCTAAAATAATAATTTGAACAACCAAAATACCTCAGATAGCATGGAGCAAAGACAGAGCACATTCCAGTCCCAGCTGAAAAGAAAACAAACAAACAAACAAAATTTATAAACTAACATCATCCATTCAGCTGATCATCATCAATTGACTTCTGTCGTTCCACAGGGAGAAATGCATAATTCTACAGAAAAGACTATCAATTTAATGTATCAGCAAGTTGATGAGATAAACTATAGCCTTTGAATAATCATCCTTTCACCAGGCTCCTTATGCTAAAATGCAAAAATATATTAACAAAGATTTAATTTTCACATTAAAATTCTTGTTTGAAATGGTTTAATATTTCATTCTATCAATTTGAAAAGATTAACATTTACTATAATCCACTTTATCTTGAAATTCAATACATTGTGTTCTGGGGGCATTATAATTTACTTGTACTTGCTATGCTCTAAGAAAGACATAGATTAAATCTTTGATGTGTGTCATTAAACATTATGAAAATAGCTAATAATCCTGATATAGAAGAATACCAACTTGTGATCTGTTATTAAGAAGTAACACTAACTTACATACATAATGTAATTGTCATGTAAAGCCTGGAGAAAATGCAAATGTGTCTCCAACTTGGCATCATCAGGAAGGTGTAATTATGTAACTTTACAGTTATTGATTCTGACAACTGATCGGTCCTTTGGGGGATGACCAGAGCAGCCCAACAGTAGAATCCTGAGAAGAAAACATGAGGAGTAGCGCGGATGAATGACCTGATCTATCTCTTTGTCTCTATGAGAAAATAAGTTCCTATGTATGTCTTCATCATACCCTCTTTTAATATTTTATATTTCTTGTCTATACACACACACACACATACACTTGCTCATCTTGGGACCCCCGAATAGGCAACCCTTATTTAAATCATGTTAGAGTTTCAAGGATATGTGTTGAGTGAATAAGATATGAATGAGCAAACCAGAATTTCAGAATTTTCTCTGAGAATAGCACTACTTTAAATTCCAATTGCATATCTCTTGGTGGATTGTAATGCAGGATGATGACTTTACTTTCTTTAGCCTCTGTTTCTTTACTTATCAAATTATAATGTTGATGCCTCTCTCCAGGTTTTGTTCCCATGAACTTTGTTGAAATTCACATAATTGATAGGGAATAGAGATTCAGCCATGGTGAGCGAAACAACTTGAGTTGGCAAAAGTTGGATTACTTCATAATGCAGCAAAATATTGTGTTTTGGAGGATCCGCATAATGAAGGTGAGTGACAAAAACAGTGTAAGATAGTTCCAAAATAAATTTTGGAAATCAAAATCCTACTCAAACATATTATACTCCTACTGCCATGTTATTGACTACAATTGTCATTTTCAAATTTAGATTATATAGAAAAATTAGAAAACAGTTAACATTTAGAACAACTACCAGTTCTTCGTGTTCTGTTCTGACTTTGTGATTATTTTTATCATACTTTGTTCATCAAGCTCACTTCTTTCAACAACTGTTGTGTGAAGTGTTACATATAAAATGCTTGCTAGGAGCTGAACACAGTGCCACACGTGTTTCGTACACAGCACACAGTTTGCACTTAACTCTCCAAAAGCCTTGGGAACATGTCCATGACAGAGACAAGGACATCACCAAGCTCTGAGATGATCTACAAGCCACTGGTCTGACTACAAAGCCCATATTTCTACCTACAGTGGAGACCGTGTTATTTTCATTTTAGAGCTTGACTCAGTGCAGACAGCTAAAAGGAAAGTAAATGATTTGCATCTTAATCCTCCTCACAACTGAAAACATTCAGATAAATAAGGATATATATATATATATATATATATATATATATATATATATGAAACCGTATACCTGAACATAACACACAGTCTTCTTTCTGAAATAATGCTACAACTATCACCCTCATAGTTCTGAGCTGAGCTTTACAAGAATGACCAAGACAAGAACAACAAACACAATGGCCAACAGATGTTGAAAATGCTAGTGCACATCCCCACCCACTGTTCAACTGTCATGACATGCACTATCCTGTACCTCAGCCTATGGTTTCAGAGTTATCTTTTCTACACAAATTTGTATACTGAGAGGAAAAAATGTCTTCCCATGAGATCTTGCACCACTTATCCTAATTTAATATCTAGAACTTAGGAACTTAATAACTAATTGATAAATGTTTGAGTGAAGGAATATGAGTTGGCTGAGGCATGGATAAGGACCACTCTTGTTTTAGTCATGTACCCTAAATTCTGTTCCAATGGGTACCTTTTCATGAAATTTTAGAGAAGATTTTACTGCTAGAGCTTGAAGATAGGTAGGTAAGGAACAGGGAACTTCCTAGGACAGACTGTGTGAGACATGAGAAAAATTAAGGGACATTTAAATAGAAGATAGAACTATGAAAAAGAGATTGAAACATTCTAAACCAAGAGACATAGTTGAGTACAAAATTAGTCTATGTCCTTCCTCATTACCATGACAAAGAACAAAATGAGCAAACTTAGTATTTCTGGTTTTTAGTAAGACAGCTACTTATATTTCTATGCTACTTGTTATAAACTTAGATCATAGAAGGGACCACCAAGTGTTGAATTCAGAGGAAGACATAATTTTTTAAAATATATACTTATTTTTTATTAATTACAATTTATTCATTTTGTATCTCAACTGTAGCTCTCTCCCTCATTCCCTCCCAACCCCGCCCTCCTTCCCTCCCTCTTCTCCACTTATGATCTGCCCCCTGTCCACTGATGGGGGAGGTCCTCCTCTCCTTCCATTTGATCCTAGTTTATCATGTCTCACCAGGAGTGGATGCATTGTCTTCCTCTGTGTCCTGGTAAGGCAGCACCCTCCTGAGGGGGAGGTGATCAAAGAGCAGGTCACTGAGTTCATGTCAGATATAATCCCTGTTCCCATTACTAGGGAACCCACTTGGACACTGAGCTGCTTTGGGCTACATGTGTGCAGGGGTTCTAAGTTATCTCCATGAATAGTCCTTGGTTGGAATATCAGTCTCAGGAAAGACCTTTGTGCCCAGATTTTTGGTTCTCTTGCTCTCCTTGTGGAGCTCCTGTCTCCTCCAGGTCTTTTTATGTCCCCCTTCTTTAATACTTTTCTTTCAAACTTTTCTGCTCAAGGTTTGGCTATGAGTCTCAGCATATGCCTTAATACTTTGATGGTTAGAGGCCCTCTGAGGTAGGCTCTTGTCCTGTTCCTTGTTTTCTCCTTCTTCTGATGTCCATGCCGTTTGCCTTTCTGAATAAGAATCGATCATCTTACCCAGGGTCCTCCCTTCTTAGCTTCTTTGGGTGTACAAACTTTAGCATGATTATCCTAAGAGAGCTGTTGGCTCATAGCCATCCCTGGCTTTCCTCATGTTCTGCTCTGACATTATGTGCCAACTTCTACCACTCTGGAGTATCAAATTCATCACTTTTCAGAGTTGCAGTATTCACAACATTGCTTCTGATATCTCCTGCCTCTAACATTTGATTCTCATGGAGTATTATTTTGTTTTATTTTTGTTTTTTAACTACAACAAAATGTCAAATTAAATCTCTAAAACTGGTATTATTAAGTTAGTGGAGTAAGATAGATTTCATTCTTCTGTAAAGGCTTAGATTTTGTATTAAGATTTTGAAGTTCAGGAAGACAAATATAGGCAAATCATACCAAAATAAGACTGGAACAAGACTATAGTGAAAACAGTTGTGAAAGTCTCTGAGGACGTGTGCAGAAGGCCATGGGAGTCTTCACAATGGAGACGACATTTTAAACGTATTTACAATGCTGGACAATGGAAATGGAGATAATTGAAGCTTTTGTGAAGAGATATGTAAAAATAAGAAAGAAGAATAAGTATTTCTTGGCAATCACTCTGTTACACCAGGAGACTGGAGCAGAGAAACATAAGTACTGTGAAAGAGATAAGAGATACTTTGAAGTCTCATACAGAAATACAACTAGATACGGAGTGTGCGGTTTATTCTTCATCCAAATAATACAGATTAACTTTTTTTTTTTATTTTTACTTTGAGTCAATGTTCTTTTTAGACCCTAAATGTGTGTTCATTCTTTGCCAGACAAATCACGACTCATTCTGAAGTATATCACCCATTAAATAAGACTGTGTCTCAATACAGATTCTTAGGATTCTGGCCATGTAGCTTGCCTAGACTCTCCATCATATATTGTCTATTTTCCTTAGTATGTGCCCTGTTGCAGTACTTATTTTGGATCCCAGAGACATGGAGTTGAGTATGAGAAGACAGCTGTGCCTAGTATATGTTCAGTCTTACACCAAGGGCACAAATGTAGAAACAAGCCCAACCTTTGTTTTCAAAACCTGTGTGTGTGTGTGTGTGTATGTGTGTGTGTGTGTGTGTGTGTGTGTGTACCGTCTCTTAGGGTAAAAGGAAGAAGTCACATGTTTTAGGAAAGAAAGGAACTGTTGAGATTCTGCCTCACTCATCACCTTTACCTTCCCCCATACCTAATCCCTTCAGGTGCTGTCTCCACCTGTCTCTACTCCACCCTCAGAATCTTTTATTTCTGCTTCCCATGAATAACCATGGTTACCCCCAACCTACCCCATAGCCTTTTTCTTTACATCACCTCTCTGGGACAGTGGATTACTTTATTATCATTTATTTAACAGTTAACATAAACTTATAAGTGAATGCATACCATATTTGTATTTCTGGGCCTGAGTTACCTCACATGAGAGGATTTTTTTTCTATCTACATTCATTTGCCTACAAAATTTCATAGTGTCATTTTTAACTACTAAGTAATACTCCATTGTGTAAATATACCACAATTTTATTAACTTTTATAGTATGTAATTAAGCTAATGGTATTGAATTATAAGGGAAATTGAGAAAATGTTCTCTTATACTCATTTTGTGAAGCAGCTGGTTTGCACCTCAAATAAACTGAATCTGGCCAAAGCCCACTACTAACACAACCCTTCTCAAGTATTCTATTCAACCTTTCCAAGAACTGCATTTCTTTGCTTGTGGACATTTGTAAAGCTGCCCATTGCCCAAGTCTCAGCACATTTGGTTCGATTAAAAAATTCAGATAATATTATAGAAAAGTGCATTGTTCAGCCATTAACAGGAAAGTTTCCACCTGGAAAAGATAGGAACAATAGAACGAATCACAGCCAGATATTGTGTAGAGAATAGGAAACCTTGGAATATTCAAGCCTAAAAGGGAGATTTCCATTAAATTCTTCCCCTCGGGGTTCAGAAAGTTCCATGGAAGAGTAGGCAAAAAAGAGTATAATAACCAGAGGGAACAGGAGAGGACATCAAAAAGACAAGGCTCTCTTGGCATGATTGACACACATATGAACACACAAAAAAGGCAGCATACACAGAGCCTGTACAGGTCTGCATCAGATGGGCTCCTAGAGCTGGAAAAAAGAAGTGAATATACTCCCCCATCCCTAACCTAGAAGCAATGTCCAATGGATAACTGTTTCCAAAGAAAAACTTAGTCCACCAAGGGAGTCTCACTGGGAAAACAAACTACTCTTTTTTTTTAAATTAATTTTTTGAACAGTAAATAAGACAGCAATTTTCTGAAACTCCACTGTAGCTTATGCTTGTAATTACCTTTTAATTTTGTCCACTGCTTTCTCAAGGGCTCTATACAGTGAAACTAACTTGAGTATATATTGTCTGGCTTCACATATTTTATGTGCAATCTTGATGGAAGACACCATTTTACTACAACTTTTATATTTTGCCTATTGATAAAACAGCACTCCATAGATGATACAAAGTTTTCTTGTCAGCCACATCATGAGACAAATCTACTTGGATGCTGGTTACATAAACTCTGAAGACATGGATAAACCTTCAAAAACATGACTGCATTTGGCCCTATGTGAGCTAGGTGTCCTGAAGTTTCTTATAATGGAAAAATCTTTTGAAAGAGTCTAGTTTTAATTCTTTGAATATTTGTTAAAAGAAGGCCTGGTGATTCTTGTGATGCCATCAGGATAACTTTCATGTTTTCTGAGTCACCTTCAAATCTATCAGTATAATTGAGTCATATTATATCTGGAGATTAAATACTTTTCTTTAAAATTAGATGAACTGACTACCCATTCCACATTTTGGCATTGAATGTGTACATTTGTACCTATAATTGATGTCCAAAATATGAATTCTCAAAGGAATTTTATCCCCTTCCTGTTTTGTAGCAGTTTCCTATAAGAGTAAACCATTTTGTTCTGAAAGGAGGATCATTAGGACAGAAAGAAAAGAACTCAAAATATTTTCAGGATGTTCCTGAAACTGACCAGACTCATTAGGCCATTCCCTCTCTTAGAGTAAACAGTCAAGACTTCTGGAAGTCATTTTCAGTCAACCAAACTACAAAGAAGATTCACAGATAAGTCAAGAAGCAAAGAAGCAGATATGAGACAAGTTGCCTGGAAAAGGCTGGAACCAACAGATCCAAAATGTGCTGCCTGCTAGTAATCAGTGTGCTTCAGGTCCCAGTTTTCATGACCTGTCATATATACTGGAGTGAACTTTCATGAGGCCACTTTCTTTGAGTCATTTCTGTTCATCTAAGTAGCCTCTCACTTATATTCTTATTGGTAACCCCAATAAAACTCATTGGTTCACAAACAAATTACTTTTTTACATTAATTACATTTTATTTGCTTTGTATCCCAGCTGTAGCATTCTCCCAATCCCACCCTCTCTCCATCTCCTCCCACCCCCCTCTCTAAGTTCACTTAATGGTAGGTTATGTGCCCAGTAGTAGGCAGGTAACAGAATATGAACTCAACAGCATCTTTGGAAGTTCGCTGCCTCATGTAATATCAGGGTTTTTTTTTTATCTTTTAAAAAGTATCTTACTGGATTTTGTAATTTTATTGTATTTATATTTTGCTTCTCTCTTTTTACTTGCCTGGTTCTTTTTTTTTTTTATAAAATATAGCTTCATTTTAGTGTTTTTATGGGATTCCTGTGTGTGAGGATGAGTGGGTGTCTGTTTCTTGTATTTTCCTTTAGTGTTTTTTTTCTTATGTACTATGGTATATTAATTTTGTTTTACATTATCTCTTTTTAAATTTTATCCGTATTCATTTTTGATTTGTTTTGTTTTGAGATGGGATTTTTCGGTGTACTCTTGGCTGATCTGCACTTGCTTTGGTAGACCAGATTGGCCTCGAACTCTCAAAGATTCACCTGCTGCTGCCTCTCCTGCTTACACTACCACATCTGGCTTATTATCATTACCCCTCAAAACTACAACAAAATAAAATACATTTTAGATGATGGAGCAGATATATTAGTAGAGAAATGGCAGCTTCAGAACGAATCATTGTTTTCCATGTGTGATTTATCCAAATTAGTTACCAAGTATATTTTTTTTTCAGTGTGATGATACCGAATATTCATTTTCGAAGTAATACAAGTTTCAATATTTAGTGAACCATAGCCATTTATAAAAGTGATATATCCTTGCCTTTCTAGGCTCCAAAGGAAGAGGACCTTGGTGTAATGGTCTCAAAACAGAGACTGATTATAAACTTACATTTCAAAAGAAAGTATCAGATTATATCAAGAATTGGCTCATAATTATAGCTGTTTGTAGTTGTACACGTCACTTTTACCTATAAAGCTGATGCCTATATAAAATTGAGATAAAAAACTTCATATTCAGTTTTAATAATATATACAATATAATAAAACAAAAGTAATACACTGTAATTAGAAGAAAAAAAAGCAAACACAAAGTGCCCAAGAAAAGTACAAAAACAGAGACTCACTCATTCACACTCTCAGGAATCCCATAAAAACAATAAGCTAGGAGCCATTATATATACACAAAGGACCTGGAGGGTAAAAAGAGAGAGAATTATATGTATGGGGGATAGGTGTGGGTATGTGTGGTTTGATGTGTGTGTGCGTGTGTGTGAGAGAGAGAGAAATAAAATAACTATAAATAATAAGATAACATTTTAAAAGACAGAGAGAAAACAGAAAAGCCCTGACACAACATTGTAATTAGAGAATCTCTAAGATGCCACTGGGTTTTCTGTTAAACTCTAGGTCTCAATCCCAGGTTATTAAAAATACAAAAATTACAGCCAACTGTCTACAAATTATCTACTTCTGTGAACAACCATGCCCTACGTCAATGTAGAGTGTGAAGTGAGTAATTTTTCCTCAATCTACCGTTTTTGCATTTTTTTCTCCACAGGTCTTTACCTATCTCTCTGTTGACCTCTATTTTTGAATGATAACTTTATTAATTCTGTGAACTCAATGAAATATTTGGCTCTACTGGTTTGATCATATGCTCTTCATCCTGGGCCAAGGTTTGTTTTCCATAATCACTCCAGGAAATGACTCTGACTCTAATCCGTATAATAGAAATTGCTCTTGGCACTGGTCAGCTTCATGCTAGAATTATCCCACAGCTCCATGAAAGAGGATTTGATAACTATAGCACAGAGGGAGATTATTCTGAAGTATCTGAGTAAATGAGATAGTGTATCTGTGATCACTTACAAACTACAGAGAATTAGTCAAATATCATTGGAGCTGTAAACCTATATTTGTATTCATTATACATATTTACATTAATATGTATGTATGTATGCATTTACATAAACATATATACATACATTTATGTGTATTTATATAATATGTGCAATGACTAATTCAAAGTACATTATGTATGGGTATGTGCATACCTACAGACTGGTATAAGCATGCAAGCACATGTTATACACATTATAATTAGATGTCCCGTAGACATACATTTACTCATTTGTATTTATATTTGTTGTATGTTTGGGTACAGATTATTCTAACCTTATTTGACTTTAATTGCTCTTTTCTTCAGTATTTATCTTCCCATTTTATTTTGATTTGTAATATTATATTTAACAAGTGTGTTTTCGTATTCCTTTTCTAATACTTTGGTCATTTTTTTTTCTGCTCTTGGCCAATATTAACAGAGGTTTCTAACTTTTGGTTTCCAGCCTCTATACACTTTACCTTGCTCCCTCAGAGGTGGAAGCTCATTCTTCCTATATAAAGAATAAGCCCCTCATTAACTTCTAGATGAGCCCTGACAGCAAATGTGAGTGATTCTTAATGCACTCTTGTCTCCAGATCTAGGACAGACAATCCGATGGCACTCACAGCACTAGTGTACTAGTTACTTTTCGTTGTTGTGATAAATCACCATGACCAAAAACAATTTAAGGAAGAGAGGGTCTAAATTTGGCCTATGGTTCCAGAGGGATAAAAGCCCTTTAGAGTCCGGTGGCATGGCAACAAGCAGCAGGCATCGGAGCAGGAGCAGGACACCAAGCGAACACATCTTACCCATTCATAAACACGACACAGAGAAAGTAATTGAAAGCATGGCCAGGCTACGAACTCTCAAATCCTGCCTCTGGTGATGAATTTGCTGTAGCAAAGCTGTACATTCTAAACCTCTGGAACAGCACCACTAACTGGAGAGCATGTCTTCATGCTTGAACCTGGGGTTGGCATTTCACATTCCGTGAGCCACACTGAGTTACCACTATTTGTGTTTAATTTAATAATACAAAGTATTTTGGTCAAATTAACCCCTAAACACTCTCTCTCTCTCTCTCTCTCTCTCTCTCTCTCTCTCTCTCTCTCTCTCTCTCTCTCTCACACACACACACACACACACACACACACACACACAGTTTAGCCATTCACCTCTCTTTTGTACCTGCCCAAATTTGCATTCTATTTTCAGTTTTTCAAGATGAATTT
The DNA here is from genome assembly GCA_028658305.1 of Pachyuromys duprasi. NCBI lineage: Eukaryota > Metazoa > Chordata > Mammalia > Rodentia > Muridae > Pachyuromys > Pachyuromys duprasi. Next base: position 28,647,627 of record CM053752.1, on the reverse strand, counting down.
GTGCTACTTAAATATTCTTGCATGTGAGGCTCTCCAATGAAGAGTGGCTTTCTCTGAGGGTTACATTCTTTCTAATATTTATTATACTTTACAGTCTGATTCCAGCCCCCTCCCTCTACTTCTCCCAGCCCCATCTTCATGCCTCCTATTCCCAACCCTCCATCCTCAGAGAAATGGAGACTCCCAAGTGGTACCAACCGACCCTGGTACTTCAAGTTGCAGCAGCACTAAGTGCATCCTCTTCTACTGAGGCCTGACAAGGCAACCCAGCTAGGGGAAAGGAATCCAAAGGCAGGCAACAGAAAACCTCTACTCCCATTGTGAGAAAACGCACAGGATGACCAAGCTGTACATCTGCTGCATATGTGTAGGGGGTCTAGGTCTAGCTTGTGCATCCTCATTGGTTGGTGGATAAGTCTCTTTGAACCCCATGGCATAGGTTACTTGACTCTGTAAGTCTTCTAGTAGTGCCCTGACCCCTTTAGCTCCCTTAAGCCTTCCTTACACTCTTCTACAAAACTCCCTAAGCTTGGCCTATTGTTTGATTGTTGGTCTCTCAATGTGTTTCCATTAGTTCCTGGATAAAGCCTCTCAGAAGATAGACCCCTGTCCACAACCCTAGAAGTGTTTCTTTTTTAAAAATTATTTATTTTTATATCAATCACAGGTTAGGTACTTTGCATCCCAGGCTTAGCCCCCCTCCTTCCTTCCATCTCACCATCTCTCTCCCTCCCTCATCTCCCTCCTCCCCCCCGCAAGTCCACCAACAGGGGAGGACCTCCTCCCCTTCCATCCAACCCCAGCTTATCCTGTCTCCTCAGGGCTGGCTGCAATGTCCTCCCCTGGGATCTAGCCAGTCTGTCATTCCCCAGCTTGTATGGGGGAGGGTCAAAGAGTCAGCCATGAAGTTCATGACTGAAACAGTCCCTGTTTCCCTCACTAGGGTCTTCAGTCTGACACTGAGCTATCATGGGACCCATCTGAACGGGAGTTCCAGGCCACATCCACACATGGTCCTTGATTGTAGAAACCATCTCATACAAGAACCTGCCCTGCTCAGTTTGGTCTTTGTGGAGCTCTTGTTCTCCCCAAGTCTCACCAACCACCCCCAAT
>CM053752.1:28569893-28646014 GCA_028658305.1 Pachyuromys duprasi | reverse complement strand
TGATTGATATAAAAATAAATAAATTAATTAAAAAAATTTTCCTGTATCTCCGCTCAATTAAAATCTCCACTGCTTTTGGGTGTTTCTGGTGGGGCCATGGTGTCCTGATTTTTGTTGGGTGAGTTCTTTCGCCGATTTCTGGGCATTTGTTTATATATAATCAGGGAGCTGTTTTTGCTTTAAGGCTGTACTTAAGTCTGAAACTGTCAATCTCTTGTGTCAGGAGTATTCTTCAAGAAGATCAGGGATTTCCAATGGTTTGTTAGTGTGTGTTGTGTCTCAGTTGAACTCTGTTGTGGGCTCTGTGTGCCCGGCTTCGTGCTCTGTGCTAGAAGCTATGATTCCTGCAGGCTGGTCACCCCTCTGGTCTGGAGGCTTTACTCCTCACTCTGTGCTAGAGTCTGAGTATCCCAGTTTGAGATGTCAGCTGGTGGCTGTTTGCTCTGCCTTGGGCTTGCTGTTAAGGGCTCTCCCCTGGACTGGAGATTTGGCGCCCCCTTCTGGGTGGGTTTTGGTTGGTTGCAGGCATTAGGGAGCGGTGTCCACCCACTCTATGCAGGCCTGTCTGAAATGGTGCTGGAGGCCTTCTCTTTCTGGCCAGTGGACACACACATGGGCTGAGGTTTTTGCTGGTGGATGCGTGCAGTATGTGCCTGCAGTGTGCAGTCTGGTCAAAATGGTCCCCGACCCTCTCAGTCTGAGGTGATTCCAGCGATTGGTGTGCATCTGCTGTACACCCGTGGGTTGAAGCAGAACCCGGGTCCTTCCCAGACTTGCCCGTGGTGGACTCACACAGGGACTGAGGTTTTTGCTGGCAGATGCGTGCAGCGTGGACCCGCAGTGTACAGGTCAGTGAAAACGTTACCAGGTTCCTCCTCAGACTGCCAGGGAGACTGTGTGATCCAGTCTATTATGGAGGTTCCGGCTGCCCAGTGCAGCTGCTTGTTCAGATCAGAGCTGTGTGCTGCCCGTCACCCGGAGATTTTTCCAGGTAACAACTGGGTGTCCCTAGGTTTTTCCCACTTGATTTTCTCACCATAGGAGTTTTGCTCACCTGGCAATCACAAATGCTGGCATTTTAGGTCCCAAAGTTCAGTCTCCTGATTGCTGCGTTGTTTCTGCCGTCCTACTCCTCAGACACAGTGTCCTCTCGAGGCAGCCATCTTGGATCTCCGAAGTGTTTCATTAATAGCATGATGGGTTGGCTTTCTCCCATGGGATGGACCTCAAGTTGGTCCAGTCATTGGTTGGTCATTCCCTCAATTTATGCTTGATTTTTAGTTTTTTACTTCTTCTAGGTGAAACAAACTTTAGTCTAAGCTTTTATGGGTGGGTTGGTATCTCCTCCCCTCACTGGAAGTCCCACCTTGCTATAAAAAGTTGTAATTTCAGCCTCCATATCCCCTGCTGCTAGAAGTTTCAACTAGTGTCACCCTCACTGAGCTCCAGTAGCCTAACTTGTCTCAGAGAAGCCCCCAGCAATTTCTGTGTTCTCTCCCAGTCCTCCATCCCTAACCTCTACACTCTCCTAATGCCTGATCCCCACCCCTGTTACCCTCTCCACCCCCTTTCACCCAGTTCCCTCATTTCATCTACTTCAAATATCTATTTTATTTCCCATTATGAGCGAGATTCAAGCACCTTTCCTTGGGCCTTCTTTGGCTCTTTGTGTCTTTGGATAGTAGCAAGGTTTTCCTGTATTTTATGGCTAATATCCATTTATACGTTAAGTTGATGCTACAAATGTCTTTCTGGGTGTGGATTACCTCACTCAGGATGATCTTTTCTAGTTCCTTCCATTTGCCTTCAAATTGTGTGATGTCTTTCATTTAATAGTTGAGTAGTATTCCATTGTGTAATGTACCACATTTTCTTTTACAATTCTTTGGTTGAGGAACATCTAGGTTCTTTCCAGTTTCATCCATTGCTGGTGGGAGTGCAAAATTGTACAACCACTGTGGAAATCAGTCTGGATGGTTCACAGATAATTGGGAATATATCTACCTCAATACACAACTATACTCCTTTTGACCATATATCCAAAAGATGTTCCACCATACCCCAAGAACCCCTGCTCAACTATGGTTATAATAGTTTCATTCATAACAATGTTACAATATTAACATCAGTAGTTTCATGGCTTGGTGTAGGTTCATCTTCCACACCATATTTTCAAATGTTTACTTAAGTCTAATATGAAAAGTTTTCATGTATGCCCCAACCATTGCCTTTGGCTATTTGGCCCTTAGACAGGAACCACACACCAGTAATATGAAACCAGCCCAGACAGCTGGGATGTCTGTAGTAAGCTCTGGTCTGAGACCTTTCATCATGCCACATGTCCTCTGTTATTTATTCTTTCAAACGGCATTGGTATGAACTGTAACAGTATCAATTTGCCATAGTCATAGCTCAAGAATTTGAAGAATCAGCCAACAGTAAAGAGAAAATTCAAATTATTTTCTATTTACACCTAACCTACAACCACGCCTTCAAGAGCAGACATTAAAGATGAAACCGTTGTCTTTGGTGGTTAATCAACATGAGAATATCATGAAAAAATTAAAATAAAGGTTCAAATATATAGAATTCCTCAGTTATAGGTCAGTGGTGGTTACTTATATTTACTGAATATTTAAATAATGCTGTAAATTAATGAGATGGCATTTCTCTGATTCCAGAAATATCTGTATTATATCTCATAGGTGCCTTTAGGATCTTTTGTCCATTCCTTAGAAGTCTTGCTTCCAGCTCTCCCTTCAAGCAGAAGGTGCATACTCTATTTTAAGAGGTTGTGCTATTTCAGAAAATAGCCCAGACCATAAGTATGAAGGTTCTTTTTCACTTCTATCATCCAGTGAGTGTTGCTGTTGGTTACTACAAGTGGTAGCCAAGATATATTTCTTGAACTAGAAATTCCTTCTGGTATCTTGGCAAAGTAGGAAAATAAAATGAACTCATAACACATACAGCAACACATTATGAAACATGAAACTGAATGAAAGCCTGAAAACCTTAAACCAGTGGTTCTTAACCTTCCTAATGCTGTGACTTTTCAACATCTCATACCTGGTAACTTCCAACAATAAAGTTATTTTCATTGCTACTTTATAACTGTAATTTTGTTAATATTATGAATCTTTTTAAATTTTTATTAATTACACTTTATTCACTTTGTGTCCCCCTATAAACCTCCACCTCCCCTTCCAATCCCACCTTCCCTCCCCCTTCTCCACACATGCCTCTCCCCAAGTCCACTGATAGGGGAGGTCTTCCTTTCCTTCCTTCTGATCCTAATCTATCAGCTCTCATCAGGAGTGGTTTCATTGTCTTTCTCTGTGTCCTGGTAAGGCTGCTCCCCCATCAGGGTGAGGTGATCAAATAGCAGGCCAATCCGTTCATGTCAAAGGCAGTCCCTGTTACCATTACTATGGAACCAACATGGACACTGAACAGCCATGGGACACATCTGTGCAGGGGTTCTAGTGCATGGTACTTGGTTGGAGAATCAGTCTCAGGAAAGACCCCTGTGCTCAGATTTTTTTATTCTGTTGCCCTCCTTGTGGAGCTCCTGTCCTCTCCCTATCTTACTATTTCCCACATCTTTCGTGAGATTCCATGCACTCTGCCCAAGAGTTGGCTATAAGTCTCAGCATCTGCTTTGCTATTCTGCAGAGCAGAGTTTTTTTGTTTTCTGTTGCTATTGTTTTGAGAGACTGGGTTTCTCTGTAGCCCTGGCCATAGTGGACCTCACTCTGTAGACCAAACTGACCTTGAACTCAGGAGATTCACCTGCCTCAGCCTCCCAAAGGCTGGGATTAAAGGTGTGAGCCATCACTCTCAGGAAATGAATTTTTTCATTTTAATTTTTTAAATATTAATCACAGATAATGTACTTTGTATCCCAGCCATAGTCCCCTCCTTCATTCTCTCCCAATCCCACCATCATTCCTTCATGTCCTCCCTGTCCCTTTCCAAGTCCACTGAATCTTAATGTAGATACCTGACTTGCAGGATATCTGTTATATGAACAACTCCAAGTCATTGAGACCCACTGAAAACCACTGCTCTAAACAACAATAACAACAACAACAAAAAACAAACATGTAATCCCAGCTGTAGGGTGTTGTAATATTATGAAAGATGTTTTAATATCCAGATATTAAATCACTCTTCTGCTATACCCATGAATTATCTGTCTAGCCCCAGAAAATGCACTGAGCTTTTCCAGACTTCAGCTGTCTCAGTTATAAATTTAGCATTATCAAAAGGACTTTTCCTCTAACTAGGAGCTGTAACTGATATTCTTCTTGCTTAACCATTCCTAATTATATAATTTCTAGTTAATTCTTCCAATAAAAACAAAGAGCAGCAATAGAAAACTCAAAATAATTCTTTCCTGGCCAATTACATATCAAAGCATAATGTGCTATATTAATATATTCTTAGGCAGGCCACTCTCATTCCTTCACCCTGGACAGGCTCAGCCCTAGGGGATGCTGGAATCCAACATGTTCCCTCCAAAAACAGAAGTGAGAACAGGAATTACACCGACACACTAGTTTCTCCTACACACTGAGGCTCATTTCTCACCTCTCACTTCCTCTCTTAGCAAATCAGCTGTCACTCTAACTGTCACATTGAGGGACACCTACATTTTATGATGTGCTTTACTTTCAGTTTCTGAAAGGCAAAGTTTTCTTGCTTGGCTGATATCTGCACATACTTAGTTTTAGTTAGTACCTTCCCTCCATAGTTTCATAACTAAGTGGGCATCACTTTACCATACCCCTTAAATGCATGCATTACATTGCATTTTATTTTGACCCCAGGATTAATTATGAGTTCTGAGCACACGAGTGCTTCACTCCTTTTTATGGTACTACACATGCCAAAGGTGTTAGATAACTCTTAGTTCAATTGCACACATTGTACAACCTCTTGGAAATTAAAGCGGTTATGAACAGCTTTGTCATGGCTCTCACAGTGAATCATCTTCATTTAGACACAAGCTGTAATGATTACATCATTTCTTTTCAAGCCGGACAAAACATGTCTTTCAACACAATTCACAACTTAAGGGTGACTTTATTATCTCCAGGCACACAGGCAATGGCTAGGTTTCATTCTACAGGAGGAAAACCAGCAACGGCAACTATGTAACCATTTTAGTTTAGGGAATCCTTATTCACATATTATCTCTCAATTGACACAGGGACATAAACAGTGCACTGTATTTGGGCAGATGTTATCAGCCATGGTGCAGGAAAGAGATACAAACACTGATTTTTATTTTTTTAAAAAGGACAAAAATGATAATAGTAAAATTGCAAGTCAGATTTGAAGAGCTAAATCCTTAACAAACTGGACATAGAGTGAAGGTTTGAGATTAAGAAAAGCACTCAGGGGAAGGACCAAGGAAGTGTGCTGTCAGCTGGAACTGGCATCTCTGAGTGGTGGTGGTGAGCATAATGAGACGGTTCATAGAGTATGGAAACACTGTAAACTCAATGAATCTGATGAGCTGTGCCAAGGGCCACTGTGTCAGTGCTGCTCCCTGGAACAGAGAGCAAACAGGACCACCTGTCTTCCAGAACCCTCTGGCACCACCTACTGGTGGGTGAAAACATGGAGACAGTTTGATCCTAGCACCACACAGCAGAGTATGAAAGGATAGCCTTGTTGTTTTATGCACAAGTGTAATAACTGCTGCTGTTTTGGTAATCCAGAGTACTGGGGATCCAAAGGTTTTAGGAAAAGCTTTATAAAAGGCTCACAATGAGTATATACCTTGTGTGTGTGTGTATGTATGTACGTAGTTACATACAAATGCACAAATATGTATGTATGTTATGTGTATTTGTGTGTGTCCTTTATGCATACATAACATGGTGATGGTGTGAATATAGAATTCAGAGGAAAACTTGCTGAAGTTGATTCATTCATTCCACCCTGCAGATCGTAAGACTCGAACTCTGGCTTTAAGATTAGGAGAAAAGCCAAGCATGGTGGTGCACGCCTTTAATCCTTACACTTGGGAGGCAGAGGCAGGTGGATCACTGTGAGTTCTAGGCCAGGAGGGTCTACAAATCAAGTTCAGGACAGCCAAGGCTACAAAGAGAAATCCTGTCTTGACAAACCATTTAAAGAAAGAAAGGAAGAAAAGAAAGAAAGAAAGAAAGAAAGAAGGAAGGAAGGAAAGGAAAGGAAAGGAAAGGAAAGGAAATAAAGAAAGGAAGGAAGGCTCTTAGGAGAAAGTATCTTTAACTGCCAAGTTCCCTATCTCTCTGTCCCAACATAGATAGATTTCTATTACTTTAAGGCATGGTTCAGATTGTAAGACCACTATACATTCTCCCTAGAAATTATTAGAATATATATGTGTATGTAGTAAAGGAAGTAAAATATGTGTAAACCTGAAACCTGGCCAACATTTTTGTTTGCTGACAGCATTTAGACCTGACTAGCACAGAAAGATCTACCTAAGCTACATTACCTTTCTGAGCCTCAATTTCTGCACCTGCAGGTTCTCATAATGGGTTTCCTGTCTAACAGGATTAAATTATTCAGTAGCTACATATTGAACAGCCACAGTTCAACAGACACTGCGCTGCAATGAGAATACAATGATACAAGTCACAAGATGATTACACTCCTAGAAGTTAAAATCTATGGGAGAGATCAGCTATAAAGAAATAAACCAAAGAAAAATATACAATAAATACTGAGTATGTGAGTGCAAATGTGCTGATTTCTGTGATGGCAAAAGTGTAGCCATGAAAAATAATGTAAAGATGCCAAGAAGAGCGACATGGTGAAAGGATGGGAGATTCTCGGAACAGGGCATTTGGATTGAAAACTATGGAGTGAAAGCAGATTCCTGGATAAAGGTGGGTATTAAAACAGCAAACAGGACAGAGTGACAGTCCATGAGGAAGGAGGAAGCAAGACACATTTGGAAGTGTAGAAAGTGGCAGGAAACAGGTAACGTTCCCAATCATGGTTGTTTTCCCACCCCATGCATTAGCAAACCTTAAGGCAAGCAGAGTGGGGCATGCTAACACTGTACTGTATATGTTCTTTCACCAGATATTTAAGTTGTAATAATAATGTGGGCTTAAAGGGTTTGATTGCTTGATCACAGCAGCTTGTTAATTAAAGGTGCAAAGAGGGGAATGATTAGTGAAGGCAAGTTTGCACCTGAGGGAGAAATAGGATTAGCTTGCCTGAGAAATCAGATTAGTGTTCCTGGCAACAGGCCAATTGTGAAGAAGCATGCAGAACCTCCAGAGAAATAAAAATCTCTGTTTCCAATTTCTCTGTAGGAAGACAGGCCTCTGCTCCACGCAGACAAGGGCAGGGCGAAGTGCAAAGCATGGGGCACTGTTTACCCCTGACATTGACTGGCTTTCTCAGTATTAAATGTGTGATTTGCTAATTGCTCTTGGTGGAGATAATTCTGTCAGGAATTCATTTGGCTCAGAGTTCTTAAGGCTGTGGAATCGCCACACTCAGTGATTAATGGGCAAGGTTGATGTTCACATCCTCTGTTAGAGAGCTTTGGACCTCTTCCCATCTTCAGGGGCCCTCTGGGTTTAGTTTGTATCAGACAGTGGCATGGCTTCCACTAAACTATTGCAGCTTGGCTTCCAGTGAGCTGATTAGTAAAGAGAATAGAGTGGAGCCAACTTAGAAATCAGGACTACAATGACAAAACCCACCATGTCACAGTAGCCAGGAGCCAGCCTGAGAAAAAGAAAAGGCAGAGGTTTGGGCACCAAGCGAGCCCCATTTAGAGCCATGTCTCGTGAGCTGTACAAATTAGCTTGCCTTTTGGTGCCTCAGATTACATAGTGTAATACAAAACACATACCTTGAGGGAGTCCTAGAGAACTTTTAGATAAGGAAACTCATTAGTTTCTCCTTTGGGCCATTTTTCAGTAAGAAAAGGCCTGTTTGTTATAATCACAACAAAGAATTTTTCACAAACAGCTTTTGCTTTTGTCTAAGACTGGGCCAGAAATCAGAGTCAGCAAAAATTTGTCATTTATATGTAAGCATTGCTTCCCCAATGTTGGAAAAAAAATCACCAATATTTACAGTATCTCCACACTTATGCTTCATGTTTGCTCATCCATTAATGTATTCTCCCACCCTTCAGTGGTCACTGTCATCTCCCCCCCTCCCCCTGCTGCCCTCCTCTCTCACATGCTGGTACCCATCTCATCTACCATGCTACCTGGCTCACGATTGCTCCTCATAAAAGCAGCAGACACATAGACTTCTTTGCCTACTTTCCCATAATTCTGACCTCATCCTCCTTATACGATGTATTATTTATATTTCATCATTTTCTTATTCCCTCGATATTAATTTATTATAACCTTCTAGAAAATACCATAGAGGTCTTGTAGATAACACAGTTTTCTTCATTACCACCATCCTTCAGGAATTATTGGAAAAAAAACTGAGGTTCATTTTTCTAATGCTTATGAAGTTGTAAACATATATTGAAGACTAAATTAAGTTTCCCACTACCGTAAATAACATTCTCACATTGTGTCTTTTGGTTGTTCATTGGATAGAATCCTAGAATGCTAAGTGGCACTGTTCTTGGTAGTGCTACTGTCAATAGTCAACAGGGCTTCTTATTCTCCCCTCTTCTACCCCTACATCTACATAAAAAAATATGTTAGTACCTACACATTTACAGTTCTGTTTTGTTCCAAACCAAGTCCTTTGATTCACTTCCAATTATCCATTGGGATCATGTCACTTTCTCCTTGCATTCCTGCCTTTGGCTGCTTACAGACCTTTCTTTTTCAAAATCTTTCTAAGTGAGGATTGATCCTCTTATGAGGTAGCCATTCCATTGGACCTAAGATAGTCACGTGTTTGCAAGTCATGCTGGCTCGTTATTCTTGTTGTTTTCAGCAGATACCTCCTGTTTTGCTCAGTTAAACCTCCTGTTTTACTCTGTTATGCCTCCTGTTTTGCATGGTTAATTTTCCTGTTTTGCTTGGATATGTTTACTTGGAAACCTATATAAGTGGTTTACTCTGTAATAAAGATGGTGCCTTGATCAGAGCACTGTCTTGGTGTCACTTCTTTGTGTTCTCTGTCTCTTTTAATTCCCAGCTCCTTGTGCAGGCGGTTACTATTGGTGGTCGGTCGTAGGCAACTGCACTCTTACCCCGGGTCCTCTTTCTTGTTTATCTTCTTTAGGTGTATAAATTTCAGTATGTTTATCCTATCTTATATGTTTATACAAGTGAGTATATACCATGTGTGTCTTTCTGCTTTTGGGATACCTCACTCAGGATGATTGTTTCTAGGTCCCATCATTTTTTTTTTTTTTGCCTGCAAATTTCATGATTTCCTTGTTTTTAATTGCTGAGTAGTATTCCATTGTGTGAAAGTACCACAATTTCTGTATCCATTCCTCAACTGAGGGACATCTGGGTTGTTTCCAGGTTCTGGCTATTACGAATAAAACTACTATGAACATTGTTGAACAAATGTCCTTGTTGTGTACTTGAGCAACTTTTGGATATATGCTCAGGAGTGGTATAGCTGGATCTTGAGGTAGCAGTATTCCTATTTGTCTGAGAAAGTGCCAGATTGATTTCCAAAGTGGATGTATAAGTTTGCATTCTTACCAGCAATGGAGGATGGTTCCCCTTTCTCCACAACCTTTCCAGCATGTGTTGTCACTTGAGTTTTTGATCTTAGCCATTTTGATGGGTGTCAGGTGAAATCTCAGGGTTGTTTTGATTTGCCCACTTTATTATGTATTCTGAAGAGGATCCCAGATTATTTATCAGCAAATATTGATTCTACCAAATCCTTGTCCAGAAATTCCTGCTGATTTTATGAGAAGTAAAAGAAACTGCAAAGTTCATATCATGTAGTATAAATCTTTACAAAATCTCTCCCTTGTCACACTTCCCCATCATACACATGTAGTCTGCCTTGTTGGCTCTCCACCAGTTTTACACTGGTCTCAGGATCCTGCCATTTTATTCTTTGCTCTCTACTATGCAGTTTTCAATATATTTTTCATGAAAGAATAAATTTATGAATTAGTATTAAAATGGGTTATATCCAGATTGTCTCTAATCATAAACATGATCTTCTTCCAAGACCTTGGTGTTATTCTTGTGAGTTCTTTGATTTGGAGTCAGTTGGATTAACATTCCGGGTTTGTGGCTGATTGTCTTGGTGGCCTTCCCTATGCTAGCATTGATATTTTTATACTTGTGACTGAGATGAACTCAGAATGACTGGCAACAGAGGATGTTGGAAGAAGAGCACTGGAGATAGTCTGAACTCAAAACAAAACAAAACAGAAACCTATCTTTTTCTTTTATTGATAATAGATTATTTTCTTGTATAATATACCTTAATAGCAGTTTTCCCACTCTCTAATCGCTCTGGTTCTTCCTGACAACTCCAACCATCTGGATCCATTCTCAACTGTCTCTCATTAAAAAAGAACAAACTTCTGAGAGATAATCCCCCCAAAATTACAAAATAAAATATAATAAGATAAAACAAAGACCATCATTTTGAGGTTGGAGAAGGCAAACCAGGAAAGAAAAGAGTCCCAAGAAAAGGAACAAGAATCATAGAACCCCTCATTAACACACTCAGGAATCCCATAAAAACGCTAAACTGAAAGTTACATATAACATATAAGCAGGGTACCTGGTGCATACCCATGTGCTTGTAGCTTCAGTCTCTGTGAGTGTATATGAGCTTTGCTCAGTTGCCTCATATTTTGCTTTCCTCATGTCCTTCATTCCCTCCGGATCTTACATTCTTTGCACTTCTTTTTACATTGATTGCCCTGAGCTCTATGGGGAAGGATTTGATTGAGAAATTCCATTAAGAGCTGAATGGTAGGCTCCTGTCCTGTTTCTTGTTTTCTCCTACTTCCAATGCCCATCCTATTTGTCTTTCTAAATGAGGTTTGATCATCTTACCCAGGGTCCTCCTTCTTGTTTAGATTCTTTAGAAAAACTCTATCTAGCAGTGTATCAAAATAGATGCTGAGACTCATAACCAAACTTTGGGCAAAGTGAAGGGAATCATTTGAAAGACGGGGGAGTTATTAAGACCTGGGAAGGACAGGAGCTACACTAGGACCAAATATGTGTGGGCATAGGGGCTTGTCTGAGACTGATTATCCAACCAAGGACAATGCATGGATATAACCTAGAACCCTTTCTTGGATGTAGCCCATGGCAACTCAGTGTCCAAGTGGGTACCCTAGAAAGGAGAACAGGGACTGTCTCTGACATGAACTCAGCAGATGGTTTTTGGACCTCCCTACCCTCTGTGGGAGGAGCAGCCTAGCTAGGACACAGAGGAAGACATTGCAGCCAGTCCTGAAGAGACCTGATAACCTAGGGTCAGATGAAAGGGGAGGAAGACCTCCCCTATCAGTGGACCTAGAGGGGGGTAGGGAGGAGATGAGGGAGGGATGGTGGCATTGGGAGGGAATGAAGGAGATGGCTACAACTGGGATACAGTGTAAACAAACTGTAATTAATATAAAAATAAAACTTTAATTAAAAAAAAACTGAATGGTCTCAGATCCTTTTTTCTGGAATGTCTGGCTGTGGCTCTCTGAATCTGTTCCCATCCACTACAGGAGAAAGTTTCTCTGATGATGGTTAAATAAGACAGTGAGCATAACAAGATACCATTAGGAGTCATTTTTTTATATTTTATTTTATATTAATCACAGGTTATGTATTTTGTGTCCCAGCTGTAACTCCCTCATTCCCTCCCACTACCCCCATCCCTTCCTCATCTCCTCCCTGCCCCTTTCCTAGTCTACTGATAGAGGAGGACCTCCTCCCCTTCCATCTAACCCTAACTTATCAGTTCTCTTCAGGGCTGGCAACAATGTCCACTTCTGTGGTCTAGCAAGGCTGCTCCTCCCTTGAGGGGGTGGGGAGGAGTCATTTTAAAATTATAGGGTGTTTGTTGTTGTAGGTTGTGATGGTGGTTGTTTTGTTGTTTTGTTTTTTTTTCGTGTTTGTTTATTTTGTTTTGTTAAGACAAGTAGTGTTTGGTTTTACTGTGGAGTATATAATCTCTAATTATTAATCACTCAAGCACTGTAGGACATATGCTGCATGTCTTGGAATAAGCCTTGAGTTAAATCAGACTTTGGTTGGTTACTCCCATAAACTTTGTATCCCTACTGCCCTGGTATATTTTGTAGTCAGGAGAGCAGTGTAAAGAGTTTGTGGCTGAGTTGGTGTTTATAGATCCCTTATGGTAGCTTGCAAACTACGCTCCCATACCAAAGACACTAACTATAATGTTGAATATAGGGGTAAAGTTTCTATGTAGGTACCAGCTCAACATCTCAGTGTTCAATGAGTTATATGGATGTTGTTTTCAGTAATGAGGCCTTGCTATCCATTTTTGGAGAGTGGCCTTTTTTGCCCAAGCAGCCAGTCTTGCCCATAGCCTGGATTGTTTGGGGATTTCCATAGGACTCCTTTAGGTGATTGACCCTCCTCAGGATTTAATATTACTATCTGTTGATCTACAATAAGGATGTCTACTTATTACACTCTCGGTCACAGGTACAGAGCCAAATGTACACAGGTTACCATATACGGGACCTTGGGATAATCAATATCTGTTAAATGTGATCTGTCCTTGTAGTCTTCTAGAAGCATTATTCCAAGCTTGTATTACTGTTTTCTTTTTGTTTGTTTGTTCTTTCCTCTCCATGGTTACACTTGATCAATTGAAGACCTGAGGTAACTAGCTCTCTTGCTAGACATTTCTACTTCAGACAAGAGCAGTGTTGTCAGATTGACTGCTAGAGACATGTTATAGAGTTGGACAGAAGCAATAGAAACTGCATTTTGGCTTTGCTTTCGACCTTGATGGCTTGCCTATGGCAGAGTCTCCAGTACTACACTGGTTCGCAGTAGAACTCTGATATCAGAAAACAAAACCAGAGCAGATGAATAAATCATTCTTTATCTTCTAGTAGGTTGTGGTAGGTAGCTTCCAGTGAGCCATTTAAATACCTTTTATGTTCATGTCAAGAAGCTATGGAAAGACCTAATATAATAATATATTACAAAAGGCTCAGACTAAAGTTGATAGCAAATCAATGCTAGTTGTCACAGTGCTGATATAGAGACATGTAAGGTCACAGTGAGAATGAATATACAGTCCAGGGACAATGTGTAATATGAGAATCTAACATTAAGCTGGCCTAAGCAGACTTCATTCCACTCCTCAGTCCTTAATAAATAATTAGAAATTTATAATAATATAATATCATTTCACTTTGCCAATGCATAATTCACAGATCTCTCTAAGGATACCCCAAAGATAATACATAAAGTTTGCTGTGTTTTAAAATCCTTATGAGGTTTCATATTAGTCCTGACATTTACAGTATTCATTATGTTCTTGCCATATCAGGAACTATTAGCACCACTTCTTGGAAGGACATGAAACCTTAAAAAAAATAAGTCCTTTTTTTTGATTGAAAGAATTTTATGACAGGTTCCAATTATTCATCTAGGCCTTATGACACACATTTTCAATGGGGAAAGGGATCTGAAAATATAGTGTTTTATCAATATGTGCCATTCTGTATTTATGATTCCATGAAGAAGTTGACAGACCTTTCTTCTATTGGAAATAATTAATATAGCACTTTAATATTGTATCATGGGGAAAAATAATAACACATAATTTCACTCAATCTTATTTCTTCTGACATGTGCTAAGGAACAATACCAAGCACAGACTGATAGCATGTTAATAACATTACTATATTTTTATGTTAAACTGATAGATAGCGGAGGATTGTACAGTTCATACAGAAAATATAATGAACCAAATTGGAATCATAGACATCAATAGTTGTTGAGTAAACACCTGAACTGTTGAATGAAGACATAGATTTAAATTTCTTGAATCATACTTAATTATGTAACATATTAGTTTGATACATAAGTTTATCTGTATAACTGGGTTGCTGGAGTCTATCAGTCACTTTACTAGTATGCTAGTGAGCATAGGAATTCCCACAGTATCATCCAAGGCTTCACAGGTTCGCCATTCCTGCTTGGAAAAGTCTTCTTCTTCTTCTTCTTCTTCTTCTTCTTCTTCTTCTTCTTCTTCTTCTTCTTCTTCTTCTTCTTCTTCTTCTCCTCGTCCTCCTCCTCCTCTTCCTCCTCCTCCTTCTTCTTTCTTCTTTTTTCCAGAAAATCTCTCTCCTTATTATATATCATTGTTCTTGATTTTAAATATGCTTGGTTTGAAATAACTATAGTTACACAGTTTTCTTTTGATCATTATTAACCTGAAACGACTTAATTCATTTCTTTATTTCTAATGTATTTGAGTCTTTTGGCTTAAGGATAACTTCATACAGACAGTTTATTTGTGAGATTGCTTGTTAACTCATTCTGGTCATCTCTGATATTAATTTAATGAAATTATTACTAATATAGTTGAAGGAATATCTACTTTAGGTGTAACTCTTTCCTGTGTATTAAGTTCATGCATTTCTCTGGTTTTAATTGAACATTTTATATGCCATAGTCTTTCCTCTACTCAGCATAAAACAATCATTATCTTAAACCTTTCAGTACTATCCTAAACTTTTCTACACACTTTTACTATCAATTTTGTTCTCTATTGAATAACACTACCTACTACATGTGATGTCAGGACACACAGCCACCCAAAGCTTCCCTCTTGTCATTCAGGATGTTGCTATCATCTAATGCATTTAAACACTAACAAAATCAGCAAATTCAGTATTTAAGTTATTATCTTTTTGAGTGTGTGTGGTTCTTTTAAGATTTTTAAAATCAATTTATTTTTATTACTTACAGTTTGTTCACTTTGTATCCCAGCTGTGACCTCCTCCCTAATTTCCTCCTGATGCCTCCCTCCCAGATCACCTTCCATGACCCTCCCAAAGTCTACTGATAGGGGAGGTCCTTGTCCTTTTCCCTCTGACCCTAGCATATCAGGTCTCATCAGGACTGGCTGCATTGTGTTCCTCTGTGGCCTAGTAAGGCTGCTTCCCCCCTCAGGGGAAGGTGATCAAAGAAACAGCCACTGAATTCATGTCAGAGACAGTCCCTGTTGCCATTACTAGGGAACCCTCTTGGATACTGAGGTGCCATGGGCTACATCTGTGCATGTTCGTAGCCGCTTTACTTGTAACAGCCAGAATCTGGAAACAATCCAGATGTCCCTCAACTGAGGAATGGATACAGAAATTGTGGTGCATTTTGTTGGAGCCTGCCAGCATAGTCGAATGGTTCTTGAGTCAGGAGTAAGGATTAAAATTAATAAACTAACACACAACACATGGGACGTTTCCGAGAGGCTCTAGCAGTCATGACTAACCAGCCAGCAGCTTGGCTTTATTTCAGACTCCTTTTAAGCCAGAGTAAAAACAGCTCAGCACAATGAGTTAAAATCACAAGGAGGTGAAACAAGAGTTGCGGTTTTGACAAGCTATCCCACCTGCTGTCACAAAACAAAAGGAGATAGACGAGGACCCAGGTTGGTATGATCAATGCTCCTTTAGATGAACAAATGGGATGGACATTGAATGGAGGAGAAAACAAGCAACAGGACAGGAGCATACCAAGAGGACCTCTGAAAGAATCAATATAGCAATATATCAAAGCAGATATTAAGACTCACAACCAAGCCTTCGGCAGAGGGCAGAAAATAATAATAAAAATAGGGGAAGTTAGTAAGACTTGGGGAGAAGAAGAACTCCACAAAGACCAAACTGAGCAGGGCACAGGGGTCTTATACGAGACAGTTTCTCGAACCAAGGACCGTGTATGGATATGGCCTAGAACCCCCGCTCAGATGTGGCCCATGGTAGCTCGGTGCCCAACTGAAGACCCTAGTAAGGGGAACAGGGACTGTTTCTGTCATGAACTGGATGGCTGGCTCTTTGACCCTCCCCCATACACGCCAGGGAGTAACAGCCTGGCTAGATCCGAGGGGAGGACATTGCAGCCAGTCCTGAGAGGACAAGATGATCTGGGGTCGATGGAAGGGGAGGAAGTCCTCCCCCGTGGGTGGACTTGGAAGGGGGGCAGAGAGGAGATGAGGGAGGGATGGGGAGAGTGGGAGGGAGGGGGCTACACCTGGGATGCAAAGTACCTAACCTGTGATTGATATAAAAATAAATAAATTACATTTAAAAAAAAAGGAGATAGACTTGCAAAAGCTTCCCTGACTCCAGAAAAAGCCTTGTAGAGCCAGTCATTAAAAAACAAGGCAGCTGCTAAAACAGCGGCTCCTGACAGAGACAGAGGCCCCCAACAGCATTTGCACAATGGAATACTACCCAGCAATTAAAAACAAGGAAATCGTGAAATTTGCTATCAAATGGTGGGAGCTAGACTATATCATCCTCAGTGAGGTATCCCAGTAGCAGAAAGAGACACAAGGTATATACTCACTTATAAGTGGATATTAGAAATATAAATGGGATTAGCATACTAAAATCTGTACACCTAAATAAACTAAACAAGAAGGAGGACCCTGGGTAAGAGTATCAGTCTTCACTCAGAAAGGTAAACAGGGTGGACTTTGGAAGAGAGAGAAAACGGAACAGGACAGGAGCCTACCACGTAGAGCCTCTGAAAGACTCTACCTAGCAAAGTATCAAAATAGATGCTGAGACTCACAGCCAAACTTTGGGCAAAGTGCAGGGAATCTTATGAAAGAAGAGGGAGTTAGAAAGTCCTGGAGGGGACAGGAGCTGGACAAGGAGAGAAACAAAACCAAAAAAGCTGGGCACAGATATCTTTTCTGAGACTGATACTCCAAACAATTTATTACCTTTGATCATTTAGGAATAATAATAATAAAAAGAAGTATAATACACAGGCTTATAATCCCAGCTACTTAGGATATGAAGTAACATGGATTGATCATGAGTTTAGGTTGCAGCTACATTGTGAAAAGAGACCTGTCTCAAAGAAAGAAGAAATCAAAGGAAGGCTGCATATATAGCTCAGGTTTACATTGTTGACTAGTACAAAGAAGACCCTGGGTTCATTCCTCTGTAGTGTCTCCTTCTCAAAAAAATTAAGAAGAATCAAATTATATTAAAGTATTTGTGGTGATGTAAATGAGAAATGTCTCCTAGAAGCTCTATTATTTAAAATACTTGGTCCCCAATTGGTATCACAGTTGTAAATGTTTAGGAGGTGTGGCCAACCTGAAGGTAGTAGTCACTGGGGGAGAGCTTAAACTTTTTCTTAATTTCCAGTTGACTATCTCTGTGTGTTTGTAATTGAGGATGAAACTTCTCAGCTTCTCTTGTTGCCATGTAGATATTGGACTTTCTTTTTTAATTTTTATTTTATTTAAGTTTACTTATTTATGCTTAAAGGGCGCATATCTTCCTTATCTCCACCCAGTCATGTATAGTGGCATGGGATGGCTCTCTACCATGGGGTGTGTCTCAGGTTGGGCCAATCATTGGTTGCACATTCCTTCAATCTATGTTCCATCTTTATCCCTTTTTTGTACGCAGGATAATTTTTGGATCAAAGGTTTTCTGGGTCCTTTGATCTTCCACTCCTTCCACTAGTCCTGCCTAGCAAGCCTTTGTAGGTAGAAATTTTGAACACTATTGAAATAATCTGCCAGATAGTCTCCCAAACTGTGAGCAGGTATTAGTCATGTTGTTTAAGAGATTGGCACTTAGTTGTCATTTTTGTGGGACATGATAGTGCAGTGTTGATTAAAATATATATTATTTTGCATACCAATGATGGAAAAGCACAAGGGTAGTTAAACTGGCAGTTCAGATATACCAAATGAAAATCTTTTAAATGAAAAGATGAAAGTTCTTAGCTTAATAACTGAAGAAAAAACAAGACACATTAGTATGTTTAGGTTACTAAGTTCTTCGATATATTATTACCTTTTCTATTGCTATGCTAAACTGATATAATCAAGGCAAATTATAAAAGAAAGTATTTAATTGGGTTAATGATTCCAAAGGATTTGTGTTATTGATTGGCAAAATGAAGGCAAGGGGAGAGGCAGCTAAAGAAACAGCTGAAAGCTCATATCTTGACCCACAAGCAGGAAGCAGAGAACACATCAAAAATTGTGTGAGTCTTTTGAAACCTCAAGCCCACCCCAAGTGATACTCTGCTCCCAACAAAGCCACAACTGCTGTTCTTCTCAAATAGTTACAATAACTATGGACAAAGTATTCAAATATATTGTCTTATGATAATTCTGCTGGTTTGAAAGAAAATGGCCCCTGTAGGCCCATAAAAAATGGCAGTATTAGGAGGTGTGGCTTTTTTGGAATAGTAGTGGCCTTGATGAGGAAAGTGTGTCACTGTGGGAATGGACTTTGAGGTCACATACGCTCAAGCTATACCCAGTGTGGCCCATACTTACCTTTGGCTACCTGTAGATCAAGATGTAGAACTCTCAGCTCCTTTTCCAATACCATGTCTGCCTGAAAACAGACTAAAAGTCTGAAACTGTGAAACATCCCCAATTAAATATTTTCTTTTATAAGAGTTGCTGTGATAGAAGAAGACAATGTCTTCCCCTATCAGTGGCCTTGGAAAGGGGCATATAAAGGAGAAATGGGAGAGTGGGTTGGACTGGAAGGGGATGAGAAAGGGAGCTACAGCCAAGATACAAATTGAATAAATTGTAATCAGTTGATTAATTAAAAAGAGTTGCTGTGGCCATGGTGTCTCATCAACAGAAGCCCTAAGACAATAATCATTATTCAGACCACCACATGTAGTAACAACACATGTTCTTCCCATGAAATTGTAAAGGAAAAAAGAAACAAAATTACAGCAGTTAATTGTACATTTGCACCTGAGCTTTACATTGAAAGGGCAAGCAGTAAGAAATTGAACACCCTCAAGAAATGAAAATAACCCAGTGGGTGAAGTGGATTCCTTTCTACCTTTGTCTCCAAAAGACTTCCATTGTTGTGGACTGGATTCTATACCTGCTCTTCTTAAACACCAACTCTCTTCTGAGTAACTTCTTCAGGATTTCAGAGATTATGTTTAAACAATTAGACAAGAGCAACTTACTTGAGTAAGTCTTCAGGCATCTCATCCTTGTCTTTGAATATAGTTATAGTAAATGTGAGAAAGTATGAATTTTATCAGTTTGTCTTCACACTCCATTATATTTTCAGAGTATTGCTGCAAAAATCATAGCTCTCTCTAATAAGCTTTCTTAAAAATGAAATTAATCTTTAATTACTCCCATTATATGGGATAGCTTTAGGGAAGAGTATAAATTTCTTCAGTCCATTCATAATTCCCATTGAAGACACTATATAAATTAGGATAAGTTGCTATTCATGCACAGTGTAGCTTGTAACATGAAAGGCTATGCGGACACCACATATATCTTCTTACGTGTCATTCATAATAATAACTTCTTACTTTGTTCCTGGGAATAACTATAGGATCTTCCACATGCTAGGAACATTCTAGGCACAAGCTCATCTACTGACCGATATCCCTAGCTCTCTTTATATCAACTCTTAGGACAGGTTCAGAAAGCTAGTGTGTCGTTCTTAGATAAATTGCCAGTGAATAACAGGGGCAAGCAATCGCTCCATGCAGTCCAGCAGAGATTGATTAATTTCTGTGTGACAGCTCTCTACAACCTGGAGCATCAGTTACAATATCCACTGCTGTTTGTATTGGAAAGGCTCCTTGTCCTTACTGCCAGGGGAGGACCACTCAATTAAATTTCCAGTTCAATTGCCAGCAGCCATTCTGCAATGCAAACTGAGGATCAGCCAGGTGGCCAAGGATAACAGAAGACAGTGACTTCACTAACTTGCTTGACTCTCTCCAAGCACAAATTTATCTTCTTGTTGTCAGTTATCAAATAACCTACAATTAGCTTTTGTAACTTGCATCAAAATTTTGCTGGTAAGAATCACAGAGATAATAGAGGATAATGTAAATTCAAGAGATGAAGGCAGATCTGAGAGATTGCAGCAGAATGGCTTTATGGGAGAAACAGAAATATTGATTTATTTTTATTTATCTTTGAGTGTGTGTGCATAGTATATGCATGTTTCTCTGTGTGTGTTAATTTATTTTCCATTGTTGTAATAAAATGCCCTGACATACACAATATAATAGAGTCAAATTTTATTCTGTTTCACAGGAAAAGGCACAGATCACCAAAGCAGGGCCGTCAAGGCAGCAGGAGTTTGAATCAACTGATCATAATACATCCACCATGAAGAAATAGAATGAAAGACAAGCAAGCAAACGTTAACCTCACTTTCTCCACTTTATAACATCCATTAACTCCTGCCCAGGTAATAATTCCACCCACAACCAAGAGGGGTTCTCCTATTCCAATTAACATAATCCCTCATGGGCATGCACTACATGAATATAGTTTTTTGTGACTATTATAACTAATGTAAAACCTATTAGAAAGAAAGAGAGAGAGAGAGAGAGAGAGAGAGAGAGAGGAAGGAAGGAAGGAAGGAAGGAAGGAAGGAAGGAAGGAAGGAAGGAAGGAAGGAAGGAAGGAAGAAAATGTGTTCATCTAAATCATTCATGGAAATCATTAAAGAAAAATATCCCACCCATCAGGAAAAAAGTACAGGGATTTATTTTAGCTGAATAGATTACTATGTTCAGTCATAAATAATCCCTCCAGTAACAGCTCAATGGCTATCATATCTGTACTAAGGAAGTTGAAAAAGGCATTTTTATGTAAAGTAAAAGATTTTTTTCACACCTATGGTGTATCTCATTACTTAAGTGTTGAAAGCCCCAGATGATCCTAAAGGAAGTCTGCTAAAATTTAAAACAAACTATAAGAAAAAGTTTTGTATCTGCACAGATGTAGCCCATGGTAGCTCAGTGTCTAAGTGAGTTTCCTAAGGGGAGCAGGGGCTGTCTCTGACATGAACTCAGTGGCAGGCTCTTTGATCACCTACATGAGGGGGAAGCAGCCTTACCAGTCCACAGAGGAAGACAATGCAGATAGTCCTGATGAGACCTGATAGGGTACAGTCAGATGGAAGGGGAGGAGGACATCCCCTATCAGTGGACAGAGGGAAGGTGAGATTGGGAGGGGACAGGGGAGGGGGCTACAGCTGGGATACAAAGTGAATAAACTGTAATTAATAAAAATTAAAATTAAATTTTAAAAGAAAGAAAGGGTTTTGTAAGGATGAAAACACGAAAGCTTCTGTCATCTTCTTTCTTCTATCAGAAAGGATGAAAGAATTTCAAGGTAGTTATGAACAGGTATTTACTGTGGGTGTAACTGTAAAAGTTTTGATAAGGTAAGGTCAGATGGCAGGGGAGAAGGAATCCTCCTTTCAGTGGAGTAGGGGAAGGCAATAGGTGTGGAAGAGGGAGGATGAGCAGGACCAGGAGGAGATGAGGGAGAGGGCTAAAAACAGTAAAGAAAATGAATAAATTACAAAAAAATTAAAAACTAAATTTAAAAAGTGTGAGTGTTAACACAAAACTCCCAATTGTGGGGAAATTTTATGCCTTTTCAAGACACCATGACAATTGATGTCAAAACACTGGCCAACCCTGAAAGAATAAGTGTCACCAAATCCCTTACAAAATAACAAGTAAGCATTAAGCACCTTCACATTTCTCACACTACCTACCTATCATCTATCTGTCATTTATAAATTTTCCCCATACATAACTAAACTATTACTCTTACAGTCTGTAGAAATCTTTGGTTCTAGTCCTAGCTCTACTTCTTAATTTATGTGTTAATTTGGAAAACTAAGATTACCAATTTGAGAGTGAGGTTGTTTTTCCTTGCCTTATAATCTACAAATAAATGCCCTGTATTTCACAGTAGTGTGGTGAGTACAGAATGAGTATAATATTCAAACAAGAAGCACACAAAAAACAGTAAAATTACAATGCAAACCTGGGTTTTAATTTACTAATTATTGTGGTAATTAGAAACTCTCATTCTCATGAGACAAACTGGAATGGATTCTCAGTTCCAGAACTACTTCTTCTTGTTGTTGTGATAAAATAGCAAACGATATGCAATGGAAGAAAGGAAGATGTTTTTTTTTCTTCCCTAGTTTACATGATCTGCTGGAATATATATTCCTTCATAGTAGCGAGGAATCAAGGCTGGAGCAGAGGGCAGCCTGGGCACATTGCATGTTCAAATAATAAGTAAAGAGTGAGTTGGAAGTGAAGCTTGGATGTTTTAAAGAATACCTTTTCAGAACTAGAGAGATAAGTGAGTCATTAAGAGAACTTGCTGCTCTTACACAGGTTCCATTCTGTATACTTCTGCATCATGTGTCTGAGCCCATGAAGGCCACAAAGAGGTGACAGATCCCTTGTAACTAGAAAGACAGATAGTTGGAATCATTTTGTGCATGCTAGGAATCTATGCTGGGGCCAATGAGGGTAAAATGTGCCTCTGCACGCTTCCTTTCATGGCTAATCTCAGAAAAAGCTGACTTGAGTATTCTGTCTTCAGTGACTCCTGGCTCATCTAGGGCTTCCATGGCTCAAGTTCTTACTTAGGCAGGTTTCATATTGTGAAATATTATGAACTTCTTCTCTACAGGAAGCTACAGGCAGAAAAATATCTACTTCCCTCTCCTGAAATGTTTAACATATCCTAGGAAAGTGGGTCCTGGATAAAGTCAGTGAACAAACACACACTCTTACACATAAATTTAAACAGAGGTTTCAAATTCTTTTTTTTTTTAAATCATAAATCTTGACTATGAACTGAAGACCAGAGTTTGCACTGGCCTTGTAAGCATATATATCCAAGTGCAGGAGATAGAAGAGATGTACAAAGAAAGCCACTTTATGAGGGAGCTGATGTGTGCTTTAGGGACCACTATAAATTTCATGAAAGGAAACGAAACTAAGAATTGATCATTCTCATTCCACAGCCTGTGGTAGAACTATGGGCAAGGTAATGACAAAGTAATTACCCTGGTTCAAACTCAAGGTCTAAACTTTTCTAATTTACTTTAATGAAACACCATGTTCTGCCTACGTAAATCATATATTTCTATTACATGATTTTTTATAAAATGTCTATTTATATAGTTGAAAAGAATGTCTGGCAGCAAGGAAAGGCTAGTGGGGATAATTTTGAGTCCAGACTTATTATTTGCATTAATAGAGGAAGAGAGTCTGCAGCATTTTAATGAAAATTTGAAATGAAACTAAATTAGGTATTGAAATTAAGTGTATAATTTCTCAAGCTAAGAATAGGAAAAATATATTGAGTGAAGCTTTTTATAGCTTAGAGACATGAGCGTTAAAGTTTAACATAATTTAGCTATTCTTGATGTTTCTCTCTAGCTAGAGATATAATCTCTCCCTTGCCCTAATTGAGTTTCTCTATCTCACTTCCATTAATAGTGGTTAAAGTAAGATATTGGTCAAGTGGAAAAACGACCACAAATGTATCTATGCTCAGTAGAGGTTTGGCCACCTTAAAAATATTCAGAATTATGATAATTTGACCTTTGTTGAGCTAATTCTAAAGAAGATGGATATAAAAAAATCCCCAGCATACAATTTTAGATATTGTTCAGTAGATAAAAGCACTTGCTCCTCTTTCAGAAGATGCAGGTTAAGTTCTCAGCACCCACAAGATTATTAAAGCTGCTTGTAACTCAAATCCCAGGAAATCCAACACACACATACACATAAATTTAAACATAGGTTTCAAATTACTTTTTTAAATAATAATTCTTTTCTCTGCACTGCTGACCGGAGTGGACTGAGGACACCTGGCTGGCTTATGATGACTATACAAATATCGAGGCACTGAAGGCCTTTTATACAAACAACCTCATATAATACTGGTTGATTAAGCTTCATTATGTGTAATGTATTACATAGGTACAAAGTCCAAAACAGCAGAAAAATCAAATAATTGAGAAAGGAATACAAATGTGGGCTCATTCACCCATCTTAAGACACACAAAATAGCACAAAAGACATATAAGATGGATAAGGTCAAAGTAGCATGTACAGCATGCTTTCATAGAAACATGTAGAAAATTCTAGAGTCCCAAGTATAGAAATATCTATGGATGCCAGAGGGTAATGGAAGGCTTCATTTAAAAAAAAAGGTAGAATTGTAAATATTTTAAAGAGGGAGTTCTAAGGAATAGCATATCTCTAAGAGTATTTTTGTCAATTTTCAAGCAATGTGAATAAAGGCAAATCATGCACCATCAGCATGAGCACCGTATACTGGTTAATATGAGTGTCATAAGCACAGAACATGCTTTGATCACTGTGTAAGCAGAAGTCACTTTCTAGAGTTTGATTTTGTTTGTTCTCATAGATGAAGTGACAATTACTTGATTAATGTGAAAAAATGTATATAGTAATTACTATAGCTTAGTGTAAAATGTCCTTCAGTGGTTCAACTACCTAATAGTGAGTGTACACAGGGTTGCCACTGTTTGAGAAGGTTGTGCAAATTTTAGAAAACAAAGCCCTACTGAAGAAAGTGAGTTACTGATACAGGCTTGATATTTGATAGCCACATATACTTCCTGTCTGTTATTTGCTTCTTGGGAGTCACTTGAGCAAATTCTGGCTTTAACTATATAAGCCCCAATAAACTTCTATTCTTCTTAAGTGTCTTCTTGTCAGACGTGTGGACTCAGCAACAGGAAAATAATACAGAACTGTGGCGCTGACAGTGGCATAATCACATTTAGATGTTTGAAATAGGCTTCCAGGAGGAGCGTGGAAGACTTTGTAAGTACAGTCTGTAGACGTTTTAGGATGTTGTAAGCAGAGGTCATTGGACACTCCAGGGAGATTTCAGAAAACCAACAAGCTAATATAAATATGTGTAGTTGTGGATCTTCTGGTAAGATTACGGAGAACAAGTACTGTCAGGAACTCCCAGAAAGGCTACGCATTATATTATCTTTTGGCAAGGAATCTGGCTTATTTATGTCTACCTGCTGAGAAATGTAATGAGGTTGAATCAAAAGTAATCAGTTAATGTTTTGGCAGGGGAAACTTCAAGACATGATGGGACTCAAGTTATTGAGTGGTTACTGCTCATTACACTTATCCAGATCCACAGGAAGAGAGAGCAAGTAAGCTTAGATATACAAACAAGGGGTGTAGCTAGAACAATTAGAAATTAGTACATTAAATGGAAGATTTATGACTAGAATAATAAAAAGATATCCTGAGAGTAAGACTACACTCATCATTTATGGAAACACAAATTTATTTGAAAGAAGAAAGCCTGACTGAGAAAGCTACTGAAATTCTCTGAGATTTGAACTAGTTGCCCACGGACATGTAACCTTGTTATATGTTAATCACTAAAGAACAGAGAGGCTGAGACTGCTGCAGTCAAGAGCCTTGAAGTTTGGCCTTGAAAGCATACTTTCATCCACTGTGATTCCTGATGCCAAACGCAATGTGTCCAGAGATTCCATGATCCTCTAACCATGTGTACAAAACCGTAGTGGATAGTATCACTCTTATGCTATGAGCTAAGATATAAGTTGCTTCTTGTCCATATTTGATCACAGAAATGAGAAAAGCAACAAATTCAATAAGTAATTTTATTTTGACAATTCTCAGATTTTTAGAGAGATATTTGGAATCTTTGTAGAATAGCTAAAAATGCTAGGCATTACATCAACTGACAAGTCAGATTTCTTAGAGGATAACCTCTATTATATGTAGCATGACTAGTTATCCACCCAAAAAATACAAACCTTCAGTGAGTGAAGTGACTGTTTTGATAGTGATGATTCTCCAAACCAAATTAAAGTCATCATCTTCAATAACTCTATGCTATTCATACCATGTTTTTCCTGAATGCAAACACAATGCATAAAAGTTGCAAAATTGTCACTAACTTGCCTTTCAGAAAACAGTAACATAGAGCCACCCATGACATATAAAACTATAGTCTATAATATCTTGTTTCCATACCTTTTCCTTTCTGTCTTTGAGGATTTATACTCAATTAATCAGCAAATCCTCAACCTTCAAATTATACTAAGAAACCAAATTACTACAACAAAATAAAAGCCTACAAATCGCCTTGGAGTTCTAGTCCCCTCTTCTCCACTACCCCATAAACTCTGAGTCTTCTACAAGCAAGGAAATTCCTGGTTGACCATCTCAATCCAGCTTCCACATCTTCACTGATATTACACTAATCTTGGCTTCCAGTGACTCTTAACTCAAATAATATAACCTGTTTATTAACATTTTTAATTAAAGTAAAATCATATAATTTCCCCCCATCTCTTTCCTCTCTACAGCCACTCCCAGCTACTCTTCCTCAAACTCCTCCTATTTTCCCCCACTCTCAAGTTGATAGCCTTTTTTCTTTTATTATTACTTTACAAACATACAAACATATGAGTCTATTTTTGTTGTGGTTTCAGGGCTGACCATTGTAGCCTCTCCCCAGGAAAGGCTAATTTTCTTTTTCCTAATAGTCATTAATTGCTTGCATTTCTTTGAAGCCTGCTGTGAAACAGTCTTTCCTAGAAATGGCAGTAGAACAATGTCAGTATGATAGCTTCTTTTAAATTCACATCAAAGCTGAAGTAAAAGTTTTCTGTTGTCAGTTTCCTAGATGCTTGAAAATAAGCACAGCATGCACAATATCTTTAAATTTCAATGATATTACAAATGACTTCAGAGTGATGTAAGTTTGGTGTGGCCTGCAAGGTTTGGATTACTCCGCTTATTTTCTTCACTCTAGATAAATGCCATGGTGCATCATGCTGTGCTGGATGCATTTCATTCATGGTGATGTTTTCTGTGTTTGTAAAATTATTCAGTGTTTTTGTACATGGAATTTATTCCTCATGATGTTTTTTTTTTCCTAAAGTTCATCCCATAGCTTATAGCTTCTCAGTTTTCTGGGAGTACATCAGTGAAAGTACTTCCTCCCAGATTCTTCTACCTAAACGACCACTGATTCAAAATAACCACTATTCTCCTGTTGTACAAAAAGATCATTTCCCCAAAGCTTGTTTATTTCTTTCTTACATTCATCATTATCAACAAAACTGAAGGCTTACAGAATTTAGGACCTAGTCAGATGGACTTCTGTCACAGCCAAACACTAGAAAGTAAAGGACACATTGCAGCAGCATGATTAATGCTAAATGGGTAAATGAATAAGGATGAAGCTTGGCAGATGGGAATAAGGGATGTACTGAAAATATGTCAAGTGATCACTTTATTTCAACTCCAACAGATAAATGACTGAAACATAATTTCATATGTCCTTATAATAAGAGACAAAAAGGTGAAAATCAGTCACTTTTATTAGATATATCAAAGAATTAAGTGTGAAAGAAAACCACCAAATAGCCCGAGAAGGAAGGTAATTAGAACAATGACCAAGATCAGCAGGTTTGTAGCAGGAACCATTAGATTAGTGACTGCTGCTAACATGTAGTAAGTGTGACAACTCCAGAGAGCAGATTTGAGGACAAGCTTGAGAGGTAAGTGTCTAGGAACCCAGTCATAAGGAGGCAGGCTTACTATCCCAACAGTTTATCTTCCTAGGAAAGCATCCTTTAGGGTGTGACAAGGGAAGAAAAATAAAAGTGAAGGAAACTGAAAACTGTACCACTTATAGCTACAGAAAACATTAAACACAGCCAAATCTAGGATAGATTAAAATAAATCTTACACTAAAAAACTAATTATCTCTGTGACTATTACCCAATTCATCATGTTTCGATTTCGAGAAACTGTTCCAAAGCAAACTTAAAGCAAAACACATAATCTGAAGAGACAAAATGAGTAAAAAACTAGACACAGCTATGCCTTAGATTTGGGAATTATCATTTATGGAATTTAAATGACTGTGAAGAACATACTAAAAACTCTAAAGGCAAAAGTATGCATCATGGACACAAACATAGTTTTATGAATAGAAATGGAAGCTCTGAGAAGTTTCCATTAGGTATTAAGAGCAAACACCACTGCTACAGACAAGAACAATGACTTTCACTAGATGATGCCTAGTAGGGAGAGAATCAGTGAACTTCAAGACAGGGCAAGAAAAATTTGCCAAACTAAGATATGCATAACTAAAACACTTAGGGGTAAAAGAGGAACCTAATTGTAGAAAATCAAAGGACAATTTAAAAAGAAGATGCAATAGAGAAAGTTGCACAGTACAGCAAATTGTGATGGGGAATCACACATCACAATACAAAACCAGACACAGAATTCAAAACAGTCAGAAAATTTACCAGAATTGGGTCATATATTCACCTGCCAAACCATAGAAAATAGTGGGGAAAAGTCCTGATAACTCTGGATTTGAGAATTATATTTAAGGTTACAACAACAGGAAATACGATAGAGAAAAGCAAACAAAATATGAGTCTTTGAGATATTGTCATTTTTCATTTAAATTCCTATCTGTACAAAATATGCTGAAGAGGATGAAATGAAAAGCCCACCAGAAAAGAAGATCCTTAACAATGCATCCATGATAAAGGATTGCTATCCAAAATAGAAAAGAGATGACATAAACTTAAGAAGAAAAAAAAAGTATCACTTTAAACCTCAACAAAAGTCATGAAATAAGAAAAAATATACCAAAAAAAGAAAAATATACATTTTTGTAAGATGTTTTCAAAATTAACCATAATCATATCTTACCACACCTCCCAAAAATTATACTACCATATGCTTTACACATGAGCCGAAAACTTTCATTTACTGACACATCTCCGAGCACATCTCAGTTTATGCCTAATCATGGATTTGAAATGAGAGAAACTACATATATTTCACAACCCTCTATTGTAAGTGGGTTTCAGAAATCAGAGAAAAGAGATGGAAGGGATCTCAGTGAGCAAACATGGTACATGAACATGAAGGTCTGAGCCCACATCTCCATCCTCCATGTAAAAGCAAGCCTACTGATGGTTACACATCGGTAACTATAGCATTTGGAGGAAGAGACTGGAAGATATCTGGAGCTCATGAACCAGTTAGACCACCTGAGTAAATAAGTTCCAGGTACTATGAGAGACACATGCTTACCTACCTATATATTAATGAAACTTTCCATCTTTATCAAAAAAGCTTTTTTTTTCTAAGTAGTTGCTGATTAATTCAGAGACTCACAAGTGGCCAATGTGCAGTGTTAGGTCTCAAATGAAGGACAAATGGTAATTGAGGTGCCATTAACATATCAAAGCAGACTCTAACCTGTGGTCACTCTGGACTCTCCCAGATGTCCCTGCCTCTATGCACTACTTTTTATCTACAATAAACGTTCTCCTCCTGTATACCTAAGTTCAGTCATGTCCTTTCCTTTTCATTTTTTTCATTCATCTAGGACTGAAATCATGAGATTGAAATACATAATTCCTTTCCAAGGAACTCAGCTTCTATTAACCAAACTGATGGTCTGACTCCCATAAAATACTACTCAGCAAGTGAAAACAAGGAAATCATGAACTTTGCATTCAAATGGTGGTAACTAGAAAAGATTATCCTGATTGAGGTATCCCAGAAGCAGAAAGACACATATGGTATATACTCACTTATAAGTGGATATTAGACATAAAATCCAAGATGAACACACTAAAATCTGTACAACCAAAGAAACTAAGCAAGAAGGAGGACACTGGGTAGGATGATCAATCCTCATTCAGAAAGAGAAATATGATAGTCATCAGAAGAGGAAGAAATCAGGGAACAGGACAGAAGCCTATCACAGAGGACCTCTGAAAGACTCTACCCAGCAGGGTATCAAAACATATGCTGAAACTCATAGCCAAACTTTGGGCAGAGTTCAAGGAATCTTAGGAAAGAAGGGGAAGATGAAAGACATGGAGGGGACTAGGAACTCCAGAAGGAGGGCAACAGAACCAAAAAATCTGGGCCCAAGGGTCTTTTCTACTCCAATCAAGGACCATGCATGGATATAACTTAGAATCCTTGCACATAAGTAGCCCATGGCAACTCAGTCTCCAAGTGGATTCTCCTATAAGGGGAACAGGAGCTGTCTGACATGAACTCAGTGGCTGGCTTTTTGATCACCTCCTGCTGAGTGGAGAACAGGCTTACCACAGAGGAAGAAAATGCAGTCAGTCCAGATGAGACCTGAAATGTCAGATGGAAGGAAAGGAGGATATACCCTACCAGTGGACTGAGGGGGTGGGGCATGGAGAAGAAGAGGGAGGGAGGGTGAGGTTGGGAGGGGATGAGGGAAGAGGCTACAGCGAGTATTCAAAGTGAATAAATTGTAATAAATAAAAAATAAATAAATTAATTAAAATATGAATGCATCATTTGTTTCTGCTGCCTCCTGCCGTCTATCAAATATGAGAGGCCACCTTCTCAGCTATTTTTCCCTTCCGGATGTTCTAACCATCCCCTCTTTGTCAATACCATAAGTGTTTCTCCAGCTCTTAGAACATTCAACACCTTCCCCAAGCACCCACCAGGTCTCTCATCTGTGCCTCTCATCTCTAAAGACCCTTATCCCCCTGTCTATCACCTCTCTCTACTGGATAAGTGCCAGCCAGAGCTGTCTGCATTGTGAACTGTAGTACAAAAGCCATTCAGATGTGCCAGGAAGCTTCTCTTGCTCTACTCGAGTCCGGTCACATGGGATGGAATGTTTTTCCTTTGTGATTGGGAACATTTTTTTTTTCCTTTGACAAGTTTCCCATTTCACTTCAGGATGCCTCAGATAGAAATTCTTGTCACAAGGACACTTTTTCTGCCTCGGCTCAGCCAGCTTTCTAGCAGTCCCCTAGGAACTACAGTCCTATCTTCCCTCCCACTTTGATATCTCTAGACTCCAGGCTGTAGTCCTAGAGTTTCTCCTCTCATCTCTTTCTGGGAGCTTCTAGAAAATCCCCCTAATAGGCTTTTGTTTCTTATCCCGTCTTTCTCTTCCTCAGACTACAGTCTAGCCTTGGTGCAGATTACTGGCCAAAAATTGGCACACTTGATTTCCAAATTCCTCTCATGATAAACAACCTCTGCCGCTGCACAAACAAGTGATCTCAAACTCTCTTATATCTAAACTTGATCTTTTCTGCATTTCTTCTTCCTACTTTAAAAAGTATTTTACCTCTATGATTCTTC
The DNA here is from genome assembly GCA_028658305.1 of Pachyuromys duprasi. NCBI lineage: Eukaryota > Metazoa > Chordata > Mammalia > Rodentia > Muridae > Pachyuromys > Pachyuromys duprasi. Next base: position 28,614,839 of record CM053752.1, on the reverse strand, counting down.
TATGTTATGCTCTCCAAAAAATTCCCTTAAGGCTATGTTATAAACTCTATTTCAGGTTTGTAAGTTCATTGGTTATGGTTTTAAAACAATCTATAAAATATGTAACAAAAATTTTAAACTTATAACAAAAGGCCTATAATTAAAAGTCTACACATGAGTATATATGCTGTTCAACTCTTTTTTTAGAACATAGTGTATTTTAAATATTAACTACATGACTGGTAGCTTTCTTTACTATCGTGAAAAAGGGTACATGCCATGTGACTTCACCACCACCTTGGTTAAGATGACTACATGGTATAAAGCTACATTATACACCTTTTTTTAAACTTTCTATTGATTCTTTGTCAGTTTCGTATCATGTAACCCAGTCCCACTCATGTACTCATCTCCTCATATCTGCCTTTCACCATTACAGCCCCCTCAATACAATACACACACACAAACAACCACATACACACAAAACCATAGACAACATCTAGTCATGGTGCCCCACAGTATATCCCTGTGTCCAGACATCTTCACTTGCAAATGTTCATTGCAATGAGTCATTGCTCTAGTTTGAGATCTCTGGCTTCTATGGTACCATCAAAATTATATCCTCATCCAGTTCCTGCTGGTTATCTTGTTGCTGCCCTGTGTCAGGGAGACCCTGTAGCTTTGGGACAGCAGGACTGGTCCTTTCACATGCCCTCACAGTTCAAAGTTGATACAGATTTTGGGGTGGGTCAATTCAGAGTCTTAGATCTGGGTCTGGGTGGTGGCGGAGCTGGTGAGCTGAGAGCTCTCCTTTATCTACCCCCCAGTGTGAGCTCCCCAACACTGCCCAATAGGCCATCCAATGTCCATCGGCAGAAGGCAGGGTCAGCTCTTCTGCCCTCATGCCCTGGAGGGGAAGCTCACCCACACCTGTGCCTCCAGAGCCTGCTCCACTGTGTTGACCAGTCAAGGTGCAGGGCTAATTCTCCCAAGTGCTTCAGCCTGTGAGGGAAATCTCTCTTGCTCTCACACCCTCAGGACTGGTTTACTGGATCCTTCTCCATCAGTGACAGTTCCTTCCCTCCTGAATGCTATAGTGAGGAGGCAGGGCAAGCTTTTCTGCTCTCATAATACCAGATTTAGCTCTCCTGACTACTTCAGGTGGTGAGAGGGAGAAGGGGAGAGAATCACCGCCTGGACTCAGAACTCACTCCACCTCATATAAGAGGAGTTACAGGGCCAGCTCTCCAGTGCTCTCACCCTCAACCATGCTTAGCTGTGCTCCTTGACCCAGCTTCTAGCAAAGGCAAAGGGCAGGGGAGGGGCTATGCCATCCCATGGCAGATGAATGGCAAGGTCAGCTCTTCCACATTAATGCCCTCATCCTTCCCACAGCCCGACACTCCCACATCCCCACCCACTCAGCTCCACTGTTCTGCCTAGGCACCAACAGTGATGTCTTAATATCAGCATTATAGTAACAGAAAAGATTACATTGCCCCTTATCATTTATTATTAACAGAAAAGGGTTGGGATTTTGGGTATCAAAACCCATAACAAACGGCTAACTGAAGTGCCTATTTAACATATTTAAAAGGACTTGATCTGGCTGTCAGGTACACCAAGCATCCCTCAGTCCCTACATGTTACAGATTCTATGTTGTTTTTTTTAAAGAGTACATGAAGTTGAGAGGAAAAATACTGGGGAGGATATGGAAGGAGCTGAAGGGGAAGGAGAAGAGATTTGGTCAAAAGACATTACATGCATGTAATGGAATCCTGAAATTCAGTAAGAGAAAGAAGAATTAAAATGACAAGTGACAGATGAAGAATAAGAGCACTAACCTATGCTGAACATCGCATTTGAAGTCTTATCTGAAGTAATATACATAAGCATGTGCATGAGGACACACAAACACAGACACACACAATCACATACATACTCTCTGACATGCAGAAACACGCACATTTGTCTTTTAAATGTGTATATATATATACATATACATATATATATATATTTTAAGCCAAGTCTGTAGACATAATTATGGTCAGTACCCATCTGTTGCTCCATTGTTCATGCTTAGGAGGTTCTTATGGCAACATTCTCATTTTCCAAATTCTATATCCCCAGTGTGTTTTGAACAAAAACTCAAATAAGTTATTTGTTTGTAATTAAGATCTATTTAGAAATACTCAATCCCCATCCAGATAGGCAAAGAGGATGGACATCAGAAGAAGGAGAAAACAGGGAACAAGGTAGGAGTCTGCCACAGAGGGCCTCTGAAAGGCTCTGCCCTGCAGACTATCAAAACAGATGCTGAGACTTATGGCCAACTGTTGGGCAGAGTGCAGGGAATGAAAGAAGTGGGAAATAGTAAGATCTGGAGAGGACAGGAGCTCAAGGAGAGCAACAGAACCAAAAAAAAAATCTGAGTACAGGGGTCTTTCCTGAGATTGATACTCCAACCAAGTACCATGCATAAAGATAACCTAGAACCCATGCACAGATGTGGCCCTTGGCAGTTCAGTGTCCACATGAGTTCCATAGTAATGGGAACAGGGACTGCCTCTGACATGAATTGATTGGCCTGCTCTTTGATCACCTTCCCCTGAGTGGAGAGCAGCCTTACTAGGCCACAGAGGAAGACAATGCAGCTACTCCTGATGAGACCTAATAGACTAGGATCAGAACGAAGGAAAAGAAGACCTCTCCTATCAGTGGACTTTGGGAGGGGCATGTGTGAAGAAGGGTAAGGAAGGGAGGGCTTGGGAGGGGAGGAAGGAGGGCACTAAGGGGGGATACAATGTGAATAAAGGGTAATTAATAAAAATTTTTTTAAAGATCTATTTAGCAGACAGATTGACTAATAAACGAAAAAGATGGACATCACATATTTAGAATTCAGATTCTGTTTGAAATCTTAGTGATCTCTCAAATGTTAATCTCCTGGTGGAGGCATTGTTTGCATGGTTCAGATTAAAAGCGGAACCTTTGGAAAGGATGTTGGCATTCAACCTACACAATCATTTGGATACTATTAAAGCCCTCGATTTGCCTTTCTTTGTTTAGGGGCCATAATTATGTAAGTGGAATCCTTGTTCAAGGATTTCTCTAAATTGGCTGTGTTACAGTGAATGATAGCACATGTACACATGAGCCTGAATATGCACATACACATTATCACATATCCATGCTAACACACATGTGTACCATAGATGCATGATACACAAACACACACACAAGCACATTTACACACATTTAGAACAAAAATTATTTCAGACCACTCTTTCACTGCAATACATGCATTGGTCCACTGACTTCTTTTAGCATATTGATCCTGAAATGTCAAACACTGTCATCCTTATAAATGTACCTACTCTCCACTTGGTTCAAAGACTCATTAATTATTGTGAAATCCTTGTTCAAGAGAGAGTGACAGGTATGTGTTCTCCCATAGAACACGTCTAGCAAAGGCTGAAAGGTCTTGTGTTGAGGCAGAGATAACCTGTTGATCCTCAGGAGTTCAGGTGGACACAGTTGCTAGGAGGAGACAGTAAGAAGATTGTTTAAATTACTGATGCATCTAAAAGGGTTGTAGGTCTGCAGGAAGGGAAAGGTCTGTTTCCAAGCAAACAGAATCTAAATTCATTACAACACTGAAAGGGATTGTACCATCATCTCAGGCTGTGGCGACTCTTTTCTCTCTGTTGAGGAGATTTGGGGTGGCATGGTCATAGATGAGTTATTGCAATCAAGGTTCTTTTGTTCATTTCTATGGTTATAAACAGCCTCTCTGTCATGCTGGTGAAGATTGTAGTAGGTGGTCCCTAGGGAACTGTGCATAATTTACTCTGCCTCGGAAGACATGAGCTAATTTTGAACAAATCCCCCTGCTGTCATTCACTGTAACACAGCCAATTTAGATAAATCCTCGAACAGGGATTCCACTTGCATAATATAACACCCTAAACAAAGAAAGGCAAATCGAGGGCTTTAATAGTATCCAAATGATTATTTAGGTTGAATGCCAACAACTTTTCCAAAGGTTCCACTTTTAATCTGAGCCATGCAAACAAAGTCTCCACTAGGACTTAGTGAGAGATCACTAAGATTTCAAACAGAATCTGAATTCTAAATATGTGATGTCCATCTTTTTTTGTTTATTAGGCGATCTGTCTGCTAAATAGATCTTAATTACAAAGAATGTATTTGAGTTTTTGTTCAAAACACACTGGGAATGTGTAATTTGGAAAATGAGAATGTTGCCATAAGAACCCCCTAAGCATGAACAATGGAGCAACAGATGGGTACTGACCATAATTATGTCTACAGACTTGGCTTAAAAAAATACATATACATAAAAGACAAAGGTGTGCATGTTTGTGTGTGCCAGAAAGTTTGTGTGTGCTTGTGTTTCTGTGTGATTGTCTGTGTGTGTTTGTGTGTCCTCATACACATGTGTAGGTATATTCCTTCAGATAAGACTTCAAATGTAACGCTGAGCATAGCTCAGTGCTCTTATCCTTCATCTATTATATTACCTAAAACCCAGCCTTTGATATTAGTATGTTTCTTAACTGCATTCAAGTTTTTGGTTTGGGGAAGATTATGTGATTTGCCTCAGTTTTATTTTTCCCATCTTCAAAACAGAATTAAAAGTCCAATTTCCTTCAGAGTGTTTGGAGAAGGACTGAATCAACTGTCCTTGCAAGACACTTAGCACTACCCCCCCCCCCCCGCACACACCATACACAGACACACAGGAATACACACATTTCACTGTAACCACTGAGCATGAGAAGGATCTTGGTAATATGTTCATAAAGCCAGCAAACTTTTCAGAGTTTGTGCTGTAAATAATTTGAGTTTTTGGTGTCTGGTAGACACAAAGTTGAAAATTTCAAATAACCAGCTGTGTATGTGCATTCATTTCAGAAAAAAAACAGAAGTTATACACATGTATACACTATACAAACACAAACACATTTTATACACACACACAGGCTTTTAGCTCAAAGGAAGAAGTTGGAGATATGGGAACAAATGAGTGAGTAAGTAACATGAGCTAAGTACCTGAGTCCCAAGAAATGAATTACTCTAAATGTCAGTTGAAGGTTTAGACTTAATTGGATGTCAATGAGGGTAGAATAAAATGTTTTCAAAATTTCTAGTGTGATTTGAGCACAGATAGCATTGGATATCTTGGACTAAAGATAACAGTGGGAATTGGAAATGAAGGATGGCTGAAATCATGTCTCTTTCAGGAAAATTCACAGAGGTAACATATTGCAGGAGACCACTGAACATTGACATGTAGACATACTTTGGAGAGCAGTGGCATGACAGAAGATTTGAAAAACAGAGGTAAACTGAATGGAAAATTGAGAAGAGTAAAGGGTGCCTCCAATAGACTAAATGCCATGTCAAGGTTGAAAAATTACAAGAGAGTCCTATTCTGAACCATCACTGTTCAATGTACACATCGTGAGCTGCCAACTTCCTTAGACGGGATTCAGCCATATCCTATTGGCCATGTCTCTAGGTCAAACTTGTTTCTCATCCATAATGCAGATCCAAATGACAGATAACTTAAGTCATCAGATACTGAGACCGAGATCCGCCTGATTTTCTCCAATCATCAATTTAAACACTCTGAGAACACTGTAAATTTCTTGTAAAATGCTGCCACTGATTGAGCTAGGAGGCACACAAGAATTCTGAAGATAATGATGAAGATAAGCCAAGCAAAGATCTCACTCTGGAGGTATATGGTAGAGTATTCCATACAAAGTCTCACACAGACAAATAGTGGATATTTGAAAATGCTGTTTGCTTCTTTCTGTGTGGAAAGTCATTAGTTTGCTTTCATTTTCTTTGTTTCTTTTTATTAAAAAATATATTATTTTCTCATAATATATCTTGATTCTAGTTCCCTGTCCTTCTTCTACTCCTCCTAGTCCCTCTCACCTCCCTTCTTTCTGGACCCACTCGATTTCACTCTCTTATTAGAAAAGAATAGTCTATCATATCTAAGTTGGACACAATAATCCAATAGGAGGAAAATAGTCCCAAGAGCAGGCACAGGAGCCAGAGACCTGGTACAGACTTATGTAGGCCCCATCCTTACTGCATCAGTCTCTGTAAGCTCATATGTGCCTTGCTTAGTTGATTCAGAGGGCCTTGTTTTCTTGGCATGCTTCATCCTTTTTGGCTGTTGCAATCTTTTACCCTCCCTATCTATGGGATTACTTGAATTTGAGGAGAATGATTTGATGAAGACCTACAATTTATACTCTCTGCAATTTATACTCACAGTGAATCTCTGCATCTGTTCCCAACTGTTGCTGGAGGAAACCTCTCCAATGATGACTAGACAAGACACTGATCAACGAGTATACCCGGATATCACTAGGAATGATTTTATGGATTTTTTTACACTAGTAGTGTTTGGTTTGAAGTTATGATCTCTAGGTTATCTAGTGTCTAGTTCTTAGTTACCCTATATAGTGTCAGGCATTGGATCCTTTTAGTGAAGTGGGCCTTAGATCAAATTAGATATTGGTTCACTACTCCACATATTCTGTACCACCATTGCCCTAATATATTTTGTAGGCAGGACAGATTGCATATCAAAGGGTTTGTGGCTGGGTTGGTGTCCAGATTTCTCTTTAGGTAGCCTACATAGATAGTTCCCACACCAAACAGAATTAAACTTAGGTGAAAGGCTCTATGTAAGCACCAGCTTGACGTCTCCGGAATGGGCCGCCATCATCCATCATTTCTTTGTGGAAAGCAAACTTTTATTTTTATTTTATTTTATTTTTTTAGCATCACTCATGGATGTTTAGAAATTTCCGTAGAAAATCCTTGGCCCACAACTAAATTGAATGCACTTCACTGGAAGCCTTGCCTGGCTACAAGAGATGGCAAGTTGAGATTCCATATTCTCCATTAAAAGGAGTTATCATTAGGATCACCTTCACAGATTCCAGCAAGTTTCTGCCCATCTAGGTTTCCCCGCCACTTCCTGCTGCCTGCTCCCATTTCCATCTGTCTCTGGTAGCACTGTATCCCTCCAGCCCGTCTACTGCCACCTGATGTTCCAGTCTCTACCCACCTACTTTGCCCATAAAATCTGTTCTATTTCACTTTCCAAAGGAAATCCCTGAGTCTCATCTAGACCCCTTTACACAAACTCTCTTTCTCTATAGATTATAGCTTGGCTGTCATTTACTTAACAACTAACATCCTTTGATAAGTGAAACACACTATGTTTATTTTGCTGTGTCTGGGTTACCTCACTCAGGATGATGAACTTTAGTTGCTTCCATTTATTTTAACAACTGAGTAATATTTAACAGCTGTGTAAATGTACCACGTTTTCCTTATCCACATTTCTCTTGAAGGACATATTTTCAGTTTCTGACTATTACAAACCAAACTAAAATTAAAATGTTTAAACAAGTTTCCTTGTGGTAGGAGAAGCACATTATTTAGCTATATGCCTTAGGGTCTGGGTGTTGAGGTAGAGTAATTCACAATTTTTTGATCAACCCACCATTTTGATTTTCACAATGGCAGTACATATTTGTGCTCCAACCAGCAATGAATGACTGTTCCCCTTGCTCCATATCTTCCCCAGCATGAACTATCAACAGTGTTACCAATCTTAGCCATTCTGATGGGTATACGCTATAATCCCAAGTTAAAGTTGATTTGCATTTACCTGATGGCTAAAGATGTTGAACATTCCTTTATATATATTTTAACTTATTTTTTATTTATTATACTTTATTCACTTTGTATTCCAGCTGTAGCACCCTCCCTCATTCCTTCCCAATCCAGCCCTCCCTCCCTTTTCTCTTCATATGCCCCTCCCCTAGTCCACTGATAAGGGAGGACATCCTCCCCTTCCATCTGACTCTAGCCTATCAGTCCTCATAAGGACTGGTTGCATTGTATTCCGCTGTGGCCTGGTAAGACTGCCTCCCCCTTCATGGGGAGGTAAGCAAAGAACAGGTCACTGAGTTCATGTCAGAGATAGCTCATGTTGCACTTACTAGGGAACCCACACGGGGACTTAGCTGCTTTGGGATACATCCATGCAGGGGTTCTTGGTTATCTCTATGAATGATCCTTGGGTGGAGTATCAGTCTCAGAAATGATCCCACAGCTCAGATATCTTGGTTCTGTTGCCATCCTTCTGGAACTCCTGTCCCTTCTAGATCTTTCTATCTCCCCCATGTTTCATAAGATTACATGCCCAAAGTTTAGCTATGAGTCTCAGCATCTGCTTTGATACCCTGCTGGGTAGAGTTTTCAGAGGCCTGCTGTAGTAGGCTCCTTTCATTTTTCATGTTTTCTCTCTCTTTCCATGTCTATCCCATTTGCTTTTCTGAATGAGGAATGAACATCTTACCCAGGGTTCTCCTTCCTGCTTAGCTTCTTTAGGTGTACAGATTTTAGTATTATTATCCTATATTATATGTTTAATATCCACTTATAAGTGAGTATATATTATGTGTCTCTATGTGTGTCTGGAATTCCTCACTCAAGATGATCTTTCCTAGTTACCACCATTTGCCTGCAAATTTCATGGTTTCCTTGTTTTTAAGTGCTGAGTAGTATTCCACTGTGTAAATGTACCTCAGTTTCTGTATCCATTCCTCAACTGAGGGGCCTCTGGGTTGTTTCCATCTTCTGGCTATTACAAATAAAGCTGCTATGAACATGGTTGAGCAAATATCCTTGCTGTATACTTGAGTGTCTTTTGCATATATGCCTAGGAGTGGTATAGCTGGATTTTGAGGTAGCACTATTCTTAATTGTCTGAGAAAGCGCCAGATTAATTTCCAAAGTGGATGTAAAAGTTTACATACCCACCTGCAATGAAGGAGGATTCCCCTTTCTCCACAACCTCTCTAGCATGTGTTGTCACTTGAGTTTTTTTTATCTTAGCCATTTCGATAGGTGTAAGGTGAAATCTCAGGGTAGTTTTGGTTTGCATTTCCCTGATAACTAAGGATGTTTAGCATTTCTTTTGGTGTTTCTTTGCCATTCGATATTCCTCTATTGAGAATTTTCTGTTTAGCTCTATACCCCATTTTTTATTTTTAATTTTCTTTTGTTTATACTCCCACCAGCAATAGGAGAGTGATTCCCTTTTTCCACATCCCTTTCAGCATGTTGTGTCACTTGAGTTAATTTTTTATATTTTTACTTTTATTAATTACAGTTTATTCACTTTGTATCCCCCCAGTAGTTCCCTTCCCCCTCCTCTCCCAATCCCATCCTCTCTCCCCTTTCTCCACCCATGTCCCTTCCCAAGTCCACTGATGGGGGAGGTGCACCTCCCCAGTCCAATGATAAGGGTGGTCTTCCTCCCCTTCCATCTGACCCTAGTCTATCAGGTCTCATCAGGACTGGCTTTGTCTTCCTCTCTGTACTGGTATGCTGCTCTGTCTTCAGGTGGAGGTAATCAAAGAGCTAGTCCATGTGTGCATGTTCAAGACAATCCCTGTTCCTATTATTGAGGACCCTTCTTGGACACTGATCTGTCATGGGCTACTTCTGTGCAGGGGTTCTGGGTTGTCTCCATGCATAGTCCTTGTTTGGAGTATCAGTCTCAGAAAAGACCCCTGTGCTCAGATTTGTTTTGGTTCTGTTGCTCTCCTTGGGAGCTCCTGTTCCCTCCAGGTCTTTCTATTTCTCCCTTCTTTCATAAGATTCCTTGAACTCTGCCCAATGTTTGGCTATAAGTCTCTGCATATGTTTTCATAGCCTGCTGGGTAGAGTCTTTCAGAAGACCTCTGTGGTAGGCTCCTGTCCTGTTCCCTCTTTTTTCCCTGTTCTGATGTCTGTCTCCTTTGCCTTTCTGAATGATTTTTTAATTGAATTACTTGGTTTGTTGCTGTTTAACTTCTTGAGTTCTTTTTATATTCTGGATATTAGCCCTCTGTCAGATAAAGGGTTGGTGAAGATCTTTTCCCAGTCTGTAGGCTGTCATTTTGTTCTGATGACAGTGTTCTTTGCTTTATAGAAGCTTTGAAGTTTCACGGGGTCCCATTTATTGATAGTTGATCTTAGAGCCTGTGCACTTAGTTCAGGAAGTTGTTTCCCGTGCCAACAATTTTAAGGCTCTTCCCCACTTTTTCTTCTAATAGATTTAATGTGTCTAGTTTTATGTTGAGTTCTTTGATCCACTTGGACTTTAATTTTGTGCAGGGTGATATATATGGATCTATTTTTATTTTTCTACATGTAGATAACCACTTAGACCAGAACCATTTTTTTGAAGACGTTTTATTTTTTCCATTACATAGTTTTGGTATCTTTCACAAAAATCAGGTGTCCATGACTATGTGGGTTTACTTCTGGGTCTTCTTTTTTTCCCCATTAATCCACCAGTCTGTTCCTATATCAGTACCATGCGGTTTTTAGTACTGTTGCTCTATTGTACAGCTTGAGATCAGGGATGGAGTTATCTCCAGAAGATCTTTTATTGTAGAGAATTGTTTTAGATATTCTGGGTTTCCTGTTATTCCACAGAAAATAACAGGAGAAATTTTCTTTCAAGGTTTGTAAAGAATTGTCTTTGTAATTTGATGGGAATTTCATTGAATCTGTAGATTGCTTTTTATAAGATGGCCATTTTTACTATATTATATTAATCCTGCCAAGCCAGGAGCATGGGAGATCTTTCTGTCTTCTGATATCTTCTGTCTCTCTTCAGAGACTTGAAGATTTTTTTCATACAAGTTTTTGACTTGCTTGGTCAGAGTTACACCAAGGTATTTTGTGTCCCTTGTGGCTATTGAGAAGTGTTTAGTTTCCTTAATTTCTGTTTCTCAGCCACTTTGCTGAAGGTGTTTTTCAGCTGAAGGAGTTCTCTGGTAAAATTTTGGGGTCGCTCATGTATAGTATAGTTTCATCGGCATATAGTGATACTTTAACTTCCTCCTTTCCAATTTGAATCCCCTTGATCACCCTTAATTATGTTATTGCTCTAGCACAGACTTCAAGATCTATTTTGAATTGGTATGGAGAGAGTGGGAAGCCTTTCTTTGTTCCTGATTTCAGTGGGCATGATTATAGTTTCTCTCAGTTTAGTTTGATGTTGGCTATAGGCTTGTTGTATATTGTCTTGACTAAGTTTAAGCAAGCACCTTGTATCCCAGTTTCTCCACGATTTTAAACATAAATGAGTGTTGGATTTTAGCAAATACTTTTTCAGCATCTAAATAGATTGTCTTTAAGATTACATTGTTCTCAGCCATTTGTGATTCTTCTGCTGAGAATTCTTTTTGTTTTTAGATCTGTTCCCTATTTCTTAGTTAGTGTAGAGAGCTGCGGTAAGCGGTGACAGCGCTCACCATTACAAGGTGGCGCTGGCATCCGGTGCTCCCTCAAGTAATAAAGTGCACTGCACATGTGTAAGTGGTGAAAGCGCGCCAAGTCACTGCCCAACCTGGGGCGAAATACGAGGTAATGAGCAAGCAGCCAATCAGAAGTGAAACGCCACTCTAGGGTGTATATAAGCAGCACCTTTTCAGGGCTCGGGTCTTCCTCTTTCCATAGCAATAAACGCTTGCTGCAGAAGGATCCTGGTGTCCGCGTGCGTTCCTGCTGGCGAGATGATTGCGCGGGTCACAAGTTGGAATATTTGTTTGTTTGTTTGTTGCTTGCTTGATATGTATTTTCCAGAGTTCTCCATAAATTTTAGGTATTAATCCTTTATCAAATGAGGACTTGGTAAAAGTGTTTTCCCATTCTGTTGGCTGCTGCTTTGTTGTATAGACATTGTATTTTGGCTTGTAGAAACTTCTCTGTTTTACAAGGTCATATTTATTGTTAATGTTAAGGTTTAGTGCCTATTTTGCCAGTGTTACATTCAGAAAATATTCTCCTGTACCAATGCATTCAGTGGTATTTCCCACTTTCTCTTCTAATAGATGATGTGTTTCTGTTTTTATGTTGAGGTCTTTGATCCACATGATCTTGAGTTTTACATAAGGTGATAAATATAGATCAATTTATGTTATTCTACATACAGGCATCTAGTTTGACCATCACCATTTGTTGAAGTAGCTGTATATTTTACAGTGTATAATTCTGGCTTCTTTATAAAACATCAAGTGTACATATGTGTGTGGATATATATGGGCCTGCTGTGGTAGGATAGCTGGTCTCCAGTGGAGACATAGAACCCTGGCAGTAGTTGATGGTGTTTGTGTTGTTGGTATGTGTTTTTTAAAATTTATTTTAATTTAATTTTATTTTTATATTAATCACAGGTTATGTACTTTGTATCCCAGCTGTAGCCCCCTCCCTTATGCCCTCCCAATCCCACCATCCCTCCCTCATCTCCTCCCTGCCCCTTTCCAAGTCCTCTGGTAGAGGAGGACCTCCTCCCCTTCCATCTGACTCTAGCTTATCAGGTCTCTTCAGGACTGGCTGCAATGTCCTCTTCTGTGGTCTAGCAAGGCTGCTCCTCCCTCAGGGTGGGGGTGTGTGTGTCGAAGAACCAGCCATTGATTTCACGTCAGAAATAGTCCCTGTTCCCTTTACTAGGTTACCCAGTTGTATACTGAGTTACCATGGGCTATATCTGAGCAGGGGCTCTAAGTTCTATCCATACATGGTCTTTGGTTGGGGAAACAGTCTCATAAAGGACACCTGTGCCCTGATATATTTGGTCCTTGTAGAGCTTCTGTCCTCTCCATGTTTTACTAACCCCCTCTTCTTTCATATGATTCCTTGCACTCTCCCGAAAGTTTGGTTATGAGTCTTAATATCCGCTTTGATACACCACTAGGTAGAGTCTTTCAGAGGCCCTCTGTGGTAGGCTCCTGTCCTGTTGCTTGTTTTCTCCTACATTCGATATCCTTCCCATTGGTCTATCTAGGTGAAGATTGATCATCTTACCATGGGTCCTCTTTCTTGTTCATCTTCTTTAGGTGTATAGATTTCAGTGTGTTTATCCTATCTTATAGGTCTATATAAGTGAATATATACCATGTGTTTTTTTCTGCTCTTGGGATATCTCACTCAGGATTATCTTTTCTAGGTCCCACCATTTGCCTGCAAATTTCATGATTTCCTTTTTTTAAATTGCTGAGTAGTATTCCACTGTGTAAATGTACCTCAGTTTCTGTATCCATTCCTCAACTGAGGGGCCTCTGGGTTGTTTCCATCTTCTGGCTATTACAAATAAAGCTGCTATGAACATGGTTGAGCAAATGTCCTTGTTGTGTACTTGAGCATCTTTTGTAAATATGCCTAGGAGTGGTATAACTGGATTTTGAGGAATCACTATTCTTAATTGTCTAAGAAAGTGCCAAATTGATTTCCAGAGTGGCTGTACAAGTTAACATTCCCACCAGCAATGGAGTTGGTCTCCCCTTTCTCCACAACCTCTTTAGCATGTGTTGTCACTTGACTTTTTGAACTTAGCCAAGCACAGATGCTGAGGTGAGAAAAATAGATCCATATTTATTACCCTGCACAAAACTAAAGTCCAAGTGGATCAAAGACCTCAGCATAAAACCAGACACACTAAATCAGGTAGAAGAAAAAGTGGGGAAGACCGTAAAGGGTACCTCATGAAACTGAAACGCTTCTGTAAAGCAAAAGACACTGTCATCAAAACAAAATGACAGCCTACAGACTGGGAAAGGATCTTCACCCTACATCTGACAAAGTGCTAATATCCAGTGTATATAAAGAACTCAAGAAGTTAAAAAGCAACAAATCAAGTAATCCAATTTAAAAACATGGGGTATGGAGCTAAACAGAGATCTCTTTGTAGAGGATTGTAGAATGGCAGAAAAACACTTAAAGAAATACTCAAAGTCCTTAGCCATCAGGCAGATGTAAATCAAAACGACCCTGAGATTTCACCTTACACCTGTCAGAATGGCTAAGAGGTTTTGGAGAGTGTGATGGCTGTGTGTTGCTTATTTTCCTGGATTGCTTAGCTGTTGTTTACATAGGGTTACCTGCTGGTGTTTAAGGCTGGGTACCTGGGATGAGTTCTGGGAAGAAATGTTGCAAGAGAAGGTCTCTGTGATTTCTTGTGAATGGGGTCAAAAAGAAAAGGGATACCACATCAGGTTTTCAGCTACATAAGTCGAAATGAGATTGGGGGTTGGGATGAATTGGAGTTTAGGTGTAATAAAAGAAGTGTGAAGAGAGGTATGGATCTGCCATCTTTCTACTGGCTGCCCTGGATAAAGCTACCCTTGGTTTAGCAAGGGATGCCTGCTAGAGTTGGGGGAGAAGGATTTTGAAATATCCACAGGATGGTGAGGGGGGCATGAGGAAAGGCTGCAAGTTGTATTCTGTTGCAGCTCTAGAGGTGAGACCCAGGGATTGGGTATGGGGAGCAGAGAAAAAAGAAGAAGGTCTGTGGGCAGTCTGTCTGGTTTTCTGGCAGGCATGACCGGTGGTGTTGCTTTCCTTTTTCAAATGCGTTTAATACAGGTTGAGCTATAAAGGAGTCCTCCCCTAAAAACAGTGTTAAAATTGGCTCAAAATATGAGTTAATGACCCTCATGTATGAATACCTATAATTAGAATCAGAGTTAAATATATCTTTATCTGTTATGTGAAGTCTTTTGCCAGGATACCTAAAGGCTCAGATCCTTGTACAGCAATAGTGGTAGCAATGATAAAAATTTCAGTGGCATTTAGAGATTTCTGAGCACACAGCTGAGCTCTGTCAGTGATTGTACTGTTTTCTATGCTAATTCTATTTTATGCTAATCATTGAAAATAGCAAGATTAGTGCATTTTCCTGTATAGCCCTGAGTTAGTGATATGATAAAAATATAAAATATGAAGATGAAATGTCCATTTCCCTGAGGAATATATATATGTGTGTATATATATATGTATATATATATGTATATATATATGTTCTTGTGAAAGGTGCAAACATATAAAGAGATCATTAATACAACAGAGAAATACTATCTTTGGTGACATTTATTTACTCATTTATCACAAAAACTCTCTGGCTTTTCATGTGCTACTGTCCAACATGCCTAGAACAGAGAAGGTTCTGAATTTGGCAATGCATGTGCCAAATGAGTAGGAAACCATTCTCCTAAATATATCACCATTGCATTTAAGCACTGCATAGAAATCTGTTCCATGTCCCAAACCACATTATATCTCAAATCATGACACTGATGATATAATTTCCAGGATATGTTCTTGTCAGTTTGCATTTCTACAAACAATTTTCCTGCATACTATACAGTTTAATCATGCTGAGATAAAACAGGCATTGAAAGAGCTTTTGGACCCCCTCACCTATATTTTCAGTCATAGATGAAAATAATATGAAGAAATTAAAAAAAAACAGGGAAAAGAAACTCTCATTGTTCCATTGAGTTAATTCTGATCAGGTGACATCATGTCTTGTGTTAGGGAGAATCATTGTTTTCATTCTACAAAGCTTCAATGTTACCAGTTTTCCTCTTGTCGGCCTCTGAAAGCTCATAAGTTCTGCATTCTTCAAAAAGCCTGGAACTTTTATGCTTTGATGATTTGGTCTGTCAGTTACTCACTGACGTTGTCTGAGTCCCTTGCTTTGGAACGCAGTCATCATTAGGCCTGCCTCTCCCAGAGGATATATAAACACTTAAAGTCTATAGGGGGAAGGAGAGTCACATTTATTATGCTATATACACTAATACATTTTCAACACTCAAGAATTAATTACCCACCCATGATCATGCACGTAACCCTAATTAGTAGAATAAGTCAGACACACATTGAAAACCGTAAATGTAGGAGGAGGTCTTGGGACAAAAAGGTTTGTTAAGATTCAAAATGGCATAAAAGTACAGTATATTATTGGCATCCGGCATTCTAAAAGAATAAAGAAAAGAATGATTAGTTGGAAGTCAGTAGGGCCATTTGGCATGTTCATGACTTTATACTTTCCTAGTAGAGATGACTTGGCATCAGCAAAAACAGGAAGGGAATTTGGCTCGGAGCGAGTTGAGTGCAGACTGTGATATATTAGGGATATTTCTAGAAAGTGACACAGTAAGGTGAGAGACTACAGTCTTTGTTTAATTCTACAAAGCCACAGTGTCACCAGCCTTCCTTCTGTTGGCTTCTGAGTGCTCATTCTTTTTGCATCTTTCAAAAAGCCTAGACCTTATATCCTTTGGTGATTTGGTGTGTCAGCTCCAAACAACACCAGACAGACTTGCATTTAGGCAGCTCTGGATCACTAAGCAAGTTCTTAATGTACCTAGGCTCCATAATAGTATCTTCCAGTAAAAGCTGCAGTAAAGGCTGAGATTTGCATAACATACATGTCATAAATCCTTGATGCAGATTATTCTCTCTTCTGTTTGCCTTCTTTAGTATGAATAGAAAATGATACAGATGTACATAAAAGATTATGGGAAGCCACTAAGAGCTATTCTCTTGCTCTTGTGAAATGATTACAAAATTAACAATATCTTCTTACAAGTGCCTGATCAAGCATAGAAATCAGGGACTTAAAGAAACAGGAGATTTCAATGCTGTTACCATCAGCTTTCTCAAACACACTGAGTGCACGTGTAAGAGCTTTTCCCAGGGGCCTGCTCTTCTGTGTTTTATTTTTCAGTTTTGGGCTTATTCTGAAATAAAAGTCAAGGGCGTGCATTAATGATATTTCAAGTATGCAAGGACTCTGATAACATGTAACAAATAAGTCAGAATACTGGGGGAAGGTAACCATGTGTGTTTGGTGGACTATATTTGGACCCTGTCCTTAGTGCTAAGTTCTGTGTCTCCACCTCCTACAATGTTTCCTATGGATGTGCTTCTCTGTGTTTCCCAATATTGTCATAAAATTTGATAAAATCACAATAAACAAAATTTTGAAGTTTATACATATAGCTATAGCTATAGGTAGAACTACATGACATAAATTAGTTTTTTAATATTACAGATATTGGCTAGATCTCATTTACATATTCATTGTCATTCATAATACCATTTGCAAATTTAGAGTAATTTGTCTGTTACAATTTGTAATTTTACAAACAAGGTTAGGAGCAGAAAGACATATGAAGTCACAAAATTCATTAGTGTTTTTAACAGAATGGACATTGTTGAAGCTGTTATGTGGTGGCATAGACTGAAATAATCAGAAAATGGAAGATAAATTAGACACTGATCACTGCACTGAGTTATATGAGCAAATGCAAAGCAGAACATAGGTGTGTAATGGATTGGGGGTTAATGAGACTAGTCCTAATTGAAGCAGTTATTTTTCAGTTGAAAATACAATGGAGAATTGCTGGATTGAGGTGAATCCCAAAGGGCCATAATGGTCAATTCCGGATCTTAGTCATTCGGGAACCAAGGAATTTTGGAGGCATTTGGTGGGATTTCCCAGTATTTTTCTCTTTCCTGGTCAAGGCAGCCAACTGGAAACAGTACCAAGTCCTTGTACCCAGCAAGCTAAGCATGGTGACAAAAGAAATCACAAATGCATTTAGGAGAACTGTTTAAGCCCAATTGGAGTAAAGTCTTGTTTCTAAAATTGATGAAATGATAAAACTGATGAATCACTAAATATAAAAAAAAATTATGTCAGCTTTTTATATCCAACAACATCAATTTGAAAACATTTGCCAAAAACAAAACAAAACAAAACAAAACAAACAACCTCCCACCCACCCCCCCCAAATGCACAGGAGATGAATTGCACTGGAGTTTCAAGGAGCGATAAGCATATGTGGAGACAGTGGGTGTGACACAGTTTGTTCTAACCTGAACACGGCTTGCACATTCCACTTAGACTCCCTCCCATCTTGTTCAACTTCTCTCACTAGCTTCTAATTTTACAAAGTGAGAACTTCCTCAAAATCTCTTCCAAGTCCCGGGTAAGTCTCCTTCCTGTCCCTCCTGTCTGACATGTCACAGACCCACTGTGAAATCTGATTTGTTATATTCACATAACTTTTTTCTTAAGGCAATCACGAATGTTCAGGAGAAGTAATGACTAAAATGTAGCTTCTCCTGAAACTCTGTTGTCAGTAGACTAGGGTAAAAACGGGAAGAGAAGAAAAATAAAATCTTACCTGTGCTCAGCATTATAAATGCAGCCATCAAAATTCCCTCTGGGTTTTTATGATAAATAGGTACACCAAGCAGGTATTTTGGTGAAAAACTATTTCTATTTTAATGTAAGAAAGACAGAGCAATGCATCAAACTCTTGCCTTTTAATTTTCATAATATGTTATCCATTTTGCCTGCCCTCATATAATTAGATAAATAGATGGTAGATAGATAAATAGAAGATAGATATATAAATGATACAAAGATACATGGTAGATAGATAACTTAAGTATAAACTACTTAATTTTAGAGAAAAATATGTTAGAAACATTTATTTCTCATAAAAGAAACATTTCAGTTATTCTAAAAAATACCTTAGTCATTAAAATACAATAAATTAATGTGAGACTCTGACACAGATACAAAGAGAATAGAAATAGATGACAAAGACAGGAGAAAATAAGACAGAGAAAAATAAAATACAAGGAAGGTAGAAGTGTCTAGGAAAGGAAGAAGTATCTGAAATAAGTCTTACCAACTCCCCTCACCTTCTTTCAGGCCTGCCACGAACCTTAGAGTCATGTCTAATTCTTTTTTTTTTTTCGTGTTCTTGATTTTATTTATTTATTTTTTAATGTAATTTATTTATTTTTATATTAATCACAGGTTAGGTACTTTGTATCCCAGGCGTAGCTCCCTCCTTCATTCCCTCCCACTCTCCCCATCCCTCCCTCATCTCCTCCCTGTCCCCCTCCAGGTCCACTGATGGGGAAAGACCTCCTCCCCTTCCCTGTCTAAGTCTATCAAGGGAACATTCAGTGGAGAAGACAGGGAACACCTCTCAAAGCTCTGGTGCAAAATTAAAGAGGTGAGGAAGGAAAAGAAAATCAGAAAGTGTAGGTTACATTGTTGGGAGGTCTAGAAGGGGTATGCACATTTAGACTTTGTGATACATAATATTGATCTGCATCCAAAGCTATCCTGGAATATGCCTGACCTTCATGCTGAGGGTTGGAATATTTGGTGAAATATTACAGAGAAGCCTGATATATTTACTTCTAGAGGAATCTGCATACTAACAGAAATCTAAGTGTGTCACTGTCACAAGAAACAATAAGTTCTTAGACACCAGCAGGAGGAGTGAGAAAGCGTGTGATCACACAGTGACCACCAGTTTAGTCTCAAACCAAAACCTGATTTTCTTACTTGAGAAAATGGCAATCTGTTAGGAAAATAATCAAAGTAGTAGCTATACAAATTTGTGATGTGAAAAGTCACTGCTTAGGGGTAAGGGCATTTCTGAGTGGTGTGAGGACATATACAAAGAACACTTTTAGTCTTCCTCCTATCCATAGCATTCATTTTCAGATTGGTTTTAGAACACTAATATCACCTGCTTTCATATCTCCACTAGTTTCTATGAGTTTCTAGTGTCTTCAAATCCATGTACGACATGAAATTCCTTCTGATATTTAATTCTACACCACCAAAAGCAACATGGACAAGACCACGTACGTAAGTATAACACACACTGATCTCATGTCGTACCTAGTAACTGAAGGTATTGTCTTTCTGTCCACAAAAGTGATTTTGCAATCCTCCCATTTAGTACATGAGGAGAAAGCTTCACCGATGACCAGTCTCAACTTTTTTGGCTCCTAAATTCATAGACTTGTTGTCAACATCAACTTCCATTATGATCTTGTATAAATACTTTTCTAAGAGGGAAATATATACGAAAGTGACATACTGGGCATCCATGACTGGTTCATTTAGTTACCAGCAGTAGCAACAACTTGCACAATCTTCTATCATCTCTATCCACTAATTAGGACTAAAATACAGAAATTCCAGAAGCCCTGGAGCTAACAGGAATCACAAGATAAATGATCAAGGGTTCATCAACCACCACGTAGAAATCAGACCTCAGAACTCTCACAGTGAAGTAAGAAAAAAAAAGATTTTATATTTGGGGTTATATAGCAGTTGGCATACAATAGAAGGTAGACACCCATTGATTACTGCTCTGAGATTCTTCCTTTTAATGCTTTTCATTGACTTAATTTATCTGACTCAAACATCCATTCAGTTTTTCTTTTTTCCATTTCACTAGAAAGAGAACTGTTGTTTCTTACCCATAACACCCATAGATTATTGAAGTATCTCTCAATTGAATTATTGAAGTATCTTTCAGCATTTCTAGAAGTCCATTGTTCAATAAATGACTTCAAATTTCTCCTAGTCGTGTATTTTTTTAAGTTGAAAAGATTTAGTAGTAATTTAATTTTTATGTGGGGCAATATATCCAAAATAACATTTTGGGGAGGGGGGATGAGGAGATAGCTCACCTTGTAAGGTTTTGTTGCTTATCTGGTATCTGAATTTGGATCATCAGGGTCCATATAAATAACAAGGCATGACCAAGCATGCCTCTGCTTTTGTGGGGCACTGATTGGTTTTGTAAGGTTTCAAGTTGCCAGGTAGATTCCCCAGAGCTGACTGGCCAGCCAGTGTAGCTGTATTTCTTACTTTTCGCTGTTGTGATAAAACATTATGACCACGGCAATTTAAAGAAGGTAGGGTTGACTTGAGGCCTACAGTTCCAGGGGCAGAGTTCATAGTGATGTGGCCAGAAGAGTCATGGCTGCAAACAGGAAGCTGACAGACCACATCATTAATTGCTAACATAACACTGGAAGAGCAAACTGGATGTGAAGGAAAGGTTACCCAGCAAGGATCCACCTGGTAAAGGTTCCACAGTATTTCTGAGCAGTGCCACCAACTGTGGGTCAAATGTTCAAACACTTAACACTATAGGGAATATTTCCTTTTCAAACTAACACAGCAAACAATTTGGTAGTACCTGGTTCAATTAAAGACCTTCTCTCAGAAGACAAAATATGGAGGGACTGAAGAAGCTATCTGAATCTGAAGTCAACCTCTGGTCTACACATACAACCTTTGGTTTACATACACATACACATACATACATGTAGGCTCACATACATGTATAAACACACAAACACATTTTAATGATAATATAAATTATATTTATGATATAAATTACACATTTTTATAATGTCTATAAATCCTATTGTGTTTTTGCTTCCTTTATTGTGATTCAAAATAAGTACATTTCATGTGCCCACATATGACTATTAACTAGCATTTTAGTTGATATCCATGCACAATCTATTGTTCATGTAGAGTTTTCCAAAGTCTACATGAAATATAGAACTTTAAAATTCCATTTATGAGTCAAAGGATTTAGACAGTGAGATATCCAAACTATGCCAAAAGAAGTAACAAAATTCCCAAATCCTAAGGAAACTCATTCAAGAGAGGACTCCAGTTTTGGCTCTTGCCTTTCATGAATCTTGGAAGGTTTTATGAGGTATGTTCAGATGCAGGAGTCTTCTCAATCTTCACTTTGTCTGGTGCTGAATTTCCAGTGAGTTTCTTCTTTTCTTCTATGAAAATCCCCCTTACCTTCTGCCTAAGACATGCAGCACTCCAGGCCAGCACACACATCTAATTCCATGTATCTTTCTAATGGCTGCATTATTTAGTAGTTTCATTGGAGTTCAGGAAGCATAATTTGCCTAATTTTAAGTGACTTTAGTAATAATGTGTGTTTTCATCTCACTTGCTGGAATGTTTCAACACTTCTGTGACAGTTCATAGCTCAAAATCATGATATTGTTGGCTTATGTCTTCACGATCCTCATGTCTTCCCCTCCTGGTAAATTCTGTCTCCCATGCTTTCACAAGCATCTGGTTCTTGAGCACCAGAATGTGAAAGCAGGAGGAGGTGATGGACACATTCATTCATAGTTTTGTAGTTTTGTTTTTTTTGTGTGTGTGTGTGTGTATTTTAATTAAGAAGAAAACATGTCCTGGAACAACTCCCCAAACATGTCTTTGGAACTGACTACAACTGTAAGGTATCCATGACCTTATGGGAGAGACATGAATAAATGCAGCAGATGGCATTTCAACTTCATATAAGAAGATGAAAACTGCATATTCGGAGGGATATGGAGGAATTGTTGACTACTCTGCCATCAACATCACCTTCCTCACAAGTGTTGTCTGGTCACTCACAGCTCTGATTAGACATCTCCACCACTCTATGTTCCACGAAACCTCATTTCCCAAGTGGGATTAATGCCATTCACCTTTGCTTTCCTCATACCCTGTGCCTGTTATGAAGCACTCTTGTGATATTTAGTAAAATTGCCTGCCTGTCTCTATCTTCCCTGATAAAGATGAGGTCTCAGTAGGTAATGAATATGTGTGGTTCATTTGTACATTAGCACCACCCACTGTAACGCTTGGACTACAAGAGACATTAAACAAAATATAGTGTTTAATTGGATATTTTCATGACATATTTCACTTCTAATTTGACAGTATTTGAATTAGATACAGAGGAATAATTTATCTACAGGCTTTCATTTCCCTACCTGTGTTTTAAACAAAAATAATAGGAAACTCAAGGAATAATTTGTTCTGGGTCCCTGCATTTAATCATTTCATTAGTCTCACCAGAGAGATAAATTAACTGAGGTCTCATAGTGAGGCTTGCTCTAATGTTTTGAGCTCACTGTGGGAAAAATATATATTTCTGGGTGTGTGCAAAAATGCTTGGAAGATCCATAAGAGCACATAAGTCAAGGATCATGCAATTATTAAGTGTCTGCGTTCCTCCACAGCAATGAGGACATCTGGACAGGACTGATTCGGACGTTGCTATCACTCTATCACTGCTGGTTCTGTTGCTTGGTGATCACACAGAAGGCAGAGACAATGGCAAAACAAGATACTTCCATATTCTTCCTTACTAAGTCATAGTTACATTTAACATGTAAGACCAAGTTTCTATACCAAATCATTCTTATGTAGGAATTAAATATTGATTTGTGTTTACAGCCTTTGTTACAGAAAACAGATAATGAAGTGAATGTTGTCTGTCATGCCCAATGTGTTTGCCTAGAGACATTCAGTCAACCTGCAGTAATAGATGCTGATCATGTCTTCATTATCATGACATAGCAGAAACACTGGAAGGACAAAAGACTCAGGGGTAA
Organism: Pachyuromys duprasi; assembly: GCA_028658305.1. Classification (NCBI taxonomy): domain Eukaryota; kingdom Metazoa; phylum Chordata; class Mammalia; order Rodentia; family Muridae; genus Pachyuromys; species Pachyuromys duprasi. Next base: position 28,591,696 of record CM053752.1, on the reverse strand, counting down.
AAGTGGTACTTAAGGGCTCCTGATGTGGAACAGACATTCTTAGACCTTAAACCTGTTTTTTTTTTTCTCTTTCTGAGGAATATCTTTGCTGATATTTACAAGAGGATAGTTACAACCCACATATACCCGATCTGAAACCCAAGAGCCAGCTGCTTCTTGTGGTTATAACTGCTGTGCAAGGTAATGTGTCTGAAAAATTTCAAGTGGCATTTTTAAGCTTGAAAAGCCATTTATGTTCATTTAGCACTTTGGAAATTAAAGCATAAGGATGGAAGTGGAAATTGCAATGTGTGAATGAGAACAGAGCAGATGATGAATCCCCCCCCCAAAAAAAAAACCTGAGCTACAAGAATTTTAGTCTCTGGAATTACTTCCATAAAACAAAAACTAAAAACAAAGGTTTAGGTCTTTTTTAAAAAGTGGTTTCATATTTTAAAATATATACTACACATATAAATGAAGGCAAATGAATGTTTAATTTTTAAATATTCCCTATGAATATCTGATTAATACAAATTGAAATATAGGTTGAAACTATTTTCTACTCACTGTATTCTTACAAAAATATCTCTCCATTAATAATTTGTGAGCTCAACTTCAATTAAATTTCTATTTTGGTATTTTATTCCATCAACAAATAGTCAACAAATATGTTTACATGGAATTACTTTGTTTCAATGTTATATTTGTTTTTTTTTTCCCTAATTTTAAGGCTCACAAAACAGACATACATAAAAATTTGAAAACTAATAGTCTTGGCCTTGTCACATTGTGAGCACACATTCAGAGACAGATTATCAGGGCATTGTTGGCCTTAGGGCTGATCTCTTCTACCAGTTCTCAACACTTCTGCGATTCTCCAAACAAGCACTCTTCTCTACCTTACAATCAATGTGACCATATATAGTTTATATTTCCATAAATAGTACATGTCACTGAATATTGCAGTTCTATTTTAAAGCTTTTACATATTCTTATGAATAGTGAATGCCAAATTTTGTGAGTTTGTAATTATGTTTTCATGAAAATATAGTACTTTGTGGATCCCTGAACAGTCTTTTTACAGGAGCTTTCTTAAGGCCTCTACCCAACATTTCAGCTGCTTTTCATTTTGTGACAAAGATGGCTGACACAAACTCCCTAAGGAGAAAAGGCACACTTTGTGTCACACTTCAGAGACTTCAGTCCATTGTTTTAGGAAGCACATGGCATCTTAGAATGATCCCTGTCATAAGAGCAAAAAAGCAGAAAACTGTGGAACACTGGCAGCTAGCTAGTTTTCTCTCTCTCTCTTTTTTTTTGATTTGTGTCCCCAGTGGTTAGAATGGTGCTACTATATTTCAGGCTGGATCATTCCTCTAGTTACACCTTTAAAAAATCTTTCTTATAGACACACCCAGAGATAAGTGTTGTTCCCTAAGGTCTTCTAAACCCAGTCAAACTGACAATAAAAATTCTCCTCCCATTATTATTTTAAATATTTTAAATTAATTTATCTAATATAATAAATTTTGAGCATAATTTCCCCCCTCAGATTCCTTCCTGATCCTACCCACCTATTTACATATCCTGCCTCAAATTCATGTTCTTCCCCTCTTCTCCCTCTTTCTCTCCCTCTATCTATCTATCTATCTATCTATCTATCTATCTATCTATCTATCTATCTATCTACCTACCTCCCTCCCTCTATCTCTCTCAAACAAAACAATCAAACAAACAAGCAAAAAACACTCTCAAAACCAGAAAATGAAGTTAAAGTAAATAAAAATTCAATAAAAACTATCCAAACAAAACAAAAAGACCCCTTCTCTAAATAATACAGTTTTTTAAACATTTTTATTTTATATTAATCACAGGCTATGTACTTTGTATCCCAGCCGTAGGCCTCTCCTGCATTCCCTCCCTATCCCTCCCCCTTCCCTCCCTCATCTCCTCCCTGCCTCTTTCCAAGTCCACTCATAGGGGAGGACCTCCCCCATTTCCATCTAACTCTAGCTTATCAGGTGTCTTCAGGATTAGCTGCAATGTCCTCTTCTGTGGCCCAGCAAGGTTGCTCCTCCCTCAGGGGGTAGTGAGGTCGAAGAGCCAGCCATTGTGTTTATATCAGAAATAGTCCCTGTTCCCCTTCCTAGGTTATCTACTTGGATATTGAGCTACCATTTGCTACATTCAAACAGGGGTTCTAGGTTATATCCATACATGGTCCTTGGTTGGAGAAACAGTCTCATAAAAGACCCCTGTGAACAGTTTGTTTTATGTTGCCTGAGCACAGGGCCTGTCCTACTTATGAACCATAGTCCATTTGTGTCAGGAAGACATTATTTTCTTGGATTTATCCACTACTCCTGGCTCTTAAAATTTTTCTGCCTCATCTTCCACATTGATCCCTGAACTTTGAGGGGAGAGGTTTGATGAATACATTCCATTTAAAACTGAGTGCTTCACTCTCTTTATACTGTCTAGTTATAAGTTAATCCCCAACTACTACAAGAAAAAAACTTCTCTAATGTGGGTTGTGTGTGGCGCTGATCTACACACACTCAGATATGTCATTAGGAGCCATTTCATTATTGAGGTCCTTTAACAAAATAAGAGTATTAAATAACCTATAAGTCCATGAGCTACCATGAGCTACCTATTCTCATTTTCTTGGCCACTTCAGCAATAACAGATGTCAGTTCTGGCTCATAGTGTATGTCTTAAAGTCAATGTAAAAGTAGTTAGTTGTTCCCATAATATTTGTGCCACCATTGCACCAATATGTCTTTTAGGAAGGTTGCTGTTGTAAGTAACAACAAAAATAATAATAACAGCTGGGTGATTTCTTCTATCTTCTAGCAGAATACAGAGTACTTTCTAGCACTGTAAATACTAGCCATCAAGAGTGAGGCTTCTAATTAGGTACCTCTCAACATCCCAGTGTTTGATAAAATAGCTGTTGTCTGCAGTATTAGTATGGGCCTTTTCTAATACCCACTATAATATAGCTTCCAAATAATGACACAGAGATGTTATAGTTTATTCAACAAGCTTTAAGCTCTATAACTGGGCAGATATTCATCTATTCTAACCCATTTGTGCTAGTCTAGCTATATCCTAGTCACGTGCCATTTTACTTGCCACCTCAGTCTTTCCTTGACCTCCTTCTGTAACTATCTGTCCTCACAGCAAACTCCTCTTCAGCCTCATGGCACAGTCTTCCTCTTCATTTTCTTCCCCTCTTGTCCCTCCGTGAGACCTTCAAAATGGGAATGGAAGTCCCACTTGCTCTCTCCTCTGCCAATCATTGGCTCATAATTTTCTTTACTAACTATTCAGAGATAATAGGGGAGCAATTTTTACACAACATTGAGACCTGAGATTACTCATAGAGGTGACAATGCCCACATCTAGACTGTAACCAGATCCTGGGGAACAGAAAATAGCATCTGAGTACACAGTGCACAAGTATATCCCCCACAGCTGTCCTCAGGACTTAGGCCTTACTATCAGGTTTGGATTCAACAAACAGCCTTGGCAAAATAGTTTGTGCTACTTAGGGGAAATGGCCTATTGACTCCCTTTACCTGTCACACAACAATATGCAACCCATTCATTAGTTTAGTTTTAAGATTATTTTGTATGTGCTTTTTATGTGCATCCTACCTGTGGGAATTATTGGATTATAAAGTCAATAGAAAACTTAGAGACCCCCAGTATGCACATGAGTTTTTGTTTCTTTCTGTATTGTTATCATTTTGTTCCATGTGCTTTATCTAACATAAAAAAGATTTACATAAGAAATCATATACATTATACAAATTTCAAGAGACATATTTTTATCAAGATCATTTTGATTTATATACATTTCAAATATAACTACGCATTTCACATTTTTATTTCCTGAACCATGCAAGTCAATTTTAGGAGGGAGGGAAGAGAATGTCCAGTTTTTATGATGTATCAACTGTAATAGAGAGACTTTTAGCAATGACTCTGTGTTAAAATGAGCACATTCATTTAACATAAGAATAAATCTACAAAATAAAAGTTTGATTCAGAAAGAAGACATAGGTAGATGTGTAAGTGACAGTGGTTAAACTTAATTCCAAATCTGATGACAAATCTGTTTTCTTTTTCATTGTGTGAGTTTCTCTCCCCATGGACCCACTTTGGTCAGGGTTATAAATGGGAACTTAGGACTGTGTTTCTAACTCCTGAAAATGAGAGAGCTTTGGGTAAAGAGAAGTAGAGAAAGGAAAACAAGGCCTTAGGCCATACCAGGAGACAGCTGTCAGTCATTGCAGTACTCACTGTGCAGATTTCTGCAAGCTGTTTGTCACTTTGGTCTCTGCTTTTGCACCAGTTAAAATGAAGTTCTCTAGCATTCAAAGTTAATGCTAAATAGTTGTGTGGTGAGAAAAACAGGAACAGCAGCAGCGGCAGCAAACACAGTAATAAAAAAAAGAAAAGCACTAAAATAGCAACAACAATGACAGCACCTCTGTAAACAACACCATGAACACCACCACCACCAGCAGCAACAATAGCAGCAGCACCAACGGTAACCATATCACCACCACCACCAAGAACAGCAACACCACCAAAGGTAACCATATCACCACTACCACCAAGAAGAGCAGCAGCAACAAGTCCAATTGCAACAACAATAAGAACAACAGCACAAATATTCCCATCCCCATCAACAAAAGTAAGAGAATTAACATAGTGCGAAATAGAAGATGTGGATATGACAGGAGCTCCTCAAGGAGAGCAACAGAACCAAGAAATCTGGGCACAGGGGTGTTTCCTGAGACTGGTACTCCAACCAAGTACCATACATGGAGATAACCTAGAACCCCCGCACAGATGTAGCCCATGGCAGCTCAGTGTCCAAGTGGGTTCCCTAGTAATGGGAACAGGGACTGTCTCTGACATGAACCAATTGGCCTGTTCTTTGATCACCTCCCCCTGAGAAGGGAACAGCCTTACCAGGCCACAGAGGAAGACAATGTAGCCACTCCTGATGAGACCTGATAGACTAGAATCAGAAGGAAGGAAAAGAAGACCTCCCATATCAGTGGACTGGGGGAGGGGCATGGGTGGAGAAAGGGAATGAAGGGAGGGTTTGGGGAGGGAGAGGGAAGGAGCTACAGGGGGGATACAAAGTAAATAAAGTGTAATTTAAAAAAATAAATGAAATATTTTAAAAAGTGTATTAACAATAAATCAGTATTAAAGACAAATGATTACATGCATTAATTAAGACTATTCAGACAGATTTCATCCATTCAGATTTAATTTTAATAGCAAAAAATAAAAGTAACCTAAATTTCTAAAAGGAAGCAATGGATAAAATGTATCACATTATATACATAGAAAAGTGTAGTTCTGTTTGGAGCATTTGTTTGACTATAGTTTGGTTGAATAAGAGATTAATTGAGTAGATACAGTATTTCTGTCATAATATCATGTCAACAATCTCTAATGCTCTAAAAATATAAGAATCTGATGATGATGAGTATTTGTAATGTGAGAGTTGTAATATGATAGAAAAGGAGGGCATTTGAGAATAAAATGTACTGTTATATATAATTTCTCCTGGTATATATTCATACTTAAAGTTTGGTTTTCTCTTTATGTATTTCTGGTTTTTTTTTCATATTGACTGTTTATTGATCTTACTACAGCAACAGTATAGCAATTTGAAACAAATAACAACACACAAACTCAAAAATTGCTGGATGATCCCTATTTATATTTCACTAAGGGAGATTGCCAGATTCCCCAGGTTTTTTTAAATACCGATCTTCAGTCTAATTTACTTTTTTGAGATTCCATGGAAAAGAGACTTGTGCTCAGTTCTCTTCAAGAAGCTGAGAGGGGCTCATGCCTCTGCAGTTAGTGCTGCTAGTATGATTACTGGTGTGGGTAGCACAAACTTGTAAATCGCTGGGCTCAAACTCTGTTATCCTTCTAACTTCTATTCTACCTGGGGGTCTATGCTCACCTCACATTTTCCTCCATTCTCTCTAGCTGTCTTTCTTTGTTTCTCTGTTTCTTCCCCATCTGTAACCACAGGAATCAATGTTCTATGCTCATCAAACAGGGATGAAGATCTCTGCATTTCTCTGAGCTTAAAGGGATTCGGGGCAGGCTCTTGCACACCTGAAGATGGACAGCTACTGCTGCTAGAAAACCTAGAAGGACTGAGGAAACAAGCAGACATAACTTAAGAAATATCTTTCCCCAAACCACAGCAAAAGCAGATAAGAAAAACAAAATGACTGCCTGGATAATAAAGTGTGGATTGTCCTTCCTTTCGCTAGCCTATGACCTTGTGAATCACAGAGATGGCATTTGAGCAATGTCTTGAAAGATATAACTCATGTGTATAACAAAAGGAAGAAAAGAAGTCATAAAATGTCACAGAGTCAAATAACCTCAAAACTTCAAGAGAAGCATAAGCAAACCTAATAAAGGACCTGAAATTTTCATAGATGAAATATTGACACTGTTTTTTGTTCTTTATATTTCAACTCATAGAAAGAAAAAGAAATCCATCCTGTTTCAGAAATGTAAATAGAAAAATATGTTGTTTGGCCATGGTGCTTTGAGAAAGAAAACCAATAAATAACGCATCTCTTTTTATATTGACTCCTTCCTCCCAGCTCCATATGGGTGACATTTTACAAGTTTGCTTTCAGGAAGTATTTTGATATTTTTAAAGCTTGACTTTACTCTGAGTTTCTTTTCATTCATTTTTCCAAATGTGTAGGATAAAAAAAAGATATTATAAATCAATTGTTGTAATAAAGAGAATTTGATAAGCTTTTAGGATACACATATTCTGCTTAAAACAAGCCACAAAATAAAAGTGAAACCAAAAATATTTCAGTTTTATTGGATATTTCTTGCACATTAATATTTGTGTTTTCACTCTCATAATCTACCTTATTTAACCTTTCAAAGCATGATAATAAACTTTTTAAATGATCTTTAAATTCAAATAATTGAAATTTAAAGTTAATTGCAAGTAAAATGTTCAGATACTAAACATGAATATTTTAGAAGTAACCTGTGAAAACTAGTACCCTCAATATATTTATTTATCATATTTAATATCAATACAATAACATTCATTATGTGAAAATATTAGGACTTACTAGGGAAATACACATACCCTTCCTAATATTCCACCTATTTATTGCTTAATTTTTATGAATTATTTTCCAAAAAACAATTATTTTATAGTGGAAAAGAAGGCCAATAGAAGTTTATAGATTTAAGGTTGCTTATCAGTTTTATTAAATAATGTAATATTTATTAACTTTCCAATCACAGTCAAAGCACTTTGTTAGATGATTATGTGCTAGACCTAGTATTCTGCATCATTTGATCTAAACAGGATTAGCACTAAGATCCCTATAATCTTCTGTCAGATGTAGTCATTAGGATTCCACAGAAAAATAAAAGCAAGAAGAAACATCTAAATACACATTGTCCCTAGTTCTTTCTCTTCATCACTTGGGTTAATAATGGATGGATAGTGATCCATCCATTCTTCAACTTGTCTATATGACTAATATAATTCTTGGTAAAACAAAACAAAACAAAAACTGCCACATACAATATTAGTGACAGAGAATACTTCCGAGATATTTTGCCTTGAAGTTGGGCTCCTCAGAAAGCTGGTGATGTACTGCTATCTTCAGTCTGAAGGTTGGAGCACCAGAAGCCCTAATACAACAACAGGATAACATACCTCAGATGAAGTCAGTTGACAGAAAGAGAGCTTCCATGGCATTCAGATCCATTCAGAAGTGAACTGTGGGAACTCCAAACATCAGAGTATGTAATCCCCCCAACACAGTGTCTTCATTCAAATGCAAATCTTATCTCATATGGTATACAGCAAAATGAAGAAATATGTTTCTGAAATGCTGCAGTTAACATACCCCTCGGAATAGGGCACCTTAAAGATACATGTTCGTGACCTCTGGAATATTACTTATATGCACCCCAATATCAACATGCACTTAGCAAATGATACCTTGCTTGATGACATTTATTTTAATATCCATCATTTGTGCATGACACTTCTCTCTAAAAAGCCCCATAGCTTTCTTGGTTTTCCAGATAGGGCAAGATCTTTCATTTTAGAAAGTGGAAGATAGCAAATATGTAGGCACCATATATCTACAGAAAAATTGAAGGCTCTTAGAAAAAATATGAAGAGGTGGCTTTTCTTAAACAATAATGCAGAAGTTGAAGAATCAGTATGGTGTGCTCAGTTTTTCTACTTTCCCTGAAGTCCATTCTGCTTGAAAACAATGCCGTGTTATTTTCTGGAGGTAAATAAGAAAAGGGTGAAAGTTATGCATCTAGTAAATGAGCTTCAGGGTAAAATTGCTAATACACTGTGCAATTTTTAGTAGGGGTACCATCAAAGGAAATCATTCCAAAAATTTGTTATTGCAACACAGTGAATTTTAGTCACTATCTTCAAGCAGGGATTCTTTGAAATGGTTTCTCCATATGGTTAACCTCCTCCTAACTCTGGACAATATCTTATACGCCATGTCTTTACCAATAAGTAGTAACTGACTCCAGATAGTTGGTAAATTGCCCCAATTATGAAAGTGATGTTATAACACGCAAATTATATCCTACAATTATGAACGTGGATGAGAAAGATGACCACAGTTATAGGTTATAATAGAGTTTGAGGTAATATTTCTGAACAGAGAACGGAAGTATGGAGAATCACAGGAACCAAACTTTTGTTTTGATGCCTTTGCACCCATCATTGGTTCTTTAGGCTCCATTGAGTCTATTTGTGAGAGCATAACTGGGGTCCCTGTAAAGTTGATTTATTATATTGTGTTTTAACCATCCCCCTTCTAAAATCTTGAGATTCTACCTGTCTCTTTTGAACTGTGAGTATACACCTGATGAATGTTTCATAAAAGAACTCTGTTAAGTCATTTTTTTCTCTTTGAGCATGTCTATAGAGCCACACACACACACAAATATCTACCTACCACAAAGGTTTTGTCATTCCCTCAAATTGGTCATTGTTACCAGTTATTGTTATGAGTCTCTGCCCCTCCCCTGATATAATAACCGAGACACAACCTACTGTGATTAACATATTTCTATGCACTTTTTGATGAGTTAAATTTAAACTGCTTTCAACTGTTTGTGAGGCAAACTGCCTTGGTAAATTTAAGTATGGAAAAGTGACTAAATTTTTTAAAGGAAAAAAAGTGGTATGGTTCTGTGCTTGAGACAATAGGAATGTTATTAGCTCTTTCTTGGATGTGGAGAGAAGAGTAGGGGTCCTCAGGGACTCCCAGTTCCCCTCTGAGAAAAGACTGTGGCACAACAAGAGAAAAAGGACCATCACAAGATTCCTCTGTGTTTGGCAGCTCTCCCGTCTTCTGTTTGTTTCTACACTTCTGTTTGAACATGGTAAGGGGAAAGTTTCACCCTTGAGAAAATGAGCATGTGAACAAGCTGAAAACATGTCTTATTACTTCACCTTTTCCAAGGAGCTAAGGATGGTAACTACGAAGGCAGAAAACCCCTACTTAATTGAGTTAGTTAGTTAAGGGAGTTGGTGGGAAGTGTTTGAGAAAGACTGAATCCTTTAGTGTAGGATGTGACAGGGTAAATGACCCCGTAAAATTTTCTAAAGTGAGAAATTCATGAAAATATTGAACATGGGATAAAATATTGTTTATCTGCTAGAGATGTTCCAAAGATCTGCTGTATAGCTATCATTCACTATATCAAGCCAAACAGTTACACTATATGAAGAGGAAAGGGCTTACACAAAGTTTGCTTTCCATAACAACAACAACAATAACAAAAAACACAGTAAAACTTAGGGAACTGATGGATCTCTCTCCTTGGGATAGTACCAAGGAAATGGGCGTATGTATTTTCTCAACTCATTGTACAAATTAAAGTTGTATATCTACACACACACTTATTAAACCATATGTATATAACGAAGAGCTATGTCTGTGTCTCAGTTGATGGAGTAATAAATAGCCTTGCATTCATGGAGTTCTGAGTTCTTTTTCTCAGCACTGTATAAAATGGAAGTACTGGTACCAATCAGAGGATCAGGAACTCAAGTTCTGCCCTATAGTGAGTTCAAAGCCAGCCTAGGCTACAAGACCTTGTCTTAAAATTAATTAATCAAAACAATCAATCAGTCAGTCAGTCAGTCAACCAACAAGTGTAACCAAAAATCATTAAAAGGAATTTTTAAATATGAAAAATAAGTTTTTCTAGAATAGATAATTCCATGGCTCTAACTCAACTATTGATACATAGACACTATGACCCTGACATCATGAGCCTCTCTCTTAATTAATTAAATCTGAAGGTGAGTAAGTCACTACATTAAAATCATACAAATTTCACAAAGCTCTGATTACACTTTAGAAACATGCTTTTCTAAGAATGACTGCTACTGCACGTAATCACTTATCTTGCTGTCTCAGTATAGGGATAACATAGACTTGTATAAACAATTAGCTTGAAGTGTGTGAGCCTACTGAGGCTAAATGCCTTTGTTTGTCTAGCTGATATTATATTTGCATTTACTGTTGCAGCCTGTGTTGCATGACAAGTCACATGTTCACCTGGAAGATTTTTCTATTCTGTAGAAATGTCACATTCACTTTAGTATTCCCATACCAGAAATGATTTCTGTTTGTTATAGTTATGTTGGCAAAAATAAGCCTCACTGCCAATCATACAGAATGTATACAAATAAGTATAGCAAAAGATCACCAATAGTACATGAGGATGCTGCTATTTTATGTATTTACTGTACTATTGTTTTTATTGTGATTTTAGAGTATACACTCTACTCTTAGAAAAAGCTACTTTGAAACAATATGCCTTGCTACACAATGCAGCCTTATACATCTGTGTACACCATGTTTCTGATTGTTTCATTTTTCTCCTATGGTTGATTTAATCTCTGGCTGGTTTATTCTTCATCATCCGATGGGAAATGGGCTTTTTCATGTAAATAAAAATATTACCTACATGAATTAAGGCTATTCCTTCTAGGTTTTACACAAAAATATGATGTTCACACAAAAATAAAACTATCCATTGAGGTAGGTTTTAGAAAGTACCGTGGTATTTAAATATCCATGGTTTTATTAGTGTACGACTGTTAAATAATAACAGTAAGGACATCCTCCAAAGGCCGTTTCTGAAGGACTTGGAAAGAACAGAAAATAGCCACTTATTAGTCAGCTGTTTGCTTAACCTAACCATTCTGATTCAAAACACCTGCATGCCTTTTCCCCAATGGAATTGTGTCTGCAGTAATGACAGAGTGTGAGATATCTGGCTACCTCAAGGGTGGTGAACCATAATGTTGGAGAGATGGCTTTTTGAAAAGCTAGCTATCCTTCATGTTTGAAGCTATTAAACATGAAAGCTCATTACAACAATAATGACTGTTTTGATATTTCCAACTGCCTCGAGTGAGGTGGCCACTGGAGAGTCATCAATGAGGCATAAAGAATCAGCTATACGGTGAGTGAAAAAACCCAACTGGCCCATTGGTTTTCACAAATCTTACCTTCTGGGGATAATGTTAAGTACTTGGCACATTGTGACCTAATTCACAGTCAACCATCCATGCTCTTCTGGCCATTCACAACTAAAAATCCTCCTTTCCTGGATTCTCAACACCTTAGATCAGAAACCACTACATAGTGGTCACTGTCATGCAATTGTGGCTATTTATATTCTCTAAGACTTATACTGTTCTTTGGGTTCCATATATTTTATCATATAATAGTCAAAGTAAAACTGTAGCCACAGAACATGTTATTATTTGCCATTGTTATTTAAAGGAAGCATCTGAGTTTCCTTCATATTTAATCCTGTAATGATATGCATGTGAAAAAATGTACTTTCATGCTTATGCAGCATATCATGAGGGAATTAGAGAAAAGAGGACTGTTAAGTAAATCTATCCAGGAATAAAATTAAGTCTTTATGAATAGATTTACTTCTTTCAATTTTTATAGATTTTATTTTCCCAAAAGCCTTTAGATAGCATGATATCTTAGTACCTTAGAGTTGGTAATCAAAGCAGAGGAGACATAATTTACGTAGTAGAGACACAGCAATACAGAATGTGTCAATACAAACTGGACATAAACAACTGCAAACCAACCAATGTCTCTATGAAACATTTGCCTGACTCTGTAAGATTCAGTGAAAGAGAGGTCTAAATTCTCCAGGAGAATATCAATTTTTTAATTTTCAATTCCAGTATTTACCCATGGGTTTTATGAGTTCTGATTGAGAGTAACAAACACCAGGACCTATAGCTAGCTTATGAGGATTAAAGATAAATATTCAAATACTGAAAGTATATGAACATTATAACAATTGAATGTGTGCCCTTAGGTCATGGACACTAATGGTTAACCTGCTAATGTCATTATGCAAAATGGGCATATTATAAAACTGCCTTCTAAATAGTAGTGTTCATGATAATAGGTAAATGCTATATTTGACCTTTGTTAAAGAAGCTTTTCTTTGCTATAGGTTATGATTAAAGCAGACTGCTGTCTTATGGGTGTGGCATGGCCTTTGCATATATCAACTCATAGATACTGTGTTCCACTCTATCGCACCTACACAAAATTGTGTCCATCATATACAAGGGGGTAGTGATGGAGGGTCTGTTCTTCTAAGAAGAGCTACTGGCATTTAAAGGCTTCTTGGAGGAGAATTCAAAACACCAAAAATGAGTAGGAAAGTTTTACCAGATAATTCACCGTGCCAAACCTGATAAGGGATGGATAGGTTTCAGTATATTAAGAATCACCAGATTTTAGTATGCTTATCCTATATTATATGTCTAATATCCACTTATGAGTGTGTATATGCATTGTGTGTCATTCTGCTTCTGGCATACCTCACTCAGGATGATCTTTTCCAGTTCCCACCATTTACCTGCAAATTTCATGATTTCCTTGTTTTTTTTTTTTTATTGCTGAGTAATAGTCCATTGTGTAGATGTACCACAATTTCTGTATCCATTCCTCAACTGAGGGGCATCTAGGCTGTTTCCAGATTCTGGCTATTACAAATAAAGCTACTACAAATATGGTTGAGCAGATGCCCTTGTTGTATACTTGAGCGTCTTTTGGATATATGCCTAGAAGTGGTATAGCTGGATCTTAAGGAAGAGCTATTTGTAATTGTCTGAGAAAGCACCAGATTGATTTCCAAAGTGGTTGTATAAGTTTATATTCCCACCAGCAGTGGAGGAGGGTTCACCTTTCTTCACATCCTCTCCAGCATGTGTTGTCACTTGAGTTATTCATCTTAGCCATTCTGAGGGGTGTAAGGTGAAATCTCAGGGTCGTTTTTACTTGCATTTCCCTGATAACTAAGGACATTGAACATATCTTTAAGTGTTTCTCTGCCATTTGCTATTCCTCTATTGAGAATTCCCTGTTTAGATTTGTACACGGTTTTTCAATTGGATTACTTAATTTATTGCTGTTTAACTTCCTGAATTCTTTATATATACTGGATATTAGCCCTCTGTCAGATATAGGGTTAGTGAAGATCCTTTCTCAATCAATAGGCAGTCATTATGTTCTGACAACATTGTCCTTTGCATTACAGAAACTTTTCAGTTTCATGAGGTCCCATTCATTGATTGTTGCTCTTAGAGCCTGTGCTTTTGGGAGGACTCTGGCTAATCTGCTCAATTCTCATTCAGAAAGGCAAAGAGGATAGACATCAGAGGAGGGAGAAAAAAGGGAACAGGACAGAAGCCTAACACAGAGGGCCTCTGAAAGGCTCTACCCTGCAGGGTATCAAGGCAGATGCTGAGACTCATAGCCAAACTTTGGGCAGAGTGCAGGGAATGTTATGAAAGAATGGGGAGATAGTAAGACCTGGAGAGGACAGGAGATCCACAGGGAGAGCAACAGATCCAAAAAGTCTGGGCACCAGGGTATTTTCTGAAACTGATACTCCAGCCAAGGACCACTCATGGAGATGGCCTGGAACCCCTGCACAGAGGTAGCCTATGGCAGTTCAGTATCCAAGTAGGTTCCATAGTAATGGGGAAAGGGACTGTCTCTGACAAGAACTGATTGGCCTGCTCTTTGATCACCTCACCCTGACTGGGGAACAGCCTTGGCAGGCCACAGAAGAAGGCAATGCAGCCACTCCTGATGAGACCTGATAGACTAGGATCAGAGGGAAGCAGAGGATGACCTCCCTTATCAGTGGATTGGGAGAGGGACATGGGTGGGGAAGAGGGAGAGAAGTACAGAAGGGGCTACAAAGTGAATAAACTGTAATTAATAAAATTAAATGTAAGTTAAAAAAGAAACATCAGTGATGGCTACCTGCATAAGAGCTATACTAACAGAAACACAAAAAGAAGATTTAGTTGTAAGGTAGAGGGGGGTTAGTGGGAATGCAAGCATGAGAAAAGGTAATGAGAGAGAAAATAATTACACCATATGTTCAGCTATGTAACTGAACAGAAAATTGAATCTGTGTCTGTGTGACCAATTGTAGGACCAGATTAAGCAATGTCCCAGACTGTTATTGAGATAGAACCTCATTCCTTAACAATCTACTGATGATGGCCATCAGTCCTTCCTTGTCCTGCTCTACTGTTCTTCATATTATTTCCAGTTGAAAGTTACAATCATGTGATCATGAAATTGAGGAAACGTTCAGAAATGAAAATGTTGTCTTGAGACATTAGAAGATGCAAAAAAATCATAGGAAGAGAATAGATTATGTATTTGTAGGTAAATGGTAGATGTGGCTCACCAGTCTGAGACTTTACAGCCTAGGATATCCTCATGGTAGAGGGTCATGTAAAGATACTCATATCTTTTCCTTATAGAAGGGCACTAGGGTCAGGAGGAGTGTTTATTTGTCTCCTGTTCATTGTGAATTACCATTTATTTGCTACAATGCAATATGGAATACTTCTTCTCTGCAGATTGTAAGTGCCCTGACCTTAGAGTCTTCAATAGACTAAATGATTTTTTTGGCAGTGATGCTACCTGAATTGTGTCCTTGGAAATGCATGATGACTTTTATCTCTGACAGTTATGGAATACGAGATTCCTATTGTTCAATACATTTCAGTACATAAATAAGCTACTAAGACTTAAGTAGATGAAAAACAAACATGCCTATATTCTAAGATTCTATGTTTATGTGTACATTTATTACTGTGTTTATTTATATCAGTATCAACCTTTCTATCACCACATATGAATAGAATAGTTTAAAGTAGTGAGCTTCTATGAGTACATTTTTCCTTCTTTTATCTTGTATGAATGGCATATGTTGAAATAACAGCAATAGTGATTATTATGCTTTCAAATACATGTCTTTTGTGTATGTACAACTTTTTCATATATGGCATTCCTTCTTTTGCCTTGCAACCATTGCACTGTGGAAGAAAATTCATTTTGTGGTTGGTCATTTTTAGAATAAAGTTAATTTTCATACCCTACACTAAATGAGAAAACCTGGTACCCAATCTGATTTAATTTCCCCTTTCACCGCTCTTTTCCAAGCTGTAATCACCATGATTCCTTCACAGAATTATTGACACTGAATCAGAAAATGTGTCCCCATGAGGAAAAGGCTGACTGTAAATAACTTCTCTTTAAAGAGAAAGGCTTATTGGATTTTTACACAAGACAACATGAGTGCTAGTTAAATACATTATGATGTTCATGCTCCTTCGACATTGAAAAGGGCAGTGGTCAGGTTTTTTAAGCCCCGAGGAAAGTTTATAAAAAATGGCTGCCATCATTTTATTGGAATATAATTCTGGCTGTAACCGGAAATTAATAAAACACTAAAGCGGGAAGTATGACTTTATAAATTCGAGATCTGATAGCAAACACATGGAGTCAGTGAAGAAGTTGCTGCTAATTGGTTCTAAATTGATACTCATTACTTCTACAACCAGAGTCCTTATTTTCCCAACGAAAAACACTTTTCCTTTTTACTAAGCCAGAGAATCTTTATTTGCACGTTCTTAATTTTTTTCTTTATTATTTATTACAATTTATTCACTTCGTATCTCAGCTGTAGTCTCCTCCCTCATCTCCTTCTGATCACACCCTCCCTCCTTTTTCACCCTATATGTACCTCCCATAATTCACTAACAGAGGATGTCCTCCTTTCCTAATATCTGGCCCTAGCCTATCAAGTCTCATTAGGATTTCTCTGTGGCCGAGTTAGGATACCTCCCCAAAGGTAGGTGAACAAAGAGCCAGCTACTGAGTACATATCAGAGACAGCCCCTGCTCTGCTTACTAAGGAACACATATGAAGACTGAGCTGTCCATGGAATACATTTGAGCAGGAGATCTAGGTCCTCTTCATGCATGGTCCTTGGTTGAATCTTCAGTGTCAGCAGGCCCCTCTAAACCTAGATATTTTGGCTCTGTTGTTCTCCTTGTGGAGCTCCTGTCTCTTCCAGGTCTTTTTATCTCCCCCCTTTTCCATAAGATCCCCTGCAATCTGCCCAAAGTTTGGCTGTGAGTCTTAGCATCTGCTTCCACACACTGATAAGGAGCGTCTTTCAGAGGACCCCTACAGAAGGCTCCTGTCCTGTTGCCTGTCTTCTCCCACTTTCAACATCTATCCACTTTGCCCTTCTGAATGAGGATTAAGCCTCTTCCATAGGGTTCTCCTTGTTGTTAACTTCTTATTTTGTCAATCTTTTTGTTTTGTTTTTATTAAATATTGTTTACTGACTTTGCATTCCAGCTGTATCCCCCTCCCCCATCCCTGCAAATCCCACCTTCCCTCCCTCTTCTTCTCCTATGTCCCTTCCATAGTCCAATAATAGGGGATGTACTCCTCCCCTTCCATCTGACCCTAGAATAATAGGTCTCATCAGGACTGGCTTCTTTGTCTTTCTCTGTGGACTGGTAAGGCTGCTCTCCCCTCATAGGGAAGTGATCAAAGAGATAGCCCATAAGTTCATGTTAGAGACAGTCCCT
This sequence comes from Pachyuromys duprasi, assembly GCA_028658305.1. Lineage (NCBI taxonomy): Eukaryota > Metazoa > Chordata > Mammalia > Rodentia > Muridae > Pachyuromys > Pachyuromys duprasi. The sequence continues at coordinate 28,574,654 of CM053752.1, read as the reverse complement.
GTTCTTATTATTGGGGAACACTCTTGGACACTGACCTGCCATGGACTACTTCTGTGCAGGAGTTCTAAGTTATCTACATTCATGGTCCTTGTTTGCAGTATCAGTCTCAGGAAAGACTCCAGTGCCCAGATTTTTTGGTTTCATTGCTCTACTCTTGGAGCTCTAGTTCATCTAGTTCCTTCTATCTCCCCCTTCTTTCATATGATTCCCTGCACTCTGCCGAAGGTGTGGTTATGAGTCTCAGCATCTGATTTGATACCCTGCTGGGTAGAGTCAGAGGACCTCTTTAGGAATATAGGTTTTAGTATGTTTATCCTATATTATATGTGTAATATCCACTTATAAGTGAGTATATGCCATTGTGTGTCTTTCTGCTTTTGGGATTACCTCACTCAGGATGACCTTTGCTCCTTGCACCCATTTGCCTGCAAATTTCATGATTTCCTTCTTTTTAAGAGCCGAGTAGCATTCCATTGTGAAAATGTGCTATAATTTCTGTATCCATTCTTCAGTTGAGGGACATCTACGTTGTTTCCCAATTCTGGCTCTTATGAATAATGCTGCCATGAACATGAGCAAATGACCTTACACTGTGGAGCTTCTCTTCCCTGTATGCCCAGGAGTGGCATAGCTAAATCTTGAGGTGGCGCTATCCAGTTTTCTAAGAAAGCACCAGATTGGATTTTAAAGTGGTTTTACAAGTTTACATTCCCACCATGCTTTCAATCTTTGTTACTCATTTACAGGCTAATGGATACATGCAAAGATTTGAATGTGTGTGTGTGTGGGGGGGGGAGGGGATGGCAGGACAAGATGGTAACGCCAGGAGGACGCTGCTTCTGAGCTTCAGAACAACATTGTCAGTACAGCTACCAAGGGACTGAACTGTGGGCCCCAAAACTACAGTGATCCTGTTTTCCAGTTGAAAGGAAGCCCCAAGGTACAGGATCCGGCCTGTTCCATTCCCAGGACACACAGCCAGAACCCGGAAGAGATCCCTGGTCATACAGGCACTTGGTCGGTTGCCAGACCAGAATCACATGCCTGTGTGTCCTGATCAACTTCCCAGGCTGAACAGCGGACACAAAAAACACCAGAGACTAGGAGTCCCAGTCGAGAGAAAAACCCACAGGGAAGGAAGGAAACGGGACTGACCTAGGTCACCCAGCCTTCCCCAAGAGAAGATCCAGGCTGGCAAACTGCAGGCAGGCTTGCGCACTCCATCTCAGATATAGGCTCTAACCCTGAGCACATAGACCTGCTGCGCACCCAACTCTCCAACACAAAAGAACTGTGCACAATAGGACACCAGAGCCTGGTTTTTCCTGTTGGGAGAAAACTCCACAGGGAAGGAAGCAAATAGGGACTGAGTTGGGGTACTCAGGATCTCCCTGGAAAAGGTCTCCTAGATCGGTGAGTGCTCAAGCTGCCAACCCAGAGAACTGCTGAGCACCAACTATCCATCATAGACAGATCTGTGTGACCCTCAACATCAAAGCCTGGATTTCCCTGTCCCCAAATTGGTGAATCAAGGGGCTGTGGAGCCCAAAACAACCAGACAAGGAGTTCAGGGAGAAGGGGGCAAAACCTGATCTGAGTCCAATATGACACAGTTCAACCTCGGACATCTCTGTGGACTTCTCCTGGGGAATAGATTCCCAGTCACTTCCCCGTAACAGGCAGAAGCAGCAGCAAATGTAGCCAAGCCTACAGCAGAGGAAGTGGGGGAGAAACCGCAGCCAGCAGGAAGGCAGCAGCAGAGGTACCCCAACCAGCATTGAAGCAGAGGAGGCAGCCAGCAGTGCACACAGCAACTTGCAAGGAGCATAGTGCTGCAGGCTCCAAGCACAGATCTCAGGCATTCCTCCACAGCCTGAGGGGATAGCTGCTGAGGAAGCTCATAGCGCTTCCCAGCTCAGGGAGCAGAGTGCAGCCTGCAGGGCTTCCAGCTTCCAGTGCAGAACACAGGGCTGGGCACAGAGAGTCCACAACAGAATATGTGTCCTGCCCACAACGCCAGCTGCAGACCTCAGAGTTCAGCCTGCTGACCCCTCCACAGACTGTAGACCACTGGGTATTCAGGGAACCTGCGCAGGTGCTTTATGCCCACAATCTGTGCTTGCTAACTGCCTTAGCGTCCACATCCCCTCCTGCGCTTGCTCCCAACCCATATATCCCAAACAGCTACACAACCTAGCACTCCACTTCAGGACAAATATCCCTGCACCTGCGTCCATGGGCATGCGCACCGGCACACACACAAACACACTTACAATTCTGTGCCAGTTGCTTCTTCTCCTCCAGGAACAACTAAAGCAACAACACACACTCTCAAACCGCTGGCACCCACTGATCTTCCTGAAGAATTCTACAAACACCAGAGTAAGACAGTCCCAGTCCAAAGATCAGACTCAAGGAAGAAACATCAAAGATTATATATAAGCAATGGCCAAAGGTCGATGTAAGAACTTACCCAACAAAAATCAGGGCACCATGGCCCCACCAGAAACACCCAAAAGCAATGGAGATTTTAACTAGGCAGAGACACAGGAAAATTATGTTAAAGCTATGCTTATGAAGTTATTAGAGGAACAAAAAGAGAAAAGGAACAAGGCCCTCAAAGAAATACAGAAGAATATAACTGCCCTTGTAGAGGAACAATTAAATACATACAGAGAGGAAACAAACAAACAAAAATTAGGAGCACATTCAATCAGATGAAAGAAATGGTACAAAGATGAAAACAGAACTAGAATCTATAAAGAAAACACAAACAGAGAAAACCTGGAACTGGAGAACTTACAGAAAAGATCAGTAACTACACAGGTAAGCATCACCAATAGAATACAAGAGATGGAATAGAGAATCTCAGGAGCTGAAGATACACTTGCTGAAATTGATTCCTCACTCATAGAAAATCTAAAATCAGAAAAGTCCCAAACACAAAATAGTCAAGAACTCAAGGATGCCATGCAAGGGCAAAACCTAAGAATAATAGGCATAGATGAAAAAGACTTCAGGCTACAAGGACCAGAAAATATTTTTAAGAAAATCATAGAGGAAAATTTCCCTAACTTAAAGGAAGAGATGTTCATAAACATACAAGAAGCCTACAGAACACCAAATAGACTAGACCAGAAAAGACATACCTCATGTCACATCATAGTCAAAACGCTAAACCTACAAAACAAAGAAAAAATATTAAAGGCAGCAAGGGAAAAAGGTCAAATAACATATGAAGCGATTCCCATCAGAATCACAACAGACTCCTCATCAGAAACTGTGAAAGCCAGAAGGGCCTGGGCAGAGGTCATACAGTCTTTAAGGGAACACAGATGCCAAGCAAGACTACTATACCCAGCAAAGCTTTCAATCAACATAGATGGAACAAACAAAATATTCCATGACAAAACTAAATTTAAGCAATATCTACACAGCAACCCAGCCCTACAAAAGATACTAGAAGGACAACTCCAATCCAACGAAAATAACTACACCAAAGAAAATGTAGGATACAGACAATCTCCAAGCAAAAATTAAAAGAGAAAAACAACATCAACAATGAATCATAGTAAGACTACCAACTCCATAAGAAAGGGAACTAACAGTCATTGTTCACTATTATCTATCAACATCAATGGACTCAACTCTCCAATAAAAAGACACAGACTAACAGAATAGTTGAGGAAACAGGACCCAATATCCTGTTGCACCCAAGAAACACACCTATGCAAAAAAGATAAACACTACCTCAGTGTAAAGGGCTGGAAAAATGTGTTTTAAGAAAATGGGCCCAGAAAACAAGCTGGGGTAGTGATCCTAGTATCTAATAAAATAGACTTTCTACCAAAATTAATAAAAAAAGATGAGGAAAGGCACTTCCTTCTCATCAAAGGAAAATTCCAACAGGAGGACATCACAATTTTGAATATCTTTACCTCAAATAAAGATCACCTAGATTTGTAAATGAAACATTATTGAAGCTGAAATCTCACATAGATCCCAAAACCTTAGTAGTGGGAGACTTCAACACCCCACTCTCACCAAGAGACAGATCATCCAGTCAGAAGCAAAACAGGGAAACAAAAGCACTCACAGAGACACTAAATCACAGAGACCTAATAGATGTCTACAGAACTTTTCACCCAAAATCAAAAGACTATACATTCTTTTCAGCACCTCATGGAACCTTCTCCAAAATAGACCATATAGTTGGCCACAAAGCAAGCCTCAGCAGATACAAGAAGACTGAAATAATACCTTGTATCCTATCTGACCATCACAGTCAAAAGCTGGACATAAAAAACAACAGAAACAGCAAAAAGCCTGAAAATACATGGAAACTGAACAACTTACTACTCAATGACAGCTTGATTAAGAAAGAAATAAAGAAAGAAATTAAAGACTTCCTAGAATTCAATGAAAATAAAAACACAACATATCCAAACCTATGGGACACAATGAAGGCAGTGAAAGAGGAAAGTTCACAGCACTAAGTGCCTTCAAGAAGAAATTTGAAACATCCCATACAAGCAACTTAATGGCCCAACTGAAAGCTCTAGAGAAAAAAGAAGCAGATACACCTAAGAGGAGCAGACAGCTGGAAATAATCAAACTTAGGGCTGAAATCAATCAATTAGAAACGAATAAAACAATTCAAAGAATCAATGAAACCAAGAGCTGGTTCTTTGAGAAAATCAACAAAATAGACAAACCCCTAGCCAAATAACAAAAAACCAGAGAGAAATGGTCCAAATCAGC
>CM053752.1:28553417-28569393 GCA_028658305.1 Pachyuromys duprasi | reverse complement strand
ATGAGCTGGGGTTGGATGGAAGGGGAGGAGGTCCTCCCCCGTTGGTAGACTTGGAGGGGTCGGGGAGGAGATGAGGGAGGGTTGGGGAGGGTGGGAGGGAGTGGGGGGGGCTGCACATGGGATGCAAAGTACCTAACCTGTGATTGATAACAAAAAAATTAAAAAATTAAAAAAGAAGAAATTTGAAACATCTCATACAAGTAACTTAATTGCCTAACTGAAAGTCCTAGAAAAAAAAAAAGAAGCAGATACACCCAAGAGGAGCAGAGGGCTGGAAATAATAAAACTCAGGGCTGAAATCAATAAATTAGAAACAAATGAAACTATTTACAGAAACAACAGAACCAAGGGCTGGTTCTTTGAGAAAATCAACAAGATGGACAAGCCCCTAGCCAAACTAACAAAAAGGCAGAGAGAAACTAACCAAATCAACAAAATCAGAAATGAAAAGGGAAACATTAACTACAGACACTGAGGTAATCCAAACAATCATTAGTTCATACTACAAAAGCCTATATGCCATAAAATTTGAAAATCTAAATGAAATGGATGATTTTCTCAATAGATTCCATCTACCTAAATTAAGTTAAGATCATTTAGAAAAACCTAATAAACCTACATCCCCCAAGGAAATATAAGCAGTCATCAACAGTCTCCGTTCCAAAAAAAGCCCTGGGCCAGATGGCTTCAGTACAGAATTCTATCAGACCTCCAAAGTAGTGTGAACTCCAATTCTCTCAAAACTATTCCACAAAATAGAAACAGTAGGAACATTACCAAAGTCATTCTATGAAGCCACAGTCACCTTGACACCTAAACCACACAAAGATCCAACAAAAAAGAGAACTTCAGACCTATCTCTCTTATGAACCTTGACGCAAAAATACTCAATAAAATACTTACAAACTGAATCCAAGAACACATAAAAGATATCATCCACCATGACCAAGTAGGCTTCAACCCAGGCATGCAGGGGTGGTTCAATGTACAGTAATCCATCAATGTGATCCACCATATAAACAAACTGAAGGAAAAAAAAACCACATGATCATCTCCTTATATGCCTAAAAAACTTTTCCCAAAGTTCAACATCCATTCATGTTTAAAGTCTTTGAGAGATCAGGGATAGAAGGCACATACCTAAATGTAGTAAAGGTAATATACAGCAATCCTATAGCCAACATCAAACTTAATGAAGAGAAACTTAAATCAATCCTACTGAAATCAGGAACTAGGCAAGGTTGCCCACTCTCTCCATATCTCTTCATCATTGTACATGAACTCCTAGCTAAAGCAATAATATAACTAAAAGAGATCAAGGGGATACAAATTGGAAAGGAAGATACCCAAGTACCCCAATTTCTGGATGATATGTTAGTATACATGAGCAACCCCAAATACTCAACCAGAGAACACCTTCAACTGATAAACACCTTCAGCAAAGTGGCTGGATTCAAAATCAACTCAAAAAAATCAGAAGTCCTCCTGTACACTAAAGACTAAAGGGCTGAGAAAGAAATTAGGGAAAGAAGTCCCTTGACAATAGCAACTAATAACATAAAGAACCTTGGGGTGCCTCTAAACAAGCATGTAAAAAATCTGTTTGAGAAAAACTTCAAGGCTCTGAAAAAAGAAATTGAAGAAGATATCAGAAAATGGGAAGATCTCCCATTCTCATGGATTGGTAAGATTAACATAGTGAAAATGGCTGTTCTGCCAAAAGCAATCTATATATTTAATGCAATCCCCATCAAAATACCAAGAAAATGTTTTATAGACCTTGAAAGAAAAATTCTCAACTTCATATGGAGAAACAAAAACCCCAGAATTTCCAAAACAATCCTGTACAACAACAGATCATCTGGAGGTATCTTCATCCCTGATCTCAAGCTGTACTACAGAGCAATAGTTATAAAAACTTCGTGGTATTAGCATAGAAACAGAATAGTGGATCAATGGAACTGAGTAGAAGACCCAGAAGTAAACCCACACACCTATGGAAAATTGATTTTTGATAAATAAGCCAAATCCATCCAATGGAAAAAAGACAGTATCTTGATCAAATGGTGCTGGACCAACTGGATGTCTACATGCAGAAAAATGAAAATAGATCCATATTTATCACCCTGCACAAAACTAAAGTCCAAGTGGATCAAAGATCTCAACATAACACCAGACACATTAAATCACTTAGAAGAAAAATTGGGAAACACCCTAGAACTCATTGGCACAGGATACTACTTCCTGAACAGAATACCAACAGCACAGGCTCTAAGAGCAACAATCAATTAATGGGACCTCATGAAACTGAAAAACTTCTGTAAAGCAAAAGACATTCTCATCAAAACAAAATGACAGCCTATAGGCTGGGAAAGGATCTTCACCAACCCTATATCTGATAGAGGGCTAATATCCAATATATATATAAAGATCTCAAGAAGTTAAAAAGCAAGAAATCAAGTAATCCAATTAAAAAATGGGATATGGAGCTAAACAGAGAACTCTCTGTAGAAGACTGTAGAATGGCAGGAAAACACTTAAAGAAATGTTCAAAGGCCTTAGCCATCAGGGAGATACAAATCAAAATGACCCTGAGATTTCACCTTACAACTTTCAGAAAGGCTAAGACCAAAAACTCAAGTGACAACACATGCTGGAGAGGATGTGGAGAAAGAGGAACCCTCCTCCATAGCTGGTGGGAATGTAAACTTGTACAACCACTCTGGTAATCAATTTGGCACCTTCGTTGACAATTAATAGTAGTGATTCCTTAAGATCCAGCTATACCATTTCTAGGCAAATATCCAAATATGCTCAAGTACACAACAAGGACATTTGCTCAACTATGTTCATAGCAGCTTGCCGGAGCCCGCCAGCAGAGCAGAACGGGGTTCTGAGTCGGGAGTGAGGATTGAAAATAATAATGTACACTACACATATTATGTTTCGAGAGGCCTCTGGCCGCTTGCTCGTGGCTCCAATGATCCCTATAGCGTCAATATGCTCTGCATTGGAAAAGCCATGAGACCAGCCAGCCTTGTTTATTTAAACAAACAGCTTGCACAAAGGGTTAATTTTTACAAGGAAGTGAGGCAGAGTTGAGATTTCAAACAAGCTCTCCCACCTGCTGTCACTAAACAAAAGGCGAATGGACTTGTAAATCCTTCCCTGTCTCCAAGGGAAGGCCTGGAAAAAACCTGTCTTCCTGTGCTGAGACTAGCATTACAAATACCTGCCAAAGCAGCTATGACCCGGCTCACCACAGCAGCTTTCTTTGTAATAGCCAGAACCTGGAAACAACCCAGATGTCCCTCACTCGAGGAATGGATACCGAAATTGGGGTACTTTCACACAATGGAATACTACTCAGTAGTTAAAAATGAGGAAATCTTGAAAATTGCAGGCAAATGTTGGAACCTGGAAACGATCATCCTGAGTGAGGTATCCCCAAAGCAGAAAGACACACATGGCATATACTCACTTATGTAAGTGAGGATAAAATAGGATAAACATTCTGAAATCTATACACATAAAGAAGATAAACAAGAAAGAGAACCTGGGGTAAGAGGATTAATCCTCATTTAGAAAGACAAATGGGATGGACATTGGATGTAGAAGTAAACAAGTAGCAGGACAAGAGCCTACCACAGAGGGCCTCTGAAAGACTCTACCTAGCAGTGTATCAAAGCAAATATTAAGACGCATAACCAACCCCTTGGCAGAATTCAGGGAATCACATGAAAGAAGGGGGAGTTAGTATGGCCTGAAGAGGACAGGAGCTCCTCAAGGACCAAATATAGAAGGGCACAGGGGTCTTTTTTGAGACTTTCTCCAACCAAGGATCATGTGTGGATATAACCTAGAACCCCTGCTTGAATGTAACTCATGGTAGCTCAATATCCAAGTGAGTACCCTAGTAAGAGGAACAGGGACTATTTCAGACATGAACACAAATGCTGGCTCTTCGACCCCCTTGCCCCAGAAGGGAGGAGCAGCCTTGCTATGCCACAGAAGAGGACATTGCAGCCATTCCTGAAGAGACCTGATAAGCTAGAGTTAGAAGGAAGGGGGAAGAGAACCTCCCCTATCAGTGGACTTGGAAAAGGACAGGGAAGAGATGAGGGAGGGGTGGGAGGGATAGGGAGGGAATGCGGGAGGGGGCTATGGCTGGGATTCAAAGTACATAACCTGTAATTAATATAAAATAAAAATGTAAAAAAACATACAAAAAATTTTTTGAATGTGGTAAATTTATTGCCAGATTACTTAAGAAATAAAAAACAATGAAAATTTGTGATAAATAATCAAAACCGACATATGAAGAGGCTGGGGTTTATCTGGTTTTTGTATAACACAAGGATGCTTTTATTTATTTATTTTTCTTCACACAGAATTTCTTTCGCTGTCAAGATTTTGGATAGAATTACTGTCATTTGAGCCTCTGTAGCAGTGAATATACAAAGTCTATGGATTGTAAATAGTCTCAGCCACAAATTCTGAGCTCAGTAATATGAGCTATGCTTATCTCTCTTGTTTAATCAATGCCTACCATATGCCAATAAGAAGTTAAGATCCCTAAATCTTTATTAAATTGCAACAATATTATATTATTTATTCTTAATTAGTTGATCATTTTTAAGTGTTTGGGATGGTTCTGAATGATTTTTTTTCAGTTTTAGAAAGTTTCAAAATCACAAAAGGTAATGGTTTTCAGATTCAAATATTTTATTCAACATCATATTTTAATTTATCAAATTATTTTGTAGAGTACTTAAATAACAATATATTAATATAATTGCCACAATATAAAATTCAATTTATACTTCCCTTGTGATGACTAGAATCATTATAGTAATGTATTTATAATCATATCCTTGACTATGACTGAGCCAACAAATTGTTGATCTTAGCAGGACTATGCCAAGCAGAAGACAGAAATACATATGAATAATTTCTGTGTAAAAAATTATTTGTTGTTGTTAGGATGATAGAAGTCCAAATTAATAACAGGGTGTCAGGAAATGTCATATTTAGGACCTGTGATCGATCACCACCAGTGGGAGGTACAGCTTTCTAGTGCACTAGAATATAGTCAAAGAAATTGGAATTCTATATATCTAAGCCCATGACTAGTAAATATACCACCATGGCCAGTTTTTGTGAATCCCTATTAAACAAACAAAAATATGGGGAGGAAACAAGTTGTCCAATATCTAGAACATGCCAACATCTACAAGTGCTCATTAATAGACAAATGGCATTACAGGTAAATGTCTCTGTTTTCCTGTCCACTCTAGTATTCATACACACAGTGTCTTGAAGTCTGCTTGTTCCAGGATTCTTTGTTGTTTTCCCTGCTACTGTTGTATTGTTGTTGTTGTTAACCAGAGTTTTGTGGGAGTTACTTATGGTAATATGGCTGAGGGGTTACTTCCAGGGGCAGAAATGAAGCAAATGCAGCTGCATCTCAAAATCACATCCCGGGAATGGGTGACAGCTCATGAAAGCTGGAAACCTAGAGATACTTGAAAGTCTCCAGGAAAACAAGATAGTGCTCTGAGGGCAGGCCTCCAGTCACCTGCTTCCTCCAGTTTGACCACATGCCCCAAATTTTCACCATCTCACATCAAGTTATAAATACAAGTCATTCATCCAATAATGATACTGGAATGCTCACTATCCATCTCTTCCCAAAATGTCAGGATGATGGGCAACTTATGAGTTAACAGACTTAATGAGCTTTATTTAATATTGGTACATTGCATACAATTTTCTTTCACTTCAGAATGAATATGCCCATGTCTTCCAAAATACTAGATACCTATAGTCCTCCATGAGGTGGAGGCCTTTGAATTATCATGTGACTTATTACTTTTGGAATTCTAGGGTTCTTAGAAATTAAGTTTTTCCTTAAAAGATTTATATGTGAAAGGTTTGGTTATGGATACATCAAATTCATAGATGATATTTTGGAGGAAGAGACTGGGTAGTGAGCATTCCAACATCATTGATAGATGAATTTTTTCGTAACTTGATGATGTATATGGAGATGGTGAAAACTTTGAAGGTGTGGTGAAATTGGATGAAGTAGGTGACTGGAGGTGTGACCTCAGAGACCTATCTTGTTTTGGCCCACTTCTGGCTTCACTGAGGCTTAGTTCTGCTATACACTTTTACTGTAAGTTCTCAACTAACCCTAAAAAGGGCAGAACTAATTGTACATAGATTCAACCTTTGAAAACCATGAGCCAAAACGAAGCTTTTCTCTTTTAAGTTTTATATGCTAACAAGGTTTAGTGAGAGTAATAACTACCATCCTAATGTATTATATTAGCAGGTAATCTAAGTTACATTTTTTTGCTATTTGTCAGCTATAATTGGTGTGCTGATTTAATAGCAAATTGCTAACATATATATATATGTATATGTATATATATACATATATGTATATATACACACACATACATATATTAGAAAGCCTATTAAATCAAGACTCCAACAACAACAGTAAACATCAGGAGTAAGAGAAGAGAATAGTCCTATACATCGTATAAGGAAAAAAAATGGTGCTTTTTAAATAATTTTCAGTTTCAAGTACAAGATAAAACACTTCTCAAATCATGTGCAAGGGGCTATGTTCATTTGTTTTTGTAAATATGGGCAGCTGGTTTGGCAGCTCTTGTTTCTGTCTTTGTCATTTTAGTTTATGACAGTCTACAGCCAGACTCTAAGATAAATTTACCTAACCTAGAGAGAAAATGAGAGAGGTAAAACTGGATATAACAGAAGTAATTTAACTCCCCTTTTAAGGTGGAAATCACAGTCCAAATTCACTCTGGGAGGAGTGCTGCTTTTTTCTCACTATCTTAGTGTAGAGGATAATTCCCCGGCTCTTCTGCTCTCTTCCCTTTGTAGAACAGCTTTGTCTGTCTGGGTCAGCAAGCTACTACATCTACAGCACATGCACAAGTAATCCCCTAGAAGCCTGCAAAGCAGGGCACTTCCCACAAACTCAAGGGTTCAGCATTCTCTACCACTCTGTCCCTCAAGGCACACTTCCATGCACCTTTCCACACACACGCACACCCACATTTGCCCTTCTGTGCCCACAGACTTTCCTCTCACAGGTACAGCTGAAGCACCAAGGCACATGTTGAAGCCACGGGACCTCTATCAGCTTCCAGAAGAAATCTCCAGACACTGGACAGAGAAAGTACCAGTTTGAACTGCAGAATACAGGAAAAAACATGGAAGGTTACAGAGAAGCCAATGGCCAGGGGGTGACGAAAGAACACATCCCACATGAATCAGGCCATCATGGCTTCACAAGCAACCCCCAAAATTGATGGATACTCTGATTCATCAGAATCACAGGAAAATGACTTTAAAGCTATGCTTATTCAATTATTTGAGGCACATAAAGAGGGAACAAACAAATCTCTCAGAGCAATAGCCATACAAATACAGACAGATAAGAGGAAATGAACAAATCTATCAAAGATTTGGCCAATCAAGTGGAGGCAAAGAAAGAGGAAATGAACAAAATTCTCAAAGAAACACAGGCAAATAGAGCCGAACAAATAGAGGCTCAAGTAGAGATAGAATTAGTGGCATATGGAGAGGAAATGAACAAAAAATAGAGATCATTGTAGAAAGACAGGAATCCACATTCAAACAGATGAAGGAAATGGTATAAGGCATGAAAACAGAATTAGAATCAATAAAGAACAGACAAACTGAGAAAACCCTGATACTGGAGAACTTACAGAAAAGATCAGGAACCACAAAGGTAAGCATCACCAACAGAATACAAGAGATGGAAGAGAGAATCTCAGGTGCTGAAGAGACATTTGTTGAAATTGATACTTCTCTCAAAGAAAGAGTAAAATTAGAAAAGTCCCAAACACAAAATATCGAAGAAATTAAGGACTCCATGAAAAGACTAAATCTAAGAATAATTGGAATTGATGAAAAAGAAGACTCCAGGCTCCAGGGGCCAGAAAATATTTCCAAGAAAATCATAGAAGGAAATTTCCCCAACTTAAAGAAAGAGATGTCCAAAAATATACAAGAGGCCTGAAGAATACCAAATAGACTAGACCAGAAAAGAAACACATCACAACACATCATAGTCAAAACTCTAAATCTACAGAACAAAGAAAAGATATTAAAAGCAACAAGGGAAAAAGGCAAAATGAGAAATCAAGGGGATACAAATTAGAAAGGAAAAAGTCAAAGTATCACTCTTTGCAGATGATATGATATTATCCATGAGCTACCCCACAAAATTCAACCAGAGAACTCCTTCAGCTGAGCAAAGAGGCTGGATATAAAATTAACTAAAAAAAAAAATCAGAAGCCCTCTAGTATACCAAAGGACAGAGAAAGAAATTAGGGAAACAACATCCTTCATAATAGCCACTAATAACATAAAGTACCTTGGGGTGACTCTAACCAAGCAAGTGAAAGACCTGTTTGAGAAAACTACAAGTCTCTGAAGAAAGAAATTGAAGAAGACATCAGAAGATGGAAAGATCTCCTGTGCTCATGGATTGGTAGGATTAACATAGTGAAAATGGCCATTCTGCCAAAAGCAATCTACATACCTATCAAAAAATACCTATCAAAAATTCAACACAACTCTTTACAGACCTGGAAAGAAAAATTCTCAACTTCATATGGAGAAACAAAAAACCCAGAATCTCCAAACAATCCTGTACAACAACAGATCATCTGGAGGTATCTCCATCCCTGATCTCAAGCTGTACTATAGAGCAATAGTAATAAAAAATGCATGGTATTTGCATAGAAACAGAAAAGTAGATCAATGGAACAGAATAAAAGACCCAGAAATAAACTCAAACATTTACGAATAATTGATTTTCGACAAAGAAGCCAGAATCTTTCAATGGAAAAATTCAGCAACGTCAACACATGTTGCTGGTCCAACTGGAGGCCTACATGCAGAAAAAATGAAAATAGATCCATATTTATCACACTTCACAAAACTAAAGTCCAGGTGGATCAAAGATCTCAACAGATATTCTAAGTCAGTTAGAAGAATAAGTGGGGAAGAGCCTAGAACTTATTGGCACAGAAGAAACTTCCTGAACAGAACACCAATAGCACAGGTTCTAAGATCAACAATCAATAAATGAGACTTCATTAAACTGAAAAGCTTCTGTAAAGCAAAAGATACTGCCACCAAAACAAAAGGACAGCCTTCAGACTGGGAAAGGATCTTCACCAACCCTATATCTGAAAGAGGGCTGATATCCAGAATATATAAAGAACTAAAGAATTTAAAAAGCAATAAATCAAGCAATCCAATTAAAAATGGGGTACAAAGCTAAACAGAGAATTCTCTTTAGAGGAATATAGAATGGCAGAGAAATACCTAAAGAAATGCTCAACATCCTTAGCCATCAGAGAGATGCAAATCAAAAGGACCCTAAAATTTCACCTTACACCCATCAAAATGGCTAAGGTCAAAAACTCAAATGACAACACATGCTAGAGAGGTTGTGGAAAAAGGGGAACCTTCCTCTATTGCTGGTGGGAATGAAAACTGGTACAACCACTTTGGAAATCAATCTGGCACTTACTCAGACTATTAGGAATAGCACTTTTTCAAGATCCAGCTATACCACTCCTAGGCATATATACAAAAAATGCTCATTACACAACAAGAACATTTGCTCAACCATGTTTGTAGCAGCTTTCTTTGTAAAGGCTAGAACCTGGAAACAACCCAGATGTCCATCAACTGAGGAATGGATACAGAAATTGTGCTATTTTTACACAATGGAATACTACTCATCAATAAAAAATAAGGAAAACATGAAATTTGCAGGCATATGTGGTATCTAGAAAAATATCATTCTGAATGAGGTATCCCAAAATGAGAAAGACACACATGGTATATACTCACTTATTTAGACCTATAAGGTATGATAAACACAATGAAATCTATACACCTAAAGAAGCTAAACAAGAAGGAGGACCCAGGATAAGATGATCAATCCTCTCTTAGAAAGACAAATGGGATAGGCATTGCATGTACAGGAAAATAAGTAACAGGTCAGGAGCCTACCACAGAGGACCTCTGAAATATTCTACCTAACAGTATATCATAGCAGATACTGAGACTCATAACCAAACCTTCAGCAGATGGCAGGGAATCATATGAAAAAATGGGGGGGGGGTAATATGATCTAGAGAGGATAGGAGCTCCACAAAGACCAAATAGATCAGGGCACAGGGGTCTTATATGAGACTCTTTCTCCAACCAAGGACCATGTATGGATATAACCTAGAACCTCTGCTCGGATGTAGCCTATGGTAGCTCAGTATCCAAGTGGTACCCTAGTAAGAGGAACAGGGGCTATTTCTGACATGAACTCAATGGCGGGCTCTTTAACCTCCATACCCTGCAAGGGAGGAGCAGTACTGCTAGGCCACAGAGGAGGACATTTCAGCCAGTCCTGAAGATACCTGATAAACCAGGGCCAGATGAAAGGGGAGGAGGTCCTTCCCTATCAGTGGCCTTGGAAAGGGGCAGGGAGTAGATGTGGGAGGGACAATGGGATTGGGAGGGAATGATAGAACTGTGATAATGAGTTAATAAAATGTAACTAATTATTAAATAAATTAATTAATTAAAAGACGAAAAATGCACTAATCACCTGATTTTATACAGCCATATTACCTCCATGGTCATAAAACTCATATTCAATTCCTAAAACACACCTGAGTTAATATTACAGTGGAAGAAAGAATGTATAAAAAGTTAAACAAAGTTTAAAAGATACAAAATAAAAGATATATCCCACTAGATCTATTTAGATATCTCAATGCCAACAGCATAATCCAGAAATATATTATTTAAAAATGTGATGAACGGGTGCAACTTTATTTAAACATGAAGTGTGGGTGTGGGGGGCTTCTCTGTCTTTTTCTCTGAATTATACCAAGGTCCCATTGAATTCATACTGGGAATTCAAGAATAACATTTGATAAGCCTTCCTGTCACAGTGAAAAATGACAAATGAAATCATTTGATGATACCAAAAGACTCAAAATGTGTCTTAGATAAAATGCAGCATCCACTTTCATTATAAAATTCTGTCAGTAAACTAAAAATATTTCAGTTTAGTTTAGATGAATTTTCTAACCCTGAAAATTATACATGGCTTCTGTGATGAGAAAACATGGACTAGATGATCATTATTATGGTTTTTAAACAAATTTTGCACTGGAAAGTTTAAGAAGTAATAACATTAGTAGCTTTATTCATAATTGCCAGAATCTGGATACAACCCAGGTGTACCTCAACTAAGGAATGGATACAGAAATCGAGTTTCATTTACACAATGGAATACTACTCAGCAATTAAAATAAGGATATCATGAAAATTGCAGTCAAATAGTCGGAACTAGAAAAAACCACCCTGAGTGAGTATCCCAGAAGCAGAAAGACACACATGGCATATACTCACTTGTAAGTGGATATTAGCCATATAATATAGGATAAGCAGTATACTAAAATCTGCAGACCTAAAGAAGCTAAGCAAAAAGGAAGACCCTGGTTAAGATGATCAGTCCTCACTCAGAAAGGTGAACAGGAGAGACATAGGAAGAAGGTGAAAACAGGGAACAGGACAGGAGCCTACCACAGAGGGCCTCTGAAAGACTCTACCCAGCAGGGTATTAACGCAAATGCTGAGACTCATAGCCAAACTTTGGGCAGAGTGCAGGGAATCTAATGAAAAGGGGGGGGGGGGAGAAAAAGTAGGAGATAGAAAAACCTGGAGGGTACAGGAGCTCCTCAAGTAGAGCAACAGAACCAAAACTTCTGGGACCAGGGGTCTTTTGTGAGACTGATACTCCAACCAAGACCATGCATGGAGATGACCTAGAACCTCTGGCAGCTCAGTCTCCAAGTGGCCTCCCTAGTAAAGGAAACAGGGACTGTCTCTGACCTGAACTTAGTGGCTGCCTCTTTGATCACCTCTACCTGAGGTGGGAGCAGCCTTACCAGGCCACAGAGGAAGACAATGCAGCAAGTCCTAATGAGACTTGAAAAGTTAGGGTCAGAAGAAAGTAGAGATGGACCTTCCCTATCAGTGGACTGAGGGAGGGACATAGGAGGAGAAGAGGGAGGGACAGCAGGAATGGAAGGGGCTAAGGGACACAGTCACAGCTGCGATACAAAAATGAATAAACTGTAATTAATATAAAAATAAAAATTTAATTAAAAACAGGAAAGTTTATATGGTGTGGAAGAAATGTCCTTGGTTCCACTGATATATTTTTGGAGTAAATATCCATGCAAGAGAAGTTCTATTACCTGCTAGGTATATTTTTTTAAATTATATGAATCAATGTTTATATCAGGGCATATGTGCAAGACTCGTTATTATATAAATTGCAATATATCCATATGTTGAGAATAAAAATATCTAGTTAAATGGATTTATATTTGAGTAAATATATTCTTAAAGATGTGTGTGTCTGTAGGAAGGAGAGAACTTAGCCATCTGAAGAGTAAATGCCTGAGTTTAATGAATTTAACACATAGCAAGAGAAGGCAGATTGTAAGAATTGTCTTTTTGTGATACAATAGAAACAGCATTCCCTAAAAGCAAAACGAAAATCCCAGTATTCAGAGTTGTGTGGTTATGTGACAGAGTGATAAAATTATGTAATGAGATTCTCATCTAAAAGTCATTGAAGTCTTTAGGGGTTAATTATAGAAAAAAGATGCCTACCATGTACTGGGAAACAATCCCTCTCTAACAGGTTGGTCTTCACAGATGTGTGCAATTGTAGTCACTATTCGCTTCAAAGAATCTGTAATCACACATACCTGGATTTCACCTGGTCTTTCTGAATCTTAGTCCACAAATTTCTCTCCTTCTGATCTTTCTATAACACATATAGAAAATATATTAGCAGGCTGTATTCAGCTTGTGAGGGATGATGTGACATTTGTAAATTTTTGAAAGTCAAATGTTCAAAAATGTCTGATTTCCTCTCTCTATGGCCCCACTAACACTTTGTTTTCCAATACTTCCCTCAAAATATCAGTACCAAGACTACTAATACCTCACAAGAAGTAGATTGGTGATGAGACTAAACAATCTTTGGAAACATAATTTTTTTTAGCATCAAGAATACTTTCTTGATGGTCTTCATAAGGGAAGGTCCTGACTCTCTAGGTTGTGTTCCAGATGCCTGTTCCTAATTTGTATCTGTCATAAGATTCCTTTACTCCAAATGAATTCAATTTATTTTGTGTTTTGAAATAGTAAGTATCCATAAACAAGATAACGCTATGAATTGGGGCCAAATATTTCAAAGGAAAATAAAGTATGGAGTGTGATAAAGAGATCCATCACCTAGAGTCTTAGGTTATGGCAGGTGTTAGGGAACAAAGAGAATACTTGGGAATTCCATGAACTCTGTGACAGAGTAAATCTCACACAAAACAAACAAACAAATAAAAATAAGTGCTGTGTAAACACAGAGCAGGAGTGACAACTAGGATTCTAATTGCTATTGCATACTAAATGGCATCCCACATATATATATATATGCGATACTAAGATTCTGTGCTTCCTACCAGTGAGTTCAAAACCTTCAGGAGGAGGTAGTTAGACACTCTCTGTCAGGGATTTCTTCTAAAATATTACACATTTTAATACAATAAGTGTTAGGATTTTTAGATGCCACCACATGTCATGTTGCTGGTTATCTCATCCTTAACCTTAGGTTTGCTTCAATCTCCTATTGAAAGAGCAATTGAAATAGCTTATGTCAAGGCAACTCAGCATTCTGCCTTCTCCCTATGTTTAACCCTTGTAACCCAAGCCAAGCTATGCACTTATAATTTAAGCTAGTCATAAGTTCTCATTTTCTACTCCTGAAATTAACAGATTGTTCAACTAACACATTCATTATTTATTTCAGTTTTTTGTCATTGGAAATAAATTTCAAGTGTCTTGAACAGATGAGACTTTTATTTTATTTTTGTTAACAGGGAATAGAGAAGATTAAAAGAACTATAATGTAACACAAACACTATTGTTTAAAAAGTGACTATTTAAAAGTTTAGCATCTTTCGGGGATATGCATAGAAGTGGTATAGCTGGATCATGAAGTAGCACTATTCCTAATTGTCTAAGAAAATGACAGATTTATTTCCAAAGTGGTTATACAATTTTACATTCCCACCAGCAATGGAAGAGGATTCCACTTTCTCCACATCCTCTCCAGCATGTATTGTCACTTGACATTTTGATCTTAGCCATTCTGATGGGTGTAAGGTGAAATCTCAGAGTCGTTTTGGTTTGTATTTCTGAGGACACTAAGGATTTCCTTTATATATTTTATATTAATTTTTATTTTTTAATATTAATCACAGATTATTTACTTTGTATCCCAGCTGTAGCCCTGTCCCTCATTCCCTCCCAAATCACACCCTACCTCCCTTATCTGCTCGCTGTCCCTTTGCAAGTTGACTGCTAGGGGAGGTCCTCCTCCCCTTCCATCTGACCTAGCTTATCAGGTATGTTCAGGACTGGCTGCATTGTCCTCCTCTGTGGCCTAGCAAGGATCTTCCTCCCTTGGAGGGCAGTGTAGGTAAAGGAATCCATCACTGAGTTCATGTCAGAAATAGTCCCTGTTGTCCTTACTAGAGTACCCACTTGGATACTGAGCTACCATGGGCTACATCTGAGCACAGGTTCTAGTTTATTTCCATACATGATCCTTGGTTGGAGAAACAGTCTCATATAGGACCCCCGAGTCCTGATATATTTTGTCCTTGTGGAGCTCCTATCTCTCCCAGTTAAACTAACTCCCCCTTTTTTTATTAATCTATTTTTTGTTATCAATCACAGGTTAGGTACTTTGCATCCCAAGTATAGCCCCCTCCCTCATTCCCTCCCACCCTCCCCAACCCTGACTCATCTCCTCCCCACCCTCTCCAAGTCTACCAACAGGGGAGGACCTCCTCTCCTTCCATCCAACCCCAGCTCATCCTGTCTCCTCAGGGCTGGCTGCAATGTCCTCCCCTGGGATCTAGCCAGTCTGTCACTCCCCGGCATGTATGGGGGAGGGTCAAAGAGTCAGCCATCAAGTTCAAGATTGAAACAGTCCCTGTTTCCCTCACTAGGGTCTTTAGTCCTACACTGAGCTATCATGGGCCCCATCTGAGCAGCGGTTCCAGGCCATATCCACACGTGGTCCTCGGTTGTAGAAACCTTCTCATACAAGACCCTGGTGCTCTGCTCAGTTTGGTCTTTGTGGAGCTCTTGTTCTCTCCAAGTTTCACCAATGTCCTCCATTTATATCATCACTTCTTGCCCTCTGCCAAAGGCTTGATCGAAAGTCTTAATATCTGCTCTGATACATCACTACGTGACCCACCCCCCCAGAGATCCTTCTTGGCGTACTCCTGTCCTGTTGCTTGTTTTCTCCTCCACTCAATGTCTATTCCATTTGTTCATCCAAATGAGCATTGATCATACCTACATGGGTCCTCCTTCCTGTATAATCTCCCTAGGTGTATAGATTTCAGCTTGACCTTCCTATCCTATAGGTCTATATAAGTGAGTATATACCATATGTTTCTTTCTGCTTTTGGGATACCTCACTTAGGATGATAGTTTCCAGGTCCCACAATTTGCCTGCAAATTCTATGATTTCCTCCTTTTTAATTGCTGACTGGTATTCCATTGTGTAAAAGTACCACAATTTCTATATCCATTCCTCAACTGAGGGACATCTGGGTTGTTTCCAGGTTCTGGCTATTACAAATAACGCAGCCACGAACATGGTTGAGCAAATGTCCTTGTTGTGTACTTGAGCATTTTTTTTTAATTTATTTATTTTTATCTCAATCACAGGTTAGGTACTTTGAATCCCAGGCGTATCCCCCTCCCCCATTCCCTCCTACCTTCCCACTCCCTCCC
>CM053752.1:28537826-28552917 GCA_028658305.1 Pachyuromys duprasi | reverse complement strand
CACGGTGTCCTGATTATTGTTGGGTGAGTTCTTTCGCCGATTTCTGGGTATTTGTTTATATATAATCAAGGAGCTGTTTGTGCTTCAAGGCTGAACTTCAGACTGGAACTGTCAATCTCTTGTGGGAGGAGTATTCTTCAAGAAGATCAGGGAGTTCTAGGGGTTTGATAGTGTGTGTTGTGGCCTCAGTTAAACTCTGTTGTGGGATCTGTGTGCCTGGCTTCGTGGTCTGTGCTAGAGGCTGTGAGCACAACAGGCTTGTTTCCCGTCTGGTCTGGAGGTTTGGCTCCTCACTCTGTGCCAGAGGCTTCGTGTCCCCCTTTGATATGTCTGCTGGGAGTGCTGCTCTGGTCAGGATGCTCAGAGCTCTGCCCTGGGCTTGCTGCTAAGGGCTCTCTTCTGGACTGGAGCCTTGGCGCCTCCTTCTGGGTCAGAGGCTGTGCACCACTGTCTGAGATGGTATTTGGGGCCCCTCGGTCTGAACCTGATACTATGAGTCCCAATCCGGGGTGGTGGCTGGGTGTGCCCAGGGGTGTGGGTCTGACTGGTGTAGCCCGCAGTATCTGGGTGAAACTCAGTCCTCCAGGGTACTGCGCACGCACCCCAGCCCAAAGTGGCAGCTGCTGGCGCAGTGGGTTGTGTGCCTGCCCAGTGCAGCCCGAGGTATCTGGGTGAAACTCAGTCTGTCCAGGGTACTGTGTGCCCCAGACCAAAATGGCAGCTTAGGTGCCCAGCCTGGCTGTGTGCATCCTGTCTCCCTCCGGAGTTTTTCCTGGGAATAGCTGGGTGTCCCTTGGATGTTTCCACTTGATTTCCCCACTGTAGGAATTCGGCTCACCTGGCAGTCGCAAACGCTGGTGTTTTAGGTCCGAGATCTCAGTCTCCTGGTTGCTGTGCCTCCACTACTGTCCTGCTCCTTAGACACAGTGTCCTCCTGGGGCAGCCATCTTGGATCTTCCCTAACTCCCCCTTTTATCATATGATTCCCTGCATTCTACGAAAGGTTTGGCTAGGAGTCTCAGCATCCGCTTTGATAAGATGCTATGTAGAGTCTTTCAGAAGCCCTCTGAGGTAGGCTCCTGTCCTGTTTTTTGTTTTCTCCTACTTCCCATGTGCATCCCATTTGTCTTTCTAAGTGAGGATTGATGATCTTACCCTGGTCCTTTTTCTTGTTTAACTTCTTTAGGTGCACATATTTTAGTATATTTATCCTATCTTATAAGAATATATAAGTGGGTATATACCATGTGTGTTTTTCTGCTCCTGGAATACCTCACTCAGAATGGTATTTTCTAGATACCACCATTTGCCTGCAAATTTCATGATTTCCTTGTTTTTAATTGCTGAGTAGTATTCCATTATGTAAATGTACCACAATTTCTGTATCCATTCCTCCTTGATGGAAATCTGGGTTGTTTCCAGTTTCTAGCTATTACAAATAAAGCTGCTAAAAATATGGTTGAGCAAATGCCCTTGTTGTGTACCTGAGCTTCCTTTGGATATATGCCTAAGAGTGGTATACCTGGATCTTGAGGAAGCACTATCCCTACTTATCTGAGAAAGCACCAGATTGATTTCCAAAGTGGTTGTATCAGTTTACATTCCTGCCAGCAATGGAGGAGGGTTCCCCTTTCTCCATAACCTCTCTAGCATGTGTTGTCACTTGAGTTTTTGACCTTAGCCATTTTTATGGGTGTAAGGTGAATTCTCAGAGTCATTTTGATTTGCTTCTCTTTGATGGGTAAGGATGTTGAGCATCTCTTTAGGTATTTCTCTGCCATTCTATATTTCTCTACAGAGAATTCTCTGTTTAGCTTTTTACCCCATTTTTTAATTGGATTGCATGATTTATTGTTTTTTAATTTCTTTAGTTCTTTATATATTCTAGATATCAGCCCTCCGTCAGATATAGGGTTGGCGAAGATCCTTTCCCAGTCTGTAGGCTGTCCTTTTATTCTGATGACAATGTCTTTTGCTTTACAGAAGCTTTTCAGTTTCATGAGGTCCCATTTATCAATTGTTGCTCTAAGAGACTGTGCTGTTAGTGTTGTGTTCAGGAAGTTGTCTCCTGTACCAATTAGTTCTAGGCTGTTCCCTACTTATTCCTTGAACCGATTTAGAGTATCTGTTGAGGTCTTTGATGCAGCTGGACTTTAGTTTTGTGCAGGGTGATAAATATGAATCTCTTTTCATTTTTCTGCATGTAGACCTCCAGTTGGACCAGCAACATTTATTTAAGATGCTGTCTTTTTTCCATTGAATGGTTTTGGCTTCTTTGTCGAAAATCAACTATTCATAGGTGTTTGAGTTTCTTTCTGGGTCTTCTATTCTGATCCATTGATCTACTTTTCTGTTTTATGCCAATACCATGTGATTTGTAATACTATTTCTTTGTAGTACAGCTTGAGATCAGGGATGGAGATACCTCCAGATAATCTGTTGTTGTACAGAGCTGTCTTTGGAAATTCTGGGATTTTTGTTTCTCCATATGAAGTTGAGAATTTTTCTTTCAAGGTCTGTAAAGAATTGTATTCATATTTTGATGAGAATTGCATTCAATCTGTAGATTGCTTTTGGCAAAATGGCCATGTTCACTATGTTAAACCTACTATGAGCACAGGAGATCTCACGAAGCATTTCTTTCATTGTTTCTCTACCATTTTATATGCCTCTATTAAGAATTTTCTGTTTAGCTCTGTACCCCATTTTTAATTGGATTGCTTGATTTGCTGCTTTTTAACTTCTTTAATTCTTTATATATTCTGGATATTAGCCCTATCTCAGATATAGTGTTGGTGAAGATCTTTTCCCAGTCTGTAGGTTGTTCTTTTGTTGTGATGACAGTGTCCTTTGCTTTACAGAAAGTTTTGTAGCAGCTTTTATCAGAGCTAGAATCTGGAAACAACTCAGATGTTTCTCAACTGAGGAATTGATACAGAAACGGTCGTACATTTACACAATTGAATACTACTTAGCAATTAAAAAGAAGGAAATCATAAAATTTGTAGGCAAATGGTAGGAACTAGAAAAAATTGTCCTGAGTTAGGTAACCCTGAAGCAGAAAGACACACACACACACACACAGTATGTACTCACTTATGAGTGAATATTAGCCATATATTATAGGATAAGCACACTAAAATCTGTACAACTAAAGAAGCTAAGCAAGAAGGAGGACCCTGGGTAAGATGATCAACACTTAATCAGAAAGGCAAATGGTATGACATTGGAAAAAAGGAGAAAACGGGTGACAGGATAGGAGCCTACCACAGAGGACCTCTGGAAGACTCTACCCAGCAGGGTATCAAAGTAGATGCTGAGATCCCTAGCCAAACATTGGGCAGAGTGCAAGGAAACTTATGAAAAAATATAGAAA
Source organism: Pachyuromys duprasi (assembly GCA_028658305.1). Classification (NCBI taxonomy): domain Eukaryota; kingdom Metazoa; phylum Chordata; class Mammalia; order Rodentia; family Muridae; genus Pachyuromys; species Pachyuromys duprasi. The sequence continues at coordinate 28,549,541 of CM053752.1, read as the reverse complement.
GACCTGGAGAGGACAGGAACTCCACAAGAAGAGCAACAGAATAAAAAAAAATCTGGACAAAGGGGTCTTTTCTGAGACTGATACTCCAACCAAGGACCATCATGGAGATACCCTAGAACCGCTGCACAGATGTAGCCCATGGCACCTCAGTATCCAAGTATGTTACCCTAGTAAGGGGAACAGGGGCTGTCTCTGAAATGAACTTGGTGGTTGGCTCTTTGATTACCTCCCCCTGAGAGAAGAGGCCTTACCAGACCTCAGAGGAAGACAATACAGCCAGTCTTGATGAGATCTGGTAGGCTAGTATCAGAGGGAAGGGGAGGAGGACCTTCCCTTTAGTGGACTTGGGAAGGGGCATAGGAGGACATGAGGGGAGGAGGGTGGGATTGTGAGGGGACAAGGAGGGGGCTACAGCTCGGCTACAAAGTGAATAAACTGTAATTAATAAGAAAATAATAAATGAAAAATTTTAGCATCTAAGCAGTATCCGGAGTGATAGTAAAATAGGATGCAACACTGCTTCTCTCCTAGAGTAAGTTCATAATATTAAGTGTTTCTTTTCTTATGGTAGTGTAGATGATGATAGTGTTGTTCTTGAGTAATGCATAATCTTTTTGTTCTTTGACAATTATCCTTTAGCTCAGGATTTCGATGTAGAGGAAGACATCATCCTACAATACCTATCATCTATTGCCAGAAAACAATGGCTCTCCTACTGGTGTTTTAACAAATCTTGAATATATCTCATCATTATAACTGTATTAAAAAGAAGTTAGATATAATAGGCTGGAGAGCTGTCTCAGCTATTAAGGGGTAGGGTTATAACCAAAAATATAAGAAGTAGCATTGATTTACTGAGTTTTTATATGTGATATTTGTCTGACACAAACTGCTAAGTGAATATTTGAAACATGTAAACTACATTATTCTAATGCCTTGGTTATGAACTGAACACATCCACAAGTGGCAATATAATGATCTGCTTATTTCAGGTAAGCCTGTCCCACCACCTGATACTAACACATATCTAGAACCCTGGGAAGTCCAAGGTTATAAGTGCTATATATTTTTCCATGTAATGGGTCATGGTTATTATGATACACACATGGTTTTTGATAATTTAAAACACAAAAACATTTTACTCCTTTATTTGAATACAATTTTTTTATTATGTGATGAAACACTGATAACATTTTTTAGTCTCTTGCCCCCAAATCTGTATTTTCTAAAATGTTGTGTGGTTTTGAACATATAATTTTACATGTAGCTGTTATTTTAGGAACATGGCTCTTTTATTGCAGCAGAAGAGGACAGAGTTGCCCATTGGGGGATACATTGTTTTTGTGTTCAATACAAGATTTTGAGACATCTTTGGCTCAAAACCATGAGTTGAGAAGCATGCTTCTTTCTAATTGGTGGAGTTTCAGAATGAGCTCTTCTACCTCTGAATAAATCCACAGCTCTACAGGCCACAGCAAAAGGGAGTCAAAGATGTGAAGAGTATATAAGGCCAAGATAACATCTTGATTATCTACCAGCCATTATCTATTTTTCTTAATCCTCCTTTTTTTAAAAATCAAGGTACTGTAATATAAGGTTACAAACATTTTATATACGAAGAAACAATCACAGTCAAGGGATTTTCAGCACATCAGGTTTTTTTGTTGTTGTTGCTGTTTTACATATGCATTTATGTCCTTTTAGTCAGAATTTTCAGCTGTGCCTTAACTGTTACCGCAGCTCTATACTCGATTATAGGTAAAATCTATTGAGACTCTAGAATTGAGCTTATGCTTTTTTATGAAGGCTTTAGAAATAGATATGATCTATTTTTAATCATAAAAATTATGAAAAGACTTGTGATTTCAACATTGTGTATGACTGCTGCAAAAATGAATCACTTTTATAAAATGAAAAGATTGAGTAGCTTTAAAGAGTAAATATTAATGATATCATAGTATCTATCATAAAACTGGATGTCAGGGAGGAAGAGACGGAGGAAGTAAGGAATAAAGACAGATAAAAACCTAGAAGCAGACAAGAAGAAAGACAGGGCAGGAAATGCAAGGATTGTTTGTCTGTGGTTTATGTGTCAGATTTAAATTCCTCCCCATCTGTGTCATCAGTTGAGGAAAGTGATGCATTTCCCTTGTCAGAATAAATTACCTTGATTATTGATGCTGATGAATCCCAGGACTCACTCCTTGTAAAACAAAGGATTTTATGGTCTCTAGCTAGTGCTTCAGATGTAGAGTATCACACAGACCAAGAAGGTTAATTACAATATTCCACTAATTGTGTTTCCTTTGTCCTGTACCACATAGAAACAATAGAGTAAATGTGCTCATAATTAAGGCTTGGAAACTCTCCACTGAATCGTCAGTGAAAGACACAATTCAGAAGGTCTCTGATGAAGAAAAACCATTATCTTATCATCTTTCAAAGGAAGAAAGGTAGGAAAAAGAAGCAAGAAGCAAAAGAAACATTCAGACAAACACCAGAATGTTTGTGGATTACAGATCTCAGTTGTATTTTTTGCCCTTATAGAATACTGTGAGTCAGACACTTTAGCCACACTAATAATGACATTAGCACAATAATTTAGAGTGAAATCAAGTGTCTTTGTTCTCTTTCAGTCTGTGCCTTGATCCACAAATTACTTATCCTTCATTTATAATTATGATGTCATTCTACAGCTACTGAGTAAAGCCACATTTAAGCAAGTATAGCTGGGAATAAAGGCCAGATTAGTACTGAAGAAACAAAAATTCACGCACAGACCATTATTTTCTTAAAATTTTTATCAAGCCTAGTTTTATTCAGTGTAACTAAAGCCTTATCAATTTCTTCTAATTAATGTGCAAAAATGTACTCCTGGAACTAAAGCCACCTGAGTACCACTTTCATCTAGTTGGAATTGCCTGTTATAAACAAAAGGAAACATGAAACAGTCCACTTCAAGGATCCAATTATTTTTAGAGTCTTGTGGTATGAATGGAAGCCATGTTAGCTTCTTCCCTGAACTTATATAAATGGGTTCCTAGGCTTACATAAACCAACATACAGATGTCCTCAAGTGAAGCGGTTAAATGTGATTTTAAAAATAAGAGTGAATATGTAATTAGCTGGCTGTTGCTTATTTAGTCCTTTGCACTACCTAGCTTTGAATTCGCCTAGATTTCTTATTTGAATCTGTATTTCATAGTCTATAAATAGGCATACACAGCATTTTTAAGGATATTAAAGTAACTAGTTCTGATCTTTTTTGTCCTTCTCAGTTGGCTGAGAGCTCTGCTAGGGTAAGAAAAGCCAGCAGTTCCAGGTGCTGAAAGCGGCACTGATAAAATTGCATTTCCATGCTGCATTCGTTTATGAAACTTCCCTCTCTTTAATGTGAACCTGCTCGAGGCAGTGCATACTCACAGATTAGCTGCAAGAAACATTGGCAGGGTGACAGTGGCAGCCACGGATCTTCATGATCCCTTTCCACTCCAAGACAGAACATGTGTGGAAGGTTCATGAAGAAATTGCTCTCTATTGTAGAGTGCAGAGAAGAAGCAGAAAGATTAACAGTTCAGGACGAGAATATGGATAGTGCGCTCAGAGAAGAACCCCTGGGAAGTCTGTCTGCACTGCTTCCCAGCTCTGACCACAGTGAATCTCAAACACTGAAGCTGTGTTTCTTAGGCAACACATGGAGAGATTTGTCTCATCTGTTGTATATGGAATGAGGAACAGTGAGCATATGCAGCTTCTAACTTTAGGACAGTACTTCTGGTGTAACAACATTTGGGAAATGTTGATTTTTTTGATGGTTTTCCGAACTGTGGAGATAGATCAGTGGGTATCTGCTGAGCAAAAGCATGAGGATCTTAATTAGAATCCCCAACATTCATGAAAAAGCTCACTGCAGTGATAAGTATGTTTTCAGAAGGGATCAAACATGAATTAAGTTGGGTTGAAATGTTGGTCTTTCAGCATCTTCAATAAATGGTGCTGGTCTAACTGGATGTCTACATGCAAAAAGAAAGAAAGAAAGAGAGAGAGAGAGAGAGAGAGAGAGAGAGAGAGAGAGAGAGAGAGAGAGAGAGAGAAAGAAAGAAAGAAAGAAAATAGTTCCATTTTTATCACCCTGCACAAAACTGAAGTTCAAGTGGATCAAAGATCTCAACATAAAACCAGATACACTAAATAGGTTAGAAGAAAAAGTGGGGAAGAGCCTACAACTCATTGGCACAGGAGACAACTTCCTGAACAGAACACCAACAGCACAGGCTCTAAAATCAACAATCAATAAATGGGACCTCATGAAACTGAAAAGCTTCTGTAAAGCAAAAGACACTGTCAAAAGAACAAAACGACAGCCTAAAGACTGGGACAGGATCTTCACCAACTTTATATCTGATAGAGGGCTGATATCCAGAATATATAAAGAACTCAAAAAGTTAAAAAGCAATCAATCAAGCTATCCAATTAAAAACGGGGTACAGAGCTAAACAGAATTCTCTGTAGAGAAATATAGAATGGCAGAGAAACACTTACAGAGAAGTTCAAGGTCCTTTGCCATCAGAGAGATGCAACTCAAAATGACCCTGAGATTTCACCTTATACTCATCAGAATGGCTAAGATCAAAAACGTAAGTGACAACACATGCTGGAGAGGTTGTGGAGAAAGGGGAACCCTTCTCCGTTGCTGGTGGGAATGTAAAATTGTACAACTACTTTGGAAATCAATCTGGTGTTTTCTCAGACAATTATAAAGTGCTACCTGAAGATCCAGCTATACCACTCCTAGGCATATAGCCAAAAGATGCTCAAGTACACAACAAGGGCATTTGCTCAACCACGTCTGTAGCAGCTTTATTCATAATAGCCAGAACTGGGGAAACAACACAGGTGTCCATCAATGAAGGAATAGATACAGAAATTGTGGTACTTTTACACAATGGAATACTACTCAGCAATTAAAAACAAGGAAACCATGAAATTCGGAAGCAAATGGTGAGATCATCCTGAGTGAGGTATCCCAGAAGCAGGAAGACACACATGGCATATACTCACTTATAAGTGGTTCTAGACTTATAAGATAGGATAATCATACTGAAATCTGTACACCTAAAGAAGATAAACAAGAAAGAGGACCCAGGTTAAGATTATCAATCCTCATTCAGAAAAGTAAATGGATTGGTCATTTGAAGAGAGAGGGAACAGGAAACAGGACAGGAGCCTACCACAGAGGGATTCTGAAACACTCTACCTAGCAGTGTATCAAAGCAGATGCTGAGACTCATAACTAAACCTGCAGGGAATCATACAAAAGAAGGGGGAGAGGACCTGGAGAGTACAGGAGCTCCACAAGGACCAAATATATCTGGGCACAGAGGTCTTTTATGAGCCTGATAATCCAACCAAGTACCATGTATGGATATATCCTAGAACCCCTGCTCGGATGTAGCCCATGATAGTTCAGGATCCAAGTGGGTACTCTAGTAAGGAGAAGATGGACTATTTCGGACATGAACTCAATGGCTGGTTCTTTGACCTCTCCTACCCCCGTGGGAGGAATTGTCTTGCTAGGCCACAGAGTTGGACATTGCAGCCAGTCCTGAAGATAGCTGATAAGCTAGGGTTGGATAGAAAGGGAGGAGACCTCCCCTATCAGTGGACTTGGAAAGGGGCAGGGAGAAGATGACGGAAGGAAGGTGTGGTTGGGAGGGAATGAGGGAGCAGGTTACAGCTTGGATACAAATATAATAAACTGTAACTAATATTTAAAAATTAAAATGAAAAAAGAAAAATAAATATTGGTCTTTACAAATGAATATTAAAAGTAGGGGGAAACATTGAGGCCTTGGGAATGCTTTCCTCATCCATGCTGAAAATGTTGACTAGTTTCTGATGGGGGGGGTCATGTCTGAAAAAGCCACATTAATTCCATAAACAGGATTTCACAGCACCCCTCCACATCCTCTGCCTCTTAACATTCTTTGAGTCTCCTCTACCATAATATTCCCTGAGCATTGGGACAGAGGCATATGATGCAGATACCCCATCTATGGATGAGCACTCATGCTTGCTTATTCTAAGAAATTTGAAAAGTAAGGTGTCTTTGCGTTAAGTCCACTGCTTCTTTGACCAAGGTTAAAAATGGCACAAATGTGTCAGTATAAATATGCATACTTAAAAAGCAGTTTGGAAACCTGACAATTTGGAAAAATGACATTTACAGGGGAAGTGACTTTCCTAACCATGAATTACATCATCAGGCATGAATTTCCTCTTGTGCAGAAGGTCTCACTCCACTCAAGAGAGTGTTTATTTAACATAACATTAACATACTCCAACCAAGGACCATTCATGGAGATAACATAGAACCCCTGCATAGATACATTCCATGGCAGGTCAGTCTCCAAGTGGTTTCCCAAGTAATGCTAACAGGGACTGTCTCTCACATGAACTCAGTGGCATGCTCTTTGATCACCTCCCCTTGAGGGGGGAGCAACCTTGCCCCGCCAGAGAGGAAGACAATGTAGCCACTCCTGATGAGACCTGATAGACTAGGATCAGATGGAAGGGGAGGAAGACCTCCCATATCAGTGGACTGGGGAAGGGGCAGAGGTGGAGAAGAGGGAAGGAGAGTGGGATTGGGAGGGGATGTAGGAGGAGGTTTCAGTTGGAATACAAAGTGAATAAACTGTTATTAATAAAAAATTTAATAATAGCCTTGCTTCTGTTTCAAAGGGCATATTCTGTGTGGAAAGTCAGTATTGTAGAAAATTATTGAGTTTGGTGTTCAAATGGAAAAATACAGCAAGGAGATGCAAATGAATCTTAAAACGCTTAGAAATTGGTTGGTACAAAATTTAAAAAGGTATCAGAGAAAAGAATTAGTGAGGGGGAAACGCAAAAGAAGCAGAGACAGAAAAAAAAAAAAAGAAGGCTCGCGTTTCTAGAACAGAGATATCTAGAACTTTCTAATCAGAGACACATCAAATTTAGATATTGCAAAGTGGGTAAAATCATAAACCTGATTGTTTATCCAGATTTAGCTTCACAATTCAAGTGGTGATTCACAATTCAGGATACTGATTCCTGTTGAGTTCTTAGGTGGTGCCTTTGGTTTTCCCGTTCTATGGGTACATTGTCAGGAAGTAGAATATGAGGAGCCCTACCATTTTCTCATTTGTAATGATCTCTAAGATGTCACATTTGCATTTTTGACACTCCCAAAATATTTCATCTATATATTGTGGTATATATGCTGAAAAACTCCAGAAGCACAGTGGTGTCTTTGGCCTTTTGTTTAATGATTCTGTATTTCTGGTTACTGATAGTCATCAGCCTCTAGACCTTGGAACTAAAACTTCAGTCTTCAGCACTGAAAATTTTATTCACCACATAAGAGGAGCGTGTGTGTGTGTGTGTGTGTGTGTGTGTGTAAGTGTGTAAAATTATGTCTGTGTGATGCTATTTACTGTCTTTAAAGGTAACACTGCAAATAAATATGTTATTAAAAAACCCAGTGAACATGGCTACCATTTTACTATATTCTCAACTCATCTTCTCAGTTACACCATGCCACATTTTGTATGATGCATCAAATTTGCTGTTTTCAAAAAGTTCATGCTTTACATTAAGGGGTTGTTGATACATACATACTTAATAATTATCAGTTGTGTAAGAATGCCTTATAGATCATAGTATTTTTAGGAGTGTTTCTAATTCCTGACCAGAAGATCATATTAATTCTTGTCTCTAACTTATGACCACCAGATGTTCCAGAATTTTGTTAAATGTCCCCACTGAGATAAAAGGGTAAAAAGTGGGCATACCAGCCTATGTTGGGATTCACAAGGCTTCTATTTTCACCTGTGCCTTTTCCTTCTACTTACCACACTCCTCTACACTTCAGTGGGTCTTCTTCAAGGATAGAACCTAACATCATAGATATTAGCTCCACATTACTTATCCCATATCTGTTAGATGTAAAAAAAATCTTTGAAAAAATGGTAGAAATGGAATGCTTGTAAATATTATAAAAATGTGAAAAATATGAAATTTCCATATTTTACATTTTTACTTAATTTATATATTATTTAATTGTGATGATCAATACACATATACACAAACATACATACACTGTCTTAGTTAGAATTTTAATTTCTGTGATGAAACACCATGAACAAAAAGCAAGTTGTGGAAGAAAGGGTATATTTGGCTTATACTTCCATATTATAATCCATCACTGAAAGAATTCTGGACAGGAATTCAAGCAGGGCAGGAAACTAGAGTCAGAAGCTGATGTACAGGCCATGGAGGGGTGCCAATTACTGGTTTGCTCATTATGTCTTCTTCAGCCTCTTTTCCTATAGAACCCAGGACCATTGGCCCAGGGAAGATACCACCCACAATGAGCTAGGCCTTTCCCATCAGTCACTAATTAAGAAAATGCCCTACAGTTAGATCTTATGGAAGCACGTATCTCTTAATTTAGGAATGTAGGTTCTTTCCTTTCTGAAATCTCTAAGCACTAGCTTTTGTTAAGTTGACATAAAACTTAGCTAGGACACACATGCAAACACACACACACATACACACACACACAGACACCAGAAGAATTAGCATCTTTGGCATTTTAAAATGCAGCAGATTAGTGCCACACTGCTATGCTGCTATCATCAATACCTACCTCTAGAATGCTTCAGTACAACTGAGAATTTGCATGTAGTAAACAATAAGACTCTCTCTCATGGGGTGGGTCTCAGGTTGGGCCAGGCATTGGTTGGACATTCCATCGATCTCTGCTCTATCTTCATTCCTTCACATTTTGTAGGTAAATTTGGAGTTGAAGATTTTGTGGGTGTTTTGATATTTCCCTCCTTCCACTAGGAGTCCTGTGTAGTTAGAGGCTGTCTTCTTAAGTTTCCTTGACTAGTGCTACTAGGAGTTTTAGCTAGAGTCACTTCTGTATCATTCCAGAAGCCTACCTTGTCTTAAGACTCTAGCTTGTCCCAGAGAAGCCTTGCCCACAGTTTCTCCTTTCTATTCAGGCCTTCATAAAAAGAGCCAACCCTTGACACTATTATGCTCACAAAGAGAAGCTGAGCATAGTTGTCCTCTGAAAGGCTCCACTCAGCAAAAGCAGTGTGGTTTTGGAAATAAATGGTATTGTGCAAATAACATTTATTATTAACACTATAATTATTTTGGGGGGACATCCAAGATGGCTGCCATGAGAGGACACTGTCTCAGTAGTAGGACAGCAGAAACATTGCAGCGACCAGGAGACTGAGCTCTGGGACCTAAAACACCAGCATTTGTGATTGCCAGGTGAGCAGATCTCCTACAGTGAGGAAATCAAGTGGGAAAATCCTAGGAACACCCAGTTATTCCCCAGAAAAAACTCCAGGTGACTGGCGGTGCACAGCTCTGATCTGAACGAGCAGCCACACTGGGCGCCAGCAGCCACCATACCAAACTGGGTCACACAGTCTCTGGGACAGACTGAGGAGGACCCGGGTACCATTTTGACTGACCTGCACACTGCGGGCACACACTGCTTGGGTCTGCCAGCAACCACCTCAGTTTGTGTGTGAGTCCACAGGCAAGTCTGAGAAAGACCCGGGTTCTGTTTCAACCGGCAGGCATATGGCAGGTGCACACCTATCACCCCTGCCGGAAACCACCTCAGTCCCTGTGTGTGTGTGTGTGTGTGTGTGTGTGTGTGTGTGTGTGTACACAGACCAGATGGAGAGGGCCTAGGGGACCATTTTGACTGACCTGCACACTGCAGGCACACACTGCTCGGGTCCGCCAGCAACCACCTCAGCCTGTGTGTGTGTGTTCACTGGCCAATCTGAGAAATACCAGGGCTCTGCTGCAACCAGCAGGCACACACCTATCGCCTCCAACGGAACCACCTCAGTCTGAGAGGGTCTAGGGGACCTTCTTGACTGGCCTACACACTGCGGGCTCAAACTGCTTGGGTCCGCCAGCAACCACATAAGTCCATGTGTGTGTCCACAGGCCAGACAGAGAAGGCCTCGGGCACTGTTTAGACAAGCCTGCATACATCGGGTGCACACTGCTCAGCAACGTCTGCAACTACTCCAGACCCAATGTGTGCGCCCCAAATACCATCTCAGACCTTGGTGCACAGCCCATGACCCAGAAGGGGTCACCAAGTCTCCAGTCCAGGGGAGAGCCCTTAGCAACAAGCCCAGGGCGGAATGCAGAGCCCCCAGCTGACATCTCAAACCAGGACACTCAGCCCCTAGCACAAGTGAGGAGCCAAGCCTCCAGACCAGAGCGGTGACCAGCCTGCAGTGCTCACAGATTCTAGCACAGAGCATGAAGCCGGGAACACAGAACCCACAACAGAGTTCAACTGAGTCAACAACACACACTAACAAACCATGGGAACTCCCTGATCATCTTGAAGAATACTCCTGAAACAAGAGATTAACAGTTCCAGTCTGAAGTTCAGCCTTAAAGCACAAACAGCTCCTTGATTATATATAAACAAAAGCCCAGAAATCAGTTAAAGAACTCACCTAACAAAAGTTAGGATACCATGGCCCCACCAGAAACACCCAAAAGCAGTAGAGATTTTAATTCAGCAGAGACACAGGAAAATTATGTTAAAGCTATGATTATGCAGATATTGGAGGAACAAAAAGAGAGACAAATAGAGGAAATGAACAAGGCCCTCAAAGAAATGGAGAAGAAATTAACTGCCCACTTAGAGGAACAATTAAAGATAAACAGAGAGGAAACAACCAAAACAGTCAGTCAGTTGAAGGAAACAGTACAAAGCATGAAAACAGAATTAGAAATTATAAAGAAGACACAATAGGGAGAAGAACCTGGAACTGGAGAACTTAGAGAAACGATCAGCAACCACAAAGGTAAGCATCACCAATAGAATACAAGAGATGGAAGAGAGAATCTCGGGAGTGGAGGATACGCTGGCAGAAATGGATTCCTCATTCAGGGAAAAAATAAAATAAGAAAAGTCCCAAACACAAAACATCCAAGAAATTAAGGAAGCCATCAAAACAGGAAACAAAAGAATAATTGGAATAAAAGGAAAAGAAGACTCCAGCCTCCAAGGACCAGAAAATTTTTTTAAGAAAATCATAGAAGAAAATTTTCCCAACTTAGAAAAAGAAATATCCATAAACATACAAGAAGCCTACAGAACACCAAATAGACTAGACCAGAAAAGAAATACCTCATGTCACATCATAGTCAAAATACTAAACCTACAAAACAAAGAAAAAATATTAAAGGCAGCAAGGGAAAAGTGTCAAGTAACATATGAAGGTAGACCGATCAGACTCACACCAGACTTCTCATCAGAAACTATGAAAGCCAGAAGGGCTTGGGAAGAAGTCATGCAGTCTTTAAAGGAACACAGATGCCAACCAAGACTACTATACCCAGCAAAGCTTTTAATCAACATAGATGGAGAAAACAAAATTTTCCATGACAAATCAAAATTCATGCAATACCTACACAGCAACCCAGCCCTACAGAAGATTCTAGAAAGAAAACTTCAGTCCAACGGAAACAACTAAACCAAAGAAAATATAGGATACAGATAATTTCCCAATGACAACAACAACAAAAAAGCAATGAATCACAGTAAGAACACCAAATCCACAATAAAAGGAACTAACAGTCATTGGTCACTATTATCTATCAACATCAATG
>CM053752.1:28490790-28537326 GCA_028658305.1 Pachyuromys duprasi | reverse complement strand
GAAGCCACAGTCACCTTGATACCTAAACCACACAAAGATCCAACAAAAAAAAAAAAAAAAGAGAACTTCAGACCTATCTCTCTTATGAACATCGAGGCAAAAAATACTCAATAAAATACTTGCAAACTGAATCCAAGAGCACATAAAAGATATCATCCACCATGACCATGTAGGCTTCATCCCAGGTATGCAAGGGTGTTTCAGTATAAACAAATCCATCAATGTGATCCACCATATACACAAACGGAAGGAGAAAAACCACATGATCATCTCCCTAGATGCTGAAAAAGCATTTGACAAAATCCAATACCCATTCATGTTTAAAGTCTTGGAGAGACTAGGAATACAAGGCACATACCTAAACATTGTAAAGGCAATGTACAACAAGCCTATAGCTAACATCAAACTCAATGGAGAGAAACTAAAATCAATCCCACTAAAATCAGGGACTAGGCAAGGCTGCTCATTGTCTCCGTATCTCTTCAACATGGTACTTGAAGTCCTAGCTAGAGCAATAAGACAACTAAAGGAGATCAAGGGGATATAAATTGGAAAGGAACAAGTCAAAGTATCACTATTTGCAGGCGATATGATAATATACATGAGTGACCCCAAAACTTCATCCAGAGAACTCTTTCAGCTGATAAACACCTTCAGTAAAGTGGCTGGATACAATATCAACTCAAAAAAATCAGAAGCCCTCCTGTACACCAAAGACAAAATGCCCGAAAAGGAAATTAGGGAAACAACACCCTTCACAATAGCCACTAATAACATAAAGTACCTTGGGGTGACTCTAACCAAGAAAGTGAAAGACCTAGATTAAAAAAAAAATCAAATCTCTGAAGAAAGAAATTGAAATAGATATTAGAAGGTGGAAAGACCTCCCGTGCTCATGGATTGGTAGGATTAACATAGTGAAAATGACAATATTGCCATAGCAAACTACAGATTCCATACAATTCCCATCAAAATACCTTCACAATTCTTCATAGACCCTGAAAGAAAAATACTCAACTTCATATGGAGAAACAAAAAACCCAGAATCTCCAAAACAGTCCTCTTCAACAACAGGTCATCTGGAGGTATCTCCATCCCTGATCTCAAGCTCTACTACAGAGCAATAGTAATAAAAACTGCATGGTATTGGCATAATAACAGAATAGTGGACCAATGGAACCGAATAGAAGACCCAGAAATGAACCCACACACCTATGGAAACTTGATTTTTGACAAAGAAGCCAAAACCATTCAATGGAAAAAAGACAGCATCTTCAACAAATGGTGCTGGTTCAACTGGATATCTGTATGCTGAAAAAATGAAAATAGATCCATATTTATCAACTTGCACAAAGCTGAAGTCCAAGTGGATTAAAGACCTCAACATAAAACCAGACACACTAAACCAGTTAGAAGAAAAAGTAGGGAAGTCCCTAGAACTCATTGGCACAGGAAACTACTTCCTGAATAGAACACCAACAGCACAGGCTCTAAGATCAACAATCAATAAATGGGACCTCATGAAGCTGAAAAGCTTCTGTAAAGCAAAGGACACTGTCATCAGAATGAAACGACAGCCTACAGATTGGGAAAGGATCATTACCAATCCTACTTCTAACAGAGGGCTAATATCCAGTATATATAAAGAACTTAAGAAGTTAAAAAGCAAGAAACCAAATAATCTAATTAAAAAATGTGGTATGGAACTAAAAAGAGAGCTGACTGTAGAGGGTTATAGAATGGCAGAAAAACACTTAAAGAAATGCTCAACATCCTTAGCCATCAGGGAGATGCAAATCAAATCGACCCTGAGTTTTCACCTTAAACCCACCAGAATGGCTAAGATCAAAAACTCTAGTGACAACCTATGCTGGAGAGGTTGTAGAGAAAGAGGAACCCTCCTTCATTGCGGGTGGGAATGCAAACTTGTACAACCACTCTGCAAATCACCTTGGTGCTTTCTTAGACAATTAGGAATAGTGATTCCTCAAGACCCAGCTATACCACTCTTAGGCATATATCCAAAAGATGCTCAATTACACAACAAGGATATTTGCTCAAGTATGTTTGTAGCTGCTTTATTTGTAATAGCCAGAACCTGGAAACAACACAGATGTCCCTCAGTTGAGGAATGGATGGAGAAATTTTGGTACTTTTACACAATGGAATACTACTCAGCAATTAAAAAGGAGGAAATCATGAAATTTGCAGGCAAATGGTGTGTCCTGGAAATGATCATCCTAAGTGAGGTATCCCAAAAGCAGAAAGAAACGTATGGTATATACTCACTATATAGACCTATAGGGTAGGATGGTCATGCTGAAATTTACACACTTAGGGAAGATATACAAGAAGGAGGAATGGTATGATCAATGCTTCTATAGATGAACAAATGGAATGGACATTGAATGGAGGACAAAACAAGCAACAGGACAGGAGCATACTAAAGAGGACCTCTGAAAGAATGAATATAGCAATGTATCAAAGCAGATATTAAGACTCACAATCAAGCCTTTGGCAGAGGGCGGGAAGTAATAATAAAAATAGGGGAAATTAGTAAGACTTTGGGGAGAACAAGAGCTCCACAAAGACCAAACTGAGCAGGGCACAGGGGTCCTATATGAGACAGTTTCTCCAACCAAGGTCCATATATGGATATGGCCTAGAACCCTGCTCAGATGTGGCCCATGGTAACTTGGTGTCCAACTTAAGAGCCTAGTAAGGGGAACAGGGACTGTTTCTGTCATGAACTGGATGGCTGGCTCTTTGACCTTCCCCCATACATGCGAGGGAGTAGCAGCCTGGCTAGATCCTAGGGGAGGACTTTGCAGCCAGCCCTGAGGAGACAATATGAGCTGGGGTTGGATGGAAGGTGAGTAGGTCCTCCCCCGTGGGTGGACTTGGAGGGGGTGGGGAGGAGATGAGGGAGGGATGGGGATGGTGGGAGGGAATGTGGGAGGGGCTATGCCTCAGATTCAAAGTACCTAACCTGTGATTGATATAAAAATAAATTAATTAAAAATAATTATTATTATGGTGGTGTCATCTAACCACCATTATTATTATGCTATCGTAATCAATAAGACACAGACACCTGTTAGATTTTATAATTGCCTTATTTACCTTGGGCTGGGAACATATCCCACCTATGCTATCTCATATCTTCCAGTCCCATCCCATGTCATCCACCTCAATCATTTCTAGCTGGCTACTTCCCATCCATAATCCCAAATACTTGCTAATATTCTTCATCTGGGTTGCTTCCTCCATCCATGCCACTCTTGGAATCCTTCCCTCATGCACATGTGGTACTCTCTTCAACTAATCCATGGCAGCTTTCTTCTTCTACCTCTATTCCTGCCTGTCTTCTTCCCATGATTCTTTGTTCCCAAAGCCCTTAAAATTTGGCCACACCTATCGTATTCTTCCCTACCCAGGTTTAGCCCTTTTAATATGGCAATGAGGAGTAATTTCTTAGGCAAAGTTAAACAGCCATACTTGGGGTACATTACAGTTTGCTTGTAAACAGTAAGAATCTTAGGAGGCAAGCAATTCACAAATACAAAACATCAGACTATACTCCAATAGCAGTGGATTGAAACAGATGCTGAGACAGCTAAATATGGAACAAAACATAGGAAGTCTTGGGAAAAGTGAGGTGGGTGGAATAAACATACCTGGAGGGCACAGGAGCTGCACAAAAAGACCAAGAGAAACAACTAAGCAGGGCCCACAGGGGGTTGTGGACACTGAAGCACCCAACAAAGGATAATGCTTGGTCTGGACCTAAGCCCACTACAGGGATGTAGCTGGTGGGCAGCTCAGGATTCATGTGGGTTCCCTAGTGAGTAGACTAGCAGCTGTATCTTACATGGACTCTATTGCTTGCTTTTTGATCATTTTTACCTTGTGAGACTGCCTTACCAGGCCACAACAGAAGAGAATGCACTCAGTCCGGTGTTTCTTATGGTTCCAGGGTAGGTTGGGCTCCCTTAGGTGTCTCCTGCTCTCTGACAAAAATGAGAGAAGGAATGGAGGGGAGGAGAGCTTGAGTGCAGGATTGGGAGGAAAAGAAGGAAGGGGATGGGATCAGGCTATAAAGTGATTAAATAAATAAAATAAAGTTAAGTAAAATAAAACATAAAAGAAGTTATCTAGAAACAAAAAAAGAAATGATTAGAAGGAATAAGTGTTGTGGCTTTGTTGAAGAAAATGTGTCACTGGGGTAGACTTTGAGATGTTGAATTTTCAAAAGTCCATTCTAGAGCTTCAAGCCTTGGCCAGAGAATAAAGGAGTAGCTTCCAGCTATTTCTCCAGTACCAAGTCTACCTGCCTGCCACCATGCTTCCTGCTTCCATGTTGATACCTGACTGACCTCTGAAACTATAAGTGAGCTACCAATAAAATTCTTTCTTTTGAGTGAGTTGCCTTGGCCATGGTATCTCCACAGCAATACAACAATAACTAAGCTATAAAGGAAAGCAGAAACATAGTAGCTGTGGTTATCTACAGAAGATCTACACAAGGAAAAAAAGCTGATATGAAAGTAATTGGAGGGGCTTTGTGACATAAAGGTACAGATGTACAGTAGTTAGAGGAAGATAAGAGAGTTCAGTAGCAGTAATGTGGTCACAAAATATTCATGAGAGCTAGCCAGTGCTAGTAAGTGTATCTCTGCTAATATTGACTGCACCCTGTTTGTGAGGTTAGATAGTGCACATGCTTGAGAGTATTTGGTTAATGTCTCTAGAGGTCATGCTTCAAGTATGTAAAAATAAGACATTAACTAGACCTGTTAAAGAATGCATAGGTGAACAAATATGATAATGAAAATTAATCAAGAAATCTTACAATCAGAAGAATATTCCCAGTATACTTCCAGTATTATCCTGCAATGTTCTTTGAAGTCTGTATCCTACCACATATTCTGATTCCTCAATAATGATCGTTCAGTGTCATTCTCTCTTTAGAACAAATCAGCATGGAAATAAATAAGCTTACATAATCTAAATATACACCTAAGCATATTTATTTATAAATATATGTACACATAGGCACATATATGTATATATATGTGTATGTATGTATATATATATATATATATATATATATATATATATATATATGAAGAACAGCACTCAGAATGCTATTGCTGCTTCTTCATCATGATGCCTTGATTTACAGCTAAGAAAATGGAAGTACAACAGTAGAAAAGTAAAGTCACATAGGAAGAGCTGGGACTCTTCATAGTAGTGTATATAGGCTAGGTTCATGTGTTTTCTTCTAGTTCTCTACGTACTTAGGGGAAGAACCAGATGGGTGGTAAGTGCATACCTGTGACATTTGTCATGCTTTACTCTTTGGATTCTCAATTAATAATCACTACATACTTATATAGATGTGTTATATACCATGTATATGTATATATGTGTTTGTGATCAGTAGATGCTGAAATAGAGAAATTCCTTATCTTGGTTTCATTTCTGTCAAGTTTGTCTTCATCCTTCAACCATCTAAAGAAAGGCCAACAGAATGCCTGGCATTCTTCAAGTACTCAATTTAGTTTTATTTCCAGCCCATCAGCATCCTTTAGGCAGCTACCTTCCCTCCTGCCATGTGTGGTTACATCAAAAAACACCTTTCTTCTCTCCTTCTTGAAGCCACAAAGGACAGCCTCAGAAGCACGTTTTCCTCCATGGAGACAGTCGTGCTTTCATCATGATATCTCCTGCAAATGCTTTATTGGTTTGTTTATGGTTGTCAAAGCCATTTTTCTCTCTTTTTTATTTTATTTTTCTCTATTGGCTTCTCTCTTTTAACTATCACCCATTGTATGTTGAAGGTTTTATACGAGAATTTTTATTGGACTTGAGATAAAATATATTCTTTAGGATTTTAACTAAGAAAGGATCACAGGCAATTCTATGTAGATAGGTAAGACATGAGTGTTGTTGGGGGTCACAGATAAGATTAATTTTAACTAAGTAAGGGAAGCAAGCATCAGATACAGACCCAGAGAGGGGAAAGAAAGTGAATCATTGTTGCTTCTGAGTTGCAAAGAGGCTGAGTCTCTGTATAGTTTCTTAGTAAGTATACCTGGTTATGGCAATTATCACAGACAGCTTCTCCTCCTTACCCTGCTTTTTCTTTCTTTAGCACTTTACATCACTCTCTCATTTAAAGCAGCTATGCTATGATAAAAACATATGGCCAAAGGCAAATTTGGGAGAAAATGGTTTATTTCACTCACAATTCCATATAACAGTTCATCATCCAAAACATTAAGGACAGGAACTCACGCAGAGCAGGAAGTGGAGAAAGAAGCTGATGCAGAGGCCCCAGAGGGATGCTGCTTACTTACTGTCTTCCGGCACTAAGCTTGTTGATTCTGCTTTCTTATAGAACCCAGGACCAACAGCTCAGAGATGGAACCACCCACAATGGGATGGAGCCTCTCCCATCAGTCATTAGTTAAGAAAATGTCCTAGAGGTTTGCATGTATCCCAATCTTATGGAGGCATTTACTTAATTGAGGTTATGTCCTCTCAGATGACTTTAGCATGTGTCAAGTTGACATAAAGTATCCAGCATGATCTTCTACCAAGTCCTTTCTGGCTTGAAGCAAGTCTCTGTAGTTCTCATTCTTTAATGTCTGCCCAAGTCTTGGTTTGTCAGAACCCTGTGGCAGATACCAGTGTATAAGTCCCTAGATCTTTCTGTTTGGCTCTATAGTTATCATTACTCTCCACTCTTAAGATTCAAACAGAAGCACATTAAGATTAAGAGGTAATAGAATTGTTTGTGAAAAAGAATGAGTAGAAATTCATTACATACTTCTGAATTTTTTTCTATTTGTCAGTTCAGATATGCTATCTCTGCTATGAAACATGTGGCCATGACTGAAGTTCCATATACCTCAGATGTAAAAAAATTGTGATTTTGTGAAATTTTAGAACCATTATATACATCCCTGTGCTATTTGACAATTGGGATAGGGAAAAAATAATCTCTGTTAAGTTTTAATTTATCTCAGTCAAGCTCTCTGCTGGGACTCAGTAATAGCATACATAGAAAAAAAAAGACCCAGGAAATAATATTATTCACAACATCATCAAAAGTTGATTTGAATAAACCTAACCAAGGATTATAAAGATCCAAAATATCCACAAACAATCCTGAGCAGTAAAATAATTTTTCAAGGTATCATCATTCAGCATTTTGAGATATTTTACAGAACAATAATAATAAAAACACGGTACTGGTGTAAACAAAGATACATTGATCAGCGCAATGAAAGGAAGAATGTGCATATAAACCCACACTTCTAAAGATAACCTGGTTTTGGCAAATAAGCCAACAATTCACATTGGAAGAAAGATATTATCTTCAAAAAGTGCTGCTCAAACTGAATAGCTATCTATAAAGGAATTAAGCTAGATACTTATTAATCACCATGCAGAAAACTCAACCCAAATGGATCAAGGACTTCTACATAAGACCTAATGCCATATCTGATAAAGGAGAAAGTAGCTTATGCCACTGAACTCATCACAGAAAGAACTTTCTGAAAATGACCTCCAAAGTACACTCATTAAGACCAGCAATTGATAAATGGGACTTCATAAAACTAAAACAAAACAAAGTATACTATTATTCCAGGTAACCTACAGAATTAAAAACATATTAACAGATTACAAATTATTAACAGATACACACTGGATGTATGGTTAGTATCTAGAACATATAAGGGAAAATATAAGTAAAGACAGAGTGAAACCATCAAATTAAACCAATCCTTTGATAGAAAGAACAGTTTACTGGGATCAAACCAAACTATCCCCTGAGGGGGTTGGGAAAATATGAAAATGACAGAAGGTCAAATGGATTTTATTTGACAGAAGAATTGAGTCTCTGAGTTGATATAGGATATATGGACTGACCTGGAAGTAGCCCTTGCCCAATGTTGTTGAGCTTTGAGAGCATTAAAGCTATGGGTTACCAGAAACCAACTTTAGGGTTCTTTATCAAATAACAATCCTACTGTTTACCAAGTCAAAGTCTTTCTGTTAGAACCGTGTCTCTAGCACTGATACTGAGGGAGGGAAAGGGGAAGTAGAAGGAGAGGCAACTTAACCCTGAACATCAAGAAAATGACTATCCTGATTATAAACAGAAACTTCTCAAGGAATGGAAAACAAATGACAGGAACATATTTTTAAATGTTTAAAGTTATTAGCCATCAGCATATTAAGACAGGGGTGGCCATGAACATAAGACTAGAACCCCCAGGTGCTACATTAAAAGCAAATACTACTTTAAAAATATTCCTAATGACATTCTGCTATACTTATAGAGCAGTCCTTCTGCTCCTGGGGAACTGGAGAGGACAGGAGCTCCACAAGGAGCAAATATGTCAGGGCACAGGGGTCTTTTATGAGACTATTATTTCTCCAACCAAAGACCAAGTATGGATATAACCTAGAACCCCTGCTCAGATGTAGCCCATGGAAGCTAAGTATTCAAGTGGGTTTCCTAGTAAAGGGAAGAGGGACTATTTCTGATAGGAACTCAATGGCTGGCTCTTTGATCTCCCCCTCCCAAGGGAGGAGCAGCCTTG
This sequence comes from Pachyuromys duprasi, assembly GCA_028658305.1. Taxonomy (NCBI): domain Eukaryota; kingdom Metazoa; phylum Chordata; class Mammalia; order Rodentia; family Muridae; genus Pachyuromys; species Pachyuromys duprasi. The sequence goes on along the minus strand of CM053752.1, from coordinate 28,528,708 downwards.
ATAGGCCATAGAGGAGGACATGGCAACCAGTCCTGAAGATAGCTAATAAGCTATGGTCAGATGCAAGGGGAGGAGGATCTCCCCTATCAGTGGACTTGGAAAGGGGCAGGGAGAAGATGAGGGAGGGAGGGAGGGATTGGGAGGAAATGAGGAAGGGGGCTATAGCGGGGATACAAAGGAAATAACCTGTGATTAATATAAAAAATAAAATTATTAAAAAAGAAAGAAAGAAAAGGAGCTAGGAGAAGTAGAGGTAGGAAAAACCATAATCAGAACAGACTACGTAAGAAAAAAACTCTATTTTCAATAAAATGAAAAGAATGAAAAAGCAAAAGTGTGGCTTTGACACAAATGTGAATGTTTATATTGTTATGGCACTGTAGCCATTCAGAGATACACTAGTCTGAATAAATTTTTAAAATAAGAGGCTTTAGTAAACACTAGCCAGGACCATGGATAGTGGCCTGACTCACAGAGACCCATGCTCAGAGTATGGCTCTTAATTACATTGTTAATTAGAATTACATTATTAGTTTGCTTAAAAAAGGCAAAACCTATAAGACTGCATAATTCTTCCTTTACTACAATCATAGGCAACCAGATATCCTGACATACTTACTGCATAAATGTAATTAACCACACATTCTGTGAACACAGGGCAACCAAGCTTATTTACAGAAGTGAAAACAGTTTGTTAATCTATGTGAACAACAATTTACAGCATTTTAGGAAGTTATCTGCCCTGCAGTAAATGGGGCCTACAGGTTAGAGACACTTTTATTTTATACTTTAAACATAACTTTAGCTATGACTTCCTGTTGGAGTTTAAAAGAGTCAATGGTTTGATTTTGTTTTGTTTTTCTGTTTGTATGTTTTGCTTCTTTTTTATTTGCCTTTTCTTTTTTTATTGAAAATAGATTATTTTCTCATATAATATATCTGATTATATTTTTCCTTCCTCCACTCTTTCTAGTTCCTGTCACCTTTCTTCCTCTCCTAATCTACTCTTTTTCTGCCTTTCATTAAAAAAGAACAAGCTTCTAAGAAATAACAACCAAACATGACAAAATAAATTTAGTAAGGCAAAGCAAATTTTATCATTTCAATGTTGAAAACAGCAAATCAACAGGAGGAAAAGAGTCCCTAGAGCAGGCACAAAAGTCAGGGATCCACTCATTCTCACACTCAGGAGTACCATAAAAATACTACTAATAAATATAATACATAGAGAAAGGACCTGATATAGAACCATGTAGGCCCTGTGCTTGCTGCCTCAGTCTCGGTGAACTCATCCATACCTTGCTAAGTTGACATAGAGATCTTTGTTCTCCTGCTGTCCTTCATAACCCCTGGTTCTTCCACTCATTTCACCTTCTCATGTGTGGTATTCCCTAAGCTCTAAGGGGAGAGATTTTTAAAAGGCCTCTAATGTATGCTCACTCTAAGCATAATGTATGGCCATGGGTCTCTGTTTCTGTTCCCATCTACTGCCAGAAGAAGCCTCTTCTTTGATGACTGAATAAGGCATTGTTCTATGAGTATAGCAGAAAATCATTAGAAATAATTTTATTGTTTTACTTGTTTCTTTCTTTTTGTTATTTATTTGTCTTGTTTTGTTTTGAGTTTTAGACCCAGAGTGTCAGGTTGTACCATCGATCTCTGGGCTATCAAAACTCTCTGGCTCTTGGTTACACAAGCAAGTACTGGGTTTGGTTACTTTCTTTTGTCATGAAGTGGGTATTAGATCAAATTAGACATTGTTTGGCTTCTCTCACAAATGTACTGTCACCATTGCCCCAGCATATTTTGTAAGCAGGAGAAAATGTAGGTCAAAGGTTTTGTGGCTGGTTTGGTGTCTATATTTTTGTTTAAATATGGAGCAAAGTATCTTACTACCCCAACAAAAAAACATACAGGTAAAGGCTCCACGTAGGCACCGGCTCAACTTCATCATGTTCAATGAGATTATGTGTGTATTTCTCAGCAATGGTCCCTATTGTCAGTTTATAAAGAACAGATTTTTATCTCAGTAACATCTTGGGTGGTTTGGGGGATTTTCATGAGATTCCTTTGGCCAACAACCCAATTGAATGTACTCTGGTCCCACCACTGGAAGCCTTGCTGGCTACAAGAGATGGCCAGTGGAGACTCGGTATCCTTCATTACTAGGAGTCCTTATAAGGATTATCTTCATAAATTCCAAGAAATTCCCACTGTGCTAGCTTTCCACACCACCTCTAAAATGCTTCTCCCAATTCCAGCCATCTCTTCTCCTACTCTCTCCCTCAACTCCATCTCCCCTCAACCTGCTTCCCCAATCCTGCTCCTCCCTCACCCACACCCAGTTTTCCTATAAAATATATTCTATGTCCCCTTCCCAGAGAGATCCCTGTAACCTGACTGAACCCGTCCTCTGTACCTAATGTTTCTGGGTCTGTAAACTGTAGCTTGGTTATCAATTACTTAATAGCCATTATCCTTGTATATATGAGCATATACACATAGCTGTAAAACATATTTATATTTTTGTGTCTGGGTTACCTTACTTGGGATAATTAGTGTTTCTAACTCCATATGTTTGCCGGAATATTCCATTTTTTCAACAGCTGATTAACATTCTCCTGTGTAAATGTACATTTTTTATTGATTCTTTAGTTGTTTCCATTTTCTGAATATTATGAACAAAACCACAATGTACACGGCTGAACAAATTCCCTTGTGGTAGAGTGAAATATTCTTTGGGTATATGCCCAGGAATGGTACAGCTGGATCTTGAGGTAGAGTTGTTTCCAGTTTTCTGAGAAACCACCATATTAACTTCTAAAATGGCAGTAGATATTTGCAGACCCATTAACAATGGAAGAATGTTCCCCATGTTACATATCCTTGACAGCATTAGTTATCGTGTGTGCCTCTGCATGTATGTATGTGCGTATGTGTGTGTGTGGTTTAATTTTTGCTATACTGACAGGTGTAAGAGGGAATCCCAAAAGTAGATTTGGCTTGTGTTTTCCTAATAGCTAAGGATGTCAAACACTTGTTTAAGTGTCATCAGCCATTTGAGATTCCTCAGTTGATAATTCTGTTTAGATCTGTACCCTATTTTAATTTAATTAGTCGGTTTGTTGATATCTATTGTTTTGAGTTCCAAATATGTTTTGGATATTAGCCCTCTGTCAGATTGTAGTTGGTGCAAATCTCCCATTCTGTATGCTGCCATTCATTCCTTTTGATAGTGTCCTCTGCCTTACAGAAACTTTTTAGTTTCATGAGGTCTCATTAATTAATTGTTGATCTTAATGCCTGTACTATCAGTGTTCTGTTTAGAAAGTCTTCTATTGTACCAAAGGATTGTTCAAAGTGTTCCCCCACTTTCTCTTATGTCAGGTTAGGGCATTTGGTGTGCAAGCACTTTATTGTGTATTTTTGCTTCTATGTTCATAAGAATGTTCTGTAATGTTCATAATTCTATGTTCTGCAATTATCTTTCTTTGTTTAGTCTTTATGAACTTTACATATCAGGTGAACTGTGGCTTTCTAACATGAATTGGGAAATGTACTTTCTGTTTCAATTTTGTGGAAAATTTTGAGAATTTGAGAAGTATTGGCTTTAGATGTTCTTTGAGAATCTGGCAGAATCCTGTTTTGAAGCCACATGGCCCTGGGTATTTTTAATGTTTTATTTATTTGTTTGTTTTGGTTGGGAGAATTTTTTAATGTAACTTATTTATTTTTATATCAATCACGGGTTAGGTACTTTGCATCCCAGGCGTAGCCCCCTCTCTCATTCTCTCCCACTCTCCCCATCCCTCCCTCATCTCCTCCCAGTCCCCTCCAAGTCCACCCACAGGGGTGGACCTCCTCCCCTTCCATCCAACCCCAGTTCATCTTGTCTCCTCAGGGCTGGTTACAATGTCCTCCTTTGTAATGTAGCCAGCCTGTTACTCCCTGGCATGTATGGAGGAGGGTCAAAGAGCCAGCCATCCAGTTCATGACAGAAACAGTCCCTGGTCCCCTGATTGGGGACTTCAGTTGGACACCGAGATACCATGGGCCACATCTGAGCAGGGTTTCTAGGCCATATCCATACATGGTCCTTGGTTGGAGAAACTGTCTTGTAAAAGACCGCTGTACCCTGCTCAATTTGGTCTTTGTGGAGCTCTTGTTCTCCCCAAGTCTTACTAACTTCCCCTATTTTTATTATTATTCCCTGCCCTCTGCCAAAGGCTTGTTTGTGAGTATTAATATCTGCTTTGATACATTGCTATATTGATTCCTTCACAGGCCCTCTTTGGTATGCTCCTGTCCTGTTGCTTGTTTTGTCCTCCATTCAATGTCCATCCCATTTGTTCATCTAAACGAGCATTACGGGCATTGATCATACCAACCTGGGTCCTCCTTCTTGTATATCTTCCCTAGGTATATAGATTTCAGCATGACCTTCCTATCTTATAGGTCTATATAAGTGAGTATATATCATATGTTTCTTTCTGCTTCTGGAATACCTCACTAACGATGATCATTTCCAGGTCCCACCATTTGCCTGCGAATTTCATGATTTCTTCGTTTTTCATTGCTGAATAGTATTCCATTGTGTAAAAGTACCATAATTTCTGTATCCATTCCTCAACTGAGGGACATCTGGGTTGTTTCCAGGTTCTGGCTATTACAAATAAAGCAGCTACGAATATAGTTGAGCAAATGTCCTTGTTGTGTACTTGAACATCTTTTGGATATATGCCTAAGAGTGGTATAGCTGGGTCTTGAGGAATCACTATTCCTAATTGTCTAAGAAAGCGCCAAATTGATTTCCAGAGTGGTTGTACAAGTTTGCATTCCCACCAGCAATGGAGGAGGGTTCCTCTTTCTCCACAACCTCTCCAGAGTGCATTGTCACTAGAGTTTTTGATCTTAGCCATTCTGGTGGGTGTAAGGTGATATCCTAGGGTCATTTTGATTTGCATCTCCCTGATGGCTAAGGACATTGAGCATTTCTTTAAGTGTTTTTCTGCCATTCTATAATCCTCTACAGTCAGTTCTCTTTTTAGCTCCATACCACATTTTTTAATTGGATTACTTGATTTGTTGCTTTTTAACTTCTTGTGTTCTTTATATATACTGGATATTAGCCCTCTATCAGAAGTAGGATTTGTAGTGGTCCTTTCCCAGTCTGTAGGCTGTCGTTTTGTTTTGATGACAGTATCTTTTTCTTTACAGAAGCTTTTCAGCTTCATGAGGTCCCATTTATTGATTGTTGATCTTAGAGTCTGTGCTATTGGTGTTTTATTCAGGAAGAAGTCTCCTGTGCCAATGAGTTCTAGGGACTTCCCTACTTTTTCTTCTAGACGGTTTAGTGTGTCTGGTTTTATGTTGAGGTCTTTGATCCACTTGGACTTTAGATTTGTGCAAGTTGATAAATATAGATCTATGGATAAAGGTCTCTCAATCTTGTTAACTTCCCCACCCCCCAAAAAGAACACAACTCTTTGTTGCACATCGATTCTTTGGATTAATCTCTTCATTTTTATTTTATTGATTTCAGTCCTAAGTCTGGTTATATCTTGTTATCTCTTCTTCTTTGATGTGACTTCTTTCCTTTTTCTAGACTAGTGGTTGTCAACCTTTTTAGTGCTGTAATCCTTTAATACAGTTCCTCATGTTGTAGTGACTTCCATCCATAAAATTATTTTTATTGCCACCTTATAACTGTAATTTTATTACTGGTATGAGTTCTGATGTAAATACTTTTGGAGACAGAAATTTGACAACTGAGGTCATGACTCACAAGTTGAAAACCTAGTGTTCCAGAGTTTCAGATGTGCTGTTAATTTGCTAGTATAAAGTCTTTCCTACTTTTTTATGTGGCCACTTTCTGATATGCTCTTTCTTCTCAAAGCTGCTTTTTTAAATTTTTATTTTTTATAGTAGTTACAGTTTATCCAGTTTGTATCCCAGCTGTAGCCTCCTCCCTTTTTCCCTGCCAGCCCTGCCCTCCCGCCCTCATCTCCACCCTGCCCCTCTCTTAGTCCACTGATAAGTGAGGTCTTCCTCCTCTTCCATTTAACCCTAGCTTATCAGATCTCTTTAAGACTGGCTGCTTTTATTGTGTACCATGAATTTGAGTGTGCTGTGTATTTATTTTCATTGAATTCTAGTAAGTCGTTAATTTTCTTCTTTATTTCTGTCTTGACCCATTTTTAATTCAATAGAGAGTTGTTCAGTTTCCATGAGTTTTTAAGCCTTCTGGTGTTTCTATAGTTGTTGAGATTCAGCTTAAGCCCATGATGGTCTGGTAGGATGCAGGGAGTTACATTTATTTTTTCATATGTGTTAAGATTTGTTTTGTGTCCTAGCATATGGTCAATTTTGGCAAAAGTTCCATGACATGAAGAATAGAAGGTATATTTTTTTGTGTTTGGTAGAACGGTTGGTAAATATCTACTAGATCTAACTGGTTTATAATGTCTTTCAGGTCCAGTATTTATGTATATTTTTCATCTGGTGACATGTCCATTGGTGAGAGTAGAGAGTAGAAATCTCTCACTATCAGTGTATGAGAGTCAAAATGTGATTAACCTGAAGTCCTGGCTTTTGTTTGTTTGTTTGGCTGTGTTTGTTTGTTGGCTTGGTTTTGCTTTTGTTTTTATTTTGTTTTGTTTTTACAGACTGGGATGTGCTTGTGTTTGCGGCATTGATATTAAGAATTAGAATGTCATCTGTGTGGATTTTTACTTTGATGAATATGTTGTGCCCTTCCCTATCTCTTTTTATTAGTCTTGATCTGAAGTATATTTTGTTAGATGTGAAATTGGCTATACCTGCTTGTTTCCTGGGTCCATTTTCTTGAAATACATTTTTCTACAGCTTTACCTTGTTTTTCCTTGATGTAAGGTGTGTTTTGTGGATGCAGCAGAAGGGTGGATGCTGATTTCCCATCCACACCTTTAGCCTGTGTCTTTTTATTGGGGAATCACGTCCACTTATATTCAAACATATTGATGATCAATGATTGTTGATTACTGTCATATTTTGTTATTGCTATTGTTGTTGTTTTGTATGTGTGTGCATGTGTGATTAGTGTGTGTGTGAGTGTGCATGATTCTTCTGTAATAAGATTATTTAGGTTTGTTGTTGTTGTTGTTGTCCTTGTGGGGGTAGTTGAACCTTACTAGGTTGATGTTTCCCTTCTAGCACCTTCTTTAAGGCTGGATTTGTAAATAAGTATTGTTTCAATTTGACTTCATCATGAATGTCTTATTTTCTCTATGTATAGTTATTGAAAGTTTTGCTAAGTGTAATAGTTTGGGTTGGCATTTGTAGTATTCAATAATCTACAACAACCTATTCAGGCTCTTTTAGCTTAGAGTCTCTGTTGAGAAATCAAGTGTAGTTGTCATACATAAGTCTGCATTTATATTTTACCCTTGCTGCTTTTAATACTATTTTTGTTATTGTTGTTCTATATGTCTAATGTTTCGATTTTTATGGACAAGGAGACTTTTAATGGTCCAATTTATTTGGTCTTCTGTATGATTCTTGTACATTTATAGTCATCTCCTTCTTGTGGTTGGGAAATTTTTCTTTGATTTTGCTGTAAACCTTTTCTGCACCTGTGAACTGGGATTATTCTTTCCCCATTTCTCCTATTCTAAACTTTGATCTCTCCTAGATTTCATGGGACTTTTGAGGTAGGAAATTTTTAGATTTAACATTTTCTTTGACTGGTGTATCCATTTCTTCTATTGTATCTTCAAAGCCTAAGATTTTCTCTCCCATCTTTTGCATTCTATTCCTAAAACTTAGCTCTATCCTTCCTGTTCAACTCACTAAATTTTTTATTTCTAAAATGTCCTCACTTTTTGTTTTCCTTATGCCTTCTATTTCAGGTCTTGAATAATTTTATATATTTCTTTCAACTATTTGTGTTTCCTAGTATTTCTTTAAGAAATTTGTTACTTTTATCTTTAAGGATCTCTATCATATATCATATAGTTTGTTTTAAGTGTTTTTTTTTTCTTTCCTTCAGCTCAGTGGGAATATTCAGGGCCTGCTTTGATAGGACCCTTGGGCTCTAGTAAAGATGTATTGCTCTTGCTCTTATTCTTTGTATTTTTTCTACTGGCATCTAGCCACTGAGTTTAATATGATTAAAGGTCTAGGGGCTTATTTCTGGATTTCTCTTTGTTGGGTGGGTGTTTTTCTACCTTTGTTTTCTGTTTCCTCTCTAGAATTTAGACTAGTATGATGGCCGTGTGTTGCTTGCTTTTCTGTTCTATTCAGGTGGTGTGTTCACAGAGATGGCCTTCTGGTGTTGGAGGCTAAGAAATTGGGATAAGTTCCAGAAAGGAAGGTTGGAGAAGGTCTTTGTGATCCATTGTGGATGGATGGGTTCAGAAAGGAAAGGCATACCACAGCAGGTTTCAACATACAGAGCTGGTGATGAGAATGAGCAATTGGATGCCAGGAGCAGTAAGAGAGATGTGAGTCTACCATTCAACCGACTGGTTTCTCTAGAAGCTGCCCTTGGGCTGTTAGGGGGTGTCTGCTAGAGTTGGAGTCTGTGACAAAGCAACAAGTAGTAGGAGGGTAGTTAGTAAGGGTTTGTGGGATCCACAGGAGATGTGGTAAGGGGTGAGGGGAGGCTGTGCTGGCCTTCTATTGAGGTGCTAATTATGAGACTGGAAAACTGGGTTTGGGGTAAAAGATTAAGAGAAGGTCTATGAGTACCCTGGTTTTCTGGTAGATGTGCCTGTTGAAGTTTGACTTGATTGAGAAGGTTAGGAGGGAATTGCTGTGGGAGCCATAAGAAATGTAAGGATGGGTGAGGGAAGGCTGCAGCTGATATTCTGTGGCACCTCTGGGGATGAAAGTACCAAAATATCAAGTTTCACACTAAGGTCTTTGATCAATTTTTAATTCACTTTTTTCAAAGTGAGCTTCATTTTTCTGCTTGTGAATATGCAGTATTGCCAGTACCATTTGTCAAATAGTTTTTCTTTTCTCTAGTTTTCATTGTTTTTATTAGAAACTGTGTTAGAACAGATGTCTGTAGTTGTATAGGTGTATATATTTTCTATTCCCTTGGAATCTTGTGCCTTAAAGTTGTTTTTTTAAAATATAATCCTATAACATACTTCAAGATCAAGTGTTGTGATACCCCAGCATTGTGATTTTTGCTCAGAATATCTTTGGCTATTCTATACCTTTTGTTCTTCCATATTAACTTAAGAAATGGTTTTCTAGTTATTTAACAAAATGTGTTACTGAAATCTGTGGTGGATTGAATGAGGATGGTTCTGATAAGCTTATGTATTTGCATTCTTGGTCCTTGCTGGTGAAACTCTTTCAGGAATGGTTAAGACCATGGCCTTGTTAGAAGACATGTGTCATTAGTGGTATGCCTTGTTCAGCCCCAGTCACTACACATCTCTGTCTCTCTCCCCCTCACTTTTTCCCTGCCCTTCTTTTTCTCTCTCCATCTTTCCCTGACTACAATTTGCAGATTAGGATTTAAATTCTTAGCTACTGCTTTAGCTACATGTCTACCTATCTACTGCTGTGCCCCCTTCAATCACGCCCATGGACTCACTCTTTGTAATTTTAAGCAAGCTCCCAATTAAATAATTTCTTTATAAGTCGTTTTGGCCATATTGTCTCCTCACGGCAATAAGACAGATGAAGATTGATGAGGATTATATTTATCCTTAGATCATTTTCACTAATGTAGTCATTTCTCCTACATTAATTCTTCCACCTCATTTACATGAGATACATTCCCATCATCTGATGTTTTCTTCAATTTATTTCTCCATTCTTAAATATTTTACTACATAGATCTTTCCCTTCCACTGTTATTTTTATTTCAGCTTTTATTCTACTGTAAATGGGGTTATTTTCATGATTTTTCTCTAATCAAATTACTCATTGTTACATAGAACAGCTACTGCAATTTTTAATGTTGAATTTTTTATCTTACTATTTTTCAAAGAGTTTTATCAGAATGAAAATAGTCTAGTATATATAACCTTTCAGCTCTTTTATGTATAGGGTCATATAAGCTACAGATGGCAGTAATTATTTTCAATTTGCATTAATTTTCTTACTGTTGCCTGAATATCCATCTGATTTAAACTATTGTATAGACTAAAATCAGAAAGTTGGAAAAAAGTTAGTTTTACATTTTATTTTATCCCAGTCCAGTTAGCTAAAGAATAAAAACGAACAAACACTGACATGGATGTGGTGAGCAGAAGACACTTACTCACTGCTGTTGTGAGTTCAAACTGGTACATACACTTATAGAATCCGTGTGGAGGTCCCTCAAATATTTAGAAACACATGACTGAGCTCTACCACTTTTAAGAGTATACCAACTGACTGTGTCCTATTTTACAGAGGCCTAATCATCTATGTTCATTGTTGCCCTCTTCATAATAAAGAAGATATAGAAACAATCTAGATGTCCATCTACTGAAGAATGGATCACAATGATGTGTTACCTTATACAATAAAATATTATCAGTCATCAGGAAAAACCCAGTTAAACAGTCTCATAAGAGACCATTCTGCCCAGATATATTTGGGCCTTGTGAAGCTCCTGTCCTCTCCAGGTCCTCCCCCCACCCTTCTTTCATATGATTTCCTGCAGGTTTAGTTATGAGTCTCAGCATCTGCTCTGATACACTGCTAGGTAGAGTCTTTCAGAGGCCTTCTGTGGTAGGCTCCTGTCCTGTTACTTGTTTTCTCCTACTTCCAATGCCCATCCCATTTGTCTTTCTAAGTGAGGATTGATCATCTTACCCTGGGTCCTCTTCCTAGTTTATCTTCTTTAGGTGTACAGACTTTAGTATGTTTATCCTATCTTATAGGTCTAGTACCCACTTATAAGTGAGTATATAATGTGTTTTTTTCTGCTCCTGGGATACCTCACTCAGGATGTATGGATATAATCTAGAACCCCTACTCAGATGTAGCCCATAGTAGTTCAGTATCCAAGTGGATTTCCTTGTAAAGGGGACAGGGGCCATCTCTGACATAAACTCAGTGGCTAGCTCTTTGACGACCCCACTCTGAGGGGGGAACAACTTTACCAGGCCACAGAGGAAGATAATGCAGCAAGTCCTGATGATACCTGATAGGGTAGGGTCAGATGGAAGGGGAGGAGGACCTCCCCTATCAGTGGACTAGGCGAGGGGCATAGGAGGAGAAGAGGGAGAGATTTGGGGAGGAAATAAGGGAGGGGGCTATAGCTGGGATAGGAAGTGAGTAAATTGTAATTAATAAAAAATAAATTTTAAAAAATTATTATTCAAAATAAAAACTAGAAAGGGGAAATGGGGAGGGATAACTAATACTAAATGCGTTTAGAAAAACTCATGTGTAAAATCTTTGGAAGCTATACACATATATAAAAAGAGTTAAATGAGATTACCTGTTGGGGGTGGGGGAACAAATCCCTTACAAAATATCACAGGCTAACCAACATTCAGTGGAGTTTTTTTGGTTGACATTTTTTTTTTTAGCTGTGAGCATATGAAGCCCTATAGCCCTACAAATATTACAGGCTATTGTCATTGCTTTTCTTTACCCTCCAGAACTTAATGATAAGCCCCTGCTACTGACAATACCATATGTTTACGTCATGGAAAAGAAGTAAATAACATTGGTACTTACTTAGAGTCAGTATTCTTTTTGGCCAGCTTTCATATGACCAAAGAAGAAAAATCACCCTCACTCATATCCAGCTGTGAACTCTTATAGCTATAACCAGCCTGGCAAGACATCCACACTATTCCAATAGTGCTGTGAACAATAAAGGAGTAACCAATCACTTTCTGATTGAATTTAAGTGCCACTCCAAAGGATAAAACCCATACCTGCTGTCATTATTGGGACCAATCCCCTGTGACTAGACAAATTATAGGCCTTACCACTACTTAATAAATGGACACAATGTTAAATGAATTCTCAATGCCTCATAAAGATACTCAGAGAGTAGTGTACTTCTTAGTCCTCATTAAAGAAGCTTTAGTCAATGGTGACTAACACGGAGATCCACAAAAGGTCGATGTACAGAGAATAACAGACTGTCTGTAATACCCTTCCTCCCAAGGCTCAGGGTTCACTGAAGAAGAATGGTAATATTGTAAGAGCCAGAGGCAGGATGTGACAATATTTACTATACACAATATTTACTATACACAACAGAGTAGTTGCATAGTAGTGAACTCAAAGCAGAAGTGACAGCATGCACAAGACTTTGTTAAGCTGAAGCTAGACAAAATGTGCAGGAAGTTTTACCTGTTCCTAAGGAGCTCTGGACAATCTATAGCTTCTAGAAAAGGGAGATCCAGTTCTCTTTAAGGATGTTTCTCCTTTAGGTCTACTACACTAGAAAGCCACACACACACAAATAATATGAGCAGGACAAACAGAATTTGATAAGTTAAAAAGCACAAATTTGTGTAAATAGAGAAGTACACTCTCTATTGTGTGTACTTGGAGTTGTAATGAGAGGTGAACATGTACAAAATACAAAATTGTTTAAAAAATAATACTTATGAGATAAGAAAATTAATACAACACTTAACTAATTCAACTACTTTAACCTAAATTTGCCTACTGCTTATGTTATGTAATATAACTGTAATATAACCAACAACAAGAACTCAGAATTATTTGGCAGTTATAGCTCACTTTGCTTTGCTCTTATGTCTTCAGTGACTGTTGTGTTGAAAAAAAAATCATTGAGCTGTATGTCTTTAAAATTATCCCATTGTCCATTTACATAATAGACACATGTCATAATGCTGTACTGCAGAAACCCTTAAAGAGTTTGTTTTTCTTTGAAAAATAAAGTGTCCTCCAAGAGTCATAGATCAGAACCAATGACATTACCTACCACCCATCCATGTGAGAAAAGTTAGCTGTCCACCCCTTCCGTTCACATCCACAGACGTACTGTTTTCCACGATGTACTGGAGTCCCTGTAGTTATAATCCTTATGCTCTCTGGTTGTACTTCGGAAAGTAAAACTAGTATCCAATACCTCTGATCAGACATTTCTGACAAACAATACTGAAGCCTTCTGCAAACACATTTGACTCAAATCCGTAGCTATCATTACAATTGTATTTATCAGTGACTCAAACTGCATTGAGCATCATTCACAGATGTCCATTGATAATAGTATCCCATTTGTTTGAATTTCAGCCCTGAAAAGAACTGAAAATTCTCTCTATTCCTATGTCTAAAGATGGCTTCTATAACTTGTTCAAAACCTTGTCAAGGATATTCGGGCCCATAAATGTCAGCCCCCAAAGTATTTCACTATTGTTTGACCTGAGTGTTTCACTTTAGTTATAGTCTACAAAAGCTTTTTTCCTGTTGTTTGTTTTGTATCATTTTGTTGTCTTTGTGAGGAGGCAGTTTTACTGCATGTTTGATTTAAATTCAGCAAAAGCCTTGCAACTCAATGTGCCTTCCCTTATGTAAATGAAATAAATACCTTGATCTCCATTCTAAATTTTGCATTAAAATGAACAAATAAAACCAAAGAATCCTCCAAAACAAAACAAAACAAAACAAAACAAAAAACAAAGGAAAACAACTCTGCTCTTGAGCAGAGCAGGATCAGTGCAAGTCTTAGATCTGCACCCTTCACCACGATCTCATCTCTGCCTTCAATGCCGAGAACCCCTCCTGGTGCATCCTGGCACCTGAACATATTATAAGAAAACTTTCTGAATGAAAATCCATCAGACTTCCCCCAGCTGTTAAAAACACTCCAGGGTTTAGATGTTCATGGAGTGGCAGAACACTTGCTTAACACACAATGAATCTTTCCTACTATTTCCATTATTACTGCAAGGAGAAAAAGACAAAGAGCAATGACAGCTGTTGAGGACTAGGCTGATCCGAGGCTCTCCCTGAGGCCTTGATGTATGGAGATAGAACATAGCTCATTCTCTAAACCAGGAACATGCTTCACATAGCCAGTGATCTCCTGGGACAGCTGTGACTTCAGGTCCTGGGAACCTAACTCTTCGCACCATAGGAGGTTGTGGTTCTCAGTCACAAAGTCAATGTATGCTCAGTCTCTTATATTCTTAAGATTTCCTGTGTTCCCCTGTGAAATATGGCTTGATTAGTTTCCCTCTAAATTCATCCCACTGTATTTTAGAATCACTCTGACACTGGTGCTTTATTGCTTAGTAAGACTACTTGGCACAATACATAGATAACACAAGATTTCTTGATCCCAATTTTTCTTTCAAGTATCTTTATCTTCTGATCTTATGGTCTCTCAGAACTTTGCCACTGAAGAACGACCTCCATGTCCAGAACAACTAAATGAGAACCCTCAAAGAGAGCAACAGAATGCTGTATTTGAAAGTCTAGCCATCAAAAGCATAGAATGTTTATTTTAATAAGCACTAGGATGATTTTAGAGGAAAAAGAAGTACATAAATGCTCAATCCCCAACCAGAAAGGCAAAGCAGATAGACATCAGAAGAAGAAGACAACAGGAAACAAGTTAGGAGCCTGTCACAGAGGGCCTCTGAAAGGCTCTGCCCTGCAGAATGTCAAAGCAGATGTTGAGATTTATGGCCAACTGTTGGGCAGAGTGCATGAAATCTTACAGAAGATGTGAAAAATAGTAAGATAGGAAGAGGACAAGAGCTCCACAAGGAGAGCAACAGAACCAAAAAATCTGACCACAGGGGTCTTTCCTGAGACTGATATTCCAACCAAGTACCATGCATGGAGAAAACCTAGAACCCTTGCACAGATGTAGCCCATGGCAGTTCAGTGTCCATGTTGGTTCCATAGTAATGAGAACAGGGATTGCCTCTGACATGAACTCATTGGCCTGCTCTTTGATCACCTCACCCTGATGGGGAAGCAGCCTTACCAGGGCACAGAGGAAGACAATGCAGCCACTCCTGATGAGACCTAATAGACTAGAATCAGAAGGAAGGAGAGGAAGACCTCCCCTATCAGTGGACTTGGGGAGGGGCATTCGTGGAGAAGAAGGAGGGGAGGTAAGTTTGGGAGGAGAGGAGGGAGGATACTACAGGGGTATATAAGGTGAATAAAGTGTAGTTAATAAAGAATTTAATTTAAAAAACAAATAACACTCAGAGAAATCCTATTTTGTCCTTCCCTTATTTTTAATCTTCACAAAGGAGATTTGATAGATATGGGTGCAGACACAGGCTTGAGAGATTAGAAGTTGACATTTGGAAGCTATAGCTTGGGGGAGTGTGGTGGTTGGTATCTTTTGTTACATCTTCAAATTCAAGCATAGATTCTCAAGTTCACAGAGGACACACAATATTCTCAGTGATTTACTTAATTTTGAGAGTTCTTCTGTTTGATTACAAATAAAATTTTTTTCATGAGTGATGATGCTACTTTTGTCTGCTAGTCTGTGAGTTTGTAACCCACATTTCTGTGTGCTTTGAAGTTGCACTGTACTGTGATTCTGATCAAAGTTTTGCACTGGTACAAAATCTTACCTCCCACCTTCTGCCCTTTAAGTCCTCAAAGTGAAAACAAATTTTGAGTTTGAATTTTGGCTTCTGCCGTACTTAAGGTACAGAATGGGTACATGGGAGGGTTGACATGGAGGAACTATCTCCAAACAGGAAAGTCTGTATTTTGTGTAGGATGTTTTATGTGTAAACTGCAGGCCACAAATTCATGTGTGGGAGCTGATATTCCATGGGGCAGCAGGAATTGGGTGAAATGTTATATGTATAATATATGCATGTGTGTGTATGTGTGTGTTTGTTCAGAAAAGAATTGTGTGTGTGTGTGTATGGTAGAAGTACACGCTTATTTGGGTATATACAAGTATATGTGGAGGCTTGGGGATGGAGTCAGTGTTTTTCTCAGTTGATTTTTCTACCTTGTTTTGTGATGTAGTTATTTCCTGAAATTGTGGTTCATCAGTGAGGCCAGCCTAGATGTTTAATAAACTACTGATCTGAAGTTCTTTTCAGTCCTAGGACTGAAGTTATGAACATGCATGGCCATGCCTAGCTTTTCTGTGGAGTTGGACATTTAAATGCAAATCTCCATGCTTGAAAGGTATGTATCAGCTGAACCACTTTCTTATTCCCTTGTAGATATATTTCAGCCAGTAGAAGATTGCATTTTCTTTCTGTAATCTTTGAATGAAATTGTCAAGACAGATACATTTCATAAGTAACTGCACAAGGAAAGTTACCTGGAGGTAGCTCATGGAGCAAAATTGTAGAATGTTTATAATTTTGGGAAGCATACAGGGAAAATATCAATCAGTATGTGGGGTGTGGGGAGGGACAAGGGGTTGGGTATGATAAGATGTGAATAATGAATGCTTTTCACTGATGACTATAGTAATTTGTCTCAGATTACAACCCATTGCTCAAGCTAAATGTGAAATTTAAAAACGACTACTAAAAATATTCTTTCTGTGTGTGGGGCGTGTGTGTGTGTGTGGGGGGTTGGTGTGTTCATGCAAGTATCAAATGAGCTCATATTCCCTGGAGCTGGTGTTTGATGTTGCCTCTGAGCAACTTGAATTGGGTGCTGTGACGTGAACCTAGGTCTTTGAAAAAGTACTAAGTACTTTTAATTACTGAACAATCTTTCCAAACCATCATATGGAACTTTTAAGGATTACTTGGCAATTTCACTCTATAGAGCAAGTCGAAATACACAGATATCTGTGACATATCTTCCACCAGAAAACTGTAATGCAAACTATTCCTTCTGAGCTGTACAAGAGCATCCATAGATGTACTTACATGGATGGTTACATGGCAAACAAATGAAAAATACAGAGACCAGTAGCCTGGGTGGCTTCAGTAATACAAAACACAGATGGAACCAAAATGGTACCCACTTGATTTGAAAATTTTCTTTAAGCTTAGCTTCTTTTTGTCAGTGAATACATTGTGTATTACCTAAACCATCTGTATGAACATTTGCATAAAAATTTGCACCTCTATATTTAGAACAAGTCACTTTTGGCATATGTACACACACACACACACAAAACACAAAAATTACCTCACATATATGCACTAGCACAATTACTCATGCACAGCAACAATGCAGAAACTACTTAAAAATAATAAAAATATGTGTGGCTTACATGTGTACTTAGATATATATGTGCTTGATTGTAAGTGAATGATTTTTCACATCTGGCTTTGGACAAAATTCATTGAGAGTTGATAAAGAAAGGGCCAGATTAATTCATTTGACCATAAGTCTTTTGTTCAATGCTTAGCTGACATCACTTCAAAAGCCAGAAGCTATTTATAACAGTTTAGAAGACAAACACATGTTTTCTTCTCTGCTGTTTATTTAAAGAGTGGCGGCTGGACAAGATGGAAGTGCCAGGAGGACACTGCTTCTGAGCTGCAGAACAACATTTTCACTACAGCAACCAAGAGCCTGAACTCTGGGCCCTAAAACAACAGCAATCCTGTTTTCCGGGCGAGAGGAAGCCCCAAGGTGTGGGAACCAGCCTGGTCCATTCCCAGGACACCCAGCCAGAATCTAGAAGAGATCTCCGGTTGTGCAGGCACTAGGTCACCAGAGCCACAGGCCTGCACATCCTGATCACCTTCCCAGGCTGAATGGTGGGCACAAAAAACACCAGAGACTGGGAGTCGCAGTCACAAGAAAAACCCACAGAGGAAGCTGGGGAGATACCACAGCCAACAGGAAGGCAGCAGCAGAGGCACCCAACCAGCATTGAAGTAGAGGAGGCAGCCCACAGTGCACACAGCAACCTGCAAGGAGCACAGTGCTGCAAGCTCCAAGCACAGATTTCCTGCATTCTCCCACAGCCTTGTCTGAGGGGGTAGCAGCTGAGGAAGCAGATAGTGCTTCCTGACTCAGGCAGCAGAATGCAGCCTGCAGGGCTCACAGATTCCAGCTCAGAACTCAGGGCTGGGCTCAGAGAGTCTACAACAGAGTACATGTCCCACCTGCAGCTTCAGCCACACATCTAAGTCCAACCTGCTGACTCCTCCACAGACTGTAGACCAAGGGGTATTCAGGAATCCTGCCCAGGCACATTATGCCCACAATCTGCACTTGCTAACCATTCTAGCATCTGCATCCCTTCCTACGCTTGCTGCTAATCCATTTATCCCAAGCAGCTACACACCCTAGCACCCCCTTTCAAGACAAACATCCCTGCACCCGAGTCCACATCTCCAAGTGTGTGTGTATGTGTGCGCACACACACAAACACGCTTACAATTCTGTGCCAGCAGCTTTTTCTCCCTCAGGAATAACTGAAGCAACAACACACACTCTCAAACCTCTGGACCTCACTGATCTTCCTGAAGAATTCGAAAGACACCAGAGTAAGAAGGTTCCAGTCCGAAGTTCAGACTCAAAGAACAAACAGCGAAGACAATATATAAGCAATGGCCGAGGGTCAACATAAGAAATCACCCAACAAAAATCAGGACACAATTGCCCCACCAGCAACACTGAAAACTAACAGATATTTTAATTCTGCAGAAACTCAGGAAAATGAATTTAAAGCTGTGATTATCCAGTTACTACAGGAACAAAAAGAGGAAATGAACAGAGATCTCAAAGAAATTTAAAAGAATATAATGGCCCACATAGAGGAACAATTAGAAACATATAGAGAGGACACAAATACAAAAAGAGAAGCCACCTTCAATCAGAGGAAGGAAATGATGCAAAGCATGAAAACAGAATTAGAACCTACAGAGAAAACACAAACAGAGAAAAACTTGGAACTGGAGAACTTAGAGAAAAGATTAGGAGCCACAAAAGGAAGCATCACCAATAGAATAAAAGAGATGGAAGAGAGAATCTCGGGAACTGAAGATACACTTGTTGAAATTGTTTCCTAACTCAAAGAAAAAGTAAAATCAGAAAAATCCCAAACACAAAACAGTCAAGAAATCAAGGACACCCTGAAAAGACAAAACCTAAGAATAATAGGAATAGATGAAAAAGAAGACTTCAGGCTCCAAGGAACAAAGAATATTTTTAAGAAAATCATAGAGGAAAATTTCCCTAACTTAAAGAAAGAGATGTCCATAAACATACAAGAAGCCTACAGAAGACCAAATAGACTATACCAGAAAAGAAATACCTCATGTCACATCATAGTCAAAACACTAAACCTACAAAACAAAGAAAAAATATTAAAGGCAGCAAGGGAAAAAGGTCAAGTAACATATGAAGGTAGACCTATCAGAATCACACCAGTCTTCTCATCAGAAGCTATGAAATCTAGAAGGGCCTGGGAAGTGGTCATGCAGTCTTTAAGGGAACACAGATGCTAACCAAGAATACTATACCCAGCAAAGCTTTCAATCAACATAGATGGAGAAAACAAAAAATTCTATGACAAAACTAAATTTAAGCAACATCTACACAGCAAACCAGCCCTACAAAAGATACTGGAAGGAAAACTCCAATCCAACGAAAACAACTACACCAAAGAAAATATAGGATACAGATAATTTCCCAATGACAACACAACAAAAAAAGCAATGAATCACAGTAAGACCACCAACTCCACAATAAACGGAACTAACAGTCATTGGTCACTATTACTGTCAACATCAATGGAAACAACCCTCCAATGAAAAGACACATACTAACAATGGTTGAAGAAACAGGATCCAACATTTTGCTGCATTCAAGAAACACACCTATACAACAAAGATAAACACTTCCTCAGAGTAAAGGGCTGGGAACATGTGTTTCAAGCAAATGGACCCAGAAAACAAGCTAGGGTAGCGGTCTTAATATCTAATAAAATAGACTTTCAACCAAAAAAGACTTTCAATCAAAAAAGATGAGGAAGGGCACTTCTTTCTCATCAAAGGAAAATTCCAACAAAGGACATCAAAATTTTTTTACATCTATGCCCCAAATGCAAGACCATCTACATTTGTAAATGAAACATTATTAAAGCTGAAATCTCACATTGATCCCAACACCCTAATAGTGGGAGACTTCAACTCTCATCAAGGGACAGATCATCCAGTCAGAAACAAAGCAGGGAAACAAGGGCACTCACAGAGACCCTAAATCAAATTGACTTAATAGATGTCTACAGAACTTTTCATCCAAAATCAAAAGAGTATACCTTCTTTTCAG
Source organism: Pachyuromys duprasi (assembly GCA_028658305.1). Classification (NCBI taxonomy): domain Eukaryota; kingdom Metazoa; phylum Chordata; class Mammalia; order Rodentia; family Muridae; genus Pachyuromys; species Pachyuromys duprasi. Next base: position 28,508,548 of record CM053752.1, on the reverse strand, counting down.
CACTTCTCCAAAATAGACCATATAGTTGGTCACAAACAAGCCTCAGCAGATACAAGAAGATTGACATAATTCCTTGTACCCTATCTGTCCATCATGTTCTAAAGCTGGACCTCAACACAAACAAAAACAGCCAAAAGCCTGCACATACATGGAAACTGAACAACATGCTACTCAATGACAGCTTGGTTAGGGAAGAAATTAAGAAGGAAATTAAAGACTTCCTAGAATTCAATGAAAATGAAAGCATAACATACCCAAACCTATGGGACACAATTAAGGCAGTGGTAAGAGGAAACTTCATAGCACTAAGTTCCTTCAAGAAGAAATTTGAAACATCTCATACAAGCAACTTAATGGCCCAAATGAAAGCTCCAGAAAAAAATAAAAAAGAAGCAGATACACCAAAGAGGAGCAGACGGCTGGAAATAATCAAACTCAGGGCTGAAATCAATCAATTAGAAACAAATAAAACTATTCAAAGAATCAATGAAACCAAGAGCTGGTTCTTTAAGAAAATCAACAAAATAGACAAGTCCTTAGCCAAACTAACCAAAAGGCAGAGAGAAACAATCCAACTCAGCGAAAACAGAAATGAAAAAGGGGACATAACAACATACACTGAGGAAATCTAAACAATCATTAGTTCATACGACAGAAGCCTATAGGCCACAAAAATTGAAAATCTAAATGAAATGGACGATTTTCTTGAGAGATTCCATCTACCTAAATTAAGTCAAGATCAGCTAGAAAAATTGAATACACCTATATCCTCCAAGGAAATAGAAGCAGTCATCAACAATCTTCCTTCCAAAAACAAAACAAAACAAAAAAACAAAAAAAACAAAACAAACAAACCCTGGGCCAGATGGATTCAGTGCAGAATTCTACCAGACCTTCAAAGAAGTCCTAACACCAATTTTCTCTAAACTATTCCACAAAATAGAAACAGAAAGAACATTACCAAACTCATTCCACGAAGCCACAGTCACCTTGCTACCTAACCCACACAAAGATCCAACAAAAACACAGAACTTCAGACCTATATCTCTTATGAACATTGATGTAAAAATACTCAATAAAATACTTGAAAACTGAATCCAAGAACATATGAAAGATATCATCCACCATGACCAAGTAGGCTTCATCTCAGGCATGTAAAGGTGGTTCAATATACAGAAATCCATCAATGTAATCCACCATATAAACAAACTGAAGGAGAAAAACCACATGATCATCTCCTTATATGCAGAAAAGTTTTCCACAAAGTCCAACATCCATTCATGTTTAATGTCTTTGAGAGATCAGGGATACAGGGCAAATCCCTAAACATAGTAAAGGCAATATACAGCAAGACTACAGCCAACATCAAACTAAACAGAGAGAAACTTAAATCAATCCCACTGAAATCAGGGACAAAGCAAGGCTGCCCACTCTCTCCATATCTCTTCAGCATAATACTTGAAGTCCTAGCTAGAGCAATAAGGAAATTAAAGGAGATCAAGGGGATACAAATACGAAAGGAAGAGGTCAAAGTATCCCTATTTGCAGATGATATGATAGTATACATCAGTGACCCCAAAAATTCAGCCAGAGATCTCTTTCAATTGGTAAACACCTTCAGCAAAGTGGCTGGATAAAAATCAACTCAAAAAAATCAGAAGCCCTCCTGTACACTAAAGACAAAAGGGCCGAGAAGGAAATTAGGGAAACAACACACTTCACAATAGCAACTAATAACATAAATACTTTGGGGTGACTCTAACCAAACAAGTGAAAGATCTGTTTGAGAAAATCTTCAAGTCTCTGAAAACAGAAATTGAAGAAGATATCAGAATATTGAAGGATCTCACGTGCTCATGGATTAGAAGGATTAACATAATGAAAATGACTATTCTTCCAAAAACAATCTATAGATTTAATGCAATTCCCATCAAAATACCTACCCAATTCTTCACAGACCTTGAAAGAAAAATTCTCAACTTCATATGGAGAAACAAATAACCCAGCATTTCCAAAACGATCCTGTACAACAACAGATCATCTGGAGATATCTCCATCCCTGATCTCAAGCTGTAGTACAGAGCATTAGTTATAAAAACTGCATGGTAGTGATATAGAAACTGAATAGTGGATCACTGGAACCCAATAAAAGACCCAGAAATAAACCCACACACTTATGGAAACTTGATTTTTGATAAAGAAGCCAAATCCATTCAATGGTAAAAAGACAGCATCTTCAACAAATGGTGCTGCATCAACTGGATGTCTACATGCAGAAAAATGAAAATAGATCCATATTCATCACTCTGCACAAAACTAAAGTCCAAGTGAATCAAAGACCTCAACATAACAGCAGCACAATAAATCGGTTAGAAGAAAAGTGGGAAAGACCCTAGAATTCATAGGCATAGAGACTACTTCCTGAACAGAACACCAACAACACAGACTCTAAGAGCAACATTCAATAAATAGGACCTCATGAAACTGAAAGTCTTCTGTAAAGCAAAAGACACTCTCATCAAAACAAAACGACAGCCTACATACTGAGACAGGATCTTCACCAACCCTATATCTGACAGAGGGCTAATATCCAGTATATATAAAGAACTCAAGAAACTGAAAAGCAACAAATCAAGTAATCCAATTAAAAAATAGGGTATGGAGCTGAACAAAGAACTCTCTGTGGAGAACTGTAGAATGGCAGAAAAATACTTAATGAAATACTTAGCCATCATTGAGATGCAAATCAAAACGACCCTGAGATTTCACCTTACACTCACCAGAATGACTAAGATCAAAAACTCAAGTGACAACACACGCTGGAGAGGATGTGGAGAATAGGAACCCTCCTCCATTGCTGGTGGGAATGCAAACTTGTACAACCACTCTGGAAATCAATTTGGTACATTCTTAGACAATTAGGAATAGTGATTCCTCAAGATCCAGCTATACCACTTCTAGGTATATATCCAAAAGATGCTCAAGTACACAGCAAGGACGTTTGCTCAACTATGTTCATAGCAGCTTTATTTGTAATAGCCAGAACCTGGAAACAACCCAGATGTCCCTCAGTTGAGGAATGGATACAGAAATTGGGGTACTTTTACACAATGGAATGCTACTCAGCAATTAAAAAGAAGGAAATAATGAAATTTGCTAGCAAATGGTGGGACCTGGAAATGATCATCTTAAGTGAAGTATCCCAAAAGCAGAAAGAAACATATGGTATGTACTCACTTATATAAACCTATAAGATAGGATAAACACACCTAAGGAAGATAAACAAGAAAGAGGACCTGGGGTAAGAGGATTAATCCACACTAAGAAAGACAAATGGGATGGACACTGGATGTTGGAGAAAAGATGTAGCAGGACAAGAGCCTACCACAGAGGGCCTCTGAGATATTCTACCTAGCAGTGTATCAAAGCAAATATTAAGACACATAACCAACCCTTTGTCATAGTGCAGGGAATTATATGAAAGCAGTGGGAGTTAGTATGACCTAAAGAGGACAGGAGCTCCTCAAGGACCAAATATATCAGGGCACAGGGGTCTTTTAGGAGATTGTTTCTCCAACCAAGGACCACCCATAGTTATAAACCAGAACCTCTGCTTGAATGTAGCAAATGGTAGCTCAATATCCAACTGGGTACCCTAGTAAGGGCAACAGGGACTATTTCTGACATGAACTCAATGGCTGGCTCTTTGACCCCCCGCCACCCGAGGGATAAGCAGCATTGCTAGGCCACAGAAAAAGACATTGCAGCCATTCCTGAAGAGACCTGATAAGCTAGAGTTAGATTGAAGGGGAGGAGGTCCTCCCCTATCAGTGGACTTAGAAAGGAGCAGGGAGGAGATGAGGGAGGGGTGGGAGGGAGTATAGGGAGGGAATGAGGAAGGCAGCTATGGCTGGGATACAAAGTACATAACCTGTGATTAATATAAAATAAAAATGTTAATAAAAATGTCAAAAAACCCTTCAAATTTCTATATTTCAGTAAAGCTCTGAATAAGTGTTACATTACATTTATGTATTTAAAAACATTATTAAAACAAATTCTTTAAAAATAAATAACAACAAAATGGAAATGAATGAAAGAAACCGTGAAAACCCCTATTTTAGAAGTATTATGAGGAAAATGCAGTCTCTCCCTGACACTACAGTCCACACACAGAGAGCCAGATTGGTGTCTGACCCTCCCTGACACATATAACAGCCCATTGTGCCATTGTAATGAAAAGCCTATGATGCAGTACCAAATAATTTCTTAATGTGCTAGGAAGAGTTCTTCCTAATGGCCTCTGGCTCTACCAGGAGTCGTGTTCATGTCGAGGCCTCAATGGTTAATGCCTTGAAAGGTCCAAAGTTCTGCAATGGGCTTCTAATTCCCTGAGAAGGGGTTTCCAGCATAACATATAGTCTTCTTCACCAGTGTTAGATTTGTCCATTTGAATTTGTGCTGTCTTGCCACCAGTGGGTAGAGTTTGCAAGGAATATCATGTGACTCTTCCCTGAAAGAATTCTGAATTCCCACTATCTGGAACACTGGGAGTCCCTCAGACTTCAATTGTAAAACTCTCAGAAACTGTAAATTGTATTTCTGATGGAGGCTTTTCTCTTTGATGTATAATATGAGCAGAAACTGCAATGCATTGCTCCAGCCTAACTTACCTTTAATACTCAACACTTCAGCACCAGATGCTATAGCTGATTTTTCTCCTTATCTACTCTGTCCCCGAGTAATAAATAGGAAAACTAAGGGATTAAAAAGGATATTCTGTGAAGGAAGACAGTGGGACCTAATGGATTATAAGGCCCTCAAATAATGACGGTGATGCCCCCAGAAAGGAGACATCTTTCCAAATCCATACAGTCAATTGCTGTGTAACCAGATTTTTTTCAAGTCTGTGTCATGTTCACCTAAAGTGTGTACTTGAGGAGCAGCGACCTTTTTAGCTCCAGCTAATTATTCATAAAAGGGTGAATGACAACACATATAAGAATCTTCCAAGGGGCACAAAACAAATTTGTATAATAGAAAATTAATCAGTGGCCACCACTGACAACAGATATGTCCTAATTGCTCTTATTGTGAGTATATACATACAGTTATAATGTGGTTTGCCCCTAGGTACAGGTGCCTCTGAATTCCCCCTGCTGAGAAGAACCAGAAGAGAAGATTGATAGAATACTGGATACCATATGTCATGGTATGACATGGTTGAGTTTCCTACATACAAGGCAATGAGACAAACTGACATTCCTTGAAAACTCAGTAAGATAGTGCTGCATATGTTTAACTCTCAGCTTATCCAGAGAAGCCCACATGTGTGATATCATGTGAAAAAAAAAACATCTGTTCAAACTGTTGTAACAAATTATATTGTACTCAACAGTTTTACTTATTTACTATTTATCTTTAAAGGTTGGAACTGGAACCAGAATCTTGAGCATGCTACTCTTATGCACATCAAATAAACTATACCCTATCCCTGGTATACCCATCACTTAAAAAAACAAACAAACAAACAAATGAACAAACACGTGGGTATTTATGGTCAGGAAGCTAAATCCAAGATGCAAAAGAGCAAGCTAACTTTTTGATGAGGTTTCACTCTTCAGAGATGGGACTTTTCACATATCATAAAGCCGTTGGTGAAAGTCTCCAACACACTTTCCCCAAGAACCATTTGGAAGACCCTCGAGGACAGGACCCTTCTGTCACATCCTGAAAGCTCCACCTTCTTTGAACAACACCTTAGTTTTCCTTCTACGAATCCTGACAGAACATTGGCACTTAGAACCTAATACCATGCTAAATGGATAAAGGTTCAGTGAGATTAAATAAAATGCCATGGAGCATCACTACACAAAAGAATAAGTACTAAAAGGTGAATCTGTTTTCGTGAGCACTTTTGTTTACATAACACAGCAGTATGCCTTGAATCCTTTTTTAATTTTTTATTATTATCATTTATTACAATTTATTCATTTGTATCCCAGCTGTGTCCCCCTCCCTCATCTCCCCCCAGTCCCTCCCTCTTCTTCCCCTAAGTTCCTCCCCTAGCCCACTGATAGGGGAGGTCATCCTCCCCTTTTATCAGACTCTAACATATCAGGTCTCATTAGGAGTGGTTGCATTGTCTTCCTCTGTGGCCTGGCAAGGCTGCATCCCCCAGGGGGAGGTGATCAAAGAGCATGCCACTGAGTTAATGCCAGAGACAGCCCCTGTTCCCCTTAATAGGGAACCCACTTGGAGCCTGAGTCTATGGACAATGAATCCTTACTCCTCTTCAGCTAGTCCAAGGTCAAAGATGTTGGTATTTATTTAGTAAGAGCTAGTTAAGCCTCTTGCATTCCAGTGTTACCTGGAGCTTTGAAGTAGACTTGGTTCATGCAACTTCACAGAGTTCATAAGCCACTGGTGTTCCCAATTTATAGATGAGGCAATTGTCACCTAGAGAGCTAAAGCAAAGATTGGGAGAACCACATCTAGAGAAAGTTCTTGAGTTCTATTTATATTTTCTCCTTCAAAAGTATTAGGATTTCTATGTCATCAGAGATGTACAATTTTTGTGCGTTTATAAAGTAAGCCTGTTAAGTACTTGATTATACTTTTTATTATTTATTTTTATTTTTTGATTACAAAATTAAAAATTGAGTAAATTTAAGGGCATTTCTGCACTCTGTAATACACAGCCTCTGTTGAAAAGCATCTAGATACTGTCCTTAGAGGAAAATGGTCTTATAACCCACTACTAACACAGCTGCAGTTGGAGTCATTTATAGCCTTGAGTGTGAGGGAGAGTAATTAATGTGCTATTGGTTTGCATGTTTCTACCTCCCCAGACTCTGTTTCACACATATTGTGCCTAGGGCATTCTCTATTGCCCTCTGGTCTATCTGAACATCCTAGCTTGTTTGGCTCTGTTTTCTTTGGGAATTTTGATGGCTAGCAACAGAACCCTCAGGCTCTGCTCTGCTTGAGGACCATGGGCTTAAGGCCCCGGGCAGGTACAGGCAATGTGTGGCACTTCCAATCATGAGGACTCATTTCTACTGGGGTTTTCTCTGATATTGGCAAAAGTCTAAATTAGCTGTGGCTGCTGTTTTTGCAAATTCAGACTTTTGTTCAATTTCCATACATATGCACCTGCTATAGACTGTATTCTCTTGCCTTCAAGTTCATATGTTGAAGCTCAGTACCTAATGTGATTATAAAAGAATCCAGGATCTTTACTTGGATCTTTAAATGGTGTTATCAGTGGGCCATAATATCATAGGATTTGTATCCCCATGAAAGGAAGAGATTCCAGAAATAAGCTCTCATTTCTCTGTATCTCCACACAGATGACAATCTGAGTGCACAGTCATAACACATTCATCTACAAGCCAGAAATGGAATAATTTGTTGGGAGCTTTATTTGGGAAGCTTGGTTTCCAGGACAGTGAGAACATAAAATTCCATTGTTTAAGCTACACAGCCTATAGACTTGAGCTGCCACAGGCAAGGTAAACAAATCCACTATACACACCTTCTTTCTGAAAAAAATACCAAAAATCCTTTTTTTTGTATATCTGGTGGCATGCTTTCACACCCCAAGAGCCCAGCTCAACCATCCCTTCTCCAGGCATCCTTGTTGCTCATGCTTTCTGGACAGCATAACAAGGTTTTCCCATGTATCCTCCAAATTGTAGTACATAATTGTTATAGTCACCATAATAGACAATACTTTGCATTAAAAAATAGTTGCCCCATGATAAAAATATCTCATAGGGAAAGATGTATTTTATTCCCCATTTTAAATCAGTAAGGGGGAAAGGGTACTCTATAACATATTACAACACTCAACATGGACTTGTTTGTTGCATTGCGTCTTTGTTATTATTTTTCTTTTTTCTTTTCTTTTTCAGCAGAACCTAGGCTTGAACTCAGGACATCATGCATGCTAGGAAGACCCAATTGACCAAGACAATATCTCCAACTCATCACACTCAACAACTTTCGAACAAATCAATAAATTTATATTGCTTCTTCAAATCCTCGCAATAAAAAAAATCTATAGAAATAAGGATCACTATTATATAACCAATTCATAAGACATTTTATGTGCAGCTTGTTCAAGATTATAGGGAAACATCAATTGATATTTAAATACAATTGAATTAGAAAAAATAGTGTACTTTTTTGGCCTCTATTACAAGCTGTTTCTAATAAAAAAATGAAACTGGTTATTTCCATTCTAAATAATTCAGGAACTGTGGAAATGCAGGGTGACATGGTTAGGTATATAGATAGCATATAGTATATAGAAAAAAAATGGAGATTTGCCTGTTGACATTTGTTTAATACTAGAAATCAAATTACCTATGTGTAATTTACAAGTGAATTTTCTTCATTCATCTCTAAATTTTTTTCTCATTAATTAATTTATTTATTCGCTTTACATCTGGATCACCACCTCCTTCCTTCTTCCCTCCCGGTTCTACCCTTCCATCCTCTTCTCCAATCACCCCCATTCTTCTCCTCAGAAAAGTGGTCCCCTACACCAACCTGCCCCAACACATCAAAATGTATTAGGACTAAGCATATCTTCTTCTTCAACTGAGGCCAAACAAGGCATCTCACCTAGGGGAAAGTGATTGAAAAGCAGGCAACAGAGTTCATGGCAGAGAAAGCCTTTGCTCCAGTTGCTAATGGACTCACATGACGACCACACTGCCCATCAGCTACATATGTGTAGGGGGGCTACGTCCAGTTCATGCATGCTTTTTGGTTGGTGGTTCATTCTCTGTAAGATCCCATGGGCCCACTTGATACTGGAGGTCTTCTGGTGGAGATCTTGACCTCTCCAGGTCCCTCTATCCTTTCCCCAACACTTCCACATGATTCCCAGGGCTCTGCCTATTATGTGGACATGGATCCTGATTATAATATGTCCAGGGATAAAGATTGTGTAGATATTGAGGGAATGGCCAAGCAATGACTTCCCAACTTGAGACCCGTTGATAGAGCTAACCCCTGCCAATATACTTGCAGACAGGGGCCTAGAATAACTGTCTTCTGAGAGGCTCCACACAGCGGTGCATCTCCAGGACTATTACAAATGAGAATGTTGAGATATAGTTATGTTTTTTTGTTAACAACAAATTGTTGATGCATATTGAAATTTAATGTGATGAATAATTAACAAAGGATTTCTAAGTCCAAACAATACTGAAGAGGTTCTTGAGTATCCCTCTATTTGTCAGCTACCTCAGAATTCTCTACCAACCCAGCATACTGCATCCACACCACAACATATGTCTTTGATTGTCCAGTTACGTGGATCTAAGGGTACGTTTCCAAAGGCACTTTTCAAAGGTCAAGATCCTAGAGAATTGGAGTGTTTACTATGCCATCTATGAAATTTACACAACTGTGATTATTAGTCTATATGTTACCACAGACACAGATTGAGTTCATCTTTTAGATTACCTCAAAAAAAAAAATCATTGTGCAACACAATCAGACTTTCTGCCTTATGAAGGTTTTTTTTTTCTTCCATAGAATGATTTCTTAAAATCTCTTCCTAAGAATTTATCAACCTTAGAATGATTGAGCTGTCACTCTACTACCCAATGGCATGGTCCTTTTATTGCAATATGAGGCAATGCAGTTTGTATTTCTGTTGTATGTAACACACATAATCTTGTCCCATGCTATATGCTCGCTTTAACCAAAGGATAACACTTTGTTGCATGATGAACCAAAAATCAGTGTAACTCCTCCATATCCAGTTCATGTAGAAATGAATCAAGCTTCTGTCTTGTGTTTTCTGTCCTTTGTAAGTACTATTTTATTTCTGGTATTTATTTGTGTATTATTTGCTTACTTATTTGTGTTTGTATATGCAAAATATGTGTATGTGTACAAGTATTTTTATTTATAGATGCCAACATGCATAAGCCACAGTGTACACGTGTAAATTAAAGGACAATATTGAGTATCTGCCCTTGTTTTACCTTTATTATTGCTGGACACAGTGTCTTTCCTTTCTGATGTTCACTGATGTGTATACCAGGCTAGCTGTCCCGCAAGATTTTGGAGAATCTCATCATAGAAGATGAGGGATAAGAGATGTATACTACTTTACCTAGCTTTACTTGGGCTCTTGGTCTTCATTCATTGTTGCATCACAAAAGCTTTTACACACTGAGTCATTTTTCCATCCCATACTTATTCTTTGTATGTTCACTAGTACTTCCTGCTGCCAGGGTACTGTATACTTTGTGAACATGTGACAGTCTCATATAAGACTCTGAACATTAGGGAACAAAGATCATACAGTATGTATACATTTCTGAAATCAAACCCCAAGACAGATAACATCAGTCCCAAGGTGTCCAATACTCTCTTCTGGCCTATGTGCATATGGCACATAGACATACTTTCAGGAAAGTACCATACATATAAAATTTAAAAAATAATAAAATATTGGGGGTGAAGCCCAAGACAGTATTTGATTCAAAGCTTAATTAAAGAAGAATGTAATAATGGATTCTGAAATGAATGCCACGATCAAACAGATGAAATAAACAGACAACCATTTATCAACGAGTTCAATTGCTTTCATCTCCATCACAACAAACCCTAAGACACAGGCAACATATGGTATTCTAGATCCCACAGTTGCATCCTAAGAGTGGTCAGGCGACATCACCTGAATTTACCCAGAACATCCCTAATCAAGACTCAATTTCTATTGGAATAAAAGTGCCAAATGAATGGACAGGGATTCTATTCAATTTGCTCCTTTCTGCTCATCGATTGTAGAGGCTTTTTTTTAGTTATAGAGCTGGGGTTTTAAGATGTGAGTGCTTGATACACTGATAAACAACATACAGCATTAACAATATTGCTCTGAAGCTGAAGAGATAAATCACCAGCTCACTTCTCTTTCACAGAACCCAAGTTCAGTTTCCAACTCATACTGCAGGTGGCTCATAATTGTCTGTACCTCCAGTTTCAGGGGATCAGGCATTTTTTTCTGCTCTCTGTGCATACCTGCATGCATGTGTTAGATACACACACACACACATACATACACACTATAAGAGAGAGAGCTAAAGAGGGAGAGAGAGAAAGAAATACACATACGCACACATGAAAAGAAAGAAATTATTTTTTATTCACTTTTCATCTTGGTTGTAGCCCCATCCTTCCTCCCTTTCCATCCCCTTCTCCCTCCCCCTCCCCTTTCACCCCCCCTTTTTTTTCAGAATAAGGGAGCTCCCTTTCCTATCCAGCCCAGCTCATCAAGTTGCATTAGGATTGAACATGTCCTCTTCTCTTGTGCCATTGCAAGGAGGTCCGGCCAGGAGAAAATGATCAAAAAGCTGACAAGTGAATCCTTGTTCGATGTAGTTTCCACTTCCCTTACTAGAGAACCCACATGAGGCCTAACCTGCCCATATATATGTTACATCTTTGTATGGCGCCTAGGTCAAATTCCTGCATGGTCCTTCGTTTAAGCTTCAGTTGCAGCAAAACCCTCTGGGCCCCAGTTAGTCCGCAGTGTTGGTCTTCTTGTGGAGCTCCTGTAACCTCCAGGTTCTTTTCTGAAGAGATAAATTAAAATAAACTGAATTTTTTTTAAAAAAAGTAAAAAAGCATATTATCTCTCCATTATTTGAAGCATTAAATTAGAAAATATTATACAAAATTCTAATTGTAAAAATTTCTTACTATATGAGCCTTAGCTTAGCAAGTGCTAGAATTACAGATGTGCATATTACACCAGAAATTTCTGATTAAAATCCCAATTTATGTAGAATAAGAATATTTCAAAACTGAAAAATAAAGAGAGCTTCTCAAGCTCTTGGATTCATTGCCATATGTGTTTGATCATTTACTGACTACAAAAATGTTCTGTGTCTTCATGTTTTATAAACTTGTTGAAGGAAGGACTGTGAAACATCCGTCAAGGATATTCAGTATTTATGAAATTACTTTGGAACACAGGAATTGTACATAACATAAACTTTGCTGCATGACAAACAAGCAAAAAACCCTGCGCTAGTCAGTCTGGGCCCTACAGCTCTATACACAAATGACAGAAACTTGTCATCCATTCAATGCACATGATTCTAATGTGGAGCTTCTGACCCTCACAGCAGTTTGTTGTCACTTTAAAGATAAACATGCAAGACCAGCCATGCAAATTACCTTGTCAAATTTCATAGCAAAGAATAGAGGGTTTCAATGGGGATCAGACTCCAGGAATGTTGTTTTTCTAAGTACCAATTAAATGATACGACTATTTATATGTTTTATAAATGTGCAGCATTTCCATTACAAAATACTGGGAAATTTTAAGAATGTGTGTACCCATACAGAAGTGGAGAGATACAAGGAACAGAAATCTGTACCAAACAACAAAACAAAACAAAACAATAGCTATTTGCTTTTTGGTTTGGGGAGTTGTATAGTGATTGATTTCAGTTACACTTTGATGAATTTACATTTTGGAAAATGAAGTTTACAAAAAGTTGTCTAGTTGAAAAAAATGACAAAGAAAATTCCTTAATAGACACACACACACTTAACAGTTTTCTAAAGAAATACTGAGATCTGAGAAGAGATGGAATACTTGCATGTTTAAAACTCTATTTATCGGTGTCAAGAACATGATGTGATGTTTGGATCACTTGATGCAATACATTCTCAGAGCTGTGGTAGCTTAACACCACCGTTGGGTAGCTTGACTGACAAAATGTACTCTCTCAAATTTCTGAAGACTGGAAGTTTACAGCAGTGACTTCAAGTTACTTTTTTCTGAGCTCTGTATGGAGGTACTTATTCTATGCTTCTCATGGTTTAAGGTTTGCTATCTTCTTCCCTGTTTTATGTCTACACAGAATAATCTCCATATGGACTCTTACCATTAGGGCTGTGGTTATTTTGAGTAAATATGTTACCTAATATTCTCATGAGGTAAAGAAAAGCCATACTTAGAATTTGACTGGGTGCTCACATTGATGCCTTTCTGCAATCATGGGGGTTTATCCTGACATAGTTAAGCAGGGAGGTATTTTAACTCAAATACTTTTACCTCCTTTATAATAGTAAGCACAGTTCTAAGGTTCAATAAAAACACTGAAAGCTCTCTAGACCTCCCTAGACCCTTTAGCTAAATAAGTGAATGGCTTTTGTTAAGCACCTAAGCAATGAAATATTTTGATTGAAATATATAGATTTTGAATATGGAAATTTGCAGGAAATCAAAATCTGAGGTCACCCTAGACAGAGAAGCACATCAGTGCCTTTCTCAGCCACCATAAGAGAAGATTCCTACTACAGCTGATGGAAATAAATACAGAAACACAGAGCCAGACATTATGCAGAGAATGAGAGACCTTGGATCATTCAGCTCTAAACAGGAGATCTCCCTTTAACCCTACTCCCGAAGGCATAGGGAGCACAACAGAAGAGGAGGTAGAAAGTGTGTAAAAGACAGAGCAAATGGAGGACATTAAGAAAACAAGGCCTTCTGAAACACCATGATGAATGCACATATGATCTCGCAGAGATTGGGTCTGCACCACTTGAGGTCCTAGAACTGAAAGAAGAAGTGGACACCTGTCTCTATCCTTAACCCAGAAACAACCTCTAGTGAAAAATGAAAATTTGTTTTTGTCCAACGGAGTCCTATCTGGGAAACAAAGAACTCTTAAGTGCAGGCTGCATGCCCACCCGTAGAAGGTCAACAGAAAATGAACTCAACTGCATCTTTGGAGGCTTCATTGTCTTATAATGTGTCATGTCTCTTCCTTTATTTTTCTTTTAATTAAACTCTGTCTTATATTTTTTTCTTTATTTCATTTTATTTATATTTTTCTTTTCTATTTGAACCTCACAAATTTTATACCACATGTGCTCTAGATGTCAAAAGCAAAGACACATTTTAGGTATCATGTACTTGCTTATAGAGACAGATTTACACTGCTGTCAACCTGAAAATGACCCTTTACTCTATCTTGGAGCCTTCAGGGGTTTCCTAAGGTATTGAAAAGGTCAAGATGTACAGCTCAAGGTCCCTTTCTCTCTGGATTCCTTTGCCTATTCCTGATAACTCGTGTCCTCATCAAATAGAAAGAAACTCAAGTTCAGCTATCTCTTGATTTTCTACTCAAAATCAAAATGCATAGCTTTTTGTATATTAGAGTAGAACCTAAAAAAGGAACTAGGAAGTCCCAGAACACATCATGAAACCAGCCAACTTAGCAAATAGAAAAGGAAAGAAACTAAAAAGATACCTGTCTTTATTAATTTATACAACTTCTTACATTCAAAACTCCTGTCCATTCTTTCCCAATTTCCCTCAAATATGGACTCTTTCATCTAGTCTTTTACACCCTTTCCTTTAATATCTTACTGGCTTTCCTTCCTACAGAGAAATGCTTACCATTTCTCTAATTGTTTGACAGAAGGCTGGGTTAAGTAACTGTGCTGTATAGTTCTAAGTCAACTTGGCACATGCTAAAGTCGTTTGAAAGGAAGGATCCTCAATTAATAAATTGCCTCCATAAGATCTGCCTATAAGCAAGCCTGTCAGACATTTTCTTAATTAGTGACTGACAAGGGATGCCATGACACATTGTCTTCACTGGGCTAGTGAGCCTGGGTTCTGTAAGAAAGCAGGCTGAGCAAGTCATGCGGAGCAAAACAGGAAACAGCATTCCTTCATTGTCTCTGCATCAGTTCCTGTCTCTAGGACAGGAACCTCTTTGAGTTCCTGTCCTGACTTCCTTCAACAGTGATCTGAAAGTGTAACTGAAAAAAAAAAATCCTTTCCTCCCCAACTTCCTTTCTGCCATGCTGTTTCGCTGCAGCAATAAAAACCCCATCTAACCCAGGAGGAGAAAGCTCAGCAGGAGCTGTGTGGTACATAGAGGTTCTGAAACAAGGCAAAGGGTTAGGGAGAAGCTATTTCTGTAAGAAAATGTACCTATTTCTCCCAATTAGAGGAACAGTACACACGGAGGAAGTAGGATATTCAAGACAATCTTTTGGAAAGAAAAACTTTCTCCTAAAATGACTTTGAGCAAAATTACTATTCAATCCTGAGAAAAATAAATCAAAACAAAATGAAACAAACCAAAATCAAATCTTCATATTCTTCTAAAACAGTCATAGTTGCATCCGGACTGCCTGTGTTTACTAAAAGTCAAGGATTCTGCCTTTTCTATCACATTGAAGAAGAATCATTATGGATTGGCTAATGGTTTCTCCTTCTCCCCAAGAAAATAGGACACAGCTCTTTGGCCCAGTATGTGGAGAATACACTTTGTCTGAGCCTACTGTCTCTGTAGTTGGCAGACGTATGTGCCTGAGGCCTATAAAAGCTAACAGCTGTGTTGCATTCAACAATTTAGTTTGAAAGACATGGGCACCATTATGTCTAATGCCTCTGCGAGATTATAATTAAGGGCGACAGTGCAGAAAGAGATTTTGAGATTTTTTTCCTAGCAGTGAAGCTATCAATTGAGGATAGTACAGTATTCCCGGACAATTGAACCTCTTCACAGGCACTCAGTCATAATTGGCATTGATTTACCAGTCCACAGCTCACCCCCTGGCATCATAAATTGATTGTAAATGACAAGCAATGAAGATTAACACCTTTCAGGGACAACATTCTTCCCAAATAAATAAATACCAGAAAAGATAAAATGGTCAATTTATAGCACTTCATGTCTTCCCCCATCCCATGAAATCACACACAGGAGCTGTAAGCTCACAAATCTGTCCCCAAGCAAAGCCACTGATTTCTGCTATTGTATGTAAGTAGGACCGTTGTCTGTCATGGCCTATAGGAAAGATTTTTCTCTTTGAACTTTGCAGTTTGGGCAATACTCATGCCTATAATGTTTGTTGTCTTCCTAGTAAGTTTCGGGATTGTGTTTCCTGTATTTTTTACAAGCTTTCCTGCAAGGAAAAACCTTGTTCCAATTCAGTGGATCCTTTTGGAAATTTATGCTACTTTGTTACTGTTCTTATTGGGATTCCACAGGCTCACACAGCAAAGGAAGACAGAAATGGAATTTACCTTTTGTTCTGAGGAGGGTGTGAGATTTGCACTGATGGCCTACTATAACAGACATTGAGAATGTACCTGTATCCTGAAAAAGTCCACTCAACAAACCAAATTGGGAACTAAGCAGGGAAAGGGACTGACAGTGCCTCCTCCAAAATTTTTGAGTCCTAGAGTATTTCTAGAGAGCTGTTGGTCTTAATCTACATCTGATGCCCCACAAAAGTAGGCCCTAAAACCAGCAAGAGATGTCTCAGGAACAGGATAGATGAACTTGCCAGCAAGAATAAGGAACCAAGCAGGCAAAAAGCAAATTTTAAAGAAGGGGCTGGGTCAATGGGAGATTATCCTGGAAAACACAAAGGAAAGAGGTAGAACCTAGAAGATAATGAGGAACAAAACATGATGAATCACATTAAATAAGAAGCAACTATGAGCTGCTCTAGACTCAGTCCAGATGGCAGTTCACTGGGAGCTGTGCACGACATACTTCAATGAGGTGAAGAAGCTCCTACCAAACCCTATCTGCCACTGACTGAGGGTTGCTGAGTCTTCTGATACTCTTTCCCACACCTCTCTTGCTTGTTCATTCAGGTGGAGTCAGAGGGTTATGATGGTTACAGAGGCATCTTCTTATAGGGAAAGGATGCATTGGAATGAGCTTGGAATCACTTGGGGCAACACTAGAGATCAAAGGATAATCATTTAAGCACCCCGTGCATGGAAAAAAGATAGACTCACAGAAAAATATGTATGCTTTTATAAATATAAAAGTGTGACAAAAATGTTTCCTAAGTGCTGAATAATAATCCACTAAAAGCTGAAGTTATTCTGTGATGCACCTTGAAGCCTCAGGGACCATGTTGTTTTCATTCTTGATTCACAGCAACTGAAGGATTTCTTTAAAGGTTTTTTTTTTTCCTTTTTCTTTTCTTTCACACCTCACATTCTGGAAACATTGCCATTCAAGCCAGAAGCATGTGTTTAAACACTGAGCATCTTTGAAAATATTTTGCTCAGTACATGGATGAAACTTCAGAATATTTACTGAATGAATTCCTTCACACTGCATGACATGCTTTTCCAATACTCTGTAATTTTTTAAATAATTTTTTAACTTTTCTAATTTTTGTGTATTTTATGTACAGAGGTGTTTTGCCATCATGTATGTCTGTATGAGGGTGTTGCATCTTGGATATACAGTTACGAGCTGCCATGGGGATGTTGGAAATTGAATCAGGTCCTGTAGAGGAGCAGTCAGCAATCCTAACCACTGTCCATCTCTCCAGTTCTCTGTTTGTTTTTCACCTAAAGAATGACATTCTCATTTCTTAAAATATATCTCTTTCCTTTTTATGAAGTGATACCTCATATCAAACTTATTTGTGCAGATGCATATTTTTGTATATTCTGTGAATGAGAGCATATTCCAGTAATTCGCAACCATCTGGCGTCAAATGAACCTTTCATGGAGGTCTCCTAAGACCATGGGAAATATCAGATATTTACAATATAACTCATAACAGGAGCAAAATTACAGTTATGAAGTAAGAAAAAATAATTTTTTAATTTATTTATTTTTATCTCAATCACAGGTTAGGTACTTTGAATCCCAGGCGTAGCCCCCTCCCCCATTCCCTCCTACCCTCCCACTCCCTCCCTCATCTCCTTCTTCCCCGC
>CM053752.1:28461917-28490290 GCA_028658305.1 Pachyuromys duprasi | reverse complement strand
GATGGTTTTAGGGCAGAATTCTACCAGACCTTCAAAGAAGTCCTAACACCAATTCTCTACAAAGTGTTCCACAAAATAGAAATAGAAGGAAGATTACCGAACTCTTTCTATGAAGCCACGGTCACCTTGATACCTAAACCACACAAAGAAAAAATAATTTTATGGTGGTGGTGTGGGGGTTTCCACAACATCAGGAACTGTCTTAAAGGGTTGCAGCATTAGAAAGGTTGAGAAAACACTGCATACACAATTATTAAGTTTTAAGTTTTTCAATCTTTGGGGATGATTGATTTTTCTGGTCATTTCCATCCTGGGTAGCTTTAGTCAGCTCCTTGATATAAACATGCTGGAACTCAAATGTATTAATTTATGTGACCCAGCTTTCCCTGAAGCTAATTTCTTTAGTCCAAAGATAAAACCGTCTGTGACATTTTCTCTACAACATCATTTAGTAGTAAGTCACAGCAAAAGCAGGGCAGGGTTAAGTGGTGTTTATTATGAAGTCAGTGTAGTCAGATCCACTCATGTGTGGCTCTAATTTGCCACAGTGAGAGGCATAATGAAAGGGTAGTTTATGGCCCCTTGATAGAAATTGCCCATAGCTGAGAAAGTCCTGGTGATTTCTTAGGGTACTGAACTATGTGCTAAAAGGGCTGATGCTAAAATGCATCTGATAACCTGACAGTGTCATGGGGAGGGAATATATCAGTAATATGCACTAGTGTGAAGAGACTAATGAGTTGCATTTTTCTCCCCTTTGATGTGAGTGCTTATCATTGCCTCACATTTTGCTCTTGAAAAATGGAATTGTGCTGAGATGAAAGGTGATTACAGTTTCTTCCTAGGTTCCTTTTTTTCATGTCTGAGCTTATATCTTTTCATATTGTACTCAGTTTGGGCTTTTGTCACTCGTGACTCATTTTGGCTCTTCCTGAATATATGCTTTTGATTTCAGATTTTTGCTGAGAAACATATTCAATGTGTTCAGTGGAATCTAAAGCCAATTGGAAAGCTGGCCTGTTCCCATATATATAATTCTATATTATCACATACATGGCAGGCATCTCCTTTTAACACCTTGTAACATTTTATAAACCCATATATAACTCCTTCTTAGACCAAACGTAAGAGATATTATTAAGCACATATTATTTTTATTTCATCGAAACAGCTGATAGCTGGATGTGGAGTGATGGTGCGGGCTCATTTTTCACATGTTGGGTTTTCTATGTAGACATTGACCATCTTCAGCCCCCTCACTTTTCTAAATACAGTTATTTATATGACAACTTTTATCAGTGGTAAGTAACCTATTCCAGGCTGAACCCCTGCTTTTCATTGAGTTTATCGAGCTCACTGGGAGCAGTGCCTTGAGCAACAACTGGATACAAAGAATCATTTGTTATTCTTGAGTTACTGACTCTTTCCACTCAGGAGAATACTTTCCCATCAGAAGCTGCCCTTGCACTGAAGCCATACTCCTTATGTCTACTCCCACTTAGGACTTGAGCAGTATGCATGCTAAGGCTGCCCCAAGTCTTGGGGACTCAGAAAACTTTGGCTCTCTCTCAAGATCCTGCTGCTTTTCTGAAAAAAAATTTGGACTTCAGGTACAGTTTCATTCTTCTTAATTTGGGATTAGCCTCCATTAAATTCTACAGTCTTTGATATTTTCCCCATCTTGAATATTTTGCCTAAAACCAACTTGATGTGCTTCACCCCCCCCCCCCACACACGCACACAGTATTTGCTTATGGGTACCAGGAAGCAATATAACAATTAATACTATCAGTAGTATATTTGTACTCAGGGATTATAGTTTTTGTGGCAAATAAAGACTGAAAATATGGGCAGAGAACATGGAGTCTTATGGAAGAAGCAAGAGATAGAAGGACCAGGAGGGGAAAGGACCTCAACAAGGACACCAACAAAAGCAAAATATTTGGGTCTTGGGGACCTAAGAGGCTGATACATCAACCAACGACCATACATGTAAAGGACCTAGATGCCCTTCTCATTTGTAGCCCATAGACTGCTTAGTCTCTATGTGGGTTCCCTGGTAATGGGATCATGAGCTGTCCGTGAAATGACCTTGGTTGCCTGCTCTTTGATCACTTTCCCCTGGTGGGGTGACTCTGACAGCCCACAGAGGAAGAGGGTCCAGGCAGTCTTGAAGAGACTTGATAGGCTAGGGTCAGATAGTAAAGGAGGAGGACTCCCCCTTTCAGGGGACTAGAGGAATGGGGTTGGGGGGAAGAGAGAGGGAGGGTAGGACTGGAAAAATATGATGGAGGAGAGTACAATTGGTATAAAAAGTGAATAAATTGTAAAAATTAATAAAAAGAAAAACAAACAAAAGGGCTGGAAAGAAAAACTTAAAGGAAGAAAGAAAAATGAGAAATAAAAGAAATGATATTGTATAAAGAAAGAAAGATTCTAAGAACAGAAGAGTGGATAAACTGAAATGAAGCATTTAAACACAATGTATTCCTAAAGTTGAAACAAACCTTCCAAGACTGTAGATTATAAATCTGATCTAAATAATGAAAAGAAGACATCCATATCCAAGCATAAATCTGAATATGTGAAAAGAATAGGAATAGTCATTATACATTTATGCTATATGATATATACAATGAGTCCTATTATTTAAAAAAAAGGATAGAAGAGATTGGGCGGAATACTGCGCAAGAGTTAGATTATATGTCACCTTTGGAAAGAGACTTTCTATGATATGTGACTTTGAGAAGGCTCACAGGCAACTGAGGAGAAGACAGGCTATGACATGAACAAAGGGCAGCAGAATAGACTAGAAGCTGTTGTGGTAGTATAGTCAAAACAGAAAAGCTACTGTCAAATGAGCTCATGAGAATAACTGACTTAGATTTCAATCTAGAAGAAGTACTGGGCTAGCTCTGAGGTGGAGTCATGTGTGATGGAGACATGTACAGCTAGAAGACTGTAATGGGAGTAGATTACTTGGAGAGAATAAAATCAACGTAAGTCTATAACACAGCAACCATGACTCTCCTTGTTAATCCAAGAAAAAACTGATTAGACGGTTCTGGAGTTGACAACATAGGGGCTCTGTGAAGAATTCTCACACAGATACATATTTGAAAGTCTTTAATACTTTGAAAGTGATGTAAGCCAAAAAATGCTACATAAATATATAAAGAACGAAATGAATAAAAAGTATTGCTTTTACATACTATAGAATCTTGAGAGATTTAAGGTTTCTTTCTTTAAGTTTAATATGGACAGCTAAAAGAATAGACATGAAGAAAAATTTCTGTATAGAAGGTAACTATACCTCAAGGAAGACATTTGTTTAACTAAAATTACTAAGCTAAAAGGACAATCATTTTATTACTTTTCCTCCACTTTTTCTTAGACCAATCAACTTTTTAAAACTTGCAATCTTTCATTCCACATACAAACCCCACCAATTTAAGTCCAGACTCTTTCAGGGACCCAGCAAGTAGCAAAATGGTATACCAAAATGGTAATGAAATAACAACAGAAAAGTGGGGAAAGGTGTAGCAGAAAAGAAAGAATAGTGAGAATTTATCCAATCATAGATCATTACCCTCAATTTCATTGACAACAGCATGAAACAGGAATGAGTGACAGAGCAGGAAGAAACAGGGAAACTGGCACAGTCATCAGCCCCAGGTCATGTGAGAGAAAGTCAGCTTGAAAAACATGGCCAGGGATATAGGTCACAGGTTGTCAGTTTGAACAAGGCTAAGGCCTTTCTTTTCTTGCCCACCATGTTTTGTCCTGGTGCTTACGACTGCCCCAGTTAATCTAGAATAGAAAAGAGGAGCCATGTGAACCTCACTTAGCTTCTTAATTTTTGCATGGTGAAAGAATTAAAGAATTATTAAGCTAAATACGGAAGACCTCCTACTCAAAGCTTTTCACAGTATTTGGTGAAATGATGTTTTGAATTCTAACTTGTCCAGGAGTAAAGTAAAATCACAGGCTCCACTTGCAAGGAACAACCTCTGTTGCCGTTCTACCTTTTGCTTTAAGAGCCAAAAACATGGTTATGTTTTGTCATAATTTCCTCACCTTAGGGGGAACAGTATTCCTTGATTGTTGGCTGTCTGTAGACTATCTCTGTGTGACTCCCTGGAGATCTAACTCAAATGGGCTCACTGTGGAAATTTCTCACATTGGCTCACACTGGATTTATCTCTATCCTCCAACAGTCATTACCTGGAGTGATCCCGGCTTTGTCTTCACAGCAGGCAAACAGTACATACACATCCTACAATCTTGCTATCACAGAGAGTATGCTTGGGAGGAAACACTAGAAAGAAATACTTAAGAAATGGTATGACTCCTTCCAAAACAAAATATGGGCAAATTATTCCAATGTATTTGGTTTGTTTTGTTGTTGTTCATTTGTTTGTTAATTATTTCGTTTCTTTCTTAATTATTTTTTAAATAATATGCTCTGAAGGAGTTAAAATGAAGTGGAAGGGAGTGTGTTTTGTGAACAGATATGTAAACCGGGACATGTGTGCCTGGAAAATGAAGAGAATCATGTCAGTCAGAAGGGTTAGATCATAAAGAAATCCCTGAGCTAGAAGGAAACTTAGCAAACTCCAGAGACCCAAAGGCTTACATAACATAAATGCAAGCAATTATGCAGGGAAGGGACTAGAAACTATTTGGGACTTCCACTGTGTAAAGGTGGTCAATTGCTATCATAATTTTAATTAAGTATTTTCCTTAAAGTAATTGAGGTGTATAAGCATTGAATGAACTGATTGGCCTTATGTGGAAAGTCCATTCTAGCCCCTGGGATGTGACCTGGAAGGGTAGTGCCAAGGACAGAGAAAGATAACAAATGTAAAATTCTTTCCATGGACAATAGACAATGGTTGCGATCAGTGCTAAGAGAATGAGGGAAATCTAATACTTATTTTAGAGATAGAACTTACTGACAGACGTATTGAAAGAAAGCAGAGAAAAAGCAAATGTGGTGTTTGATATTCACTATGATTAATCTCAGTGAAAGAATTTAGGAAGGCTTGTAGCCTAGGCTAGTCTGAAGCGTCTGACTCCACCCCTTCAGTATAAACACCCAAACTGCACTCACAACAGCATATTTTCGAAGAAGATGGTGCTGAAATCAAATACTCAAAACCAGCCAGTGTGATGAGCTATAAACAAGATACTTAGATTACTACCACTCCCCAACTCCCAAACCTCAGGATTCATCATGCAAGAGTGAGCAGAAAAAACTGTTAAACCCAGAGGCTAGTGAACCTCTGAAGCAAAACCATTTGCAGGGCACATCAGGGTCATTGCACATGAGAGCTCACAGCAGCTGAGGCTGCATGTATGGGTTCTGCACAAGATCAATCCAACAAAAATAATCCCAGCATGGATAAAAGGGGATCCATGAAGTCCCACCTTTCGCTGAGGAGTTATTGGCAGATGATAGTTTCTATAAAGGGATAGTAGGTTCTCTTCAAGAGAGAAACCTGTGAGACATTACATGTTCTCCAACAGATCACCACAAACCCATGCACATACATGCAGCTAAGTGGATTAAGTAAACTTAATGAAAGTACACATGGATATTGGAGAGAAAAGTGATGGAGAGATATGAAGGTATTAAATCCAAAGAACGAAAGATAGAGGAGATTAGTATTTTTAAAGCCTATAAGAAAGTATACAAAATATAGGCAAGTTTGTCTGAATATACAACTTGCATAACCTAGTGAAATATTTTGAAGATATTCAAATTCATAGTAGTTAAGAAAATGAAAATTAAGGAATCCCTATTCTTAATTGTCTAAGAAAATGCCAGATTGGTTTCTAGAGTGATTGTACAAGTTTACATTACCACCAGCAGCGGAGGAGGGTTCCCCTTTCTCCACAACCTCTCCAGCATGTGTTGTCACTTGAGTTTTTGATATTGGCCATTCTGATGGTGTAAGGTGAAATCCTAGGGTCGTTTTGATGGCTAATGACTGAGCATTTCTTTAAGTGTTTCTCTGCCATTCAATATTCCTCTGTCGAGAATTCTCTGTTTAGCTCTGGTCCCCATTTTTTAATTGGACTACTTGATTTATTGCTTTACAACTTCTTTAGTTCTTTATCTATACTAGACATTAGCCCTCTGTCAGATAGAGGGTGAAGATCCTTTCCCAGTCTGAACGCTGTCGTTTTGTTCTGTCCTTTGCTTTACAGAAGCTTTTTCAGTTTTATGAGATCCCATTTATTTATTGTTGTTCTTAGAACCTGTGCTGTTGGTGTTCTGTTCAGGAAGTTATCTCCTGTGCCAGTGAGTTCAAGGCTCTTCCCCACTTTTTGTTCTAACCAATTTAATGTGTCTGGTTTTCTGTTGAGGTCTTTGATCCACTTGGACTTTAGTTTTGTGCAGAGTGATCAGTATAGATCTATTTGCATTTTTCTACATGTAGACATCCAGTAGGGACAGCACCATTTGTTGAAGATGCTGTCTTTTTTCCGTTGTATGGTTTTGGCATCTTTGTCAAAAATCAGGTGTCCATAAGTGTGTGGGTTTATTTCTGTTCTTCTATTCGGTTCCATTTATCCAACATTCATTTTCTATGCCGGTACCATGCAGTTTTTATTACTGTTAATCTATAGTACAGCTTGAGATCAGGGATGGAGATACCTACAGAAGATCTTTTATTGTGTTTTAGCAGTTCTGGGTTTCCTGTTATTCCATATGAAGTTGAGATTTTGTTTTGAGGTCTGTAAAGAATTGTGTCAGTAATTTGATGGGAATTGCATTAAATCTATAGCTTGCTTTTGGTAAGATGGTCATTTTTACTATGTTAATCCTGCCAAGCCATGAGCATGGGGGATCTTTCCATCTTCCGATATCTTCTTCTAATTCTTTCTTCAGAGACTTGACTTTTTTTTTTCATACAAGTCTTTGACTTGCTTGGTTAGGGTCACACCAAGGCACTTTAGCAAAAAAAATATAACTTGTTCAAATAAACTTATCAATTTGAAATGAATTCAAACTCATCCTTCTCATGGGTATGATTGAAGATATTTTGATAACTGCTTGAAGAGATATAAAATGTTACAGTCTTTAAAATATGAATTATTTTGTGTGTGTATGCTTTTCTGTTGTTATGGTTTGTGAATCTTCCTCAATTTGTTTTTGTTTTATTGTCTGTTTTGAGAGAGAACAAGCAAGAACATGAAGTTGAACGAATAGAATCTGGAAAGACATCTGAGAGTGAAAACATATGATAAAATACACACAAAAATTATTTTAAAAAATAAGAAACATCAATTTTGCTGAATTATCTTTATACTAATTATAGTTTATTCATTTGTATCCCGCTGCAGCCCCCTCCATCCTTCCCTCCCAATCCTACCCTCCCACCCTCATCTCCTTCCATGTCCCTCTCCAATTCCACTGGTAGGGGAGGTCCTCTTCCCCTTCCAACTGACCCTAACTTAACATGTCTAAACAGGACTGGCTACATTGTCTTCCTCTGTATCTTGGGAAGGCTGCTTCCCCCTCAAGGGGAGGTGATCAGAGAGCCAGCCATTGAGTTCATGTCAGTGACAGTCCCTGTTCCCCTTACTAGGGAACCCACTTGGAGAATGAGCTGCCATGGGCTACCTCTATGCAGGGATTCTAGGTTATCTCCATGCATGGTCCTTGTTTGGAGTATCAGCCTCAGAAAAGAGCCCTGTGCCCATATTTTTGGGTTCTGTTGCTCTCTTTGTGTAACTCCTGTCTCCTCCACCCCCTGCCCAGGTCTTTCTCTCTCCCTGTTCATTCATAAGATTCCCTGCACTCTGCCCAAAGTTTGGTTGTGAGCCTCAGAATATGCTTTGATACCCTGCTGGATAAAGCCTCAAGATCCAGTTATACCACTCCTAGGCATATATGCAAAATATGCTCAAGTACACAACAAGGCCATTTACTCAACCATGTTCTTAGCAGCTTTATTCCTAATAGCCAAAACCTAGAAACAATCCAGATGTCCCTCAACTGAGGAATGGATACAATAATTGTGGTACCTTTACATAATGAAATACTACTCAGCAATTTAAACAAGGAAATCATGAAAGTTGCATGAAAATGATGGGATCTAGAACAGATCAATTCTGAGTAAAGTATCCCAGAAGCAGAAAGACAAACCTGGTATATATTCACTTATAAGTGGATATTAGACAGGGTAAACATACTGAACTCTGTTTACCTAAAGAAGCTAAGCAAGAAGGAAGTCCCTGGGTAAGCGGATCAGTCCTTGCTCAGAAAGGGAAATGGGACAGACCTCAGGAGAGGGAGAAAACAGGATACAGGACAGGAGCCTACCACAGAGGGCCTCTGAAAGAAACATCAATTTAAAATCAAGGGAACAAAACTGAAAACCCACGGAAACCACCAGTTAAAAGTGTCTTTGAGCCTGAGTCAACACTCACCCACATTATAATTTCTGAAACATTTCTGCTCAAATGTTGGAACTATGGGAAGTATTGTTTTGTCAGGATTATTGTTATAAAAACTGCTACAATGTAAAATGTCCTACTGATGTGAAACAGTTAATTCCTAAGCTCACAGGAAATGAGTTAGTTTGTGGAAAGAATCCACCTCAATTATTCTTTATTCAAGATTCATTCATTGGCCTCAGGCTTATGATTACTGGTGGGAAAATAACTATAAAACATTTAAATTCAATATTGAAGCTAAATAAGAAAACACAGAGTATCCCCATAGGTAAATCACCAACAAAATAGATTCTTGTTCCAGTTACTGAAGGTTGACGTTAAAGCTCTGGGGAGAAGTAATGTGTGGGATATTTAAAGAAAACTCAAACCATTTGGAATTAAGATGTGCACCAGGTCAGAGTCAGGGGAGAACAACACCAGAAAGCTAAAAATACACATTACTATTCATAACACATTAATGGAGGAACCATTCACCCTCAGATTTGCCACTAGATATTTACACAGGAATATTTTTCTGTGGTTTCTCCCTCATCTGACTATATCATCAAACAATATAGAGAAGTTTAGGTATATAATGTTCCATGTGCTGGTTGTTTCTCTTTTGTCACGATGCCCAAAAGAACTGGAACTGTTCGCATATTTCCTAGGCATATTATATTCTACCCATGTTTGCATTCTGCTGCCTGAAGTTTATGGTTTCATGGCTCCATCCTCAAAACCCTTGCAAAGTGTGTCTTGCAGACTTCCCTGCCTATTAATTAGCTCAATAACTCTCCAACACTGAAAATGACCTCTCACTTAATTTTCCTAGACTCTGGACTCTGTCTAAATATGTGACACAAGACTCTATAGAAGAAAATAATAATCACTTCTATTTTCCAGGAGAGGATTTTTAATCATAAAAAAATCTAGATAAAATTTTCAAGTAAAACACCATCATATGTATGATTCTAATCATCCTGGATGCAATTACAAATTACACAACAGGCTTTTCTATGCTATGACATTGGCTACATTGTTTGATTGACTATTATTTGCATATGTAGCACTTCTGAATTTGGGAAGCAAAATGACTCTATTATTAAAAAGTCACATGTGGAAAATTAGGAGCAGACACCAGTGACGTTATTGTCTTAATGATGACTATCACCACATGATCTTGCTTATTAACTATGATGAAGGTTTCCATTATGTCCCGGATACTAGTAAGAACTGGAGACAGCAACATTAATAACATACATTCTGTAATTTAAAATATTGAATATTGGATGGCTAAGAGAAGCTAGTGAATAACCATTAGTTGTGTGTGGGAGGCTGTTAAATAAAGCAGTCAGTGAGTCACCTCTGCAGGTAAAATTACTGGCTTCTGAAGCATGACAAGGTAAGTTTGATTCCCACAGACCAATGGTGGAAGAAGATTTCTCTTTGACTTGCATGCATGCACTCTAGCATTCAAATGCACACACAAACACACACACACACAGAGTGAGAGACACACACACACAGTGAGAGACACACACACACCACATCACATTATTCAGTCACACAAAAATAACTAATGAAAGTAAATTGTTGGGCTGGAGAGATGGCTCAGAGGTTAAGAGCACTGGTTGCTCTTTCAAAGGTCCTGAATTCAATTCCTAGCAACCACATGGTGGCTCACAACCATCTATAATGAGATCTGATGCCCTCTTCTGGCCTGCAGGCCTACATGCAGGCAGACCACTGTATACATAACAAATACATATGTATATAAATTATTTTTTAAAAAGAAAGTATATTGTTGAAACTAAATAAAACAGAAGCACAGACCCTACATAAACTCTGAGTTAACAGAAGTTGACTTCAAAGAGAAGACACTGGGGGATAAAAGGAGGCTCATTAAGGGAATAATAGAGAATGCAGTATCTATTTACAAGGCATGTACACATGAATTCCAATGTGTTTTCAATGAAGTACTTGTTTTGGTGCTGCTGATTTTTAATGGGGAATTAAAGGTGGTCTATACATAGTAATTGTTGTATGAAGTCACTGTTTTCAAAACCTGAACATAAAGAGCACCGTCAAAGGGAAAAACCCATTGGAGTAAAGGACAGGCTAGGGAACATAGTTGAAGATGCTTGCCTATAGGAAACTACTGGCATGAGCTACTGAAAGGGCATGGAAGGCATTTTTGTGAGATGGATCAATAGGCTGCATATACAAGGATAAGTCATTCACAAGTTTATTTGTTATTTTTAAAAGCAGGCCAATGTTGGTTGGTTCATATGAAAGCTAAGCTCCTGCCACCCAAGTGGGATGAGCATGGATAGTTGAACTCTGACATCCTTGATGTGCCTACCAGGTCTTTTTTTTTTCTGAGATAGGGTTCTTCTGCGAAGACTTGACTATTCTAGAGTCACTTCCTAGACCAGGCTGGCCTCCAACTCAAAGAAATTTACCTGAGTCTGTCTCTCTGAGTGCTGGGATTGCAGGCACGCACTGCTATGCACAGCAATCTCCCAGGTTCTTGGGAATTATATTCCTGGGTTTTAAAACTCATGAAATTTATAATGAGAGAAATTTTAGGTCATGAATCTTAAGTCTAAGAAGGACCAATTAAGATTCTAGGGACTGAAAAACCCTGTCTGATGTTAAGTCAAACGGAGAGGCTGCAGTGGCTCATAGATCCGTTGGCAGCAACTGAAATAAGATCTCCACCATGTACTACTTGAGTATAGCTAATACACACCCTGCGGGTGTGCCCAGACATTTACTAAGTCTTGCCTCTATTATTTGTCCGGTAAAATTACATAGAACTAAAACATTCTGAGGAATTGCATAAGTGATGAAAGGATCTGGGAACATTCCATGTGAAGGCAGCGGCAGCCTTAGGAGATGGTTGCTCAAGATGAAAATAGGAGGACAGAGTGTCCACGATCATTTCTTTAGGTTTTGTTCATCCCTTACAGTCTTCTCAAAAGAAAATTCTTGAGTATTTTATTAAGCTAACAGTATAACTCATGCCAACATTTCAGAAACCAGACTGTAATAATCCTTATATATTGCCCACCAATATATAAATCAGCTCCTTATTCACTCTCCACTACATGCTGAACATCACATATTTATTTTCTTATGTTCATAATAACTCTGTGAAATACAAATATTTAACTCAATTTTCTTAAAGGAGAACTCTGCCCAAGCATCAGTAAATGACTTGTTTTAGTAGCAGTCGTTTTTTTTGTTGTTGTTGTTGTTTTGTTTGTTTGTTTTTTAGATGTCTGTTTTCTCATTAGGGAGAGGGGGTGTTGAGAGAGAGAGGGTGTGTGGTGTCGGTGTGCATTGGTGGGGAAGAGGGATGGAACTGGAAGGACACAGTGGAAGGAAACCATAATCAGAATACACTATATGACAAAATCAATTTTCTTTTTTTTTTTTATCACTTCTTTGACCTCCCCCTAGGCCACAGAGGAGGACATTGCAGCCATTTCTGAAGAAACCTGATAAGCTAGGGTCAGATGGAAGGGGAGAAGGACCTCCCTTATCTGTGGACTTGGAAAGGGGCAGGGAGGAGAAGAGGGAAGGAGGGTGGGATTGGGAGGGAATGAGGGAGGGGGCTACAGCTGGGATACAAAGTTAATAAACTGTAACTAATATTAAAAAAATTTAAAAATCAATTTTTGATTTAAAAAGAAAGAAAGAAAGAAAACACCACTTAAAAATGGCACATGTGAAGTCTGGGCAGCTGGTAATTGATACATTAACATTCATAATTTACACTCATGTAAAGTTGGCATTCTTTCCATACATATACCGTCCCCCCGCCCACAAATTATCTGACATGATGTGTTTTGACCTGCTTATTGTTTTATTTTATGGCATTTTATCTCAAATAAGTAACCAATGTATTTTCCAGGTTAATTTCCCTATAATATGGAAGAAAGGTAAAACAGCCATGACTTCTGAGAGGTAACGACATATCTGAGGTCACACTGTCCCTCACTTCTGGAAATCTCCACAATTAGTGCTGCTTGTGGCAAATCCTGCAGGCAGCTGATTCTAATATGAAAACCCAATCAAATCCGATTCCGTTCTTGACTGAGACAAGGAAAATCTAACACTCAAGCAAACCAATCATTCTAATCACTTAAAAACTGACCAAGCATTCAGTAATAAGGACCAGAGAGAACATATAAAAATAGACAAAGTGCTGCGTGAGCTTTCTGGGAAGGAATTTTTCTGTCCCTGTAGCCATTTCCTCTGCCCTGTGATCCTTCCTAAATCAGTCTCTTCTTGTCTGCCAAAGACACCCAGTTGATTACCTTTTTGTGTTTCAGCTTTCAAACTCATTGCTGAGGGCAGGAGTAATTGTGCAGCCAACATCAGTGTGAAAACCCATGATCGGGCTAAAGTAATTGTAGCTTTTCATTCCCTGGCAAACAAGCTTTAAAGAAACAAGAGAAAATTTCATGTCAGCTCTAAACAGCTTTCCGTTTTGTCCTTAAAACATTTATCAATGTTTATTTTTTGACTAGTAACACAGATGTAAATGCTTGAGGGTATAATAACAGCAGGAGATAAGAACACCAGGAGGAATAAAACAAAGAAATGCCAAAGACTGGTGTCTATCATGGTAACACTGAATGAGATTTGCAGCTTAAATTGCCAGGAAATGCATCACCCCATTGTAATCCACAAAGCTAAAATCCAGCTGGCCTGAGGTTGCCAAGGAATGGACTGGGACTAATCAGTGGTCAAGCTCCACTGATAATTGGCTCTCAGATATCAGCCTTTGGCTTTCTATGCTGGTATTGTCTGTCTGGTTGAAACTATTCTTTGAATCAGGGAGCTTGGAAGGTCCATATGGCCACCTGAAGTGATAGGACAAAGAGATCTTGCTGGTAACTGTGAATGTACAATCATTCTCACAGCAAGCATTAATCTAGTATAAGGCACGCCAGTGAGACAGTATGCGTTCAGTTCTAATAGGTGATCTTGGCACCTGTAAAATTATTTCAAAACCAAATAAACAAGAATTCCTTAGTAAGCTAGAAATATGGCTTAGGAGGCATACAAGAAGCAAATATATGAATCGGGGAGAGTCACAGGTCTTTATTGAAAACTTTATAATATGCAAACAATTATGAATTATATATTTCCATTACTTCACATCAAGAAATATTATAAAATGATATATTGTAGCCTTTCTAACATTTTTCAACCCTTTATTTGTTTATTTATAATTATGAAGTAAATTAAGCTAATACAAATCATAGAGTCTGGAACTAGAGATGCAAACATGTATTGTAGTGAATTTTGTATGTCAATTTAACAGAATTTAGAGGGCTGTACAGACAGCTGATAAGCATTATCTCTGGGTGTGTCTATAAAGCTATTAAGAAAAGAAATAGTATTTGAAT
The DNA here is from genome assembly GCA_028658305.1 of Pachyuromys duprasi. Classification (NCBI taxonomy): domain Eukaryota; kingdom Metazoa; phylum Chordata; class Mammalia; order Rodentia; family Muridae; genus Pachyuromys; species Pachyuromys duprasi. Next base: position 28,476,419 of record CM053752.1, on the reverse strand, counting down.
AAGCTGACTGGACAGGAAGATACCTTTCACCAATGCAGAAGATTACCCAGTCCAGTGAGACCCTAAATAGAAAAAAGGTGGGTAAAAGACAAGGTTGCTCTTTCTGAACAAGGATGCTCGCTTTCTCAGGTGTTCTCAGATGTTTACACTTAAACCAGAATTATTCTCTTAGTTTCTCTAGACTTCAAGCTACCAGAAAGCCACAAACTTCCTATACCTTGGTTACAACATGAACAAATCCTTCATGATAAATGTCATATATGTGATCTTGGTATGCCATCATTCTCACTCTCTATATGTTCAATCAGTTCTTCAGGCATCACTAGTCTATGTAACTGTACAACTACTGAAGTCATTCACCCACTTCTTACATTCTCTACCTACGCAGGCAGAATTTTTCAGCAAGGTTTTGGACATGTTTAGGACATAAATATAGATACTTTTATCCCTCAAACATGTCCTAAAATGCTATGTTGTGGTCATCACCCTGAATCTGCTCTGTCTTTTCTTACTTTTTGATACATTGTTTCAATTACCTCTCTTGTCTCACTTTTTCTAGTTTAAATTCAACTAAGCCTTAAGAGCACTACTCTCTTTTAACCGTCAACCAAACTATGTTGCTTTTATCACATGTACCCAACTTAGTCTACATCTTTACAGTGTCTGTAGAAAATTGCATGATCTTCTTTCCATAGCTCTCCATAACCCATTCATCAGTCACTATTCTACAGTTTAGCTGGCCTTCCTGTGGTTTCACAAGCACAACTTCAATACTTTTCCTTCAATCCTGTGCATTTTGGATGTTATCACTTTTAAATTTATCTTTACTTTCTCTCTCCTTTTATCTCTGTCCCCTTGAGTCCCTTCCTCCCAACGGTGTTTTATATTTCTTCATAATATTTATTACAATATGTATACATAATTATATCTACAAACATATATGTTAAACAGATTTATTCTATACCCCCTATTATTAAGCCTTATGTTCTCTGAAGGTGATGATTTTTTAAAATGATATAATAAATTAAAAATTAAAATTCAGGATACATAAAAGTATGAATTGATAAGGATACTCCATAAATGTTAAAAGTTTCTTTGTAAAAGAATGACATGCCAAAAAACCTGCTTGTGTGTCATTGAACTATGATTTAGTAGGGGGAAAGTATATGTTATTTTCAGAAACCTGCACATGCATTTGAGTCACCTCAGATAAATACTGATTTTTACACATAGTCTTGCATATGTATGTGTATACACATATGTGCATGAGAAATATTAGTTGATTCTCTATTTACTGAATTATATTAAGTAGGAATAAGTAGTATGCATAAACCATCTGAAAAATAACTTTATATTCATACCTAATACATTCAGAGCTTATTCTGATATTTTTAAAAAAACTCAAACTCAAGCAAATAAAATACCCCAAAGAATTAAAATTTTGTAATAATAACAATTTGGCTCTTTGAAATAAACTTTCAGTTTCCTTCCTTTCTCAAATTTTGTACTATGTTGCTTAGAGGCCATTATGGGTATCTCTGGGACCCTGGATCTGGATTAAGAAATAAAAATACAAGATTTTTTAAACAAAATTAATTAAAAAGTTTGATGATTGACTCATATATATATGTATATAATACACACACACACACACACACACACACACACACACACATATATATATATATATATATATATATATATATATATATATATGCTAAAAGTTCTGAGACACATACTGATATAGACAAGACTATGTGTCCAGAGCTATAGGTACACACACTAAAAAATGATAAGGAGGCACTGGAAGAAGATAAGTTGGCAGATGCAGAGACATCCCTACAAAGATAGTCAACACTGTGGTGTATACTTTGAGAAATTCTCTCACAATGCAAACTGAAAGGAAACAATATGTAATGTCCCTTGGTTTCCAAAGCATGAAGCTAGGCAGAAAAGGATAGAACACTCATCTCAAAGAAAATATTGTGAAAGTTGAGTCATGTGTATCTCTCAGAGACTTTTAGAAGTATAACAGTAAGGTTAATTAAATCTTCCACTTAGGTGATTTTTTTCTCTAATGATATTTAGCTATCCTAGTAAAAAAAAAAAGAGAAAGAGTTTTATCACATGTAACTATGATTTTTTGTGAATAAAAAAGAGAGAGGTTTGGAATGGAATATTTGAAAGACATTTGAATGGTGAAATCTGAGATTCACACAGGCTATGAAACAACTAAGAACAGAAATGGGAAAGTCAGAGTATTTCTAGTTGAAACAGTGTTATGCTAGGGCTGTGGCCTTTCAGCTAGAAAACTGTGAGAGTAATGATGATCACGTCTTGCCAGTCTACTCTACTCTTGAAATGCTTTCTTGTTGAGTACTTGCGACAATCAAAATACTATTGTGTTCAACATAAAAGAAGCAACTGCCCATTCCCCATTACAAGCAATGCAGCGCCAGTGCCTCGCTGCTCCCTGAATGGCCTGACAGCATCTTAATCTGCCTGATTCTACTGCTGGCATGGGATCCTGTGGAGCTAATGGGCCAGTCTCTCCTCCAGTCACTTACTGTTGGCATGACATCACATCAGCCACCAGTGGGGGCAGATAGATCCTGGGACATGTTTGAACCAAAATCTCAGCACAGAATAAAAAAGAGAGAATGCATTTCTGTTATTAAATGGCAACAGCACAGTGAGCTTAATGTCAGGAATACATAATTTCAGGAATATATAAAATATATAGCTATAATATATGTATTATGTGTGTGCAGATACATTGTAACTTATATGTAACAAACATTACATTCAAAAGTATTTAGATGCTAATAATATGGATAGATGCTATTATATTTACAAATCTCTGAGGAAATTCTTTTATCAATTACTCACTAAAGGACATGTTGAACTCTACACTCATTGCCATCTTGTCAGAAGAAAAAGTATTATGAAGGACAAGAGTGTTTGCTATCAAATTTGGTATTCAGTATTTTAAAAATTAAATAGAATTACAGGTTGAATCTCTGCAGGGTAGAGCAATAAAAAACAAAAAGATGTCTAATGAAAAGCTTAGTAGTGTAATGTTTAAACTCACTAGTGTCTGTTCCCAAGCTTAGAAATAAAATACCCTAATGGAGAAGGTGGCAGTGTATAATCCCTTTCTGAGATTCATTACATCTTGCTTCTCAGAGAGGACAGCTGGTGGATAGAAAATAGAAGCATTTTAAGAGCAGATTTGTCAGCTTATAAGACAGCATTATTTACTTTAAAACTTGCACTAAGAACACAGCCACAGAGACTTGTCAATGAATAGATCATTGAGTTGCAAAAGAGATTGTCAACAATTTGCTAATATTTAAATAAAGAGATTATCCAGCAAGTAATTATAGGAACAGACTCATTAAGGAATATTTTATATGCAGAGCTGAAAGTTAGCATACAATAATGAGATTTGCTTGCAGACTGGGGAAAATATTAAAGAAAATACAAAGAAATAATGTGTTTGAGGGATGCTTTCAAAGTAAGTGAATATTACACTGCTTTTTTCTTTTTTTTTTAAACAATGAGGAAAATACATCATATATGTTTTCCAGAATATCTTACAATTAAATTAATAGTGAAAAACCAAGATTTGACCCAATTAATTATAACTGTCTTTTGGTACAAAAGATAGAATCAATGCTGACACTCTATTATAGAGCTAGTTCTGGGTATCACTACAATGTATGTCCTTGGGTCAACACCATTGTTTTCCAGAGAGTTTTACTTTCAGTGTTCAAAGAACTGTATGTGGCCTTTCTTGAGGAATCTGCATATTTAACCTGCATTCTTTAGATATGTCAAATATGTTAAAAGGGCTTTTTCTATGACTTCTAGTAGTCAACAAGCATAGGGATAAATTCAAGAAATCAAGCATTATCTCAGTTGGCAACAAATTTGTATGTCTATTTACTCATCCATTGGTTTGTTCACTTTATCAGAGATTTTCAGATGTTTGAACCTTTGCCCTCTCCTGCATATGAAGGATAGGAATGAAACATACTGGGTTGCAGTTTTCCCTTACATTGTAACAAACCCATGTGATGGGGATTCATCACATTGTTTAGCACAGAATGTTAAATTGTAAAGAAAAATGAAGCACAGCATGCCAAACCATAAGTGGTCACATACTTATTAGTTGCAGAGTATCAGAGACCCTCTTTCACTGGAAGATAAACTGGTACTGATCTGCTGTAGAGTCAAGTCTACAAAGAGGATACAGAATGTAAATTTTTAAATTTCATCTTAATTTCATCCTCTAATTCCACACCATACCCACCCTGGTTCCTTGATGTGTCTATCTACAAACCCATGGTATTAGGACTAGGGCACATATAAAGAAACCAACAGTATCTGGAGAAGCACCTCATCCTGGTAGCCTTTGAATTAGGTGATCACACTACATTATCCTTGAATGGGTTTTCAAATCTGTTGCTCTGTACTACTCTTTGGTTGAATTTTAAAACCTCTAGATTTTACATTGTTGATCCAGTAAAGGACACAAAATTTGAGATTTAATCTTTTTCCTGTCAGGTTAGCTAGGATTACCAAAAAACTGACACCATACCCTTCGGAAAATGTGGGGTAAAGGGAGCCCTCACCTACTGTTAGCAGGTTTGCCATCTGGCATAGCCACTACTATCTAGAAAATGGAAACAAATGAAATGTCCTTCAACAGATGAATATATGTTGAAAATGTGGTACTTGTACACAATGAAATAATGTTTGGCTTTAAAGAAAAATGAAACAATGAACTTTGTAGGTAAATGGATGAACTAAGATAAATTACATTGAGTGAGGTAACCCACACCTAGGCAAATATTTCAAATTCTCTCTCTCTAAAAAGGCATAGCTCTGCTATGTGCAAACTATAGATACTGGAAATCTCATTAGGCCTAAAAGAATTTTATAAATTACCCCAAGTAATATGTAAATCTGATATATTGACACTACTTTATGAGCACATCCTAAGTTTGAGAAAAGTTAGTCTTTTTTCACTAGAGATATGCTAATACGTTGAGATCATATCTACAATAAAATTAATATCCAATTTTATGAAAACAACTTGTTTGCTTTCATATGTCTCCACATTTCCACTCCTCTAATCCCATGCATGGTGTGACATTTAATTATCTGTATGTGATTACTAAGTCTTAAAGTACTAATACATGTCTATGTATAAAATAAAAACCATAAAGTGTTTATAAAAAGTGTTATAGCTCCAAATCTTTCAGTGTGAGTATATAATCTGTAACAACAGGAAATAAGGAAGTTAAAAGGTCTTATAGTGGGGGAGCTAGAGAAGGTCAGAGCAGGATACAGTTGATATGAGTGGGAAGTTGGAATAAGGGACAATGGAACTCAAATTAGGGAGGGAAGAAGCTTAACAAATAAGGGGAGAGACAGATGGATAAATAACGCTAAGAATACCTGATAAAGCCTCAAGGGTTTGTTTTATTAATATAAAAAACAGATCTTATTGGCACTAGTACTCACCAGGTCTATGTCAAAAGTCCTGTTTGATGTACATGTATATTCTTAATGTATAGTGACAAAAACAGTAAGGAGAAAAGAAGAGCAGACAGATTTGAGATTTGATCTTTGGCTTATGTCACCTTACTTATCGCTTTCATATATGGAGCTGAAAGGAGATCCTATAATTAGGGCAATGGTTTGAAAAATAAATAAAAACAAAAACAAAACATTAGAGAACCCTATGGAGATGACCATGTAAGTCTTCCTTTGTCCTTAGAAGAGAGAACATACTCTAACTGCAGGGGATACAAGCACCACAAGCATGAATGAGCACTGAGTTTGGAAACTAACTCCCCAATCTCACTTCTGTTTCGCTGAAAAGTAACATAAGAAAAGAAAAGGCTTTTCATAATTTCTTACCACTAGATGTGATGTATTAACATGTGTCATAAAATCAACTGAGAAATATTGGGACAATATTTGCATTTTGTTTTCAGTGTCTGATATTTGTGTTTTGTTTTGTTTTGTTTTTCTTAGTTATTGACTATAACAAACAAAAATGTATATGTAGAATAGGATTCAGATAAAATATATTTTGTGTATCAGGAATAGGTTCTAAGCCTGGGATGGGGGAGTGTATGCCTTTAATCCCAGCACTTTGGAGGCAAATAAAGGCAGATCTTTGTGAGTTCAAGGCCAGCCTGGTCTATAGAAGAGTTCCATGATGGCAAAAATACACATAGAGAAACTCTATTTCAAAAAGCCAAAAAACACAACAACAACAAAACTCAAAATCAAATATATATATAAAAAAAAGGATAAGTTCTACTTTGTGAAGCAGTTTGTTAGTCAGGGTTGTTTTCTCTTTAATAAACATCCTTATAGTAGATCCCACTATTTGCCTACAAATTTCGTGATTTCCTTGTTTTTAATTGCTGAGTAATATTCCATTGTGTAAAAATACCACAATTTCTGTATCCATTCCTCCTTTGATGGACATCTGGGTTGTTTCCAGTTTCTGGCTATTATGAATAAAGCTTCTATGAACATGGTTGAGCAAATATCCTTATTGTATACATGAGCATCTTTTGGATATATGCCTAGGAGTGGTGTACCTGGAGCTTGAGGAAGCACTATTCCTAATTGTCTGATTACATTTCCACCAGCAATGGAAGAGGGTTCCCCTTTCTTCATAAACTCTCTAGCATGCGTTGTCACTTGAGTTTTTTATCTTAGCCATTCTAATAGCTGTAAGGTGAAATATCATCCTGAGTGAGGTATCCCAGGAGCAGAAAGACACATGGTACATACTCACTTATAAGTGGGTATTAGACTTATAAGATAGGATAAACATACTAAAATCCATACACTTCAAGAAGATAAACAAGAAAGAGGACCTGGGGTAGATGATCAATCCTCACTGAGAAAGACAAATGGGATGGACATTGGAAGTAGGAGAAAACAAGAAACAGGACAGGAGCCTACCACAGAGAGCCTCTGAAAGACTCTACCAAGCAGATGATCAAAGCAGATGCTGAGACTCATAACCAAACTTTCAGCAGGGAATCATATGAAAGAAGGGGGAGTTATTATTATCTGGAGAGGACAGGAGCTTCACAAGGACCAAATATATCAGGGCACAGGGGTCTTTTATGAGACTCTTTCTCCAACCAAGGACCATGTATGGATATAACCTAGATCTTCTGCTGGTATGTAGCCCATGATAGCTCAGTATCCAAGTGGGTACCCTAGTAAGGGGAACAGGGGCTATTTCTGACATGAACTCAATGGCTGGCTCTTTGACCTCCCCCAACCCTGAGGGAGGAGCAGCCTTGCTAGGCCACAGAGGAGGACATTGCAGACATTTCTGAAGATATCTGATAAGCTAGGGTCAGATGGAAGGGAATGAGGATCTCCCCTATCATTGGACTTGGAAAGGGGCAGGGAGGAGATGAGGGAAGGAGCGTGGGATTGGGAGGGACTGAGGGAGGGGGCTACCACTGGGATACAAAGTAAATACCCTGTGATTAATACAAAAATAAATAAAAATTGTAAAAATAAATAAATAAATTAGTATTTAAAGACTGAAAAAAGACATCCTTATAGTAGCTGAAAATCAAACAAGGCGGATACATTGGGGAGGATATCAGTTGATTTTAATAGCTAAAACTAGGAAAAGAAAGATGTCCTGATCAGAAGAAAGAAAGAGAGAGACAGAGACAGAGTGACAGAGACAGATAGACACAGAGACAGAGAGAGACTCTTTATTTTTCTTTTTTTTTTATCTGCCCTTGAGCTGATCTGTACTTCACAGTGATTACAGGGAGAAGACACTGCTTCCTGAGTCTTCTGATTGTAGAGCAGTTCCCTATTGGAAGCTTGTTCAAAGACAGACCCAGAAATAACACTTAAAACTCTAATCCAGTCTAAGTGATACCTAAAATTAGCTACTGCATGTATGTGTGTATTTTAGAATGATTTAAGGAAATGAATTGCAGTGTGAGTTCCAGGGCTACAGTGTAAGCAGGAAGAAGGTTCATACCACGTAGCTATATCCCTGAATCTACTCCCTTTTTGAAATCATGTAAAAATGGCTGCTAGAAGAGCATGTACCAATAGCTCAACACTTCCACAAAACGAAGGTCAGCTATTTGTTTTTGAAATGTGTTTTTTTCCTCACATAATATATCTTGATTACCATTTCCCCTACCTCTGTTTCTTCCAATTCCTCCTTCCCATCTGGATATACCTCCTTGTTCTCTTTCATTAGAAAACAAACAGGCTTCTATGAGATAATAATAAAATAAAGTATAATAAGATAAAACTGAAACTAACACACCAGAATTGTGTAAAATAAACATAGAGAATGTAAGATCGAAAGTGAAGGCATAAGAAACAGAGCTACTCATTTGCACTTAAGAATCCCAGAGAAACACTAAAATTGAAACCATAATGTATACACAGAGGACTTTCAGGGTAAAAGGAGAACTGAAAATATAAATAAAAGAAATTAAAAATAAAAGATAATAAGATATAATTTCAGGAACCTCCAAAGATGATATTGAACTCACTTTCTGTTGGTCGTCTATTGCAGGATATACAGCCTACCCTTTATACGTTTACATATTGAGAGTCCTTTTTTATTTCTTCATTAAATTTTTGTTTATTTTTATATTAATTACAATTTATTTACTTTGTATCCTAGCCATAGCCGCCTCCCTCATTCCCTCCCAATCCCACCCTCCCTTCCTCATCTCCTCCCTGCTCCTCTCTAAGTCCACTGATAGGGGAGGTATTCCTCCCTTTCCATCTGACCCTAGCTTATGAGGTATCTTCAGAACTGGCTGCAATGTCCTCCTCTGTGGCTTAGCAAGGCTGCTCCTCCCTCAGGGGGTAGGGAGGTCAAAGAACCAGCCACTGAGTTCATTCATATCAAAGGAAGCTAAACTTTGATTTGCAAGTGATTATCAATTGGAGACTGCTTCTGGGTTAAATTTGGGGATGTATCCACCCATGCTTTCAACTCTAGGATGCCAATTGGTATAGACCCATGCAGGCCTTGTTCATGCTGCCTCAATCTGTTTGAGTTCATGTATATAGATTGATCACGTCAATTTAGAAGACCTTGCTCTCTTGGTGTCCTCCATACCCTCTGGCTCTTTCATTTTTTTGTTACATAGGAAGGTTTGGCTAAGAAAACACAGAGTACATACCTCTAGCACAAGGTAGAATTTACCATATTATCATGCCTGAATTGGGGAGAAATGTAAAATTACAGTGACATCACAGGATGACGGAGTTTTTCCATGTATTACCAATATCCTGGGTATTGGTCAGGAGGCAAGAGGCTATCACCTTCCACAATCACTGTATGGGTTGGGGATGGGAACTCTTCAGCCAACTGACTTGTTTATTTTTCACTAGTCATTTTTCAGCCTGCCATGTCACACCAGGTCTGAATTTAGCAGCAGACCTTGCCGTAGACCCACAATTGAATCTTCAGGGGAAAATGTATTTAATGTGATGTTTTAGTCAGCAAAACAAGTCCCCTGAAACAGAGACCAACAGAGGCCATTCTCAATAGTGAAAGACACCATCTCTTACCTCTCTTCCACAAAATCATGTATGTTACAGATGGCATTCCTTTTCCACATATGCACACAAAATCTATGAAAAAAAAACTAATAGAAATAGGACTGAAGAGATTGCTCAGTGGGCAGGAGCACTAGGTGCTCTTGCAGAGGATCAGTATTCAATTCCCACCACTCTCACTGGGCAGCATAACTGGTTAACCTCAGCCCAGGGTATCTGACAGGCTCATATGACCTCTGATGGCACACACAGACAAGCAGACATGTGCATGTAAAGAAAAATGAAGCTTTAAAAATGCAACAAATATTAAATACACCCCTGACTGAAACACCAAACATTATTCTTATAGTTTGAGGCATAAGGAAGCCGCAGAAGAGAAAGCAAGGTACCATTCTATTGGTAAAGATATCTAGCTTGCTAATCCTTTTCTCTTGAACAGTAAGAGGGGCAAGAGGGCACTTGTCTGACAGAGAAAACTTCATGGATATAATTAATGTTCTCACATACCCAGTGGTGATTACATGCGGTTAATTACCTCAGCTATGGCCCTGTGAGGAAGGCAACCCAAGTCTCACAGACTCACTCTGAGATTCACCCCATCACATGAGCAACTGAGCAAGGGAGGTTTTGACTTAGCAAATTCTGGAGGAGTAGCTATTGAATAGGAACTGTTGAACTATTGTCCTTAAGGACCTTGGAAGAAAGGGTAGTAATTTTGTCCCACTTGACCTAAAATAAATATTTTGTAGAAATTGAATCAGTTATCATGTAGCTCCAGACCAGATGCAGTACTGAGATTCTGTTAAGAAACTGAAAATGAGAAGAATTGCAAGTGAGGGCAAAGCAGGTGACACAAGAAACCTAGTAATGAACTTGCTCAGTTAAACTGAGACCTAATACTGAAAGTCAACCCAAAAGACAAGTATATATATATATATATAATGTTGACCTAAAACATTATTTCTGTGTACAAATACAATCTTGATGAGAACAGGTCAAGCCTATAGAAATAGAGAGATCCATCAGAATATAACAAATGCCAGTGCATATTAGTCACACACACACACACACACACACACACACACATATATATATATATATATATATATATATATATATAACTGAAATGTTCTAAATCAGTGCTTCCAAATTCATAGGTGTAGAAGGCTAATCTGATCCGAACCATTGGCCTTATCTCCTGCTGAAAGGAAGGTTTGTTTGTTGTCCTGGTATCTCATTCTAAGATCTACATACTGATGCAGCAGCCACCTGCCAGTTTGCTTTTATAAGGATCATCACAATCAGAGGACCCATAGAGGTCCACAGATGTTCAAAATTTGTTCTTTTTAAATTTTTTTTTAGTTTTTCTTTTTTTCTTTTTTCTTTTTTAGCATTTTTATTTTATATTAATCACAGGTTATGTATTTTGTATCCCCAAGGGAGGAGCAGCCCTGCTAGGCCACAAAAATTTGCTCTTATCGCCCTCTTTCACATCCCCTTCTCAGAAATGTTTGGCCTGTACATTGTCATTGGACCAATGAAATTTGCATACCCTAAAGTGAGTATTTTCTACACACAAAACAATTTAGTCTTTCTCTTCTGGTAATACAGTATCTTTCACTAGAATCATCTATGAATGTATGTATGTATGTATGTATGTATGTATGTATGTATGTATGCAAGTATCTATCTATCTATAATCTATCATTTGTCATCTATCTATCATTATTATCTACCTAGATAATGAATTAATGGACATATGGCATTTGTGTATTGCTTGCTCATTGGCTTACAGGGCCCTGGGCACAGTGAGATTGATTCTTAAATATACAGAACTAGCAGCTGTCGTGTATCACTTCACCAAGAATTAGTCAGTTCTGCTTAACTGGCAGAATTCACTAAGTCAGCATAATCAAGCCTGAGGAGTCTAACCAAGTATTGGTTTATTAGCTTATAATGAGCTTACTGTTTGTCTTAAGCAATAAGGACATTTGTTTAGATCAAGAAGAACTGTATTTTACTAAGACCACATTTATTTTTAGGAGCACAAATTACTACACTATACAATTATCCTACTTCCAATAAATTTTCTATGAAGTTTCTTATTAACTCTGTGTGTGTGGTTTTAAGAAACAAACTGAGAGCCCCATGGAGGCTGTCCTCCAAGTTTAACTCTGGAAAGAAACGTCTTGGATAGTGCACTTCGTAGGAGGTAGGTGATTACAGATAAAATGACAGTAATGGGGTAGAATACTAGGGTGTGAAGATTAAAGAGGGGAGGGGGGTCTAGGACAAAGGGAAAATCAAGGAGAAGAGGTGATGGCAAACCTGAAGAAAGAGGTTTGGAAAGCTGTAAAAAAAAGTCTAATTTCTCAGCAACAACTTTAAAAACACATGTGAAAAGAAAGAAGAAAGAGCACACACTTAGTAAAATATATAGAACACAAAATTGAACTTAGTGTGTTAACAAAACAGACAGGAAAATAGGGGCATGGTGGGAATTACAAGGCACATGTGGGGATAAATATGATAATGTTTCATTTTATACAAAAATGAAATTCCATAAAATATTTGAATTTAAAAATTAGTTTGTCACTAAGCGATTTCCTAGGCAAATACATTTTTAATGTTTCAATGAAGACATAAAATCATGTGTAATCATGAAATGACGTGTGGCATCAATTTTTAAACTAAAATTGATTGTAGGTAATAAAGTATATAGAGAATAACAGGGTGACATGGCATTCTGATAATGTGTACTCATTGTATAAAGTTTAAATTAAGTTAAATATGTTCAGGTGCTCAGTCAGTTATCTCTTCCTAAGGTTGGACATACCCAAATCTCATGTGATTTATCTGGAAATATGTATTTATTATCAGATCATGTTTATACATGCTTCTTTCTTGGTAAGAATTAAGTCAGAAAAGAACTTAAGGGTGATGCTGAAAATTCATGACCTTGTCATGTAGTCCAGAAAGATAGGGTGAAGCCATCTGAGGGCCAAAAGGTTTCAGGGTCAATATGACCTGTGAATATATTCTGTCATTTGGAATCATCTTGGTTGCTGCTATGGTTTGGATATGAAATGACCACACATGCTTATTTTTTAGTGCCTGATGTCCTGCTTTTGGTACTATTTTGGGGGGCTGTTAAAAATTTGGGGAGGTAGAATCACATGAAAGTCACTAACTTGGGGGCTTGGGGTTTTGTTATGAATCAAGTTTGTTTGTGCATTGTTTCCTATCTACTAAGCTATCTATTCCTTCACAGGCTCCTGCTTATATAAAGTTTTACCCATGTTCATAAGGCCAAGTGACCAGGGACTAGTCCTGCTGAAATTGTGATAAAACTAAATCCTCTCCCCTTTAGGTTGTTTCTGTAAGAAACTTTGATCACAGTGACAAAGAGGTAATTCATGAATCCAACTTTTCCTGAGTGAAAAACAAAAAACAAAAAACAAAAACATTGTTGGTATAAAGCAACTTGTTAGATAGAAAATGGTGCTATATCCAGCTTCTTTATGGAGGTAAACTTACTATTTACCCAAACATCTACATGATGAGATCATTTTATTTACCAAAGTCTCTCAACTGTTAAAATTTCCATGTCCATCATTCACAGATAACATGTCTGCAAAAAATATGAGCTAATGTTCTATTGTCCTCTTAGTCATGGATATTTCAAATATTCAGTATTTTTCTTCAATATATTTATATTTTGCACAGGGCAGAGTTAATATGTAGTTGCAATCTCACTGAGGAAATTTTTGAGCCTTATGCTTTCTAACTTTTCCATGGAGAGAAAAATATAGCCATTGAAATATTAGCCAGACATTTAACATGGTGTTATGGTTCCAGATGCAAGAGAAATAAATAATTTTTTTAATGTCAGCTGAATGGACATATTAGTGTTAGTTGTTCTGTTTTTTGGTTTTTATATTTTTTTGATTTCTTTTTTTAAAATGTAATTTATTTATTTTTATATCAATCACAGGTTAGGTACTTTGCATCCCAGGTATAGCACCCTCTCTCATTCCCTCCCACTGTCCCGAACCCTCGCTCATCTCCTCCTGTACCCTCCAAGTACGCCAACAGGAGAGGACCTGCTCCCCTTCCATCTGACCGCAGTTCATCTTATCTCCTCAGGGCTGGCTGCAATGTCCTCCCCTGGGATCTAGCCAGGCTGTTACTCCCTGCCATGTATGGGGGAGGGTCAAAGAGCCAGCCATCTAGTTCAATAGAGAAACAGTCCCTGTTACCCTTACTAGGGTCTTCAGTTGGACAGCGAGCTATCATGGGCCACATCTGAGTGGGAGTTCTAGGACATATCCATACATGGTCCTTGGTTGGAGAAACTGTCTCATACAAGACCCCTGTGCCCTGCTCAATTTGGTCTTTGTGGAGCTCTTGTTCTCCCCAAGAATTAGTAACTTCCCCTATTTTTAATATTATTCCAAGGCTTTGCGGAAGGCTTGTTTGTGAGTCTTAATATCTGCTTTGATACATTGTTTTATTGATTCTTTCAGAGGCCCTCTTTGGTATGCTCCTGTCCTGTTGCTTGTTTTCTCCTCCATTCAATGTCCATCCCATTGGTTCATCTAAATGAGCATTGATCATACCAACCTGTGTCCTCCTTCTTGTATATCTTCCCTAGGTGTATAGATTTCAGCATGACTTTCCTATCCTATGGGTCTATATAAGTAAGTATATACCATAGGTTTCTTTCTGCTTTGGGGATACCACACTAAGGATGATCCTTTCCAGGTCCAACCATTTGCCTGCGAATTTCATGATTTCCTCATTTTTAATTGCTGAGTAGTATTCCATTGTGTAAAAGTACCATAATTTCTGAATCCATTCCTCAACTGAGGGACATCTGGGTTGTTTCCAGGTTCTGGC
>CM053752.1:28395067-28461417 GCA_028658305.1 Pachyuromys duprasi | reverse complement strand
GACTCGAGATCAAGCCTATGACAAAGGGGGGCGAGAGTAATGATAGATCTGGGGGAGGTTGGTGAGACTTGGGGAGAACAAGAGTCCCACAAAGACCAAACTGAGCAGGGCACAGGGGTCTTGTAAGAGACGGTTTCTACAATCAAGGACCATGTGTGGATGTGGACTGGAACCCCCGCATGGATGGGGCCCATGATAACTCGGTGTAGGGCTGAAGACCCTATTCAGGGAAACAGGGACAGTTTCAGTCATGATCTTGATGGCTGACTCTTTGACCCTCCCCCATACAAGCCGGGGAGTGACAGACTGGCTAGATCCCAGAGGAGGACTTTGCAGCCAGCCCTGAGGAAACAGGATAAGCTGGGGTTGGATAGAAGGGAAGGAGGTCCTCCCCTGTTGGTGGACTTGGAGGGGGCGGGGAAGAGGGAGATGAGGGAGGGAGTGGGAGGGTAGGAGGGAATGGGGGAGGGGGCTACACCTGGGATTCAAAGTACCTAACCTGTGATTGAGATAAAAATAAATAAATTTTAAAAAAATTAAAAAAAAAGAAAAAAAAAGAAAATGCAAAGAGAGCATGAGAGTAAAATCAAACAGGAAGGGATGGTAGGGAAGAGAATAAACTGTGATGTGAAGACATAAAAATCAAAAGAAAAGTAGTGAAACAAAACAGAAGAATACTATTATGGGTAAGTATCTAAGGAGGCTGGCCTCCAGAAAGAAAGATTGGATACTCAATGTGAATATGGTGAACAAATGAATGTGAATCTGTAACCAGTGTAGAGAGAAGCTTAAATTTATTAAAAATAATTATTATCTGAATATTCTGCATCATGAGGAAATGGAACATAGTCAGACACAAGTTAACAAACCCAACAAACAACAAGTGGATAAATTTGAAGAATCCTCCCACCATCACAGAGAAGAAATACCTTACAAAAGAAGGAAAGAAACATGCCAAACTCAACATGCTACACTTGGAAAGTTATCTTAAGTGGTTGAATACCTACCAATCATTAAAAAAATAAATAAAATATAGTTTGAGTTGATTATTTTGCCTTGAAATTTTATGTTGTAAAATAACAAAAACAAACAATCAAAAACATTAGGCAGAGCCTGAGAAGCTGTGTGGAAAGCTGGAGAAAGGATAGAAGGACCCAGAGGGGAAAGAACTCCACAAGAAGACTAACAGAGTCAACTAACCTGCACACTGGGTCATACGGAGACTGAAGCACCAAGCAAGGACCATGTATAGACTGGACCTAAGTCCTCAACACAGATGTAGCCAATGGGCAGCTTAGTTGTCAAGTGGGTTCCTTAGTAAGGGGAACAGGGCCTGTCTCTGACATGGACTCTGTTGCCTGCTTTTTAACCACTTCCCTCTGACAGGGCCATCTTACATGGCCTTAGTGGAAGAGGATGTGGTCAGTTCTGATGCTACTTGATCTGCTGGCATGGGTTGTTGTAGGGGATAGGAGTTCCCCTTTTCTGAGGAGTAGGGGCTGGGAAAGAAGGGGAACAAAGGGGAAAAGTGGAACCTGGAGGAGATTAGAGAGGGGGCTAGGATCAGGATGTAAACTGAATAAAAAATGAATTAATTATAAATTTCTACTTGTACCAGTGTTAAATCTGCAGTTTCATTCTGATATTCGTCTATTCACTTTGTTTAAACAGTTTTATTTAAGTCATTACTGTTTTATGCTTCTTTACAAAACATTCCTTTAATCTATATAAAAGTTTCAAAAGAAATAAGAAAAGAGAAGAAATCCTGAATCTATTTTATCAGAGCAACATTTTTCTGAATATTCAGTAACAGATTGACCTTACATGAAATGCACATTACAGATATGGCCAATCAATATAAATATCATGCAGCAACAAATGGTTTCAGAATGTGATTAAATCAGTCCTAGCAATATATTGAAAGGAAAAAAAATGTGTCATGACCAACTGTAAGTTTAAGCAGCACAAAACAGAGAAATATGGGATTATAGAAGGACTGTAGGACTTAAAGTAAATATAAATCAATCACTGAAATATGTGTGTATTATATATACATACATATATATGTTATACATATATGGCATTTATATAAGTGGAAATGGTATTATATGTAAACTAAGATGCAACAGAACTTTTATAAATTAATTCAATATATATGACTATTTGGATATAGGTCTATATCATATTTAAGCATAATATATATAAAAAATAAAACAATGCATAAATTAATTTATAAATAAATTATAATACCAGGGGTTACAAAGTAAAGTACTTGTAAGATTTCATTTTTTTAAATATTGTTTGCAATGTCACACATGCATATATACTATGTTCTAATCAAAGCCCCCCCCCCTTTTTTACCTTTTTTTCTTCCCCTACAATTCACACCACTTTTGGCACCAATGTAAATGTCTCCTTTTTTGTAAACCATTGAATTTAAATAGAGCCAATGGTGCCTGTGTGGATGTAGAGCTATCTATTTGAATGTCAGTAGCCTCTTGGGTGCATATTTAAAGAAAACTAAGGGTCCCTCCTCCAGCAACCATCAAATGCACACAGATTCCCTCCAGTTGATGTTGAAATGTTAACTATCTTGGTCTTGTATTTACTTGGTCTTGCACATGTAGCCCCAGCCACTGTGTGGAATGTATCCAGAATTATGTATACATATATAATCATGTATACATAATTCTGTATACATGTATACATAATTGTATATGTATGCAGAATTATGTTTCAGTGCCTCCTGTTCTTAACAATCTTTCTTATCTCTCTTTAACAATGATTCCTGAGACCTCAAAGGGAGGATTATATTATGGAGATCTCATTTAGAGCTGAGCACTCCATAGTTTCTTCTAGCATATCAACAATTGTGGGTTTATGGATAATTCCTATCTATTGCAAAAAGAAGCTTTTTTTGATAAGGATTGAGAATTACACCAATTCATATGTATAAAGATATGTACTCACAAGAAAGTGTAGTACTATATTTGCTTAGCAAATATAGGGACTATGACTTAGCCAGCCATGAACTCATGACCCATGTAGGAGGCACGATTCTATCTTTTGGAGTAAGTCCAATGGGAAACCAATAGGAAAATGGCTGGTTAATCCCATAATATGTATATGAGTGGGTGTATTTTTCAAGGTAAGCTATTACTGTAGCTTGAGAGATTCACACCTGGATAAAACAGTTGTTTATTTTTCTCTGTGTTGTGTATGACACTTTTTAGCACTACAGTAGCTATCCATCAGAAATGAGGCTTCCAACTCAGTACCAGCTTGAGTTTGCCATGTCCTGTGATTCAAGTATGTTTTGCCTTGAGCAACAGGGTCTTGCTATTATGTTCTGAAGGGTATCCAAGATCACTGGTAATATACTGCAATGAAGAGATAACTATTTCATATTTTAAGCAATTGTTTCCAGTAGTTCTCAATCTTCCTAATGCTACAAACACTTAATACAGTTCCTCATGTTGTGGTACCCCCAACCATGAAAATTATTTTGTTGCTAATTATAATTGTAATTTTGCTCCTGTTATGAGTCATGATGTAAATATCTAATATGTGGGATATCTGGTATGTGACAGCCCCCCTTGTAGGAGTCATGACACACAGTTGAGGACCACTGGTTTATGCAGCAAAGACAGCACCCTCCACAATGTGAAGGACTTTTTGAAACCAACTCGCAAGCACATCCTAAATTCATTTTGAAAATCAGAAACAACAAAAAGACCTTTTAAAAATTAGAAGATAATAGCAAAATTGGAGTAGGACTGCTTTAAAATATGGCTTAAAACTATTGTAATCAAGAAAGCCTTCCAGTGACAGAGCAAAGACACATCAATCAACCAAGCAGAACAGTGAGTATAGAAATAAACCTCACAAATAAGATCAATTGATTTTCAGAAAGGGTTCAAAGGCAATCTGATGGAAGAAGGATAGTATTTTCAACAAACATGGCTATAAGAATTGATTATCCACATGCAAAATAAAGAATATTGATCCATAAATCCATACAAAAATTTAGTAAAATTGAGTCACATTTTTGAATAAGATGATTAAAACTATAAAACTTGAATAAACACAAGATGGAATAATTTCATGTATGATTTCAGACGAGTCATGGATTTCTTAGATACAATAGCAAAAGCACAGAAATAAAAGCTATAAAATAATGAAGATGAGGGAGGAGTCCAAGACGCTATGATTAGCACGCACCTTATCTGAGTGCACCAGATCTGAAACTACGATATTGGTAAGTGGGAGGGCAGCTGAAGCCAGAGAATCAACATTGAGGCTTCCTGAGTGAGAAGGGACAACCTGTGAGCTGAGCCAGTTTGGATCCTGGTCACCCATGGACATCTCCAGAGCCTGAGAGTGGTGAATATTCAACTCCCCTGTGAAAAGAACAGTGTAGCTTTACAGGTTTCTTTATAAATTCTATACCCCATGTTAAACTAAGTTCTCCCAGTACTTTTCCAGAGAGCAGGACAAAAAAGGAAAAGCAGATGAGTTGAAACAAGATCCACCCCATTGCAAAGGAATGTGAAAGGTCTCTACCTCAGTGAGCTGTGGAGGAGTGTCTAGATCTGCACTAGGAGATAACATTACCTGGTAACCAGTCCAGACCTCATAGCTTCCCCACCCAGATCTGGGCTGGACTAGATGGATGGTGCCTAAAATAGGCCAATCACGCAATGGCTCAAATGAACCTCTTGCTATTTCATTGATGATCTTGTCTCCTGAGTTCTCTTCATCCCCCCCCCCCGCCCGGAAGTTAAGGTCCCCCTGGGGCTAACACCCTGCGCTTCCCCTTGCTAAAGCCGGGCCTCCCTGATCAGTGGAAGCAGTGGGCAGTGGCCATTACCCTAAGCACAGGTCTTCCTGCTTGGTGACCAAGATTGCAGAGCCCTTGAATGTATGGGCCTCCCCGGTCTGCACCTGTGGTAGGCTGCATCTGCCCCAAACAGGAGCCTCTGTACACAGTGACTGAGAGCAGAGGCAGATGCCCCAAGTACGGGTCTCCATGCAGTGGATAAACAGTAGATGCCATTGAGCTGATGGATCTCAAATCTGAGAACAGAGAACAGGGGGAAACCCTGTGCTTCCCAATTAGGCCTGAAAGTAAGTGAAGGCTTGCAGAGTCCCAGATCTAGGGTCACAAGAGGCTACTAGCCAGACATCAGATACCACCCACACTCCCACTGTGATCCCACCCACACTCCCACTGTGGGCAAGTTAGGGATCCTTGGGACAGCTTTCTCAAAATTGAAGCCCCTGTTCTGTATGGCTCCTGGTGGAATCCAAGCAAACAATTCCTGGAGCCAAGATGGTATGACCCAGACAGATCTGAATACCTGGAGGAGATTAAGACAGACCACTAAGGCATTCAGGGCACCTGAGCATGTGCATTGCACCAGCAAAAGGTGTGAGCATCTCCACCTGCACTTATGCTCCATCCTTCCGGGCATCTACATGCTCTAGCACCCTGTCTTTCAAGGCAGACTTCCAAGCACACTCCAGCGCTCATGCACGTGTTCCTTCAACATTACTCCCTTAGCTACAGCTGAAACACCAACATCCACTCTTGAACCGGTGGTCCTCTCTCATCTTCCTGAGGAATACTCCAGACACCAGAGAAAGACAGAGACACAGTTTGAAGTACAGACTCTAGGAACAAACAGTGAAGATTACAGATAAGCAGGTGGCTAGAGGTCGACTTAGAACACATCCAACAAAAATCAGAACATCATCGCTTCACTAGCAACCTCCCAAATTAATGGATATTTTAATTCATCTGAATCACAGCAAAATGATCTCAAAGCTATGCTAATCCAGTTATTAGAGGCACATAAATAGGAAACAAACAAAGCTCTCAAAGAAATACAGGCAAATACAGCCAAATAACTAGAGACACAAGTAGAGGCATATAGAGAGTAAACTAATAAAGTTCTCAAAGAAATACAGGCAAAAGCAGCCAAATAAATATAGGCACAAATAGAGGTATATAAGAGGAAATGAACAATAACAATAAAAAAAAATTAGAGACCATGAAGGAAAGACAGGAATCCACATTCAAACAGATGAAGAAAATGATGTAAGACATGAAAACAGAATTAGAATCAATAAAGAAAACACAAACACAGAAAACCCTGGAGCTGGAGAACTTAGAGGAAAAAACCAGGAACCACTAAGGTAAGCGTCACCAACAGAATGCAAGAGATCAAGGCAGAATCTCAGGCACTGAAGATACAATTGCAGAAATTGATACATCTCCTAAAGAAAAAGTAAAATCAGAAAAATTCCAAACACAAAACATCCAAGAAATCAAGGATACCATGAAATGACAAAATCCAAGAATAATAGGAATAGATGAAAAAGAAGATCCAAGTCTCCAAGGTCCAGAAAATATTTTCAAGAAAATCATAGAAGAAAATTTCCCAACTTAAAGAGATGTCCATAAACATACAAGAGGCCTACAGAATTTCAAATAGACTACACTAGAAAAGATACACCTCATGTCACATAAGAGTCAAATCACTACATCTACAGAACAGAGAAAAAATATTAAAAACAGCAAGGGAAAAAGGCCAAGTAACATATAAAGGTAGACCTATCAGAATTATACCAGACTTCTCAACAGAAACCATGAAAGCCAGAAGGGCCTGGGCAGATGTCATGCAGACCCTAAGAGACTACAGATGCCAACCCAGACTACTATACCCAGCAAAACTTTCAATCAACATAGACGGAGAAAACAAAATATTCCATACAAAACTAAACTTAAACAATATCTACATAGCAACCCAGCCCTACAAATGATAGTAGAAGGAAAACTCTAAGAAAACAAAGGATGTAGATAACTTCACAACAAACATTAAAGCAAACATGCATATAAACACCAACTCCACAATAAAAGAAACTAATATTTATTGGTCACTGTTATCTATTAACATCAACAGACTTAACTCTCCAATAAAAAGACACAGACTAACAAAACAGTTGTAAAAACAGGATCCAGCATTCTGCTCTATCTAAGAAACACCTCTGCAACAAAGATAAACACTACCTCAAAGTAAAGGGCAGGTAAAATGTTTTTCAAGAAAACAGACCCAGAAGACAAACTACAGTAGCTATCCCAATAATAAAATTCTTATAAAAGGAAAAATCCACTAGGAGGACCTCACAATCCTGAACATCTATGCCCCAAATACTAGAGCACCTGCATTTGTAAATGAAACACTATTAAAGTTAAAATCACCCATCGACCCCAATACCTTAATAGTAGGACACTATTAACTCCACTCTTACCAAGGGGCAGATCATCTAGACAGAAGCTAAATAGGGGAAATAATGAAACAGAAGTCCTAAATCAAATGGACGTAATAGATGTCTACAGAACTTTCTACTCAAATTCAAGAGTATACCTTCTTTTCAGCACCTCACGAAACCTTCACAAAACATATAGTTGAACATATAGTCAGCCACAAAGCAAGCCTCAATATATAAAAGAAGATAGAAATAATCCCTTATATCCTATCATTCCACCATGGCCTAAAACTAGAACTCAACTAAAACAGAAATAACAAAAAACCTACATACACATGGAAACTAAACAACTCTCTAGTCAATGACAGCATGGTCAGGGAAGAAATGAAAAAAGAAATTAGAGACTTCCTAAAATTCAATGAAAATGAAGGCACACCTTATCAAAACTTATGGTACACAATGAAAGCAGTGCTAAGAGGAAGGTTCATATCACAAAGTGCCTCCAGTAAGAAGACATCTCAAACAAGCAACTTAACTGCACTCCTAAAAACCCTAGAAAAAAAAAAAAAGAAGCAGATATACCCAAGAAGAGTAGAAACTTGGACATAACCAAACTCAAAGCATAAAATCAATGAAATAGACAAAAACAACTCAACCAATCAATGAAACCAAGAGGGGATCCTTTGAGAAAAATCAACAAGATAGACAAAACCTTAGCCAAACTATTTCTTTGAGAGCTTTGTTCATTTCATCTTTATGTGCCTCTTATATCTGAATAAGCATAGCTTTAAAATAATTTTTCTGTTTTTCCAATGAATTGTAATATCCATTCATTTGGGGGGTTGCTGGTGAAGCCATGATATCCTGCTTTATGTTGGATATGTTCTTACGGCGACCTCTGGCCATCCGCTTATCCATAACCTTTGCTGTTTGTTCCTGGAGTTTGTACTTCAGACTGGGTTGTCTTTCTCTGGCGTCTGGAGTATTCTTCAGAAGGATGAGAGAGGTCCACTTGTTTGAGGGTGTACATTGGTGTTTCAGCTGTATGTAAGGGAGAAAAATCCACAGGCACAGATACACTAGTGCAGGCAAGCAAGTGTGTGCGTGAAAGTGTGCCTCGAAGGACAGGGTGCTAGAGAGTGTAGATGCCTAGAATGTGGGACAGAGGAGTGTGCAGGTGCAGGAGGGGGTTCAAGCACTTTCGCTGTTTACAAGTGCAATGCACATGTGCAGATTCCCTGAATAACTCAGTGGTCTAGAGGCCTGTCATCTGTCCTTCTTATATTCAGATCTGTCTGGGATCCAGGAATTGTTTGCCTGGACTCCACTGGTAGACCCACAGCACAGGGGCTTCCATGTTGCGACCACTGTCCCAACATAGGGATGTTGCCCACAGTGGGGCTGTGGGTAGGAGGGATCTGATGTCTGGCTGCTAGTGTAGAGGGACCCTCTGTCTGCGGCTCTGCATGCACTCACATGAAGGCACACTCGCTCTCTAGCAGTTCTAATTGGAAAGCACATCCCCCTGTTCTCTACTCTCAGATTTGGGCCTGCTGAGGTACATGCATGTGTAGGAGATCTGTCAGTTCAGTGGTGCTGCAGCCTCAGCACTTAGAGGCTGGTATAGTAGTTCCACTGGGAGTCCAGCCACAGCAGCTGAACTGGGAGGCTGCCAGTACTGATGCTTGCTGGGAAGCCCTGAGGTGCCCCTACAGCTGTCCATGGACATGGGTGGCCCCTACGGCTGGCAGTCCACCACTGAGGGGCTGGGAGGACCTCCTTCTCTGTCTCAGATACAGAAGAGGGCAGTCCCTGCTAGGGAGAGTAGGCACTGTGGGCTGCCTTCACTGAGGAGGGGGGGCAGACAAGGGGAAGGGCAGGGGGGATGGAATATTCGCCACTCTCAGTCCTCAGAGAAGTCCATGGGGGACTTGGATCCAAATGGTCTCAGCTCATGGGTTGTCCCCTCTTGCCCAGCAAGCCTCAATGTTGATGTTCTGGCTTTGGCTGCCCCTCCACTTACCAATTTCAGAGGTTCAGATCCTCTACCCCTCAGATATGGTGCATGCTGGTTGCTGCCATCTTGGATTCCCTAGCCAAACTAACTAAAAGGTAGAGAGAAACTACCCTAATCAGCAAAATCAGAAAAGAAAAGGGGATATAATGGCAGACACTGAGGAAATCCAAACAATCATTAACCTTACTACAAAAGCCTATATGCCACAAAACTTGAAAATCTAAATGAAATGGACAATTTTCTTGATAGATTCCACTTACCAAAATTAAGTCAAGATCAGGTAAATAGATTAAATAGTCCTATATCCCCCAAGGAAATTGAAGCTGTCATCAAAAGTCATCCTTCCAAAAAAAAAAAAAAAAAAATTCGAGGGACAGATGGTTTCAGCGCAGAATTCTACTAGATCTTCAAAAAAGAGCTAACTCCAATACACTTCAAACTATTCCATAAAAAAGAAACAGAATGAACATTACGAAACTCATTCTATGAGGCCACGGTAACCTTCACACCTAAACCACACAAAGATCCAAACAAAAGAAGAGAACTTCAGACCTAACTTTCTCTTTATTTATTTATTTATTTATTTATTTATTTATTTATTTTTATCTCAATCACAGGTTAGGTATTTTGAATCCCAGGTGTAGCCCCATCCCTCATTCCCTCCCACTCTTCCACTCCCTCCCTCATCTCCCTCCTCCCTGCCCCCTCCATGTCCACCAACAGGGGAGGACCGCCTCCCCTTCCATCCAAACCCAGCTCATCCTGTCTCCTCAGGGCTGGCTGCAATGTCCTCCCCTGGGATCTAGCCAGTCTGTCACTCCCTGGCTTGTATGGGGGAGGGTCAAAGAGTCAGCCATCAAGTTCATGACTGAAACAGTCCCTGTTTCCCTCACTAGGGTCTTCAGTCCGACACCGAGCTATCATGGGCCCCATCTGAGCAGGGGTTCCAGGCCATATCCACATGTGGTCCTTGATTGTAAAAACCATCTCATACAAGACCCCTGTGCCCTGCTCAGTTTGGTCTTTGTGGAGCTCTTGTTCTCCCCAAGTCTCACCAACCTCCCCCAGATCTATCATTACTTCTTGTCCTCTGCCAGAGGCTTGATCGCGAGTCTTAATATCTGCTCTGATACATTGCTACATTGCCCCCCCCCAGAGGACCTCTTTGGCATGCTCCTGTCCTGTTGCTTGTTTTCTCCTCCACTCAATGTCCATCCCATTTGTTCATCCAAACAAGCATTGATCGTAACAACCTGGGTCCTCCTTCCTGTGTATCCTCTCCAGACCTAACTTTCTTATGAACATTGACGCAAAAAATATTGCAAACTGAATCCAAGGACACATAAAAGACATCATCCACTACGACCAAATAGGCTTTATCCCAGGTGTGCAGGGGTGGTTCAATATACAGAATTACATCAATGTGATCCACCATATAAACAAACTGAGGGAGAAAAAACACATGGTCATCTCTTTAGATGATGAAAAAGCATTTGACAAAATCCAACACACATTCAAGTGTTGGAGAGATCAGGGATACCAAGCACATACTTAAACATAGTAAAGACAATATACAGCAAGCCTATAGCCAACATCAAAGTGAAGGGAGAGAAACTTAAATGAATTCCACTGAAATCCACAACAACACAAGGCTGCCCACTCTATGTAAATCTTCAATATATACTTGAAGTCCTAGGTAGAGCCATAAGACAAATAACGAAGTTCAAGAGGTTACAAATCAGAAAGGAAGAAGTC
Source organism: Pachyuromys duprasi (assembly GCA_028658305.1). Taxonomy (NCBI): domain Eukaryota; kingdom Metazoa; phylum Chordata; class Mammalia; order Rodentia; family Muridae; genus Pachyuromys; species Pachyuromys duprasi. The sequence continues at coordinate 28,450,373 of CM053752.1, read as the reverse complement.
AAAGTTCCACTATTCTCAGACAATATGATAGTGTATATGAGTGACCCCAAAATTCAACCAGATACAAGTAAGACTTAGGAACTAAATGCTGGATGGTTCCACATAAATGCTGTGTGGTTCTCATTCTATCACATGCAAAGCTAGACATGAATGGTGCCCAGGCCTAGAGTATGAAAAGGGCATGAAAAATAAATGAACAGGCTGAATGAATGGTTAATTATCATGTTGCAATTGTTGGCACAAAAGTGAAAGAAAATTTTCTGCACATGAATTAAGCTCTAATATTTTTGTGGGGTGGGGGGCAGAGAGGAGGAGGAGAGGGAACGACACAGAGAGAGAATGCTTGGGATAGATCATTTGTATTTACATTTTACTCACATTCCAAATTCTCATTCTCATTCTCCATAGTGCTGATATTAAAGATGTGTTCTATTTATTAATAGAACAATATTTTGAAGAAAATATATTTTCTCAAATCATTTTGAAAAAAAGGTTAGTGAATTATATTCCATATTCTTATTTGTACAAAATACATTCAGAGAGAGACAGAGAGAGACAGAGACTAGCTTGAGACCCCAAAGCTTAACCCAAGGGATACACTTCCTCCAACAAGGCTACATCTGTTCCCATAGGACCACATATCCTAATCCCTGTAAACTCGTACCACCCCCCGCAAATGACCAAGCATTCAAATCTATGAGCCTGTGAGGTCCATTCTTTTTTAAACCACACAAAATCTTACCATTTTTTGATGCTTTGGCAAACAATTCTCTCAAATTCCATTACATTTTTTGATCAAGATGAATAATTCACCCGAGTTTGCATTTTTACAATGGATTTAGCATTTCACTAGTACTTCTGCATGCACAGAGATGAAGATACTCACAGATCACACAGCTTCCTGCCTTTATTTATTCTTTATTCTTGACCTGTTGTAATTCACTCTTTCTTGCTGTATCTATATCACAGGCCTCACTAAAGTGACAAGACTATGTTTCAGCTTTCTGATTTTCCATATTTTTTATTGCCAGGTATGAAGTTTACTGTTGTATTTTAGCAGCTGTCTCTTTAACAATATCCTGGTTATATGGCCTTGCCAGGCCAAGGAGGAAGAGGATCCAGGCAGTTCTGATGAGACTTAACAAGCAATAGGCAGATGGCAATGGTGGAGAACTTCCCTTTCAGTGGACTAGGAGAAGGGGATAGGGGAAAGAGGTAGGGAAAGTGAGAGTGGTGAGAGTTGAGGGAAGGGCTTCAATTGGGATATATAATGATTAAATTGTGAAGAAAAAAATAAAATTAAAATTAAAAAGAAAGAACATCCAAGTCTGTTACTTGATGAAAGCTTTTTATTATAAGTGTTTGCTATACTAAACATAAGCATTCACTGTCTTTTTGATATGCTGATGCTCTGTTTTTTGTTTTATTAATATGGTGAATGCTTACTTTTAATATTCTTATTAATTCCAGTTTTTGAAATAAACATTTTTCTTATTTCTGTACTTTTCATTCTGATATTAACACTTAGTGTTCATAAATGAGAGAGTCCTCTTAAATTTTACTCTTTTAAAGTCTCCCCATGTTTGGTGTGAATTTTCAAATCTTATAAAAGGGAAAATAAAACAATACAAAATAAAACAAAAAAAATCCCATGTTTTTTCTTTAAAATTTTGGGACAGGTTTTACTTTTTTTTTTCTTTTCTGAACTTTTCTATTAGTGGTCTCATCATCAAAGACCTATATCTAAGTGGCATACTAATGTTTTCTGTGAAGGAACTGGCAAGTGGGTGGTCAAAGCTTAACAGAAGATTAGCAGAAGACCAGAGATATGCATGTACCTGAAAGACTGGAATTCCAGAGCTTAAACTAGTCTGAAGAGATGGTCTTCCCTGAGTCCGCAGGCCATGTACTATCCCATAAAAAGCAAACTCCCAGCACTTTGAAGATTTCCATGATTGTGAGGGGCTCTGGTATAAGCATATTTCTGGGACATTTACTTGATTAATGATTGATGAGAGAGGGCCAGACCACTTTCTTTTTTGTGAGCTGTGATTCTGTGTCTGCCTTCCGGTTCTTATATTTTGTTCCTTCTCTGTCTTCCCTAGATGATGCACTAAAACCCCTAAAAGTTGTTTTTTTTTTTTTTTTGACATAGTGCTTATTCCATCAACAGAAAAACCAACTGGAACAAGAACCTAATTAAAATCTATGGTTTGTATATTTTGTTCCCCTTAATGACATTCCTTGTTCAATGTTGTGTCTGATTTAACATCCCTAGTCTATCAGGTGCCCATTTAGAATGTAAAAACTTAACAGAGGAGTAGCTTCCATCAAGCATAAGGATAGGAAAGACTTCAGGTAGATTGGCAAGGAAGCTTAGAGCAGAAGTTCCTCCACTGTATCTACTGGTGCTTTCACCACTATATTTGCAAAGTGTCTTCATTTGTGTTTCCTTTTTTTATGTTCCCATAAAACTTCATTAAAACATTATTAGTTTGGCACATGAAAGATAGAGTAACTTAAATCTGCATTCCTGGCCAAGCACACCCTGTTTGCCTATAGAATAATCTGCTAATCCTTGTCATCTCCGGTGAGAGAATTATTTTTTGTGTGTGTCCATACAGACAACACTACCTTTGGTGTTAGGACAGAACGCTGCTGCCAGGCAATTCCTGCCTCATTTATTTAAATATGTCTCAAAGCTCCACTTCAATCTATTGTTTGGTATTTTGCCTGTTGTTTCCTTACTGTTTCTACCAGGAAAAGGTAAGATTCTGTGTTCTCATTACTCCCTTAGAGGTCTGAAGCCTTAAATGTGCTGCCCTGAGAATTCTCTGCTACGTGTGATTGTATTGAGGCAGGTGAGTTTCTCACATCATCTTAACCAGGGAAACAGACAGCTATTGCTCTGTGGTTTTTTAATAAATTTTGGAATGATAAGAAAGGATTCTGAATGGAAAGGCTTTGCTCATTTTTTTCTCCACTCTGCAACAATACTGTGAATAGGGTATTGTGCCATTTGCCTATCTAAGAATGTGTGAACTTCTGTGAACAGAAGTAAGAATCATGGGAGTATCAAAAAAGGAGACGTGCACACAGTGAGAAAATTGGTGACACAGCAGCTTATCTTGTTAGGTAACTGTGTGTGGATACTGAAACAGGTAACATTCCTGTCCAGCATCTCTATATTTTTCTGAGTCTTTAAGTATAGGGACAGATGCAGCTACATAGACCCAATCTTATCTTCAATAATCCTTTAAAAATACTTGAAAATGAGGCATGCTTAAAGTAAGCTAAAATGCAGAATGAAAGAAATTGAATTGGAATATTTCATAATGTACCAGAAAGCACATGGGAGAAACTGATTCAGTTGAAGCTGAATTTCCATGAGTATACGTGGGGGGTGGGGAGAAAGAAAACATTCTTGTTTGCATCTTTGATTTGTCTAGGTAAGAATGGTGCACAGGTGCTAGATAAACTAGAACTTGCTTCTATTACCCAGTGAACTGAGGATAACATACCTGGCTTCAGTAACTACAGAATGACAAAGATGCTAACAGATCCCAGAGTCAATCTTCATTTAATCTGGTACTACAAAGCAGATGCCATAATGCTTATGTTTTTCCAGTAATCACAGATCCAAAATTACCCATCAACAGTATTCTTAAATAAGTACTATTCAGGAAATGTTTCTACGTGGCTAGTGACACATGAGGTTTGACTTTTATAACCCTGTCTTTATTTAAGAAAATAGAGACACCTGTAGGAAAGTGGTCATTGAACTGGTGTGTATATAGGAGCCAGGGATTGTGTACTGTACAGCTCTGCCACCTTCTGGATCCGTTATTATATATGCCACTCAAACCTTATCCTTTATTTTGTTCATATGTGGTTATACACAGGTATTATTTGACTGATGATATATATTATTATACACCTATTACATATTTCTACAAGCAATGGTGTAATATATTTTAAAATATTTTATAAACTACTAAATAGACATTTGTATTAGTCCTTGTGACAAATAGTAGTTTAAAACTCATAGATCAGATAAAATACATACAAAATCATATTTATTATCAACTTCACTTTCTTCAAGTTTTTTGGGGGGGTGTCTTCTTTAATTTAGATTTAATATGTGTTTGTGTGTATGTGTACCCATGCAGGCACAAGTATCTCAAGATGTATGCAGAGGTCAGAAAAAACTTGCAGGAATCAGTTCTATCCTTTCAGTATATGAATTCTGGGATCCCACTCAGGTCCTCAGGTCCGCCAGCCTTGGTGACAATTGTCTTTACCTACTGAACCATCTCACCAGCTTATCTGGCAGATTCTTTTTTAACCTCCTTATGTATGTATACATTCTTATACACTCACACATTAGACATTGTCTGACTTAGACTATGTTGCATAATGTTGGATTTAAACTCTTTCCAATATTGTGTTAATGTATATCAAAACTTTAGCTCTGGTTTTCTAAATCATTAACTGATAACACAAGTTTCCTGCACAAAGACTGTTTCTTACGTCTTTGACACATTAAGTGACTTGTTGATACTGTGTATCCTTGCCCAGTAGCAATGAAGAGCTAGGTCATAGCAGCAATATTTTAATTGTGTTTCATATTTCTTTGTGATGCTCAGGCATTTTGCCTTCAGTGTTTGGGAATAAAGTAGCTTTCCCACGGCTATTCAAAGCCTTGGTAACTCTTAAGTTCAGCTTGTAAGACAGTACAGATTTCATTCATAGATTCACCAATGCATATACCCTGGAAAAAAATGATCTTCTGCAAACATTCTGATGACAAGGTACCAACCAGAGACAACTGTGTATCCCAAAGCCCAAGGTATTTATTCAAATAGGCTTCCTAAATTACCCTACATTGTGTTTTCCAGAGATCACAGTAGAGAAATTCACCATGTGTTTTCTGTGTCTTCCTGTATCATCACTGAACTTGGTGCTTCCATATGAGATCTTTCCAGGAATGCCTTGTAAACCCTGTAAGTAACTATGATTAAAAACAAATAGTTTTCAGTGGAAATTAACACTTTTAATCTTGATCAAACCATATTTCAACAATAATGTAAGGGTGATGTTTCTCACAAAGTTTTAAATATCCTTGTCTAAATCCTAGCAAATATAAACATCAGTCTAAATAACCAAAAACTATAGCCAAGTTGGATTCAAACATGAGGAAGACAATGCTGCAGGTGAGAGTTCACAGAGCTCGGCAAGATTGTTCACAAGGGCAATCTGAAGGGTTTACACAGAGTCAGAGAAGTCTTCCTAGAGAAGCTGCCATACTGCAGGAGTGAAAGCACAGTTGGACATGACTACTTGTTCTTGCTTATATTTCTCTTGCTATGCAAAAGCTACTCCAGGGAGTGATGGGTTTGTTTCAGCTTTCAGGTTATGGTCCATCACTGAAGAAAGCCACAGCAAGAACGCAAGCAGAAAGCTGTAAGAGAAACCGTGGCTGAATGCTGTTTACCAGCTTGCTCACATATTCATGCTTAGCTAGCTTTCTGCCTAAGAGATGCTGCTGCCTACTGGGAACTGGACATTCCTACATCAATTAACAATGAAGCCAGGCTCCCACAGACATGCACACAGGGCAATCTGATCTAGGTAGTTCCTCAATGGAAAGTTTTCTCAGATCACTCTAGGTTCTGTCATGTTGACACGTGGGATTAACCAGGAACCACCTGTGGTGAGGGAAAGCTGTTTTAAAAAGTGGGAAGTAGAATATACTCTAGAAAGGAAGACTATTAGGGCTGTGAGGCTTGAGAAAGAAAGATGGAGATCTTCTTATAAACACTGGTAGGTCAAATGTTAAGCAGTTTAAAGCATACCCTGCTCTTACTAGGACTGGATTTCAACTTCAGCTCCCAGCTTCAGGTTCAATAGTCATTTAAAACTTTGTAGCATTTTGGTGTCTTGCCTGATTCTGAGAAGTGACGGTGCTTACCTTTTCAAGAATGTTAGTGTTATTAAGCAACAAAAAACTGGTACTTTACCAGTTTATATGTTTATGACTTCTACTTTAGTACTACTACTACTTCTATACTGCTTTAAATGCTGAAGATGAAATACAAACCCTTGCACACACACGAGGAAAATGCTCTCCTACTGAGCAATATCCACAATACTTAATACTATTACTCTTGAGCTGTGTGCATGTTTGCTAGAAATTAGCATCACATCCTAAATTTGACTGGAAGCCCCTGAGATATATTAACCAAACACATTTTACAGGACGGGATTTCCATCTTAGCAATAAATTTAATCAATCCAGGATATAGTGTGGAGAGATTCTGGAAGACTTATTGAGATGGATTTGGGGCTGTGAGTAGCTGTCCAAGATGGGTAGAATGAGTGCTGGTGTCAAGACTTTGCCAGGGAGAGAGAAGGTGTAAGACAGACAGTAAGAAGGACAGTGAGAAAAGACAGCCAACAGGCTCTGCCACCTGATTTAGTGTGAAGATTGTGGGAGAAATGCTGCCCTAGGAGGCAGTAAATTACCTGCAAAGAATGAACATGCCTAGAAGACAATTCTTTATTACTGTAAGCATCACTCTGGAGTAACAGCTTTGTAAATCATGGAACAGATTCCTTCAGGAGTCTGGAGTCATGGAGTATGACCAGTAACACTTGGCCATCCTTTATACCTGCATAGAAACTTTGAAAAGTGTTTCTTAGAGGCTTGGCTTTTGGCTAGGGGGTATATAAAAAATAATGAAGAAAGGACATGTTATGATTTTGATAACTGGCAAATATCAGCAATGTATATATGTAGGCATGTATATTGACCATTGTAATAGTCCTCTGAAGTGAGAAATAAAAGAATATTAGATACACATACACATTTGGGTGCATTCCATGTCAACCCTTTCTCTTATATCATCCTAGCTTTGGGAACCATCTTAAATTCCAATGACAACTTATTATCTGAGTGATATATAGAGTGATTAATCCAATTTAATTTGATTCAATCTTCTCACTTTTCAGTGGATATTCTTACGGGATTCTAAGTTGTTATGGTTTGGCCTTCCCTTCATCACACAGAGGTAGAATTAGAACCAAGCACACACATATCAATGTTGTGGCTTCCAAATTATTCTGCTAATGTTGTCTCCTCTCTTCATTGTTGCTAATAGTATTTATGTCCTTCTATCCACACTTCCTAAAATACCCAATAACCACAAAAAAATTAAGGTAACTTCCAAGTGAAAGAAGAGTCAGGGAAGGTGGGATTGGGAGGAGACAAGGGAGGGAGCCTCAGCTGGGATACAAATCGAATACACTGTACTAAATAATAATAATATACATTATTAAAAAGTGTTTTTGATGTTATTTCTGTCACAAGTGTGTACTAAAACTGCTCACTTCCATAAAAGAAAATGAATAAAAGATCATTCTAACATAAACAGCAAGTACAGCTCTCAGACACAGCTAAGAAAAAGAATATCACACTTATAGTCTCCTCCTGTCTCAATTCCTTCAACATTTAACTTCGTTTAAGAGGATTCTGAACCCTCCCCCTTCCCTACACACAACATGCACACACACACACACATTGCACATACATAACAAAGGAATCACAGTTTCTCCTCTGGAAATATTGAGATAAGGGACGTTAGGGAGAAATTCCCTCCATACATGTTTTTGTGGCTGAGCAGTCCCCAAGGTACTGTTGAACAACCATCACTCTCATATTTCCAGCTGCACTACATCTCTGCTGCCTTGCTCAACCAGGTATCAGTGTTTCCAAGACTAATAGCAGCTGTCCCTGTTCTTTGATTTCTGTCACTGGGAAACCCTTAACCCTTTCTTCATTGGCACACATTTAAAAAACAATTATTACAACCAGACTTTGGATACCCAGGTAGGGGTGTTTTGTGTCTTGGCCAGAACTAACAGGTATAGATGGCAAAACCAAAGACCCCACTAAGATTGGTTGAGCAAATCCTGACATGTTACAGTAGAAACCCTGTTATAAGCCTCCAAATTCTGCTAGTTTTGGACAATTCATGAGTAATGAATCTAGTCTTCACGTTAGAATAGTTAAACCTATTTTGGTGGTTGAATGTCTCTGTGGGAATTCTAAGGCAGAAGGGTAACCTGGATAGCATCTAGAATGACTAAGAGATTTGTAAGGTGATGATTCTGGGCACTAATTCTAGAATCAGCTACAAGGTCTTCACCCTTGCCACCAGTCCATGTCAAGACAGCTATTAGATTAAGCACTGAATAACGAGAACAAGAGCACACTGTTCCACTGTGGCTCTGGATCTGAGATGAGTGTGACAAGGGAAAGCCTCACATTTCCGTGACACTGCTTTCAAACATATTGCAGGACTATTGTCTGACTTTGCATTCCCAAAGAAAAGATATCAAAAATAGAGAATAAAATAATTTTAAATATATCAAAAATGGTTGCTAAAATCATCTTCAGGAACTCTCTTGTTGTTCATGGGGAAGAATGGAAGTTCTTATTTCATTTTTTCCTAAATGCAGTTTCTTGAACTTAAAGTGATGAGTGTTTGAGGTTGGAGTTGTAGAGGGAGTAGGAAACTGCTGAGAGTGAATGAATACTAATCTAAATGCCATGCAAGCATGCAACTGTAAACACAGACAACGCCAATACATGACAACCAAAAGGAAATGTTTACAGAACAGGACCGAGGGTCATTCCAAGGAAGCCAATTTTCCCAAACACACAGAAATCTTTTGAGAATACCTAGGTCAGCTTGTTTGTTTTTCTTCTGCGGCTGTTGTGTTTGTTTTTATGTAAACTCAGTTAATTTGTAAATTCTACAAAGAGATTCAGGAGAAAATGAATATTTTACTATGGCATGCAAAATGTGAACATCAAAAGTACGACAGAAAAATAATCTAATATGGCATGAAGCCCTTGTCTATGAAATCCTTTCATTAAATCCACAATTTCAACCATTTTTCCTAACAGAAAATACAATAGTATACTTTGACTCATTATCAATATCATCACCATCACCATCAGTCATTGCCACCATCATCACCACCATAATCATCTTCCCATTAGGAAGGATTACTACATTCATGGTAATATTTCATTATCTGATAGGCAAGAGCATTTCCAAATGGGTACCATCTTTGCCAATTTACAATGGAAAGCTGAAGAGCTATCATTGCTAGTGAGTTGACCAAGCTGAGCTGCTGTGGAAAGTGAAAAACAAAACAAACAAATAAATAAATAATACCCTTTATGTTTACTATATTTTTTTACTTTTTAACCCTTGGCTTATAAAAGATAAAATAATTTATCTTAAAATCGTATAAACAAATTACTTTTAAATTATGAGAAAATCTATACTAGTCAAAATCAGAAGAAAAATGTTTTCCACCTTTTCTATTTTACACTCTTTCCTTACACATCTAGAATTCTAATTCTTGGGGATATAGAGGAAGATAGACTTAGATCCCCCTTTGGTTTTACACACATATTTATCCCAGTGAGGAGAGACTATGGCACAGATATCATGTAACTTTGAAATTAACAGATAAGTGACAAAGAAGAAATAGATACAGATAAGCTGTGCATGAGTTTTCTGCTTCAAATGACATAACATGGGGGAGCAATAGAAAAGGATACTGAAAACAAAAGAGATTGAACGTACTCGCTGAGATGGCTCTCCATTTGTTTATATTAAATGCTTTTGAACTGTAAAAACATTTTTTCTTTATATTTATTCTTTTCTCATACAATACGTCTCTACTGCAGCCTCTTTTCTCTCCATCCCTCCCAGTCCACTCCCACTGGATCTAGGTCCACTGTTCCTCTGTTTTCCTTCAGAAAAAAATAAACAAACAACAACAACAACGACAAAAACACCTCCCAATGATATCTACTGAATGCAGCATAACATGATCCAACAGTAAACACAAGCCCTCATATCAAGGCTGGATGAAACATTTCAGTAGGAGAAAAAAGGCTCTCATGAGCCATTAAAAGAGACAAACACCACAACTGTGGTTGCTAAATCAGATGTGATTCTGCCTATAGCTTCAGCTTGAAAAAAGTCACTGCAACAAGAATAACAACAAAAAGTTTCTTGGAGCAAAGTGAAAAAAAAATACATTTCTCTGCCAAGACACAGGAAGAAGTTGAAGAGAGGGAACAGGACAAGAGCTTACCATCAACAAACTCTGAAAGACCCTACCCACCAGAGGATGGAGGCAGAGGCTAAGACTTACAGCCAAAATTTGAGGAGAGTACAGGGAGTTTTATAGAAGATTTGGGGGTGGTTAAAGAACTGTAGGGGACAGGAGCTCCCACAAGAAGACCAACAGAGCCAATTAATATGGGCCTGGCAGGGGGGCATCTGGAGTCTGATGCACTAACCAAAAACCATGCACAGAGAGGACCTGCATCCCCGCTCAGAAGTAGCAGATAGGCAACTCACTCTCCATGTGAGTTTCCCTAGTAAGGAGAGCAGGGCCTGTCTGTTCTGCCTACTCTTACTCCTGGATCACTTCCCCCTGGATGGGCAGTCTTACCAGGCCATAGAAGAAGAGAATGCAAGCAGTTCTGATGAGACTTGATAGGGTCAGGTCAGTTGGTACCAGAGAAGTGTTTCCCCTTTGAGGACTAGGGAAGGAGAATATAGGGAGGGAGGGGAGGAAGGGAAAATCAGACTGTAATGAGACTGGGGTAGGGATGGGGATCTACTATCAGGAGGTGAAGTGAATGAATTAAAAAATAATAAATAAAAGAAAAGAATTTGAAGTTTCAGCGTATATACTTAATGGACACTCGGAACAGTAGTGGCGTGGTGTCAACTGTCGCTGTTTGAGGTTCTCAGTGAATCTCCACTCAGTTCTGCTGCTGCTGCTGTCATCAAGCTCTGTTACCAGCGGCTGAGAGAACAGTCTTTATGTCTCCCAATGTAACTGTAAATCTACGTTCTTCCTTAAGTCCCTAGTTTACATCTGATATTTGGTACAGGCAACTTTGTATGTTGCTGTTTTTCTATAATCCTCACTCCTTTTCTTTTATGCAATGCTCTTTTCTGAACTAACTTTTTTAAAATTTTAATTTTTAAATATTAATCACAGGTTATTTACTTTGTATCCCAGCCATATCCCCCTTCCTTATTTCCTCCCAATCCCACCTCAACCCCCCTCATCTCCTCCCTGTCCCTTTCCAAGTCCACCAATAGGGGGGGACTTCCTTCCCTTCCATCTGACCCTAGTTTATCAGGTATCTTCAGGATTGGCTACAATGTCCTCCTTTGTGGCCTAGCAAAGCTGTCCCTCCCTTGGAGCAGGTGGGAGGTAAAGGAGCCAGTCATTGAGTTTACGTAAGAAATAGTACCTGTTCCCCTTACTTGGATACCCACTTGGAAATTGAGCTTCCATGGGCTATATCCAAGCAGAGGTTCTAGGTTATATCCATACATGATCCTTGGTTGGAGAAACATTCTCTTCGAGGACCCCTATGCCCTGATATATTTTGTCCTTGTGGAGCTCCTATCCTATCCTGGTCATACTAACTCTCCCTTTTATCATATGATTCCCTGCACTCTACTGACGTTTTGGTTAGGAATCTCAGCATCTGCTTTGATAAGCTGCTAGGTAGAATCTTTCAGATTCTCTGCGATAGGCTCCTGTCCTGTTTTTTGTTTTCTCCTACTTCCCATGTCCATCTGATTTGTCTTTCTAAGTGAGAATTGATCATCTTACTCCGGGTCCTCTTTCTTGTTTATCTTCTTTAGCTGCACATATTTTTAGTATATTTATCCTATCTTATAGGAATATATAAGTGAGTATATACCATGTGTGTTTTTCTGCTCCTGGGATACCTCACTCAGGATGATCTTTTCTAGATCCCACCATTTGCCTGCAAATTTCATGATTTCCTTGTTTTTAATTGCTGAGTAGTATTCCATTGTGTAAAAGTACCACAATTTCTGTATCCATTCCTCTGTTGATGGACATCTGGGTTGTTTCCAGGTTCTGGATATTATGAATAAAGCTGTTACAAACTATCTTTACTCTGAAGTTTACTTTATGAGATATTTTCAATCCACACGTTCCACACATTCACCCCAATGATATCTCTGTTTGTGGTATATTGCAGTGCATTTGCACTGGACATAATTTTTGTTAAAATTTTTTATCTCTTTACTATAGTAATTGTTTTGGGGTTTCTTTTATCTTGTCACTTGTGAATTACATAAGAATTTCTCAGCTTTAGCTATTTTTTTTCTTTGTGTTTGTTCTCAGCATTCACACACATGTATTATATGTATATATATGTATACATATAAATGAAATAAAACACATACACATATAAAGGTGTGTGTGTGTGAAATTTATCAAACTCTATTAGTACATTTGAGTTTCAATAAATTACCAAAATCCTCAATATTTATGTTCCTTGCCCTGTCCCTGAGTTGTGTAACTTTTTAAATATTTTCTGTGCCTATAGAAAAGCTGCTTCACACATAGTTTGATTGTTGTTTCACCTACCAAAGCAAATGGCAAGGACGGTGATGGGAATCTCAGTTATAGTTACTGACGTTTTGCTTAAGTGTTCTTGCTCATTCTTTCTCCTTACATACCATCTTTTCACCATTCTTACCAGTCACGTCATTTAAGACAGATTTTATTCATGGTCTTCTCTCTTAGCATGGCTGGAGCTGTTCTCTGTTCTGGGTATGTTATTCTACTTGGTGTGGCTTTCTTGGTTTATGAGTTTTTTTCACTTAGCACCCGAGTCAAAGCTTCCTGTTCACTCATTGGTTTTATGTGTGCTTGTAATTGCTTGCTGAAGCATTTTTATGGTGAGTTATTTAAAGTCTTTTCAGACAGACCTAGCGTATCTGTCATTTTGGCATTGGCATCCCATTATTATCTCTCTTTTTTAAAATTTCAGTTAGAGATCCTTTTTTATTCTTATTATAATAAATGATTTTCCTTTGCAAATAAGATGTCCATTATTTCCTGACATTCGTGATCTTATTTAATCCTGCTGTTTCCACTGTCTCTCTGTGACTTCTGCAGTGACACAGCAAGGATTTGAATGTCACTGTATTACTGCAGATGGATAGAGAAGTCTAAGATCCTATCTCAGGCTCCACCAATACTCAATAGTTTGCCTCTTCCTTACTGCTCTGAGGCAGGGGGAAGATTCTGTTATAGAACAGCAGAAATGAGTGGCCAGTGCCACACTCAGCCTTTTTGGAAAACTCACTGACAGTTGGAAGGTTATAACTCCCACAGGGCCCTTGCTAATATGTGTGGTGGAAATCGCAGGCTTTCTGTGGAATCCAAGTGCAGAAGATAAGTCAAGCTTTATTATATCTCAAATACACACAGGAGGCAAGAGAGAGTCCTGGGGAATTCAGCAGTAGGATGCTGCCCCTTAGGTCACATTGTCTAAAACTGCTGTCATGTTCTTCCTCTATCATCTTGGACCAGAAGCTCTTTACCTTCTCTATTCCATTCAGGTTATTTTTTTCATTTTCCTCAGTTTTTCTTCTCTTTAATTCTGAAATACTTATTAAAAGGTTAAGCTTATGCAGTAATGAAAATTAGGGTTGACCACTCCACCTAAATGAACAGTATGAAATTAAAAAGCAGGAACTTTCTTCTGAGAAACAAACTACAAGGGGTAAATATTAACACATTCACCCTTGGAACACCCTATATGGGAAAGGGAATACACACAGCATTGTAACAGAGGAGCTTAAAGCATGGGGAGAAACACTTAGGCAGGAAAGAACACAGAATACTAAACTGCAGCCTGCATCCAGCACTTGCAAAAAAAAAAAAAGATGGAGAGGATGCATGCTAAAGAAAGTATCTGGGAAAGGTGGCAGGGCCAGATCCATCTTGGTTGCCTTGGATCCTGTGCTTCAAACAGACATGTCAGTTTATTTCTGTATTATTTAGCAGAATATTAAGAAACAAACGTCTGCGTTTTTTCTTTTATCCCTAGCCTTTCAACTCCATTACCTGGTGGATAGAGCAAGGGAAAAGAAATGACAGAAGAGATGAACACACATATTTCACCTTTGGGAGCAGCATTTTTGGTAGAGATGGATAATCTGCACTACATTGTTTTATTTTTTTTCTGTGAAGAAGTTTGCTGGCTACACTACACACTTAAAAAGCCTGAGTGTTAACTGACAGGATTGGTGGACTCTTTCCCTTCCATAACCTATCTTTCTGTTTTATTTGGATAGTACAGTTCAAGTGTCCTTTCTCTCCAGAAGTGATGATACAGCCTTAGCTTCCCCCTTAGACTTCACTCTAGTAGTTTTTAAAAAATCTCTTTGGCTCCTGCCTTTTATGCAAGGACTCCAAAGAACAGTCTGCTAAGCATCTTGGTTTTATGTCTTTTATTACCCCATACTGCAGTCTTAAAAATTCTTTGTCTTTAACATTTCCAGAACAATCCACAGATATTAGCTAACCAATTAATTTCTCAACCCCAGGAGTTTGGGTCACTGAAATTATTTCTGCTTCACACATGAACAAGCAGAATGGGCAAGGTGAAGGGATTTGCTTGTGTCTGCAGAACAGAGCTTAGAACCTGTGTGTCCTTCACAGAATCACAATTCCCAACTGCTTACCACCCTGATGCTCTGTTCTTGAGAAGCAATGAGTAGAAAAAAGGTGTAAAAGGATCAGGGAAATACAGAGAACAATGTCTTGTCCTTGGACAAGATAGACCACTCTCTGGAGCTTAGTCCTGCTCTGTATATGTTTATATTTTGGGGATTGTTTCCTGGCTTTTGAGTGGCAGGAGAGATATATCTTTGTAATAATAAAATTACTGACTCATGATACGCCTTCAATAATAAAGTCTTTGTCTGGAAAATGGAAACTGCTAGACTATAGTACTGGCCATTGGGGGCTGAGGCAAGATGAATGCCATGAGGCCAAGTTTAGCCTGATTACACAATGGCTTCTAGACAGTCCAAGGAAACAAAGTTAGTCACTTTCACAAATAAAACAAACAACAGAAAGGGAGGGAGGAGGAAGAAAGAGACTGAAAACTGAGCCTGAGAGACAGGTTACTTCACTAAGTGTGTGCCCTGTGAGTGTGAGGACACATGCCTTTGATTTCAAGAAACAGCTGGATACAGCTTTTGACATCCCTTACAGTATCAGGGCAAACTCCCTGATACTCTCCTTACACTCTTTCTTTCCCTCTTTGTCAATGTTCCCTGAGCCTTAAGTGCAAGAGACATTTTATAGATGTATCCACTTTGAAGGGACTCCCCAACTCTGCACTTAGATAGGTTCTGATTTCTTAATGGTCTCCATTTGTTTCAAAGAAAAGTTCTCCCCATGACAGGTGAGGACTACAGTTGTCTGTGTCTGCAAAGATGGATATTTAGAATGCAGTAAGAAATTGTGGTGGTTTAATACAGAGTATAAGACTATAAAGTCTGGCCAGCATGGCTGCCTAAACATGAGGTGAACAAAGACAGCAATAGGCATGGTAAAATGGATGGGGAAAAGACCACAAGGCCTCAACCCTGCACAAAGAACTACAGGCAACTGAAGAATTCTCAGAGTGGAAAAAATGTTTTCCACAGGGAAGAGAATACTAATGTGTTATTCAGTACTAAATGATGATCCCTGAAATTTAAATTATATATATATATGTATATATATATGTGTGTGTGTATATATATATACATATATATGTATATATGTGTATGTATGTATATATATGTATATATGTATATATGTATATACATATATATATACATATACACACACACACATACAACATTATACAGACAAAGCAAATTGCATTTAGAGCTATATATGTATTTATACATATGTAACAACAATTAATTAAAAGGACTCTATAAAATTTAAGGATAACAAATAGAATAGGGGAGGGTTTCCATGGAAGAAAGGGAAGGGGAAATGACATAATTAAATGAAATCTCAAAAATAAAAGAAACAATTAAAACATTAAAAACCAGATAAAGAACACACACCACAAAAAAAAGAAAAAGAAAAGAAAAAACAGGTAGAATGGGTGGCATGCTTCTAATCCCAGTGCTGTGGAAGCGAAGCCGAGAGGTAGGCCTCCAGCACTCACTGTCCAGCCTAACCTTGTCAATAAGTTTTAGGCCTGTAACATAAGGCTGTCCCCCAAATAAGGTGGTCTGATCCTGATGAAGACCAGAGGTTGGACTAGGACCTCTTAATGAACCCAGGTGGACATGTGCACCTGCATACACACACACACACACACATACAAAGAGAGAGAAAGAGAGAGGAGAAAGACTTAGAAATGCAGGCTTCCTTCTTCCCCTCTCCCTGATTAATCCATGGTGTGAAGAATTTGTTAGACTTACTCATATGTTTTATGTGGCTCTATGAAGGATAACTGCCTAAGTAAGTTCTCATAACTTATAAAAGCCTGGAATACTTTGCTTTATAAAGCCTTTGTTCTCGAAACAGTTAAAACAAACAAAACAAAACAAAAACAATAAACACCAGGGGTGGGGTAGGGAGAACTTAGCAGAATTTATCAAGGAGGGTAGTAAGTAAGGGTGAACTAATTACAACAGATGCTGGTTCAAGGAAGGCATTGGATTCTTCTCTATTTGAACACACACGCACACACACACACACACACATACACACACACACTCACTTACAGGAAGGGCACTTATAATTTCCCTCAAGGGGCCAATGACAGAGGTCATCATGTGTTGAAAGTAGAAAAAAATGCATGTGATTTGAGGAAATTTAACAGCGGATAACCTGAGAGTCTAAAAGACTGATTGAAATTAGCTTCAAGAATAGACATTTTCTGTATAAATAATAAATGCTACACAGAATGTTTTTTTGAGGGGGACAATGTTTTTATTGCTTGCCCAGATATATTGTACATTCTACTGGTACTTAGTTTAGGTCTTTGTTGTAATAGATTTCTGTTAAACATTGAGTAGACATGGGGATAATTTCCTTAAAACAATATAAGCAAAAAATGTGACCCCATAGGGCACAGAGGGTTCAAATATCTTACAATCTAGATAAACTACCCTTTATATCCACCAACAGATTGATATTCTAATATGGAGATTAATTCAAGTCCATTAAAAGTCAATTTAATTACTTTTTATTCTGAAATACATTATTTTAAATTTTAATAGATGTTATGTTTATACATGTCTGTGTGTATGTGTGTGCAGACACTGGAAGAGTCCAGAAGAGAGTGTCAGATTCCCTGGAAATAGACTTACAAATGGTTGAGAGCTGCCTAAAAGGGCGCTAGTAGTGAAACCCCTATCTCCAACAAGAGCAGTATAAGCTCTTAGCCACTATATATCCAGTCCCCTGAATACATTCTTTATATTGAAATCTAGGGGATTACAATGTTGGTACCTAAACACTGAATGTGTTGACTTTATTGTTTCATTTTAATTCATTTTTTTAGGATGACTTTGCTGGCATCATTTCTCCTAAAGTACCATGTGGTATTTTCCCACAAGGCTTAGAAATGTGGTTCAGATGTATTGCGAGAGATCTGTGACATCCCATAGGAACCTAGTTTTTGGCACAGTTAAAGGGGCAAAGTTGCAGAATTAAAGTTTTACTTAAATAACAGAAAATAAAGTAGCAGAAAAATAGAAGCATGCATTGAAAAATCTTACATCCTAGGATGTCATTTTTTTTCTCTCTCCCGTGGCTTTTTGATGCATCACAGGGAATGTTCAAGAAGGCAGCAACAAACACTTTAAAAAAGGGATCAATCAAATCTCCCTGAAGAGATTATTCATGCAGTGTGTACACTCGTTCTTGAACATCTTAAACAGGAATACAGAAAAGCAGAGAGCAGGAAGAACTTATTACATAGACCTCATTCCTAGGGTATTGTGATTGTGTTTGTGTGTGTGTGTGTAGCGGTGAGGGGTGGAAGTTCTAAGGAAATTGTAAAATCTTTTCTAAGCGTATCACATGACGTGGGTGTGTTCTATCAAAATTAGTATCTCTTTACATCCTTACGTTGAATGCCATTAAAAGGTTCTGAATTGAACAGGACAAGGGTGACCTCTTAGACTGGTCAAAGGATAACAGTCATGCCCAAGGTGCACTTCAGAGCTGTTTACGTTTTGATGACAAATGAGTTCCCTGAAAAGGCTCACCAGAATTGCACCTCCTTGACCATAATGTCGCCACCCAAGTATGCTGTCTTCTTTCCCTGCAGATAGTGTTCTTTATACAAACTAAATTAGCTCTTTCTCTCATCCTTTCACTCCGCCTTCTCTGTCCTTTCATTATTACCTTGTATATGCTTCCACTCTAGCCAACACATTTTACTTACATTTTTCTGCTTGATAAACTTCAAGTTCTCTGCCTTTTCTTTTGGGTAATCCTACAATTTGATTGAAGGTTTTCTAATACTATGAACTTCATGTATAATTAAACATGTAAACGTCACTCTTCCACCTGCTCTCTTTTAGGCTTTATGACTGCACAGTGGCTATCGATATGGTCAAGTACATCACAAACGATGGTAATAAGAGTAGTAAGAATAGAAGGTCTGGTCCTTTTTAAAGGAAGGTTTGTATGTTGTGGAAATACCAGCCATGTTTAATATAAGAAATATTGAAAAATTACATCACAGTGACTCAGGAACGAATAATGCACCTGATGGTTTCAGCAGCCACATAGAAGTTAGCATTGCTCGTCAGTGCTGTGACTAGCTTGTACTGAGAAAATTCAGCCTAAGTAGTACAGCTGTACTAGGCATAAAATAACTAACTTCTATGACATTGACTGAAATGTGTTTTTTAGTCAAAAACAAACGGCCATATTTGAGACTCCAACTGATTTTCGTTTTCTGATGATCACTTGCTGTATCTACTCTCTTCCTGTTTCACTAGAAAGCACAGCATCCAGGTAATGGTGTGCATAAGTATTAGGCTCCAAGGCAACAGACTTGACACATTTGGGATAGTATGTGAACTGAGTGAGTAGTAAATGACTTGAGATGGGCAGACTGTGGCTTGAAAGAGGTACTCAAAAATTGATCTGAGAAAGCCTTGGATAAGAGGAGACAGTATCTCCAGTCTGTGTTATCCTGTTCATGATGTTTAGTTACATAAGAAATTAATGAAACAAAACTCCTAAAATCTGAATTGAGAACACATAGAATTTCATGTCAAAATCACTAGATCTTAGAAATCAATTGCCTAGAGACAGGAGATGAAGACAAATGGGCTGATGGATATGAAGCAGTCTTTCAATATAAATTGAAATTGGAGTACACAGAGAATGTAGGAACTACTAGGAACAAAGTGGGGGTTTCAATAACTTGGGTCAGAAAGCAGAGGTTATGAAGGGGAAAATTGTGTATCTGAAAAGTGGATTAGCTAAACTTCAAAATGGCACACGGAAAATTCTATTGTAGAAATTTACTAAAATATGTACATATACATGTATAAACATTTTAAGTGATGTTATGCCTATATGAGGGGAACAATGCCTGTCAAAGAAACTATAGGCTAGCAAAGAAAAAAGTTCAAAGCAAGAAACGGTTTTGTCTTTTTGAGCTTTTCTTCACTGACATACCATAGACCCCCTAAGTATTATACATTATTGCCACTGATGTTATCAGACAGTAATGGCAAGGCTGCATTGTTAATAATACCACATATTTGAGTTATAGAACATGTAGAAATCATGGTATCGATGTTATGATAGTAAGTACTCACTTTCTTTCATATTGTATATAAATATCATCCATAACCTGAAAACTATGTCTTGTACTATAAACTCAGACAAAACACATAGACCTCCAAGTCATAGACCATAGAAGACACTCTTTCACTAATATTTTGTTAAATGGGCATAGTAACCAACTGTTTCAGTTCTCATTTTTATGGCCACAGATTAGTGCATCTGTCAACCCTCATCAAATAACTTTTTTTTAACTAGATGACATCTAGTGCAATGTATAGAACATAAGAGACTCTACAGTGCTCAGTTCATAATGGGACACCTATATCATACACACACTCCAAAGATTCAAAGTTCATTGTGGAAGAAAGTGAAAAATATTGCAAGAACCAGAAGATAGACATCTGTAGTGAAGCAGTATTTGATGGAAATGACAGGAACTCACAGGAGCTAGTACTGTATTCATTAGACTTGTGTGTACTTCAAGACAGCCAAAATCCCTGTATGTATGAGGAGGAACTCATATGATCCCATCCATAAAGTTTTGGATCTCATTCTGGTTCCTTTTTAAATCCTTTCTCCTTCCCTTAAACCCATTCCCAAACACCCAAACACGATTTAACACCAGAGTTCCATGGCATTCCTTCTTTCTGTTTTTATAATGCCCATCCCAGATGCTAAAGGTAATTAACCAAAACTCCTATTATCAAATCTGGTACATCTCACTGTAGGTTGGTGCTTTGATAGCCCTAGAGGCCTCCACCCTCAGGTGCCAATCAGAAGTAGTACAGTCAGACACTAGTTACCAAATACCCAGGGTGACTAATTCAAAGAAACCATACTGAAACTAAATTAGAAGCTTTCCCTCTGCAAGATAGCCTTTATAATGTCAGAATTTGCCATGCAGCTAGCATGGGGAGAAAAGCCAGCAATGATGGCATTTCCCAGCTGTAAAAGGAACATTTATTCATCTGCTTTGATTGTTTTCTGGGAGGCTTACTGCTACCTTCTGCTAACCTAGTCCTACTCCTTGAAGCTTCTAGCCTCCATGCAACCTAACCTATGCCTATATGTTTTCAGCCTCTGAGGTTTACTGCTTCATAAGCTCACAGTCTTTTGCTCTTTCTGAGCTCATGGGTGGATGGTTCAACTCAGCTGTTCTGGCTCAAACTAGTCTCCCAGCTAACTTATTTAATCTGAATTTTCTCTCAGCCTCTGAATTGGTCTTCTTGGCCTCTAACTCCAGAAAACTTTTCTAATCTTCTAGCTTCTTGGCTACTTCTTATTTTCTAGCTTATTTGGCCTTCAAGTGAGTTTCTCTCTCTCTCTCTCTCTCTCTGTCTCTGTCTCTCTCTGCAATCTCTCTATTACTCTTCCAGTAAAACTGTTCCCACTGTCTGTCTGTCTCAGTCTTTCTCTCTTCATTGTCCCTTAAGTAACTTCCCTTTCCTCACTCTTCTCGTGAGAATTGGACAAATCCTGTTCTGTAACCTATTTCTCTGATTTGTCACTTTTTCTGCCATTCAATTAAACATCACTTTCAAACACAGCTTCTTTCTACAAACTAACTTTACTTTCATTGTTTCAGGTTAAAGGTGTATTCCATCACGTCTGGACCTAAGCCTTTCTTGACTGAAATTTGTGCTATACCAGGCTGGCCTCAGATGTGCTTGCCTCTGTCTACTGGATCAAAGGCGTGCTTATATTATAGCAAGATCACACAGACCTAGAGGGTCTTTGGATATGATCTCTTGCCAGAGCAACCATGTTCTGAATTAAAATTCCTCTACACCCAGTTGTAGACCTACATGCTAGGATACCAGCTTACATAGAGTGGGTGCTCATTGGCACAACTGTTACTTGAATAACCAACTGATTTCGGGTTGAATCTGAGGCACTCTTCATAGGAGGGAGGTCATGCCTTGTACTGTGAACCTGAATAAAAGCCCACTGATAGAAATGACAAAACCAATAAGAGTGAACTTTGCCTTATGAATTGCTACATAGACATGTTGTCCACCTGCTTCTAAAATTCTTATTTTTTGTGTGCTGATTACGTAGTGCCATTTTCACCTTTAATCAAAGAAGCTTTTTTTAAATATTATTTTGCAGGGAATGGTGATAAATACAGAGAGACATCACTAATCAAATTTCTGATGACAATCAACTGTTCAGTTCTCAGTCTTAAAACAGGACACACATGTCACCTCTCCCAAAGAAGAGGGAGTAGAAAGAAAATAAGAGTCAGATGATAGGAGGGCCTTGAACTGCTGTCTTATAGGCATGACTTTGTGGTAGTATTGATAAATTCACAACAGCTTCACTTGCCTGTATGGAGCTTGCACAAGTCTCAGCCAGTAAATATTAAGCCAAAGATGGTGGAGAATCTCTGCTACCCAATACTGGTGAGCTAAAAAAAAAAATCAAGAGCTGCTGAAGAAGAAATCATTGTCTTAAAAACTAGTGGTTGTGTCTAAAACAAGTGGTTTCATTTCTTTCTCCCAACCCTCTCTCACCTTCCACCCTTGCTCTCCCCACCATCTAATCACGTTTCTCATTCCCTTTCTCACCCTTCTCCTTCCCAGTTCTCTCTGTTCATGCACTTCAGATGTCTGTTTTATTACCCCTTCAGAGGGAGATTCATTTAACCTCCCTCAGGCTCTCCTTGTTGCTTAGCTTTTTTGTGTCTGTGGAGTGCAGAATGGTTATCCTGTAGTATGTGATTAATATTCACTTACAAGTGAGTACATACCATGTATGACTTTCTGGGTCTGGTTTACCTCACTCGGAATAATATTTCCTAGTTCTATTCAATTGCCTGCAAATTTTCATGATGGCCTTTTAAAAAAATAGCTGAGTAGAGTATTCCATTGTGTGTGAGGTAAGAGGACTGGGAAGAAGAAGGGAAACCAATTCAGGGAGCATCTCTGAGACAAGCTGGAGACCTGATAGGATATGGGGGTAACTCTAGTTGAGACTTGTAGTAGCAGGGAACTGAAATGGCTACCTTCTATAGCCAGGCAGGACTACCAGTGGAGGGAGAGCGCACTAAACCACCCACAAAACCTTCCACCCAAAATTTACACTGCAGGTGGACTAGGATAAAAATGGAGCTGAGATTGGGGGAAGGGCCAAAACAAAAATGACTAGCCAAACTTGTGACCCACCCCAAGGGAGAGAGCCAACCTCTGACACTATTAATGACATTCTGCTAGGCTTACAGACAGGAGACTAGCATAACTGACCTCTGAGATGTTCCACCCAGCACTGGATCGAAATAGGTGCTGAGACCCATAGTCAAACATTAGGCAGAGTTAGGAGAGTTTTGTGGAAGAGTCTGGGGAAGGAAAGAGGAACCCAGATGGGATAAGAGTGCCTCAAGAAGACAAGCTGAATCAAGTATCAAAGGACCATATGTATCTCAATGCAACAACAACAACAACAACACACACACACAAACACACAATGAAAGTGGAATAGGAACTTGGTTGAAGAGGGAGTTTGGTGAAAATGGAAGGCAAATAAAACACTAGAATGGCGAGTGTGCCGAGAATATGTTACATAAATGTATGAAATTTAAACAATTAATGCAACTTCAGGTTTTACAGTGACAAGTAAGAGCATCAAATAGTGAAAACAGTCATAAGAAGCATCATCTTACCATAGTTATGTCTCAGTGTTTTAATTTATTTTCTTTTACTGTCATAGAATGTCATGATCTCCTTGAGCAACTTGGGTAAAGAGTTTATTTCACTGAGTAGATTACATGTCATTGAGGGAAGCTGGGGCAGGAGGTATTCAAGGCAGGAACCTAAAGTCAGGAACTGAAGAAATGCTATGGAAGAATGCTTCTTACTAACGTTCTATCAGTGGCCCATGTAATTTTCTTCCTTATACAACTTATGACCAGCTGCCTAAGGAACTACCCACAATGGGCTGGGCCCTTCAGCATCAATAATGAATCAAAA
Source organism: Pachyuromys duprasi (assembly GCA_028658305.1). NCBI lineage: Eukaryota > Metazoa > Chordata > Mammalia > Rodentia > Muridae > Pachyuromys > Pachyuromys duprasi. Next base: position 28,426,698 of record CM053752.1, on the reverse strand, counting down.
AACGCCTTACAAACTTGCCTTCAAGCCAACCTGCCTGAAGCTTTTTTTTTTTCTAATTTTGAGTTTTCTCTTTCCAGATGACTCTGACATAAAGCCAGCACACAAAACAAAATACACACACCTAAAACCCATGTTGTCTTTAGTGTAGCACGCAAAGTATCAGTGGGCTGATTTCATTAACTTTAATGGTCGTTCTGTAGTGAGTGAAAGACCATGGTTTTCCATATTTATTTAAATTAAAACAGGATTATCATTCCATTTACCACTATTAGGTTGTGGGAAATTCTGCACAGGCTTTGCCAGGTCTACATCTGCATCTCTACCAGACTCTGCATTAAACGCTCTTATAGAATTCTGATATTGAGAGATTACACTTTGCATAAGAATGTTTTCTCAGGCAGCAATCTTATCACATATCCACACACTCTTTTCTATTTTACTGGTAAAAGGGAAAAAAATGTGGAAATGGACCAGAGTAAAAATTTAATGATATCTTTATGCCATGTTTTATGCTTGAGATTTATGGACATATTCTGTTTTAGTCTGGGCTATTTAGAGTATCAGAACCAAGAGAATGCATATATATTAAAAAATGATTGATTTGATTGGCTTAAATAACATGGTCTGAGCAGACCAATGATGGTTTTCTCACAGTGAAGAGGCTGAGAATTTAAGTCCTTTAGACTTTTATAACTTTATTCCACCTTTAAAATAAAGTGTTTATGAATAATACAGTGTTTCGGTTATTATTTACTTTCCAGGTTTGATCTACAGAATAGTCAACATAAACATCCACATGGGCACAGAAGAACCCTCAAGAGCCTCCATGCAAACCATAGCTCTGTTCTTTACCTACCAAGGGACCTTTACGTAAAACTATTATAATACATATACAACAAATACATATACATACACAACAAATGCACATTTTGAAGGTTGATCTTGTGAACTCAAAAGTTTTGTAAGTCTCCCTGGAGAAGAATCTCTGGACATGACTGCAAAGGTTAGAATAGTTGAGGTGAGAAAAGCAATCCTAAATGTGGGAAATGGCATTATGTGGGCAGCCTCACTAGACAGCTGTAATGTGATGAGGCTCTGGACTCCCATTTCTGTTATCTTGTCTTCTTTGCCTCAAAGGACTGTTTCTCCTCAAAGAGTGGGCTGGAATGAACATTTGCATGCTTAAGTTACATTTGTCAAGTAGTTTTATTACAGTAATGAGAAAGGCAATAACATAGAGATTTAAATCAGCACTTGGGGCCTTTGCTATGGGAAACATGATCATATGATTCTTGTTCCTAGGAAATAGTTTGTGAGAAGAAGGTTGAAGTATTTGAGACTTTTGGCTACTATCCTTCCTTGAAAGACTCCTACCCTGGTCCCCTACTAGCTACCCAGCCTCCATAGTTTCCCTAAGTGAAGCACACATATCTAAAGCTTACAAACTAACACCCACCTTTAAAAGAAAACATGCTACATTTGTCTTTTAGGGTCTGGCTTACCTCACTTATGATGATTGTTTCTAGCTCCATCTACTTACCTAAAAACTACACAATTTCATTTTCTTAATAACTAAAAAGAACATTTTGTTTATAAATGTACCATGTTTTCATTAGCTGTCCTTCTGTTGAAAGATTTTAATTTTCATCTTTGTTTCATGTCTCCCACAATACTAACACTGAACAGTGTACCCTTTTGCTATACGGTTCTTGTCAATGTGATGACTAATCTTGGTTGTCAACTTGACTGCACAAGGAATAAATAAAATGCAAGTCTCTGAACACTCAGATATTTTTAATCAGATTATTCAAAGTAGGAAAACACCTCCTATACATGTGTAATGCTTTCTGATAACACTCCAGATAACAGCCCCAAGAGAAACTAAAATTTACATTTTTCCTGTTTGCCTTTAATTTTATGTAAAGTTAGTTTAACCTGTTCCCATGACATTTATTCAATGATGTTAGTAGCAGCATCTTTGGACTTCCAAAGCAGATCCAAGAATGGCAGTTATCCAAAAATCCTCCTGGCCTTCATCTCCACATTAGGACTGTTAGGACATCTAGCCTCACAGAATGGGCACCTACCAGATTCTTGGGTTGAAAAATGTTGAGTCATCCAGGCTTCTGTCCTGAGAAACTACAGATCATTTTCTTATCCAAAGTGGGACTACCATTGTTGGACTACCTGGACCTCATCTTGCAAGCCACGCTGACTAACTATTTCTATGAAATCATATACATATATATATATATATATACATATATTATGTAAATACATATATATGGGTGTGTTTGTAAATAGATAGAGATAGAAAGAAAGATAGATATTGATATCCATTCTATCATTTCTGTTACTTAGAAAATCCTGGTGATATCCTATATATCATATAGATATATACATATGTATATGTATATATGTATATATATGTATGCGCATATGTATATATATTGTATATGTATATATATGTATATGTATATATGTATATGTATATATATGTATATATATTATGTAAATACATATATATATGGGTGTGTTTGTAAATAGATAGAGATAAAAAGAAAGATAGATATTGATATCCATTCTATCATTTCTGTTACTTAGAAAATCCTGGTGATATCCTACATTGATCCATTTGTAGGAAGAGCTTTATAAATTTTGTTTTGTTCACTAAAGCCTAGCATGGAACCTATAAGGAATCTGGATGTAAACCACAACCTAAAACCATTTGACACTTAGTACATGCCTTAAGTCTTAGCATTATTCAAAACATATTAACAGTAACTGCCATAATAATGAGCATGCACATTTTTTCTTTTATTTCTTTTAAATCTGCAATGGTAGGAATTATAAGAACATCAGAGCATAAAAGTAAGCACAGTAGTACTCTTTTTGACATTCAGGTTCCATGAGGTAGAGACCCAGATGATTCACGCTAGGAAGAAGGACTCCACCTAGCTCAAATTCTAAAGACCATGTGCATTTGTCATGTGTCCTCTGCCTTTCTCTTCTCTTTAGCACCACAATTTTAGAAGTTGCAGAGGGATCTGATGCATTTTTAGGTATGACTATAAGAAATTTCACCTTTTTCTAAAATAGTGAAATGTAAAAGAGAATTAATTTGCTTGCATTTCACTAGTTTTCATTATAAAATAAACACACTTATGGCATATCACCAAATACTTTGAAAAAACAAAAAGAAAAAAAAGAAACATTCAGTCTAAGCAAACTTGATGCTGAAGGTTTACAGACAATCTTGCCAAATGTCTGAATCATTAAAATCCCCCGTTTTGTAAAGATGGTGGAAAAAATGTCACAGGCAATATTAAAAGCATAAATGAAAGCACTGCCAAAAAGAAAAAGAAAAAGAAAAAAAAACCCTTTCAAATTGTTTCCAAATATTTACATTTGCTTTGAGCTTGGAAGAGAAATTACTGATTTAAGGATTAGGAAATGAATGAGCCTTTTTAATAACAATGCAGTGCAGACACACAGGGATACAATGCAGATGACAGCTGCTTCTGTTCAAAAAGTGTGTGGGGTGTACACATGCGGCTTCCAAGGATGAAAGGAAATTTATACCCAGGACAGAAAACAGAAATAAGCAGAAAACTGCAAGGCACAGTGAGTACAAGACAAGGAAGAACAATGAGGAGCACATTCATAAAGTGGAGCAAGATTCTGGGGTCATGGGAGCAGACATCCTCACCCCGAATCTGGAAGATGGGGATACATAGCTTTCATTTTTCTATGAAAGTTGCACATTGTATTTTAAAGCTACAGAAATTACTGTTGGGCTCAGAACAATTATGCTACACAGGTGTTATCTATCCATTTCCTATGTACCATGTGTTATGAGAAAGTTATTTTGAATAATAAAGGCCTAGAAATACAAGGCCAGAATAAAAAACAGCAATGCCAAGGGAAGGAAACCTAACCCCATGTCAGCGTGAATCCGGCTTCTCAGGTCCCCTTAACACTGGACTCAGGGACTGAAGGAATTTGAATGCTGTTCTTAAGGTTCATACATTGGTTAAGCAAATCATGGGTTAGATATTGCTCTAGGAACTAGCACAAAATCTAGATGGTAGTGTGAAGAGGAATGTAACCAATCAATCAGTCGAGCTAATTGATGGATAGTAAAAACTCATAATTGGAAACAGATGTAATATGGTTCACTTGTGTTCTCCAGAATCCATGCTAGGTAGCTCACAACTGCCTGGTTACTCAACCTCCAAGACCCACACCTCTTGTAGCTTTTGGAGATGCCTGAACATTTATTACACACACACACACACACACACACACACACACACACACATGCCCACAATCACTTAAGCTCCAAAAATAAGAGATCTTTAAGATATTATGTAAGGCTTTTGATCTAAAGGTCCAGAGATAGGAAATTCATCACAAATTCAAGCTTGGCCTGAAAGTTCCAGGTTCTAAGTCAGTCAGGGCTACATAATTCAATGTTGGAGGAAAAAAGATAGGGAGAACGGGAGCGAGGAAGGGACAAAGGGAGAAATGGACAAAGTGAGGGAGGGAGGATGGGAGAGAGAAAGGGAAGAATGCAGGGAAAGAAGGGGAGAGGAAGGAGAGAAAACCAATGGTATATTTTGTATGGAAGATAGTTGTAGGAATTAAACCTCAGATATTATGTTGTGCAAAGTCTTCTATTAGTGTGGGAAAAAGTAGTATGAATTAAACCTTAAATCTCAAAGTGCATACTGGTTAGAACTTTTTAGGTGGATCCCTCTCTTGGCAGCTTGCATAGAATTTTCTAGAACCATGGAAGATATACTACAGGAAAGAGGCTTTAGGGTGTGATCCAGCTCTAATTATCCAAGTATTTTTATTCCTTTTTTTCCTTTAAAAAATTTTATTAATTACAATCTATTCACTTTGTATCCCAGCTGTAGCCCCCTCCCTCATACCTTCCCAATACCTCCCTCCCTCTCTCATACCATGACCCTTCCCCAATCCACTGGTAGGGGAGATCTTCCTCCCCATCCATCTGACCCTAGCCTATCAGGTCTCATCAGGACGGGCCGAATTGTCTTCCTCTGTGGCCTGGTAAGGTTGCTCCGTACTCAGGGGGATATGATCAAAGAGCTGGCCACTGAGTTCATGTCAGAGACATCCCTGTTCTCCTTACTAGGAACCCACTTGGAGACTGAGCCTCCAGTGAGGTATCCCAGAAGCAAAAAGACACACATGGTATATACTCACCTTTAACTGGATATTATACATATAATATAGGATAAACATACTAAAATCTGTACACCTGAAGAAGCTAAGCAAGAAGGCAGACCATGGGTAAGATGCTCAGTCTTCATTCAGAAAGATAAATGGGATAGACATCAGAAGGGGAAAAAACAGGGAACAGGTCAGAAGCCTATCACAGAGGGCCTCTGAAAGAGTCTACCCAGCAGCATGTGGAAGCAGATGCTGAGACTCATAACCAAATTTTGGGTAGAGTTCAGAGAATCTTATGAAAGAAGAGGAAGAGAGAAAGACCTAGAGGGGACAGGGGCTCCACAAGGAGAGCGACAGAACCAAAAATTTTGATCTAGGCATCTTTTCTGAGACTGATACTCCAACCAAGGACCATGCATGGAGGTAACCTAGAACCCCTGCACAGATGTAGTCCATGGAAGCTCAGTCTATAAACTACAGTTAATAGGGCACTGCTGAAGTTTTCTTCTGACAGTTTTACTCTTCCAAGTTTGAAATTGAGGTCTTTGATCAGCCTGCATCTAATTTTTGTTCAGGGTGATAGATAGGGATCTGATTTTATTCTACTGTATGTGGACATCCAGTTTTCTCCAGTGTGTTATTTTTTGGCTCTTTGTCAAATATAAGATGACTGAAGCTATGAGTAATCATGTTTGCATCTTAGTTTTTTTTCCCATTCATTTACATATCTGTTTTTGCACCATCAATATATTGTTTTTATTACTATAGCTTTATAATCTATCTTGAAGTCTGGAATAGCAGTATTTACCCTTTTATTTAGAATTGTTCCATTTATCTTTTTTGATTCCATATATCTTTTATGATTTTTTTTATATTTTTGGGAAAGAACATGGGTATTTTGATTGATATTGCATTGAGTCTGTAAATTGTGCTAGAATGGGCATTTTCATGATATTAATTTTACTGACTCATGAACACAAGATGTCTTTCCATTTTCTAATCTCTTTCGTCAGAGATTTAAAGACAGATTTTCAAATCTTCAGAGACTGTTATTGTAAAGTCCTTTTATGTTCTTGGTTGGTTTCATTCCAAGATATTTTGTTGTCTTTGATGTTACTGTAAATGTAAATGTGTCTATAGTCTCTTTTTATCAGTTTGTTTGTTGGTGGTTATGATGATTATTATTGGTTGTCAAGTTATACATCTGAAATGAACTACAATCCAGAAATGTAAGGCACACCAGTGAGAGATTTTTCGCTTGTTATAAAATGGTTATATCCATGTCTAATCCAGATCTTTGAGTTAGTAAAACGTGTACCTTCAATCTGGTACATACCTCCTGCTGGACATATGCAGGGTCATAAAAGAATGAAGCTTTTGGTATTTGCCTGCTTGCCTCCTTCACTGGCATTGAAGCCTACTTTGGGATTCCAGCATATATTGAAGACCAGCTCAGATACCAAGCCTTGTGGATGGAGCCACTATTGATTCCTGGACTTTCCATTCACAGCTAGTTATTTTTGGATTAACTGAACTGCAGCCTGTAAGTTACTCCAATAAATAAATAAGTAAACAAACAAATAAATACATACATACATACAGAGAGGATACATATATTCTCTAAGTTCTACTATTTCCCACACATATCAGTTCTTATATATATGCACTTACATGATATATATATATATATATATATATATATATAGAGAGAGAGAGAGAGAGAGAGAGAGAAAGAGAGAGAGAGAGAGAGAAAGGGAGAGAGTGAAAAGGAGAGAACTGTATAAGTTCTGCTACTCTAGAGAACCCTGAATAATACAAAATAATATACTGATTGTAGAAAGTCTACTAACTTTTGTTAGTTGAATGTGTGGCCTGCCACTTTACTGAAATTATTGTTTCTAGAAGTTTTCTGATGAAATGTTGCAGATCTCTTATATATGATATCATCTGCAAATAGGAAAATCTACCTCTCGTATATTCATTCATTCAATTTCCTTCTTTTGCCTTATTGAACCTGCTAGTATGTCCAGCATTATATTGAAAGGGAATGGGAATAATGTACAATCTTGTCTTGCTGATTTTTGTGGAGCGTTTAGAGATATGACACTATTGACTATGATTTTGTCATGTATATTTTTAATTTGTTTGTTTTCTCTAGTTGTACTTTCTCCTAGGTCCTGTGGGAAATCACCTCTGGAACTGAAATGTAGCCAACATCCTGGAGCTAGTGAAATTATGGATTAGAAAATGGGTATGGGTAGAGTTGAAGGGGTGTGAGGTTAGGAATGGCTGGATGAATGGGTATTGGAAAGAGATTCAGGAGGAAAGGGAAATATTAATTGATACAATTCCATTTCAATTAAAAACATATTTTTTAAAAAGACCATGTTGGACCATGTTGGGTTGGTTCTTTTTAATTTTTTTATTAATTATAGTTTATTCATTTTGTATCCCAGCTATAGCCCCCTCTCTCATCCTCTCCAAGCCCCACCATCCCTCCCTCTTTTCCCTTGCCCCTTCCCCAAGTCCACTGATAGGGGAGATCTTCCCCCTTCCTTTTGACCCTAACCTATCACGTATCATCAGGAGTGGCTGCATTGTCTTCCTCTGGATTTGGCTCTTTTAAGCTACAGTAGTCTAGACTTTTGCTTCTCTCAGCATAATACACAGGGGGATTTACATTGACAAACAGCAATTTGACTTAGATTATGACAATGTTATTGATTTCAGAGAAGTACAGGGAAAAGCAGATGATTTCAGTGACCCAGACGGTAACAGGAATTTCAGGAGATGTAGAGACCAAGTCTAGCCATTGATAAGACTTGTATTAATAGGATTCAAGTAGATGGAGGTAATGATAGAAGTCAGAGGTAATTATAAAATGTTTACCTGAGACTTCTGAAAACGGGAGTCTATGTTTGGATTGGAAATCCCACTCAGCCTGTAGTTAGGGAATGGCATAGGGTACTGACCATAGAAATCTATGGAGATTGAATGTCTGAGATCTGTGTTTTATGACATCTTACTAAGACATGCACGAGTTAGGAACTCCAGCAATATTTTTAAGACAAGGTTTTCTGTGTAACCCTGGCTATCTTAGAACTCATCTTGTAGCTCAGTCTGATCTTGAACTCACAGAGCTTTACAAACCTCTGCCTCCTGAGTGCTGTCATTAAAAGCATGCACCACCATATCAGGCTGGAACTCAAAAAGTATTAAACAAATAATATTTAAGCTATCTGAGACACGGTAACCTTTAGATTTGGGGAAAAGAAGAACAGGCTGCAGAAGAAGATGCAGTGTGAGCATTCCTTTATTCTAATACCCAACCCTCTATTATGAAGAACTCACTTGTCTGATTGCTCTGAGTATGAAGACAAAGGTACATCGAAAGTGGTTAATTAAAAAGAGCCCAATTTCACCCACCAATGTACTCAACTAACTGATGGTGGGGGAAATGTTTGCATGTACCCACATCTCTGTAGGTGGCACTGAGACTAGAGAAAATAGAGAGGCTGCTTGAAGGAAAGAAGCCAGAGACTGTTTCTTAGATAAGATGTACTAGTAGGGGCACAAAGTACACGGGGCAAAGTGAGACTAGAATACCAAAAAGACAGCTAAGTGTCTTTTTAACCAGAGTTTTGTCTTTTCTCCAGCCAGATGCTGAGATGAGCATCACTTATGTGAGGTAATCTTGTTGCTTATGGGAAGCATCCTACCTATGGCTTTTTATTTCATGGGCTTAAAAGTTTAAGTACGTGGGAGCAGGACAAGATGGTAGCACCGGGAGGACGCTGCTTCTGAGCTGCAAAACAACATTTTCAGTACAGCGACCAAGAGCCTGAACTTTGGGCCCTAAAACAACAGCAAACGTGCTTCCCAGGTGAGATGAAACCCCAGGGTGCAGAAACCAATAGGGACCATTCTCAGGACACTCAGCCAGAACCAGGAAGAGATCCTGGGTCACTCGGGCACTTGCTCACCAGACGAGAGCCACAAGCTTACGTGTCCTGATCACCTTCCCGGGCTGAATGGTGGGCACAAAACACCAGAGACTGGAAGGCCCAGTCACGAGAAAAACCCACAGGGAAGGAAGGAAATGGGACTGAACTAGGTCACCGAGCCTTCTCCAGGAAAAGGTCCCACAGAATGGCGGGCGCGTGCCCCCATCTCTGAACTAGGCTCCAACCGAAAGCAGAGACTTGCTGCACACCCAATTCTCCACCACAGAAGAACTGTGTGCACCAGGGCATCGGAGACTTGGTTTACCTGTCTACAGAAAAACCTACAGGGAAGGACGCAAACAGAGACCAACTTAGGTTACCCAGTATTTCCCTGGAAAAAGGTCCCCAAGACCTGCGGTTGCATGCACTGCCAGCCCAGAGACCTGCTGGGCAGCAACTACCTGTCACCGACAGAACTGTGCACCTCAGGGCATTAGAGTCTGGGAGTCCCTGTCCGGAGAAAACCCCACAGGGAAAGAAGCAAATGGAGACCAACTTAGGTTACCCAGAATTTCCCTGGAAAGGGTCCCGAGAATGGCAGGTGCACATGCTGCCAGCCCAGAGACCTGCTGTGCACCAACTAGCCTCTTGCTCCTAGGATGAGAGCAGTGCTCACATGCCACTGACTACTGCTTAGGTACTGGGGCATAGAGCTCCAACCTCAGACCTACAGAAGCCTGGGATCCCTGAGATCAACTCCCAGATACTGCTCCAAGGGGCAATCAGTTATCCCTAACAAAACTGACCAAACCACAGGGCACCCAGGCAATAGCTGCAGCTCACTAAATTTACAGCAAGAATCCCAAAAGCAGGGCAGCTGTCCACAGGTCTTCTCCGGGTGAGAGGATAGCCCCCTTGACTGACAAGGACCACATATACCACTCAGATCTGAACACATGAGGTGAGCTGTGGCAATTCCTGAAAAACACTGGCCATTCAGTGACCATACCCAAAAAACAGTGGAAGCTTCTGTCAGGAAAAATGATCTTCCTGCCAAGGGAATTCTCTCCACCAAAGAATTCCAGGAAGCACCAGAAACTAACAACCAACACCTAAGCTAGCCCAATGGGTAGAGGTCAGTGTAAAAGATCAACCAACAAAAGACAAAGCAATATGGCATCTCCAGAACCTAGTTATCCAGGGGCAAGCAGCCGTGGACACCCCAGCATAATTGAAATTCAAGAACATGACCTAGCATCTATGCTTATGAAGAGGATAATATAGGAAACAAATAAATTGTGTAAAGAACTAGAGGAAGATAGAGTTAAACATATTATGGCCATCCATAAAGAAATACAGGAAGTTACAGCCAAACAGTATATGGCCTTTAGAGAGGAAGTACTTAAATCACTGAAAGAAATAAAAGAAACAGAGGAATGTTAAAAAAAAAAAAAACAGCTGAAGGATTAAAGGAAAAACAGGAAAATACAGTCAGACGGGAGAAGGAAATCAACAAAACAACTCAAGATCTGAAGATTGAATTGGAAAAATAAAAGAAAACACAAATGGAGGAAATTATGGAGAGAAAGAACTTAGGGAAGAAAACAGGAAATACAGAGGTAAGCATAACCAACAGACTACAAGAGATGGAAGAAAGAATCTCAGGGGTGGACGATACAATGGAAGAAATCGATGTATCCAGCAAAGAAAATGTTAAATCTAAAAAATTCCTAACATAGACCATCCAAGAAATTTACGACAACATAAAATGACAAAATCTAAGAATAATAGGGATAGAGGATAAAGAAGATTCCCTCCGCCAAGGACCAGAAAATATTTTCAACAAAATTATTGAAGAAAATTTCCCCAACTTAAAGGAGACGCCTATATAAGAATACAAGAGGCCTACAGAACACCCAATAAATTAGACCAGAAAAGTAAATCCTCCTGTCACATAATAATCAAAACAGTAAGTACACAGAACAAAGAAAAAATACTAAAAGCCACAAGAGAAAAAGGCCAAGTAACATATAATAGCAAAACCATCAGAATCACACCTGATTTCTCAATAGAGACTATGAAAGCCAGAAGGACCTGGACAGATATTATACAGACCATAAGAGAACACAGATGTCCGCCCAGGCTAATAAACCCAGCAAAACTCTCAGTCCTCATAGACGGAGAAAATAAGATATTCAATGACAAAAACAAATTTCAACAATACTTACACACAAATCCGGTGTTACAGAACATACTAGAAGGAAAAATGCAACCCAAGAAAACTAACCATTTTCAAGAAAACACAGGAAATAACTAACCTCACTGCAGTAAAACAAAAAGTAGCCAAACACACATACTTCCTCCCACAGCCAACATCAAAATCAAAGGATCTAACAGCCACTGGTCATTAATCTCTCTCAACATCAATGGACTCAATTCTCCAATAAAAAGACACAGACTGGCAGAATGGATGTGAAAACAAGACCCAGCAATCTGTTGCATAAAAGAAACACACCTAAGTCACAAAGATAGACACTCCCTGAGGGTAAGGGCTGGATGACAGTTTTCCAAGCAAATGGACCCAAGAAGCAAGCAGGAATAGCCATTCTAATATCTGATAAAATAGACTTTCAAAGAAAATTAATAAAGAGATGGGGAAGGACACTTCAGACTCATCAAGGGAAAATTCCACCAGGAAGACATCACAATCCTAACATCTATGCCCCAAATACAAGGGCACCCACATTTGTAAAAGAAACATTGATAAAGCTTAAACCACACATAGATCTCCACACATTAATAGTGAGAGACTTCAACACCCCACTCTCAACAAAGGACAGATCAACAAAACAGAAATTAAACAAAGAAACAATGTCTCTAACAGAGGTCATGAATCAAATAGACCTGAGAGACATCAACAGAACCTTACACCCAAACACACAAGAATTTACCTTCTTAGCACCTCCTGGAACTTTCTCCAAAATAGAACATATGGTTGGTCACAAAGCGAGCCTCAACAGATACAAGAAGATTGAAATAATTCCTTGTATCCTATCTGATCAGCATGGAATAAAGTTGGACTTCAACAACAGAAATAGCAAAGATCCTACAAACACATGGAAACTGAACAACTTGCTACTCAATGGCAGCTGGGTCAGGGAAGAAATAAAGAAGGAAATTAAAGTCTTCCTAGAATTCAATGAAAATGAAGATACAACATACCCAAACTTGTTGGACACAATGAAAGCAGTGCTCAGAGGAAAGTTCATACCACTAAGTGCCTTCAAGAAGAAATTGGAGACTTCTCATTCAAGCAACTTAATGGCATACCTAAAAGTCCTAGGGGCCAAAAAAAAGCAGACTCACCAAAAAGGAGTAGACTGCTGGAAATAATCAAACTCAGGGCTGAAATCAATAAATTAGAAACAAATGAAACAATTCAAAGAATCAATGAAACCAAGAGCTGGTTCTTTGAGAAAATTAACAAGACAGACAAACCATTGGCCAAACGAACTAAAAGGCAGAGAGACACCATCCAAATAAACAAAATCAGAAATGAAAAGGGGGACATAACAACAGACACTGTGGAAATCCAAACAATTGTTAGGACTTACTTCAAAAGGCTATATGCCATGAAATATGAAAATCTAAATGAAATGGACAATTTTCTTGATCGATTCCACTTACCAAAGATGAATCAAAACCAGGTAAATCAATTAATTAGTCCTATATCCCCTAAGTAAATAGAAGCAGTCATCAAAGTCTCGCATCCAAAAAAGCGCAGGACCAGATGGTTTCAGCCCAGAATTCTACCAGACCTTCAAAGAAGAACTAACTTCAGTTCTCTTCAAACTATTCCACAAAAATAGAAACAGCAGGGACACCAACAAACTCATTCTATGAAGCCACAGTCACCTTGGTATCTAAATCTCACAAAGACGCAACTAAGAAAGAGAATTTCACGCCAATCTCCCTTATGAACATTGATGCAAAAATACTCAACAAAATACTTGCAAACCGAATACAAGAACACATAAAAGATATCATCCATTATAAGCAAGTAGGCTTCATCTCAGATAGGCAGAGGTGGTTAAATATTAGGAAAGCCATCAATGTGATCCACCATTTTAACAAACTGAAAGAAAAAAACCACAAGATAATCCCCTTAGATGCCAAAAAAGCATTTGACAGCATCCCGCATCCATTCATGTTTAAAGTATTGGAGAGATCAGGGATATAAGGCACATACCTAAACATATTAAAGGCAATATACAGTAAGCCTATAGCCAACATCAAACTAAATGGAGAGAAACTAAAATCAATCCCACTGAAATCAGGGACAAGGCAAGGCTGCCCCCTCTCTCCATATCTCTTGAACATAGTTCTGGAAGTCGTTGCAAGACCAATAAGACAATCAAAGGAGATCAAGCAGATAGAAATTGGAAAAGAAAAGGTCAAAGTATCACTCTTTGCAGATGATATGATAGTATACCTGAGTGACCCCCAAAATTCTACCAGGGAACTCCTACGGCTGATAAACACCTTCAGCAAAGTGGTCAGATAAAACATTTTAAAAAAATCAGTAGCCTTCCTGTTCACAAAACGGAAAAGGGCTGAGAAAGAAATTAGGGAAACCACACCCTACACAATTGTCACAAAAGACATAAAGTACCTTGGTGTGACCCAACCAAGGAAGTCAAAGCCTTGTATGAAAAAAATATTCAAGTCCCTGAAGAAGAAGATATCAGAAGATGGAAAGATCTCCCATGTTCATTACTTTTTCAGGATTAACATAGTAAAAATGGCCATCTTACCAAGAGCAATCTACAGACTCAATACAATTCCCATCAAATCACCCACACAATTATTTACAGACCTTGAAAGGAAAATTCTCAACTCCATATGGAAGAACAAGAAACCCAGAATTGCTAAAACATTCCTCTACAATAAAAGATCTTCTGGAGGTATCTCCATCCCTGATATCAAGTTGTACTATAGAGCAACAGTAATAAAAACTGCATGGTACTGGCATAGAAACAAAATGGTAGATCAATGGAATTGAATAGAAAACCCTGAATTAAACCCACACACATACGGACACCAACTTTTTGACAAAGATGCCAAAACCATACAATGGAAAAAAGATAGCATCTTCAATAAATGGTGCTGGTCTAACTGGATATCTACATGTAGAAAAGTGCAAATAGTTGATCACATAGCACCCTGCACAAAACTAAAGTCCAAGTGGATCAAAGACCTCAACATAAAACCAGATACTCTAAATCGGTTAGAAGAAAAAGTGGGGAAGAGCCTAGAACTCATTGGAACAGGAGAGAACTTCCTGAACAGAACACCAACAGCACAGGCTCTAAGAACAACAATCAATAAATCGGCCTCATGAAACTGAAAAGCTTCTGTGGAGCAAAGGACACTATCATCAGAACAAAACAAAAGACTACAAACTGTGAAAGGATCTTCACCAACCCTATATCTGACAGAGGGCTAATATCCAGTATATATAAAGAACTACAGAAGTTGAAAATCAACAAATCAAGTAATCCAATTTAAAAAATGGGGTATGGAACTAAACAGAGACCTCTTGATAGAAGAATATCGAATGCTAGAGAAATACTTAAAGAAATGTTAAATTCCATTAGCCATCAGGGGAATGCAAATCAAAACGACCCTGAGATTTCACCTCACACCCATCAGAATGGCTAAGATAAAAAACTCAATTGACAACACATGCTGGAGAGGTTGTGGAGGAAGGGGAACCCACCTCCACTGCTGGTGGGAATGTAAACTTGTACAATCACTCTGGAATTCAATCTGGCGCTTTCTCAGACAACTAGGAATAGCGCTTACTGAAGATCCAGCTATACCACTCCTTAGCATATATCCAAAAGAAGCTCAGGTACACAATAAGGACATTTGCTCAACCATGTTTGTAGCAGCTTTATTTGTAATATCCAGAAGCTGGAAACAACCCAGATGCCCCTCAACTGAGGAATGGATACAGAAATTGTGGTAATCTGCACAGTGGAATACTACTCAACAATAAAAAACAAGGAAATCATGAAATTTGCAGATAAATGGTGGGAACTGGAAAGGATCATTGTGAGTGAGCTATCACAGAAGCAGAAAGACACACAAGGTATATATTCACTCATATAGACATATAATATAGGATGAACCTAGTAAGATCTGTACACCTAAAGAAACTATTCAAGAGGGAGGACTCTGGCTAAAATGCTCAATCCCCATCTAGAAAGGCAAAGAGGATGGACATTAGAAGAAAGAGAATACAGGGAACAAGGTAGGAGCCTGTCACAGAAGGTCTCTGAAAGGCTCTGCCCTGCAGAATATCAAAGCAGATGCTGAGAATTATGGCCAACTGTTGGGCAGAATGGAGGGAATCTTATGAAAGAAGTGGGAAATAGTAATAACTGGAGAGGATAGGAGCTCCACAAGGAGAGCAACAGAACCAAAAAATCTGAGCACAGGGGTCTTTCCTGAGACTGATACTCCAAGCAAATACATGCAAGGAGAAAACCTAGAACCCCTGCAGAGATGTAGCCCATGGCAGTTCAGTGTCCAAGCAGGTTCCATAGTAATGGGAACAGGGACTGCCTCTGACATGAACTGATTGTCCTGCTCTTTGATCACCTGGTAAGGGAGCAGCCTTATCAGGCCACAGAGGAAGACAATGCAGCCACTCCTGATGAGAGCTGGTAAGCTATGATCAGAAAGAAGGAGAGGAAGTCCTCCCCTATCAGTAGACTTGGAGAGGGGCATGTGTGGAGAAGTGGGAGGGAAGGTGGGATTGGGGGTGAGGAGGGAGGATTTTATGGGGGGATACAAAGTGAATAAAGTGTAATTAATAAATTAAATAAATAAATAAAATAATGGAAAAAGAATAATATCTATTTGCTAACCCATATATATACATATATATATGTATGTTTAATTTCACTCGCACATTTATATTTGGTAGTCCTGTAATATTTATTGCTAATTAACTGATATATATATATATATATATATATGCATGCATTGATTGAGAATGTAGGAGTCTTCAAAAATAGACACTGTGTAAAAATTTAAAAAAATTAAGTACAAGCAACTAGGTAATTTTCTCTAAGTAACTGTACCAAATACCAAATAGTCCAATTTAAAAATGCAGTACAGAGCTAAAAAGAGACTTAACAGAGGAATATCAAATAGCCAACAACCACTTTTAAAATACTCAAAATCCTTAGTTCTCAGGGAAATGCAAATCAAAAGTCTCTGAGTATCTGTCTTACACCCATCAGAATGAGTAAGATCAAAAACTCAAGTGAAGAAAGGAAAACACACCTCTATTGCTGGTGGGAGTACAAACTTGTACAACTATTCTAGATATCATGCTGATGCTTTCTCAGAAAATTGGGAACAGCTTTTCCTCAAAACCCAGCTATATCACTCCTGGGATATACCCAAAAGATGTTCTACCATACAAGGTTATTTGCTCAAGTATGTTCATAGCTACTTTATAATAGCCAGAAACTGGAAACAAACCAGATGTCCCTCAACCCCGAAATTTAGATAAAGAAAATGTGGTACCTTTACATAATAGAATACTACCCACCAGTTAAAAACAAGGAAATGATGAGATTTGCAGGCAAATTGATAGAACTAGAAAATATCATCCTGTGTAAAGTAACCCAGACCCAGGAAGACACACATAGTATGTACTCAATAAGTGAATTTTAACCATGTAGTACAGGATAATCATACTGCAATTCACAGTCCCAAAGAAGGTAAGTCACAAGGATTACCAAAGGGAGGACACTTAAATCTCACTCAGAAGGGGACATAGAACAGATAGTGGCAGTGGTTGAAGAGAGAACTAGGTAAGAGAGGGAGCATGGGGAGTAATGAGTGTCAGTACCAGTTCTGGGAAGAGAAGGGGGCAGGAGGACAGAGGGCAGAGACAAGAGAAACATTGGGTAGGGACATCTCTGTGACAAGCTATGCCATGATAGGCTCTTGAGAGGTGATTCTAGCCGTGACTCATACTATCTTTATAGAGACTGAAGAGGCCAGCCTCTAACTAGACAGGACTCCTAGTGGAGAGAGGAGATCACTGAAACATCCATAAAACCACTTTTACACAAAATTTACCCTGCCTTCAAGAAGTGAAGTGACAAAAATTAAAGCAGGGTTGAAGAAATCCAATGCCTGGCTCAACCTGAGACCCAATCCAAGGGAAAGAGCCAACTGCTGACACTATTAAAGACACTCTTATTCTTATAGACTGGAGCCTAGTAAGGCTGTCATCTGAGTGGCATCACCTAGTAGCTCATGGAAACAGATGCACAGACCCACAACCAAACATTGGGTGGAGCACAGGGCGTCTTCTTGGAAGAGTAGGGGCTAATGATAGAAGGACTTAGAGATGACAGGGCCTCCACAAAAATACCAATAGAGCCAACTAACCAGAGCCCAGGGGGACCTGTTGAGAATGAAGCACCAACCAGGACCATACATGGACTGGGCATAGGTCCCCTACAGTAGATGTAGCTGATGGGCAACTTGGTCCTCAAATGGGTTTACTAGTAAGTGGAGTGGGGGCCCACTCTGACATGGACTCTGTTGCCTGCTTTTCGATCACTTTCTACTGGTGTGGGTTAGCTTGCCAGGCCACAAGGGAAGAGGATACACTCAGTCCTGATATGACTTGACACTCTGGGGTGGGTGAGTCAGGGCAGGGTTTCCCTTCTCTGAGGAATTGGGGAAGGAAAGAGAGGGAACAGGAAGGTAGGATGGTACATGGAGGAAAGGAAGGAGGGTACTATGTTAGGATGTAAAGTGAATAAATAAATAAAAATTTAAAAATTAAGAAAAAAACAAACCTACCATATAATCAAGCTGTGTGATGTTTCAGGCTGTCCAACAGTGATTGACTATAGTAGTGATGGGGAGCTGAATGTCTGCCTATTCTTTTGAATAACTACTAGTCATCTCTGCAGATCCACCTCAATGGGCTTTACTTCTGTGAAGAACAGCATCCTGGTGGCTTCCAAGGAAGAGAGATATTCCTTTCTAAGCACAGGATCCCTGGGCAGTCTTCTCTCCACACAGCTCTGGCTTCATAGTAATGGACCGTGTTATTTATTTCAAGATACTGCTTACCTTGTGCAGAGGAGCTAAGTTTGGTGACTCTTAAACTCCATTCCCTAAAGCTTAAGAAGTGGCATTGCACAGGATCAAGGGAGTCAATATGCCAGCATGGATATGGAGGGGTACCTGAGCCCTCATCCCTAGCTGAGGAGTTATTATAGGTAGTTGATAGCTATTGGAGAAGAGAGAGTTAGTTTTTGTTGTTACTGCTGCTGCTGCTGTTGTTGTTGTTACTGTTGAGGCTGGACCTAATAATAGCTTGCCCATGCCCTAGAGGATGGCCTCACATCCATTAGCTAATTATCAGGACTATTTGTGATATTAATAATAATAATAATAATAACGATGAGGGCATAAAGTGGGGGGAATCAGTTGGTGGGTCTCATGGGAGTCAGAAGGAGGTAATGTAGAGAAAAGATCAAAATATGTTATATACGTGTATACAATTTTTAAAGGCTAACTATAATTATTCAAAAAAAAGAAGTGATGACATGAGATTGGGAGAGGGATTTTGGAGGATTAGGGAGGGACTCTGTTGAAAATAAATTGTACACATGCACACCCATATGAAAATTTCAAAGAATAAAAAAACAAATAAATAAAAGTAAATATATAAATGTAAAAAGAAAATAAACTAATAAACATTTGTCATTTATATTAAAAAAACCAACTCAATTTTGTGAAAATCTACTGTTTCGGTATCAGGCAAGAACAACAAAAGTCCCACTGATACATTGAGTATGCACATTAAACCTGACACAGTTTGTACTTCCACTGACATGCACTATAGCCCCTTGTTTGAAGGGAAAATTATTCCTGAAGGATACATTATATTTTTGCAAAATAAGAGGATTAGAAGCCTTTCATTCTTGCATATTAGAGCCAATAATTCAGCTTTCCTGATCATGTTTAGTCTCTGCAAACATTACCCATAAAAGGAAAATCACAAAGCAGCTGAAATTTTGCCGAAAAACAGCACTCAGTTTGTTCACTGTCTGTGAACTGTAGAAAACAATTAGCTTGAACTCTTTTAGTCTCTTAAATCACATTACTTGGCTCAGATGGTGCCTGTGTGATGGTCAGATGGGACTAAAGTCCTTGTCTCTAGATTTTTGAACCATTTTATGTATATTTTCTTCACAGAGCACATTGATGGTTCAGGTGGGGCTTTCTGGGAGTCAAGGGGCTTTGACTGGTATCAGTCTACATAAAGTTCCCCAATATAAGGAAATGACTGGGTGAGTGTCCTAGGGGACTAGCAGTTCCTCTAGTGGCTTGGGTGCTCTCAAATCTCCTGGAACATTTTTCCCCAAGGTCATTCAAATCCTCCAATTTAGTCTCCCCCAAACTTTATTTTCTAAGTGTCAATTTGGATGACACATTCATTAAAACCATGTTAATTTTGATAATGATGATAATCCTGGAAAGTGACAGTTTATGAATATTAGGGAAAGAGGAAATGTCACTGATGTATAGGGCCTGGTAGGCTATCAGAATAGAGGGTTGCCAATCCATTTGGCGCCAGCTCACTCCAGCAGCCAGTTCTTAGGCTAGAACCTCAGCCTAATCATATTTCTGTTTTCACATTTCTCCACAAATTCTGGTGTGCCAGTCATCACCTTTGATTTCTTCTAACCTGGAAATGTCTTAATCTCCTTGTACAATTTGCTGTGGGCTGGATCCATGCTCACACACCAAAACCTGTGTTCAGACACTGCTCCGGCAGCAGCAGCATTTTCTGAACTCCTCTCTCAATGTCACATCAACAAGGAATGAGTAAACAAATAAGGCAGTGTCATGAATGGCATCCACAAATAATGGAGGCATATGGGTATGTAGAATAGAAATGTGACAAAAGAACAGAAATACCAAATGCAGATAGCTTATTCTGTATGTTTGTGTGCATGCATGTGTAGCTGTGTGACTAGGTATGTGTATATGTATTTACATATGTGTGTATATAGATGTGTACCTAAAATCATTATTTTTAATTTTTTTCTGTAATAGGGACTGATAGGTGCTTCCAATATGAAGAATGGAATGTATTTGTTCACAAGTAATGCTAAAGAGACCAGCAATAATTTGCAAACACAAGTTGGGTGCCTAACTCACTTATCTACTAGTGTAATTTCTCACTTAAAATATTACCAATAAAATGTTAAAAGTGCTCTGAGGAAAATAAATAATCTCAACAAAGGATGGGAAATGCCTTTCTAAGAATAACACCATGGGGAAAAATCATAAAGAAAAATGTACATAGGCTTGATAAAATAAAACTATAAAATTGTTATACATCATGAGATATAAAATATTTAAAACCGACAACACATTAAGAAAAATATATTTCAAACACACAGGAAAGATATAGAGTTGATATATTTCAAAGACTTTAATAAAGCAAAAAGCAATTCTCTAATAATGAAATGAGCAAAATAAGAAAAACTTTTCCACATACATACTTAAAAGCAGCCATAGTATAGAAGTGATAAAAGTTCCCAATGTAAAACAAAGTTAAAATTAAAAAAAATAATTATATTTGTCTTCTACAAAACAGTCAGGATTCAAAATAAAATACTAGCCTGAATTGGATTTATGCACTCCTCACTTAATGATCCATTTTTTGTTGTTGTTTTTCAGTAGAATACTAAATCAAAATTATCCATTTTGACATTTCGTCTAGAAATTCATTTCTTTTGAAATCAACTTCCATTTCTTGAAGGTTTGGTGACCCATCAAGAGCCACAGGACGTGGTGGGTGACAGAAGCACCCAGCACACATCTAGCACATCAAATGCCTTAGAGGAACACCTGAATTGTGAAGAACAGGAGTCTGGAACCAAGAAAGCTGTTAACCCATGCCTCTTGAGTCCATTTAAAAATATATATACATTCACTTTACATCCCAATTGCAGTCCCCACACTCTTCTATTCCCAGTCCCACCCTCGCACCCCTTTCTCCCTTTATACCTCTCCCCTAGTTCTCAGAAAAGGGTACCCCTCCTCCTCTACCAATTGACACCAGCCTACCAAGTCTCATCAGGACTGCTGGCATCCTTTTCCTTTGTGGCCTGGCTCATTTTAATAGGAAGAAACCACAGCAGGGTTATCTTGGAGAGAATGGAGTAGGGTGTTCCCACCAATTGATCTCCACATTAATAACACTTGCCATGTCTTATATATTTAAAATTCATAATTTTATAACTATTTTATGGGTTCCTTTTCTTGTCATCGTGAACAGACAGAAGCAATTTAGATGGCAAGGTATTTGGAGATAGAAACCTCACAATGTTGAGAGAACAAAATTTACTGTGATGAAGAAGACATGATGGCACAATTCTATTGAGGTGGGACCATGAATTGACTGCTTATTACAACTCACCAGCACCTAGAAGCAGAGAGTTGAGGATGAACAGAAATAGACTTTAAGTATAACCCACAAAGTGCTCTGGAGTTGCGTATATCAATAACATAGGCTCTATATCTTAAAGCTCTTACAACAGCCCCCAATAGCACCACCATTTGGGAAAACAAGAGTATAAATATATTGACCTGTTGGGAAACTAATTATATATATTCTGGACTGTTCTTGGTAATTATAAACAAATGATGGAAGTGTTAGTGGGCTTCTGCAGCAGATTCATAGAAGTTAAAGTTTTTATGGGTGTTTGTTTGTTTCAATATATTATTGTATTTTATTATAATTTTTATTTTTATGTTAATTACAGTTTATTTACTTTGTGTCCCAGCTGAAGCCCCCTCCCTCATTCCCTGCCAATCCCACCCTCCCTCTCTCATCTCCTCCTTTATCCTCTCTAAGTCCAGTTATAGGGGAGGTCCTCCTCCCTTTCCGTCTGATCCTAGCTTATCAGGTCTCACCAGGACTGGCTGCAGTGTCCTCCTCTGTGGCCTAGCTAGGCTGCTCCTCCCACTGGGGGCTGGGGAGGTCAAGGAGCTAGCCATAGAGTTCATGCCAGAGATAGTCCCTGTTCCCCTTACTAGGGTACCCACTTGGATACTGAGCTACTATGGGCTACATCTGAGCAAGGGTTCTAGTTTATAACCAGGCATGGCCCCTGGATGGAGAATTTGTCTCAGACAAGCCCCTGTGCCCAGATACATTTGGTCCTTGTGGAGCTCCTGTTCTCTCCAGGTCTTACTAACTCTCTCTTCTTTCATATGATTCCCTGCACTCTGCCCAAAGTTTGGATATGAGTCTCATCATCTGCTTTGATACACTGCTATATAGAATTTTTAGAGACACTCTGTGGTAGGCTTCTATCCTGCTTCTCATTTTCTCCTACTTCCAATGTCCATCATATTTGTCTTTTTAAGTAAGGATTGATCTTATTGCCCTGGGTCCTCCTTCTTGTTTAGCTTCTTCAGGTGTACAGATTTTAGTATGTTTATGCTGCCTTATCTTATAGGTCTATTATCCACTTGTAAGTGAGTATATACCATGTTTGTCTTTCTGGTTCTTTGATACTTCACTCAGGATGATCTTTTCTAGGTCCCACCATTTGCTTGCAAATTTCATGATTTCCTTGTTTTACTTGCTGAGTAGTATTTCATTGTGTAAATATACCACAATTTCTGTAACCATTCTTCTTTTGAGGGACATCTGGGTTGTTTCCAGGTTCTGGCTATTACAAATAAAGCTGCTAAAAACATGGTTGAACAATTGTCCTTATTGTGTACTTGAGAATCTTTTGGATATATGCCTAGGAGTGGTATAGTTAGATCTTGAGGAAGCACCATTCCTAATTGTCTGAGATAGCACCAAATTGATATCCCAAGTGGATATATAAGTTTACATTCCCACCAGCAGTGGAGGAGGGTTCCCCTGTCTTCACAACCTCTCCAGCATGTGATGTCACTTGAGTTTTTGATCTCAGCCATTCTGATGGGTGTGAGGTGAAATCTCAGGGTCGTTTTGATTTGCATCTCCCTGATGGCTAAGGACATTGAGCATTTCTTTAAATGTTTTTCTGCCATTCTGCAATCTCTTACAGAGTGTTCTCTGTTTAGCTCCTTAGCAAAAATTTTAATTGGATTAATTTATTTGTTGCTTTTTAACTTTCTGAATTCTTTATATAAACTGGTTGTTAGCATTCTGTCAGATGTAGGTTTGTTGAAGATCCTTTCCCAGTCAGTAGGCTGTCTCTTTGTTTTGATGACAGTGTCTTTTGCTTTACAGAAGCTTTAATTTTCATGAGTCCCATTTATTGATTGTTGATCATAGAGCCTGTGCTGTTGGTGTTCTTTTCAGGAATTTGTCTCCTGTGCCAATGAGTTTTAGGGTCTTCCCCACTTTTTCTTCTATCTGATTTAATATGTCTAGTTTTATGTTGAGGTCTTTGATCCACTTGCACTTTAGTTTTCTGCAGGGTGATGGATCTATTTTCATTTTTCTGCCTATAGACATCCAGTTGGACCAGACCATTTGTTGAAGATGCTATCTTTTTTTCCATTTAATGGTTTTGGCTTCTTTATCGAAATTCAAGTATTCATAGATGTTTGGGTTTATTTCTGGGTCTTCTATTCAGTTACATTGATCCACTATTCTGTTTCTATGCCAATACCATGTAGGTTTTTGTTTGTTTGTTTATTTGTTTTTACTATTGCTCCATAGTACAGCTTGGAATCAGGGATGGAGAGATCTCCAGAAGATCTGTTGTTGTACAGGATCGATTTGGAAATTCTGGGTTCTTCGTTTCTCAATATGAAGTTGAGAATTTTTCTTTCAAGGTCTGTAAAGAATTGTGTTGTTATTTTGATGGGAATTGCATTGAATCAATCAGTAGATTGCTTTTGGGAGAGTGGCCATTTCACTATGTTAATCCTATGAATCCATGAGCATTGGAGATCTTTCCATCTTCTAATATCTTCTTCAGTTTCTTTTTTTCAGAGACTTGAAGTTTTTCTCAAACAGGTCTTTCTTTCACTTGCTTGGTTAGAGTCACCCCAAGGTACTTTATGTTATTAGTGGCTGTTGTGAAGGATGTTGTTTCCCTAATTTCTTTCTCAACCCTTTTGTCTTTGGTATACAGGAGGGCTTCTGATTTTTTTGAGTTGATTTTGTATCCAGCCACTTTGCTGAAGGTGTTTTTCAGCTGAAGGAGTTCTCTGGTAGAATTTTTGGAGTCTCTCATGTATACTATCATATCATCTGCACATGGTGATACTTTGACTTCCTCCTTTCTGATTTGTATACCCTTGAGCTCCTTTAGTTGTCTTATTGCTCTGGCTAGGACTTAAAGTACTATGTTGAAGAGATATGGAGACAATGGGCAGCCTTGCCCTGTCCCTGATCCCAATCAATGGTATTGATTTAAGTTTCTCTCCATTGAGCTTGATGTTGGTTATAGGGTTGCTATATACTGCCTTTCCTATTTTTAGGGATGTGCCTTGTACCCCTGATCTCTCCAAGACTTTATACATGAATGGGTGTTGGATTTTATCATATGCTTTTTTGGCATCTAAGGAGATGATCATGTGGGTTTTTTCCTTCAGTTTTTTATATGGTGTATCACATGGATGGATTTGCGTATATTGAACCACCCTTGCATGCCTGGGATGAAGCCTATTTGGTCATGGTGGATGATATCTTTTATGTGTTCTTAAATTTGCTTTGGAAGTATTTTGTTGAGTATTTTTGCATCAATGTTCATAAGAGAGATAGGTTTGAAGTTCTGTTTTTTTGTTGGGTCTTTGTGTGGTTTCGGTATCAAGGTGACTGTGGCTTCATAGAATGAGTTTGGTAATGTTCCTTCTGTTTCTATTTTGTGGAATAGTTTGAAGAGAATTGGAGTTAGCTCTTCTCTGAAGGTCTGGTAGAATTCTGCACTGAAACCATCTGGCCCTGGGCTTTTTGTGAAAGGGAGACTTTTGGTGACTCCTTCTATTTCCTTGGGGTATATGGGACTATTCAATCATTTCACTTGTTCTTGACTTACTTTAGGTAGATGGAATCTATCATGAAAATTGTCCATTTCATTGAGAGGCATATGGGCTTATATGTGAATCCAGTGATTATCTGGATTTCCTCAGTGTCTGTAGTAATGTCCCCCTTTTCATTTCTGATTTTGCCAATTTGAACAGTTTCTCTCTCCCTTTCAGTTAGTTTGGCTAATGGCTTGTCTATCTTGCTGATTTTCTCAAAGAGCCAGCTCTTGGTTTGATTGACTCTTTGAATAGTTTTATTTGTTTCTAATTGATTGGTTTCAGCCCTGAGTTTGACTATTTCCAGCTGTTTGCTCCTCTGGTGTGTATCTGCTTCTGTTTTTTGTTTGTTTGTGTGTGTGTTTGTTTGTTTGTTTGTTTTCAAGATCTTTCAGTTGGGCCATTAAGTTGCTTAAATGTGGTGTTTCAAATTTCTTCTTTTTTAAAAATGTAATTTATTTATTTTTATGTCAATCACAGGTTAGGTACTTTGCATCCCAGGCATAGCCCCCTCCCTTATTCCCTCCCACTCTCCCATCACTCCCTCATCTCCTCCCCACCCCCTCCAAGTCCACCAACTGGGGAGGACCTCTTCCCCTTCCATCGGACCCCAGATCATCTTGTCTCCTCAGGGCTGCCTGCAATGTCCTCCCCTGGGATCTAGCCAGGCTGTTACTCCCTGGCGAGTATGGGGGAGGGTCAAAGAGTCAGCCATCAAGTTCATGACTGAAACAGTCCCTGTTTCCCTTACTAGGGTCTTCAGTTGGACAGCGAGCTACCATGGGCACATCTGAGTGGGGGTTCTAGACCATATCCATACATGGTCCTTGGTTGGAGAAATTGTCTCATTTAAGACCCCTGTGCCCTGCTCAGTTTGATCTTTGTGGAGCTCTTGTTCTCCCCAAGTCTTACTAAGTTCCCCTATATTTGTTACTACTTCCCGCCCTCTGCCAAAGGCTTGGTTGTGAGTCTTAAAATCTGCTTTGATACATTACTATATTGATTGTTTCAGAGGCCCACTTTGATATTCTCCTGTCCTGTTGCTTGTTTTATCCTCCATTCAATGTCCACCCCATTTGTTCATCTAAAGGAGCATTGATCATAACAACCTGGGTCCTCCTTCTTGTATATCTTCCCTAGGTGTATAGATTTCAGCATGACCTTCCTATCCTATAGGTCTATATAAGTGAGTATACACCATATGTTTCTTTCTGCTTTTGGGATACCTCACTTAGGATGATCGTTTCCAGGTCCCACCATTTGCCTGTAAATTTCATGATTTCTTCCTTTTTAATTGCTGAGTAGTATTCCATTGAGTAAAAGTACCATAATTTCTGTATCCATTCCTCAACTGAGGGACATCTGGGTTGTTTCCAGGTTCTGGCTATTACAAATAAAGAAGCAATGAACATAGTTGTGCAAAATAAAGGCACTTAGTGCTATGAACTTTCCTCTTAGCACTGCTGTCATTGAGTCCCATAAATTTGGGTATGTTGTGCCTTCATTTTCATTGCATTTTAGGAAGTCTTTAATTTCTTTCTTTATTTCTTCACTATCCAAGCTGTCATTGAGTAGCGAGTTGTTCAGTTTCCAAGTATGTGCAGGCCATTTGCTATTTCTGTTGTTGTTGAGGTCCAGCTTCAGACAGTGATGATCAGAGAGGATATAAGGGATTATTTCAATATTCTTGTATCTGCTGCGGCTTGCTTTGTGACCAACTATATGGTCTATTTTGCAGAAGTTTCCATGACTTGCTGAAAAGAAGGTATAATCCTCTGTTTGGGGGTGAAAAGTTCTGTAGACATCTATTAGGTCCATTTGATTTAGGGTGTCTTTGAGTGCCCTTATCTCCCTCTTTTGCTTCTGACCATATGATTTTTCCCTTGGTGAGAGTGGAGTGTTGAAGTCTCCCATTATTAATGTGTTGGGATCAATGTGTGATTCCACCTTTAACAATGTTTCATTTAAAAATGAGGTGGTCTTGTATTTGGGGCAAAGATGTTCAAAATTGTGATGTCCTCCTGTTGGAATTTTCCTTTGATGATAAGGAAGTGCCCCTCCTCATCTTTTTTGATTAATTTCTGTTGAAACTCTTTTATTAGATACTAGGATCATTACCCCAGCTTGTTTTCTGGGTCCATTTGCTTGAAAAAATTTTTCCAGCCCCTTACTCCGAGGCAGTGTTTACATTTGTTGCATAGGTGTGCTTCTTGGATGCAGCAGAATGTTGGATCCTGTTTCCTCAACCACTCTGTTAGTCTGTGTCTTTTTATTGGAGAGTTGAGTCCATTGATGTTGATAGATAATAGTGACCAATGACTGTTAGTGTCTTTATTGTGGAGTGATTCATTGCTTGTTTTCTTTTAATTTTTGTTGGGAAATTATCTGTATCCTATATTTTCTTTGGTGTAGTTGTTTTCAATGGATTGGATTTTTCCTTCTAGTATCTTTTGTAGGTCTGAGTTGCTGTGTAGATATTGCTTAAATTTTGTTTTGTCATGGAATATTTTGTTTTCTCCAACTATGTTGATTGAAAGCTTTGCTGGGTATAGTGGTCTAGGTTGGCATGTGTGTTCCCTTAAAGACTGCATGACCTCTGCCTAGGCCCTTCTGGTTTTCATAGATTCTGCTGAGAAGTCTGGTGTGATTCTGGTTGGTCTACCTTTATATGTTACTTGGCCTTTTTCCCTTGCTGCTTTTAATATCTTTCTTTGTTTTGTAGGTTTAGTATTTTGACTATGATGTGACATGAGGTATTTCTTTTCTGGTCTAGTCTATTTGGTGTTCTGTAGGCTTCTTGTATGTTTATGGACATCTCTTTCTTTAAGTTGGGAAAATTTTCTTCTATGGTTTTCTTAAAAATATTTTCTGGTCCTTGGAGCTTGGACTCTTCTTTTTCATCTATTCCTATTATTCTTAGGTTTCATCTTTTCATGGATTCCTTGATTTCTTGGATGTTTTGTGTTTGGGACTTTTCTGACTTTACTTTTTCTTTAAGGGAGGTATCAATTTCAGCAAGTGTATCTTCAGCACCCAAGATTCTTTCTTCCATCTCTTGTATTCCATTGGTGATGCTTACCTTTGTGGTTCCTGATCTTTTCTCTAAGTTCTCCAGCTCCAGGTTTTTCTCTGTTTGTGTTTTCTTTATAGATTCTAATTCTGTTTTCATGCTTTGCACCATTTCCTTCATCTGATTGAATGTGGCTTCTATTTTTTGTTTGTTTCTTTTCTATATGCTACTAATTGTTCCTCTAAATTGTCAGTTATATTCTTCTGTATTTCTTTGCGAGCTCTGTTCATTTCCTCTTTTTGTTCCTCTAATAACTGCATAAGCATAGCTTTAAAGTCATATTCCTGTGTTTCCAATGAATTAAAATATCAGTTGAGTTTAGGGGTTGCTGGTGGGGCCATGATGTCTTGATTTTTGTTGGGAGAGTTCTTATACTGACCTCTGGCCATTTTTCTTATATGTAACCTTCACTGTTTTTTCCTTGAGTTTGAACTTCAGACTGGAATCATCTTTTTCTGGTGTCTGGAGTATTCTTCTAGAAGACCAGGGAGGTCCAGTGGTTTGAGAGTGTGAGCTGTTGCCTCAGCTGTACCTGAGGGAGGAAAAGCCACTGGGGCAGAATCATTATTGTAGGGGTGTAAGGGTGTGTGTGTGTGTGCGCGCACACACACACACGCGCGCAAGTGTGTGTGCTGGTGTGGAAGTGTGTCTTGAAGGGGAGTGCTAGAGAGTTTAGGTGCTTGGGTTATGGGGGTTGGGAGAAATCTCAGGAGGGGATGTGGATGCTAACACTGTTAGCAAGTGCAGGTTTTGGGCACAAAGTGCTTGCACAGGTTTCCTGAATACCCAATGGTCTACAGTCTGTGGTGAACTCTGCGGGCTGGATTCTGAGGTCTATGACTGACACTGCATGTGGAACAGGTACTCTGTTGTTGGCTCTTTGTGCCTGGACCTGTGCTCTGTGATAGAAGCTGTGAGCACAGCAGGCTTGGCTCTGCTCTCTGAGTTGGGAAGTGCTATGTGCTTCCTCTGCTGCCTCCCTCTCAGGTAAGGCAAGAGATTGGAGGTTGTGGGGTAAATGCTGGGGGTTTGAGTCTTCTCAGTCTCAAATATCAAGAAGGGAGATCTGTGCTTGGAGCAGGCAGCACTGTGCTCTTTGCAAGTTGCTGTATGCACTGTAGGCTGCCTCCTCCACTTCTCTTCTTGGCTGTGGTACCTCTACTGCTGCCTCCCTGCTAGATGCAGTACCTCTGCCTATGCCTCTGCTGCAGTGTACAGTATCTCTGCTGTTTCCTCTTCTGCAGGCCTTGGATACTTTCGCTGCTGCTTCTGCCCATTATGGGGAAGTGCCCAGGAATTGATTCCCTAGGAGAAGTCCATGGAGATGTTCTCGGTTGACCTGTGCCCAATTGGACTCAGATCAGGGTTTGTCCTCCTTCTCCCTCAACCTCATAATGTTGTTTTGGGTTCCACAGCCCGTTGACTCACCAATTCAGAGTTTCAGCTCCTCTGAATAAGGTGCACACTGGTCATCGCCATCTTGGCTCCCCCTCAAAATTGTAAGGTAAGGTAGCTATCACTTTATAAATGACACCAGAAGTTAAGTTCACACACACACACACACACACACACTATATTTAAAGATGACCCTTTCCTCAAGAGAACAGATGAAGATGCAAGACACTCTGTGGGCCCCAACAGTAATCAATGCAGAAAGGAACCAGAATACACTTTGATCATGATATGCTTATGCTCATAAGTTCAATGATCTGAAGCCAGTGATAATTCTATGAAGCTCAGAAGACAACGTTCTTAATTCTTATGGGAAAATGTGTAAATGAAATAACATGAAAGTAAACATTTTATCCTGGAAAGGCAATATGGAAATTTTATTAAATTTCTGTATCTCTTCTAATTAATACACAAACACAAACACACACAAAGAAACAAACAAACCCTAACAACTTCAGAATGTATATTGGCTAGCTACAGTCAAAGATAAAGCTGGAATAACCACAAGCACCAGATAGATAAATAGATTGATAGGTAGATAGATAGATAGATAGATAGATAGATAGATAGATAGGTAGATAGATAGATAAAAAAGTTTGCTTGTGAACAAAAATATTTTTCTTGCTCTCTTTCTTCCTCCTAACTGTCCTCCCTTTTAAGCCTGCCCTTCTTTGTACTTCCTTCTCTTGTATCCTTAATTCCTTATATCCTTAAATATTCTCCTTCTCCATCCCTCACTTTCTCTTCATTATTACCTCCCCCCCCCCCAAGAAAAATCCTCTTTTAGTCAGTCTTATAAATTGTTCATGACTAGACAGGGATCATAATTATAAAAATATGCAAAATAACTTATATTATTTAAATTTTGATAACTGAGGATTACACTTGATCATTGTCAAAGCATCTTCTGAGTGAATTCTTTATCTTGCAATAAAAGTGATGGTTTGAAAGAGGGAAATAAAGACAATGGCCATTAATAATTGCATAACTCTAGATGTTAAACTTCTAAAGAATGTTTGAGATAATATATGGGACAAAGCTCTCCAAGTATAATGTTGGCCAGGAACAGGAAGTATTGATTCTGAGGTGGTTAATGAACAGTTCACCAGGATTGAAGAGAGATAGATTCCATGCAACTCAAATTTATTGTTGCTCATCACTATAGCCTGGAAATGAGAATCCTTGAATGAGCAGCAACAAAACACATGGAAATAAAATGTTACCTCTCTCTAAATTCAGGCACTTAAGGATTACCAATCTTTATATGTAAGATATTGGCTCCATTGAATCTGTAGATTGCTTTTGGCAATATGGTCATTTTCACTATATTGATTCTAACAATCCATGAGCACGGGAGGTCTTCCCATCTTCTAAGATCTTCTTCAATTTCTTTCATCAGAGATTTGAAATTTTTTTCATATAGGTCTTTCACTTGCTTGGTTAGAGTCACCCCAAGGTACTTTATGTTATTAGTGGCTACTGTGAAGGGTGTTGTTTCCCTAATTTCCTTTTCGGCCCTTTTGTATTTGGTGTACAGGAAGGCTTCTGATTTTTTTGAGTTGTTTTTGTATCCAGACACTTTAGTGAAGGTGTTTATCAGTTGAAGGAGTTCTCTGGTTGAATTTTTGGGGTCACTCATGTATATTATCATATCTTCTGAAAATAATGATACTTTGACTTCTTCCTTTCCAATTTGTATCCCCTTGATCTCCTTTAGTTGTCTTATTGCTCTAGCTAGAACTTCAAGTACTATGTTGAAGAGATATGGAGACAATGGGCAGCCTTGCCTAGTCCCTGATTTCAGTGGGATTGATTTGAGTTTCTCTCCATTGAGTTTGATGTTAGCTATAGGCTTGCTGTATATT